>JALGBA010000374.1:0-1200000 GCA_023970755.1 Azemiops feae
AATGCTGGGAAAGATTGAGGGCAGTAGAAGAAGGGGACGACAGAGAATGAGGTGGCTGGATGGAGTCACTGAAGCAGTAGGCATGAGCTTAAATGGACTCCAGAAGATGGTAGAGGACAGGAAGGCCTGGAGGAAAGTTGTCCATGGGGTCGCGATGGGTCGGACACGACTTCGCAACTAACAACAACAATGCTCCAAGTGTAAATAGTTCATATTTCAAAGAATATCATTTATCCTTTTTGACAGCAAGGACTTGGAAAAAGCCCTGAGCCAAAGTGTGAAGGAGACATGGGAGCGTGTGGTAGACTCATAAACCATTTTGTGACTAAAGGGTAGTTCACTGGAAAATATATACTGTATATCATCAGTTATAGGGAATATTACATTTCCCCCTCATTCTTTACAGCATCAAAAATATAAAGCTATTTTTTTTAATTAGCATTAACTTTCCTTTCAGGCAAAAAAACCCCTTTCTAAAATTCTTTATCAGGATTAGATTGATTGTGTCATCTTATGTACCACCCAAGTTGTGTTCACAACTCTGATTTTTTTTTTTAAAAAGGTATAAGCCTGAATAGCTTTCTTCCCACTCACAACAATGTCACTTAGATAAGATGCTCTTGATGCCCAATTCATAATGGGAATCCTTTCACGTGCAGTAACATAAGTTCAGAAAGTGAGCCAGTTTGGTGGAATGGTTAAACACATGGATGAGAAGTTGGGAGACCATGAGTTCTAGTTCTGCCTTAGCGGCAAAAACCAGTTGATAGGGTTGGGTCAGTCACTCCATCTCAGCCCTACAAAGAAAGCAGTGGCACACCACTTTAATAAATGTTGCCAAGAAAACTGTAGGGACATATCTATGTATTTGCCAAGAGTCCAGACTGAATTTAAGGCACCCAGAAGGAAAAACAAAAGATGTTTATGCATCATACTGTGCATGTCAGTATGCTTGCATCTTCTATTGATTTCATTCTTCCTTTTTTTTAAAGAATGCCTTTGACAATGTTTCTAGGCCACAGCAGTCCTTTTGTGTAGAATATATGACTTTCTGGGAGTCTCATTTTATGACAAAAGGTTCTGTTTGTCTTTGAGAAATAAATTAATAGCTTGGCATTTTGTAGAAGGTCCTCACATTAGAGGTTCAGCTATATTTTCAATATAGAATTCTTTTTGTAGTTGTTGTTTGTTGGTCTACTGCTACAAATTAATTACAAACTGCTCAGGTGTCGTACGATACCATTGTGTGCTTGTGAAACATTTGACATTGTTCAAATATCTTTACAAGCACAGAAAAATGTGCATTAATTTAGAAAAGAATGCTACAGCATGTTCTTTTATGTAGAAAGTATCTTTGTTTAACCTTGCACAGAACTGGACTCTCATTTTTAGGATCTAGGTAATAAAATAAAGTTTCCTTTGTATGGTGAACTGAGGATGTCAACATGTAAGAGCCAGAGAATGTTCACAGTTTTTCTTACTTCTTTATATATCAGGAATCACATTGCATATTTATTATAAGAGGCTGAAATGAGATTCTCTCTCTCTGCTTCCTTTTCTAAGAGTTACTATACCTTTAGTTTGTATGATGGAGCATTTGAGAGGTAGACCTTTGGGGAAATAGTCAGTTTCCAGACTTTGCCTGGATTCACACATTATACTAAGCTAGAATAGGCACCATGTTTTTGCAGTAAGGTGCCAGATTTTCTGCTTCTCTGCTTCCAAGAGTCATAGGGTACGTGCTGTTGCCCAGTGATGTCATTGGAGGAATGGCCTGGAAAGCTCAATCTGATTTTTTTTAAAACCATGAATGATTTGAATTTTCTAAAATACAACAGATTAGTATTGGAGTCTCAGTCACCTACTTATTATTTCTTTAAAAATTGTGAAAGACAGTAAAATATGTGCCAGAAAGAAACTTTCAAAATATAAACATTCTCACAGCTGAAATTTGTTACTTTCTCATCCCATTTTGACCTGAGATGTGGCCAAGCCATAAAACTAGGCTGAGGTCACACAATGCCTAAGGGTTGCCTATATCTGAACTAAGCCATCAGCCACGGGTGCCTCTAGCATGTCCTTTATGGCCTTCTACAACACAAATCTGGCAACAAAAAAGGTGGATTTTGGCTGAGTGAAGTTTTGCGTCTCTCCCTCAGAATGAGGGGGCACCTGGAGTGTAATGGCTTTGAAATATAAGTTTTTCCTCTCCACCAACTGGTACCAAAAGCAGGCCAGACAGTTTTGGCTTCATCTTTCCTAATGTGTCCAGCTGGTCATTGGATAGTTTTCTGCTTCACTGCAGCCCAGCCTGGACCAGTAGAATTAATCCACTGTCTCCATCATCATGGTTTTCAAATCTCAGTGTTGAGTCTCATAGAATGCAAAAAGCCAAAACTAAACAATATTTCAATTTAATACATTATGTGTGATGATGATGATGATGTTATCCATTCAGTCATGTCCGACTCTTGGCTATTCTGTGGGCCAGGTCTCTTCACATCTTCTGATCTTACACTATATCTTTAAGTTTTTCTACACTTTGGATGGTGTCAGCTTTGATGGTGTCCAACCACCATGTTCTCTGATGACCTGGTTTCCTTTTACCATTAACTCTTCCAAGCATAATTGCTTTGTCCAGTGCGTTCCCTCGCAAGACATGGCCAAAATAAGTGAGACACAATTTTGTGATTTTGCCTTCCAGTGACATGTCTGGTGTTATGTGCTCCAGTACTTGCTTGTTAGTCACCTTTGCTGCCAAGGAATACCCAGGAGCCTTCTCCAGCACCACAGCTCAAACAAGTCAATTCTCTCCCTGTCTTGCCTTTTTAAGATCCAACTTTCACAACAATAGGTAGTTATGGGGAACACAATAGAGTGGACTAACCTACATTTGGTTTCTAGGCTGATGTCCTTGCTTTTCCATATTCAGCTCACGTTCACCCTTGCTGTGCAACCCAGTGCAATACAATGTTTTATTTTTGTGCTGCATTTAATGCTTTGAGTCATCTGTGATCCTACAAAAGTGAACATTATATGTGTAGAGGAAAGCAAAGATAATGTTGGCAAAGGAATGCAACGATTGTTAATGGATGAGAAACTATAAAACACATCTCCCTAGGAAAAATGGGAAACTCATAATAAATGTCCTTGATTCTCTGGAAGTTGGGGATAGAGAAAAATGTTGGCAGGTTTACAGAGTTTACCCCACAACAATCAAGTAGAGGAAAATACTGGAAGATTTATCCCATAACAATGAAGTAGAATTTCAGTAATCCTACTGGTGTGTATTTCCCACTCTGGGCCTTCTCAAAGGGCAGATATTAATCTGGAAATCTATTACTCTCTGGTGAGAAAGGGACTGAACCTCATCTTTGGTTGTAGAGATGGAATCAAATTATGGAGCACCTCACCCTCTTGGAAGAGTTTGCCGAAGCATTGTTGCAACCTCAACAAATAACAAACCTGAACTATGCCATGGTAAAACAATGGACAATGTTTCTTCTAGTCAGGAGCAGCTCAACAGCCTGCAGCCAATCAGTATTTCTTCACTCTCATGGACATTTGCTGGAGTAATTATGACTGTAAGGACTCACCTCAATTTACATCTTAAGAAGACAGAACTCTTGGAACGTTTCTTCCAACAGGAATCTTTATTAAGAAAAACTGACTGAAGGCATGCTAGACAGGATCTGAGGGACCCCCCTGATCATTCAATGTTTTAAAGTGTTCCCAGGCAGTCCCACCCCACATTCCTTCTGGTCAATTCAAATTGGCAGATGGCTGGGTGTTAAATCCATCGGATCCCAAACGTTGCGATCTTCCCCCCCTTTTTCCTTGCTGCCGGTAAAAGGAGGCTTCATAGGGAGTGACATCAAAGGCTGATGGCCGCATTTTTATGGTTAATACTCTCGAAGGGAATCCACAGAGGATGTTCCTTTGTAGTTGATAGGAGGAATGCCAGTCACAAACACCCGTGTTTACTCCCCCCCCCCTTTGTAGTATGACAGAATCCAAAAGAGAGTAAGAATTGGGTTTTCTCAGAGTAGATTAGCTAGAAATAAAATATAATTGGATTCTGACATCCGGCTCCCCTTAAAAATAAGAGAGGTCCACCTGTAGAGAAAACAAAACAGGTGTAAAAGTTAGTCTGGCTTGTTAGGATACTCTGTATGAAACTTCTTTAAAAGCTTTGGGGCTTTGACATGACGTTTATGGACCCACTCGTTTTGAGAGGCGGGGAGGTGCTTCCATGCTACTAGGTATTGAGTTTACCCACGATATTTTCTAGAGTCCAGGATTTCCCTTATTTCGAAGTGTTGTTCGCCTTCTATCATGATCGGTGTTGGTGGGGGGGGGGATTTTTGGCCGTAAGGGTCACTGTTGTTCTCTTTTCAGCAAACTGCAGTGGAAAATTGGGTGTATTTGCCTAAGATTCTTGGGTAATTCTAATTCTACTGTTACTGGGTTTATGATTCTTTTAATTGGAAAAGGCCCTATATATTTTGGTCCAAGTTTTTTACAGGGTTGTATGGATTTTAAGTATTTTGTAGACAGATACACCATTTCTCCTATAATGAATGGTGTTGGCTCCACCCTTTTCTTATCTGCTTGTGCTTTGTATGCTTGCCTAGCTTCCTCTAGAGCTTTTCTAACTATTGGCCAGGTGTTTTGTAATTGTTCCATCCATTCTTTCAGTGATGGGATTGCCAGTTCGTTTGGGGTTAGTTCTGGCATGGGGTTGAAACTTTGGCCGGTAGCTATTTGAAAAGGAGTGTAACCTGTGCTGGAGTGGACTGCATTATTTTAGGCAACCTCTGCAAAAGGCAACAGGTCCGTCCAATCTGACTGCTGGAAATTTAGAAAACATCTTAAATATTGCTCAAGTACTCCATTACATTTTTCTGATTGACCATTTCCCTGAGGATGATGGCTAGACGTCAGTCCCTGGGTGGTCCCTAAAAGGGATAGAAATTCCTTCCAAAATGCAGATGTAAATTGCACTCCCCTATCAGATATGATGCGTTGGGGTGCCCCATGCAATCTGTAAATATGTTGCACGAAAAGTTTTGCTAAAGCTTTCGCGGTGGGAATCTTTTGGCAAGGAATAAAGTGAACCTGTTTGGAAAATAGGTCCGTGACCGTCCAAATGACAGTATTCCCATTGCTTTCTGGTAATTCCACTATAAAATCCATGGCTATTTCCCTCCAGGGGGCTGAGAGATTTGCCACTGTTTGTAACAGTCCTGGCGATTTCCCTTGCAACTTTTTTGCAGTTGCACACTTTGGGCAGCTGGCCACGTAACTTTCTATGTCTTTTTTCATGGATGGCTACTAAAATTGCCATTTAATTAAGTGCAATGTTTTTACAAATCCAAAATGCCCTGCTGATTTTGTGTCGCGGCAAAGTTGCATGAATGTGATCCTTTGGGTGGTCGGTATATATAACTTCTCCCCCACCCAAGGCAGTCTGTCTTTCATTGTGCACACGTGTTTATTTTTCTGGAACCATTCATCTGTTTCCAAACTTTTCCGGAATTCAATTCCAGTCTGGCTATCCAGCTGTGGTTTTAATTTAACTTGGGCTCTGGTAATCACTGGCGCTGCCAGTTGTGATTCTCCCATGATCGGTTTAGAGTCAGTGGCTCGCGTGCTGTTATATTGGGGCATGCGAGATAATGCATCTGCCAGAAAGTTCTTCCCCCCCCGGCAAATGCTTGAGCTTAAAATTGAATTGGTGAAAATGCTGGGACCAGCGGGCTTCCTTGGGGTTGAGTTTCCTGGGTGTTTTCAAGGCTTCCAAATTTTTGTGGTCTGTCCACACCTGGAAAGGGATTTTATTTCCTTCAAGGAATTGAAGCCATGTAAGTAATGACCAACGTATCCCATATGCCTCTTTCTCCCACATGGGCCAGCGCTGTTCCGTTTCAGTGAGTTTCCTGGACGTATACACGCAGGGTTGCAACATTCCTTCATCATTTTCTTGTAATAGTACAGCCCCCACTGCCACATCACTTGCATCTGTTTGTATTACGAAGGGTTTGTCCATGTCTGGGTGCCTCAGTACTGGTTCGGCAGAAAAAAGCCTCTTTAATCTCTCAAATGCCGCTTGGCATTCCATTGTCTATTTTAGTGGCTGGCTAGGTTTCACTGAGGATTCTCCCTTCGTTTTTAGTAAGCTCGTGAGGGGCAGGGCTATCTGGGCAAATGAGGGGATCAATTGGTGGTAAAAGTTTGCGAAACCCAGGAAACTTTGCAGTTGCTTTCTTGTGCGAGGTGGTGCCCATTCTAATACTGCCCTGACCTTTTCTGGGTCCATTTCAATGCCTTGTGGGGATATGCGGTAACCTAGGTAGTCTATTCTTTCCTGGTGAAATTCGCATTTTGATAATTTGGCATATAGGTGGGCGGCTCGCAGTTTCTTTAAAACCGCTCTGACTAGGTTGATATGTTCCTCTTTTGATTCGGTGAAGATAAGAATGTCGTCTAAATAAACCAGGACCCCCTTAAATAGGTGCTCCCTTAGTACCTCATTGATTAATTGCATAAATACTGCGGGGGGCCCTTGTAATCCAAAAGGCAAAACTTTGAATTTGTAGCACCCCATTGGGCAATTAAATGCGGTTTTCCATTCATCTCCTTCCCTAATTCTCACGCGGTAATACACTTCCCTTAGATCTAGTTTAGTAAAAAAAAATTCCTTTCGAGAGGTGTGATAACATGTCCTTCATGAGGGGTAGGGGGTATAGGTTGCTTTCACTGATTGCATTAAGAAGCCGGTAGTCTACGCATAAACGTAGAGAGCCGTCCTTCTTCTCTCTAAAGAGGACCAGAGCGGCCACCTTAGGTTTGGCTGGTTCAATGAACCCCCTTTCTAGGTTTTTCTTTATAAATGTCTCCATTTCCTCCTCCTCCTTTGGGCTCATGGAGTATAATCTGGGCTTCGGGAGTTTTGTCCCGGGCTTGAATTCTATGGCACAGTCCATGGGTCGGTGGGGGGGAAGCTCATCCGCCCTCTCCTCGCTGAAAACTTCAGCCAGATCTCTGTATTCCTCTGGTATTTCTGGTAGCCCCTTTTCTTCACCCATGGACGCTATTTCCATTTTTAATTTTGGTAGATCCCCTTGGGATTTTAAGTCTGTAGGGTCCTCTTTCAGGAAATTGATTTCTTTCGTCCTCCAATTTACCCAGGGGTTCCATTTTGTTAACCATTCCAGCCCTAGGATCATCGGGCATTCCATGCCTGGGGTCACTACAAACATTATGTCTTCCTCATGATTTCCCAGGGATAGGTGGATTGGTAACGTGGCTAGGGTAGCTAGCACCCCCCGTGCTATGGACCCATCTAACTGGCCAAATGAGATTGGTTGTTCCAGCCTCCTCACTGGAATGCCCAGATTTCCCACTAGGGTTGGGCTAATTAGGCAGCGGGTGCAGCCAGAGTCTATTAAGGCTTTCACTTTGACAGCTTCGGGCATGGAGGGGCCTAATATAGTCACTGTCTTGAGGATGGATGGGATGGATCCACTTACCAGTGGTTCGCCCTCCGAGCTGTCATCTGGGGCGTCCACCGGCCCTGCGGTGTAGGCTGGGGCTCTTTCCCCACGATGGGTGGAGGTAGGGGATTCCACAGCCTCTATCTCTCTCATGGCAGATTCTTTTGATTTAGCTGGGGACTTCCCGGATTTGCTGGCCGGTGGTCTGTCTGGGTTGTGCTGGGGGGCTTTCGAGCGGCATTCTACAGCCCGATGCCCCTCTCTCCCGCATTTGAAACAGCCCATTGGTTTCTTGGCCATAGCCGATGGCTTCGCTGGTTCGTATGTCAGTTCAGGTGGTGAGTGGCTCCATTGTTTTCCTCGGCGGTGCCTCTTCAGTAGGTCGATCTCTGCTTCCTCTGCCAGGACGTACCATTCGTCGAGTTGGTGTGGGTCCCCCCAAGGCAGGCAAGCGTCATATAGGTCGTAATTCAGACCGTCTTTGAAATGGCTAAGGAGGATGTCTTCCAGCCAGTTCAGCTTGCTGGCAATGGTTCGGAATTCTTGCGTATATTCGGCTACTGGCCGTCTGCCTTGCCTCATCGTTTTGATTCTTTCGCGTGCTTTGCGACCAGCCAGGTGGTCTTCAAATCGCCTTCTCAGAGAGGACATGAAACGGTTGAAGTCGTTGAGCTCTGGGGCATTGGAATCATGCAAATTCACCACCCAATCGGCGGCCGGTCCATCCAGAGCAGATTGCACGATCCAGATACGGGCTTTGTCACTAGGGATGTGTCGCCCATGTTCCTCCATGTAGCCAAGGACTTGGGTTAGGAAAAACCCCAAGCGTGTCGGCTCCCCCTTGAATTTTGCATCCAGCGGCGGAAGTGTTTGAATGGATCGGTGCCTTCTTCGTTGGTATTGTCTTCCATCCGGATCGCCATCTGCAGGTCTCCACCACCTCTTCTCCTGAGGAATCTGACCCTTCAGATCCGGATATTTGGCAGGTTTCCAGTTGGGGCAACGGCTCCCTCTCCGGGGGGCTTTCCCCCTTCCCTGCTTCGTCGTCTGACATGGTAATTTTTGCAAAGTCCCCCGGCAAGGTTCTTCCTTCCAGGTTGACTAATTTTGCAGATCCTGTCTAATGTAAGGACCCACCTCAATTTACGTCTTAAGAAGACAGAACTCTTGGAACGTTTCTTCCAACAGGAATCTTTATTAAGAAAAACTGACTGAAGGCATACTAGACAGGATCTGAGGGACCCCCCTGATCATTCAATGTTTTAAAGTGTTCCCAGGCAGTCCCACCCCACATTCCTTCCAGTCAATTCAAATTGGCAGATGGCTGGGTGTTAAATCCATCGGATCCCAAACGTTGCGATCTTCCCCCCCTTTTTCCTTGCTGCCGGTAAAAGGAGGCTTCATAGGGAGTGAGATCAAAGGCTGATGGCCGCAATTTTATGGTTAGTACTCTCGAAGGGAATCCACAGAGGATGTTCCTTTGTAGTTGATAGGAGGAATGCCAGTCATAAACACCTGTGTTTACTCCCCCCCCTTTGTAGTATGACAGAATCCAAAAGAGAGTAAGAATTGGGTTTTCTCAGAGTAGATTAGCTAGAAATAAAATATAATTGGATTCTGACAATGACTTTTTTTTACTTTTCTGACTCAATATCAATTGTTTGTGGCAGATTGGCCAGGAGAATTGTGTCTAGATCACTGTTGGCTTATATTCTAAACAGCTTGAATAAAGAACAGTTAAATGGACAGTGAGATCAATGATTCATTAATGGGCAATTATTAGAATTCCATGCAAAGATTTAGAGCTGCATTTGACTGTTTGGCAAAGAAACCAACAGCAAACTGAGAGATTCACAAGTTGAACAAAGGAACTGTACAGTCTGTGAGTATATATTGTTATATGTCAGAGAACATTTCTGGATAATGGGTTTGCAGCCAATTAATTCTCAACACAGTGGGGACAGGTAAGCAAGCTGTGACAGAGAGTGGCAAGAATTCTGTAAGATCATTTATTGTCAGTTGCAACAGCATTGCGCATTGCAAAGTAGGATCAGCTTAAAGTGCTTGTCCATCAATCATGTCCATAAACTTAGGTTTCTCTAATAATTGTATGGGCAATTTAAACTATTGTATTGTGAACTCATCTTACTCTGATTGACCAGTTTCAATCACCCTGTTGAAAGATGAATGAATGATAGAAGACATACCAAAGGATTTGAAAGAGCTGGTCCAGCAAGTTTGTGTGTTAATTGATGATAAATTGGAGTTGTTGCTAGACGGAGGAAATAGTAAGACTAGGAGGTTTACAGAGTTTTTTCACCCCTACTCCTTTCCCTGTGGCCTACTTAGATATTAGTGCCAGAGAACCTATGCAAATATGAACAATAAAGAGATCTCTGTCCCCAGCAAAGAAACAGAGAAAAAAATTGTGGAGCTCCTAAACAAGATTTGCAGTGCTAAAGTACAGACTTCTGAGGAAGTTGCAGAGTTTTGCACCTGTGGAACTGCAGCCACATAGCAAGCAAGTGCACTGATCATTCCAGAGCTTCTTCTTTGGGAAACATTGTAGGTTTCCCTCTTAAAAGTTTTGCAGGGAGGCCAAACACAATTACAAAGAGTTCAGGCAACCAGCTTCAGACAACTGTATTTTATTATGCCTTACTTTTTGTAAATCTAAGGTTTAGAAATGCAACTCTCTGTTCTTATAGATTCATGTGCAAGACCCAATTTCAACGATGAGTCCACAGTATAATAGTTTAAGCCAGTCCAAAAGGACATCATAATTGATAGCATTGAAAACCCATGATGGAACAAAGAGAATAAGGATGGATGTACCATTCACCTTATCTACAAATGCAATCAATGCCATTTTAGTCCTGTCCCTTGGTACAGGAAGAGGCCCAGATTATCTGATTCATCCAGAGTTCTTTGCACTTGCTGCACAACTGGCTTCTTAGCAACCTTTTCTAAAACGAGAAGTTTGGAGATTGGACAAAACCTGCCCAATTCCTCAGGATTAACAGATCCAAATTCCTCCCAGATAACTAGCCAGAGTGAACCTCAGTCAGATAGAAAATATTTGTTTGATGTTTCCCAATTGTATCGTTTTGAGTTCTTGGATCTCTGCCGAAGGAATATAAATAGATTCTGCAAACCAGCAGGGAAGGTGAAAGCTATAGATCTTAGGAACTGGACTATAGGGGTCTTTCCCCCCCTAATATAAAACTATGCTACTTCAGTTTTGCAGGATATAGTAGTTATCCTTGATTTCCCGTAATTGGATTTACCAGTTCAGAGATTATGTTCTGTAGTTGCCATTAATAGAGCATCTCTATTAATTTTCCATTAAAGAAAGATTAAGTTCTTGTTTTCACTATTCTATATTGTAATCCTTAACAGCCTGTCCAAAGAGTCCTGAAAATTCTATTTTTGGCAGTGTCATAGAATAATAGAATTAAAATGAGACTTTGAAGCCATGAAATCCAATAGTTCTCATTCCAAAACATCCCAAAGAAATGGCTGCCCAGTGAAAAATTGATCAGCACCTTCCTCAAAAATTGTTTACACTGTCCACCTCCTACTGACAGCTAAGAAGCTTGATGTCGAGGTTCCGACTAATGGAGCACTTCAGAGAAATTCCAGGCTTTGTTTATTCTGAAAAGTCTTTAATCAATTTCACAATGTCGGCACATATTGAATGGATGCCAGAATCTGAATTTCTCTGGCTTGCGTCTAACTTTTCTTGCTAAACCCCTCCCTTATTTTGCAGTCATGAGTCACATCTTCCAATTAGCCTGGAGGCCAAAGGTTCACTTCCGTTTCTTATCCCGCGCTTTCCTCATAAATCCCCTCCCTTTCTATGTCATCTGAATTAACTCTAAAAATACCAGACAGTACTGCATATCTTGTCAAAGCAATAATATCCTATATTAACAGCGTTGACATCCGGGCCCCCTTACAAAAAGGACAGATCCTGTAATGTAAACAAAAGCATATGTTAATGACTAGTTTTCGGTTTGTTGGGGTGTTTCGCATGAAACCTTTTGACGAGCCTGTCAGCTTTCACCTCACTATTACAGGTTATGACAGCAATTGGGACCAGGATTGCTGTCACTAAATGATGTGGTTGTGAAGCATAAGGATACGTGACTGCTTCACTTAGGGATGGCAATCCTGGCAGTCCTGTTTGCCATTGCAACCCCAAGTTTTGCAAATTGTTAAGGAGGAAAAGACGGGCCCAAGGTAAGGAGTGAAGAAGTGCCACAGGGGGCTAGAAGAATTGGCGCAAGCCGTATGTGAGTTCGGGGAGGGTTTGGAGAGCATGAATTTGTACATGAATTAAGGGAGGCCAGGTAGGGCCTGCAGGCCTATTGGACGCTGTGCATGGGTGGGGGATGATTGCAAGCAGGAGCAACCTACTGGAGTGATTTACTGCTGGTTTCCCCACTGATTTTGTTTGTGGTAAGCTGGCAGGGAAGCTTGCAAAGGGTAGTCACTTGACCACAGCTCCCTGGAATGTTGTAAGCCAGATTGCAGTTGGGATGCTGGACTGGCCAAAACTTTGGGAACCAGTCATATGTCTGTTTTTTCAACATAGCTATAATTTGGAACAATTGCTGAACAAACTGAACACTATCTGTATTCAACTATAATCTGTTAGTTAGGACCATTTTTTCCATTTTTGTTTTCACTGTAAATATGGATGGATGGGAATTATTTGGCCTCTTTGCATCTAAGGAACTTTTTAATAAGTTCTTGAAAATATTTGCTAAGAGCTAGGGCTCTGAAGAAAAATTAATTACAAAAAACAGATGGCATTAATATGAACCAAAAAAGAGGACTTCTGGTTTGCCGACGCAGCCACCATGGACGCTTGTGAGACGAGCTCCATCTCACATGTCCAGTTTCGCATCGCTGGAGGGCCCTAAAAGGGTCAGAAAGTCACCCCGAAGAGGCGACCAGCAAGGAGGGGCTCTCGCTGGATCGCGGGAGAGCGGTAGCTCTCCCATTAGAGCTGGCATTCCCTCCAAATCGGCGGACGAAAGACCGGCCATAGCAATATGGCCGGTCATTAGGCTGTGGACAGCCGAAGTCACACTTACCATCAGGCAACAAAAAAGCAGCGTGAAAGAGACTGGGTGAGATCTACCTCTCTTATATTCTAACTTCTTCTTTTACCTATTTTTCCCCCTGTGGAGAGGGAAGGGGGATTTTAGCCCGCCCTCCAGAAACAGCGGCAACTGACTAATCCAGGGGAGCTTAAAACATTGAAAAAATAATTATCCCAATTGGAACTTTATTTCCTAAAATTTGTGGACTAAAAGGTTCTCTTATCATCTATTTTTTTACTTTCTATTTTTACTGAAGAACGGGGGTTTTCCTCATAAAATAGAAGAAAAACTGAAAGGATTAAAATAACTTTGAGATTCTAAGGAACTTTTTAAACAGTGGGGTGACATCTTGTGGCTAAACCTGAAACTGCAATCTGTTATTCTATAAGAGACTTGGCTGACAGCCTAGAAAATAAGATAAGATTCATGCAACCTTGAACATCAGCTGTGAGAGATTTAGCTGTACTTTCTATCTACTGAAAAGAAAAAAACTGTAAAAGCTTCTAATTTAATTCATCACTATGGAAGAAGATCAGGAACAGACTTTTCATATGGAGGAAAATTTGGCACAAATTCTTGATATGCTAAAAGCAACTTATCAAATCCTTTTTATAGCTGGTGATGAAATGAGAGCTTTTAGAGAGAAAAAAGAAAGCAGCTCAGATATGCAAACTCAAACTTTGATTATAACTAAAGAATCAACTATACAGAATACTATAGAAAAAGTGGAACAATTAAATATTATGACAGAAGATTTAACTGCCCAACAAGTACAGACAATGGAAAATTCAGGAAAAAATCTGACAATATGGATGGAGGAAAAAGCCTGCTACATAAACCAGAAGGAATCTGAGGATCAAGATGAGGAACAAATGGAAGAAAAGATAAATAGTTCAGGACAACTACGTCAAGAGGGGAAAATAAAGAGACGACCTGTTAGACTTGCCAGACCTGTTAGACTTCTCAAAAAAATAGCGACTGGATGGTCTTTTCAACATCACACAATACATATAATAAGACAAGGAGATCTGTTTGATGACTCAGAACACGGACATGGAAGACGATTTGGCAAAGAAAGAAAGCTAGAATACGACTGAAGAAGAATGGGGCCTTGACTTACGAGATTCAAAATAGAATATAGAAAATATTCAAGTAGATAAATGTGTATTTTGAATACAAGATATTGTTATGAAATGAAGAAAAGAAAAATTTTGGCTCTTTAAAATCTAGCAGTATAAATGTTAACAGCTAAATTTAAATATTGAGTTGTTTATAAGGGTTAGATAAAGGTGATTAAGATATATATATGCTAAGATTTATTGATGAAATGTAAATAAACATGTTTTGATGTAGTGGTAAGACTGAAAACTAAATGTTGAAATGAAAGAAATTTTGGTTATTGAATTTAAGATATTTGGAAATTATATGAAAATAAGAATATTATATTGAATTATCAATTTGTTGATGTAGAATTGAGATAGATAAGATATGTATCCTGAACACTAGATGTTGTGGGGAATTGTGACAAAGGGAATTGGGGTTATTTAAAACTTGGAAATGATAAATATTAAACGTTAAACTTAAATATTAATGGAAAATTAAAACTGGGAAAATTTACTAGGTTATTGATGGTCTAAAAGATGGAATGTTAAAACAATTAAGACATATATAAACTAAAAGTTATTTATAAATGTAAGAAAATTATTTTGTATCTGATTGATAGAATAAGATGTATACTAAATAAGAGACAGTACATATTAAGGGAAAAAGAGAGGAAATATTGGCTGAAATAGTTGGAGATTTGTATTAATAATATCTGCATGTAATTGAACCATTGTAACTCAGCCACCACATTGTTTTTCAAAGATATAATTGTAATATTAGAAAATAAATAAAAAGTTTGGAAAAATAATATAATAATATAAACCAAAAAAGATGTGTGCTCCTAATTAAAGGGAATACAGAATGCTGTCGTGCTCTCGGTAACCTTGCTGGAATTTTTTACTTTCATAAAAAGTGTTCTCCAGTTTTATTTCTTTTCATATCTTTTTGTCTTATGTATTAATCCAATAGCATCACAAGCTCACAACATTTAAAATATTTCATTGCCACAATATTGTTACACCTTATTGAAATATAGAATGTATACATTTCAGAGTAGAAAAAAATTGTGATTCTGACCTCTGTACACTTAAAATTTAAATTTTATCCATCATTCTTTAATCATAGCTATAGACCATGCATTTGAATACTGTTTTATAAGTGATCTAAAAATTTCTACTGTTGCTTTGTTATACATTTTGCAACTAACAGTTAAGAATATCCTGTTTTGTGAGGATAACTAAAATAGATTTGTTTTTTTTTCTATTATATACAATATACCAACTATGGTAATTGTTAAGCTAACTATGGGAATGTCCTTTTACAAAGACTATGGTATTTGGGACTGGCAACTCCATCACTAAACAACGAGGTCATAAAGCGTAACGTCACAGGACTGCACTAACTCACCATGACAGTTGAAACTTCCCCACTGACTTTGCTTATCAGAAGATGGCAGTAAAATGTTGCAAATAATGGTCATGGGATGCTGCTTCTCTTGTAATTGCAAGCTGGTTACCAAGTCACATAGGACACCGTTGCAGTGTCCTTTGTCCACAACAACACTCAGACAGCAGCAAAGATCAGTCGTCAGTCGTCCTCATTCAGCATCATTGTAAGTTGAATGATTGTTGTACAAGTAGTTGTTCAGCAAGGACTACCTGTATAGCAACATTTTCTAAAGCTCAAATTCCATAAAACATTACGTTTTGTAATGTACATTTATTTTTTATTAAATTTATTTCCCACTTATCTCATTATGTAAATTTGGCATGAAAGATACTTTACCTGTTACAGAGCAATTTAATGCTATATGTCCATGAATGTTATGGCTGTGTTAAACTATGGAATGCTTCTGTATGCTAAAATCTCATTATGAAACCTTAAAATGTTTAAAACATAATAATTTAGATAGTCCCAATGCATTTGGAAAAAAATATTTTCTTTGGGGAAAATTTTCTCAGTCCAATAAGATTTAGTATTTCAATATATGAATTCTTCGAAGACCACTTTGATTCCTCCTAAGTTATTTTAGATAGCTAGCTTATGTTACCAGTGTACAGTTCAGTATACCCCTGAAAGAAAGCAATTTTTTTCATACCATGTAGTTAAGAACCCCTTGATTAAAACAAAGGGTAAAATTATCATAATTATCTATAATTAATATACATAAAGCATATATATTTAAAATAGCTTAAATATCTGATATAAAAACACAGATTTCTCTTCAGGTGTTCAAAGAAGTTACTCATGGAATAACAGCCACGATTCTTAACTTGTCTTCTTGAGAAAGCAGCAAGCATGTATGAACAGTTTGCACTAGGAGCACAAAGTTTGAAAAGAAAAAGGTTAGCTCTGTCAGCCTCCATCACAAATGGCTTAGGAGAGAGAAAACTTAGATACACATTTTGTTCTCCACAGAAAATACATATAGAGCCCTTGAAATTGTTTTTTGCTGCTGTTTTATATATGCCTTTCCTGATCAAAGAATTAAAAAAACATATGTGATATAGAATATAGAATTCTGCTATCTCCAGCAGCATCTTCTTTAACATTGTATTCATGGAAACAGTTAAAAAAAGGTTTCTGGATGGCTGGCCTATAACTCAGCAAATATTACAATCAACAAAGCAGCTATTGTGGACTGAACAATATATAATACAAATGCAAAATACGTTCCTTGTTAATGTCTAGCTTGTCTGCTTTGTTGCAAAATATTTTTAGGCCAGTTTATTCAGCTGTGCTAACTGATAATTCTGATGAACCAGTGATAACCACAATGAAAAATAAATAAATCATAGGATACCTAAATGGAGCAGGACTCATTACAAGTGAGTAACAGTTGCAAATGTCAATAACTTGAATTTCTGAGGATCAGCCATAAAGACAAATCCTAAAAAAATACCTGTGCTCACTAGATAGCTATATGCTTAAGAATTCATAGTAATGACTCTTTACTTTGTACCTGATTCTGCAATTTGAATTTAGCTTCTATTAAATATAATTATGTGTTTGTCCTTATGGAAATGATTAGGTTAGCCAAATTTTAGGCTAAATCTTGTTATCTTTCAAACACACTTATGTAAAATACTGGGTTGTTTTTTTTAGCTCAGCCTATCCTAACTTGGCACCCTCCAAATATATTGAAAATTGAAGTCCCAAAATTCTCAGAAGAAAATTTTAGGCATTGTAAATCAGCACTTCAGGTTAGGAAAGCTGCTGAGATGACTGCATGCATTAAAGACTTTTAATCTGATAACTATACATAAAGACATGGTAGACAGCTTTTCAGAATTCTGAATTTTCAGTTTTCTGGATTTCTGCTTTATCAGTTCGGACATATATTATTTAGGATACCAAGAGGTTACCATTGCACAGCACAAATTAATGTAAAATGTTGCCAAGAAGCACATCCAATGCAAATTCGTCTGTGAATTTTCCTATTTGAAATGCATGGTTTTTGAGACTTGTTGCTAAAAATGGTAACAAACAAAACCAGGGAAGTAAAATGTTTCCATTCTCCAAGTAGTTATACTGAATTTTCAGATTATTACCGTGGAGGTTTCTTGAAGTACTACTACTGGGACCAACTGCAAAACTGATGACCTTTTGCAATTATAATACTTCAATAGCATGTTATGCACATTTGATGACAGAGAAAAGGGAATCTTTTTTTTACTGCTGTTAAATTTATATTTATTCAGGATAGCCTTGCATTATGATGCTTTTTCCTAAGCTGATCTTATCTCTGCTACTTTGGGGCTTGGTTGTCAGTATCCTAACTTGATGGAAACCTAAAAGAATACATCACTGAGATATGAAAAGCTCAGATCCAATAAGCACTGTGAAGAGCATTTAGAATTGTATAACTGGAGTTGTTTTTTTTAAGGTACATTCAACTATTTGAAATATAGAAAACATTGAGATGAAGGTTTCTGTTTTTCCTGGTTTTTCTATTTATCAAGCGCTCTCTTGGTGATGTGCAAAAATCTGTACAAAAACACTATATCCACATTAATAACATTTTATAGAGTAAAAAATGTAGTCACTAAAATCAATAATTTTAATTTAAACCACAGTAAGGACGCAGTATAACAGGCCCATCTGATTAGTTGGAGATGGGAAATACACATGGAATTAAATCCAAATTTAGATATGCTTAGGGTGGATCTATTAAAATGAATACCCCATAGCCAAGACTAATTCATTCCACTTTTTTTAGTTAGTTTATCAGAATGATAAGACTTGACCCAAACCATGGTTTCCCATTCAGGTTTGTAGTATGTTTGTGGCCTCCACAGTTGGACAGGGACTTGTGTTTCAAAATAAGTGGCAGTAAAATATCTTTGGGGATAATTACAGATAATCCTCAACTCACTACTACAATTGAGCCCCAAATTTATGTTGCTAAGGGAGACAATTTTTAAGTGAATTTTGCCCCATTTTATGACCTTTCCTGTCATAGTTGTTAAGTGAATCACTGTTATTAATTAAGTTATTAACATTTCTTTAAGTGTATCTGGCTTCCCCATTGACTTTGCTTGTAAGAAGGCTGCAAAAGGTGATCACATGACCCTGGGACACTGCAGCCATCATAAATATGAGACAGTTGCCAAGTGCCTATATTTTGACCACATGACCATGGGGATTGTTGGAAGTGCAAAAAACAGTCTTAAGACACTTGTTTTAGTGCCGTTGTAACTTTGGTCACTAAATGTACTGGACTACCTGTACTGTGGTTGAATTTAATGGGCACTCTTTTCTTAGGTTTCTGCTTTCCTTGTTCTTGTCCTGTCAGATTTGGGCTGGTGGTTCTTCTGATCTGATTACATCAACAAATATTCTTTAAAATCCTGTAACCCTCACACATAATCAGATAAAACAGCACTGAGAATGCATGAGGCTGAGCAAAGGACAAACTAAAGAAGTTTTGGAAAAGTAGCCAAGAAAATAAATGGGTTAGGGTTAGATTTTTGCAATGTTACTTTTGCTTGATTGATGCAGCAAGTGAGTAAGTGATACAAATTAGCAAGCGAGATAGGTCAGATTTTAAAATAAACATAAATGACTTACATAAGTAATAGATTGGTGAGTCACCAATACAGAAATGCATTCTGTAAGTGATGAAAATAGTTTTTAGATGTGCATTCTCTTAATCATTCATTGTTGTTATGCCTTTTCTAATGTATTTACAGATTACCTACAGGTTTCATGAAATGTAATTAGAAAGTTCTAAGCAGAATTCTTAATTTCTCAGTTTCTGACTTGACATCAAAGGGCTTTGAAATTTCCTTGCATTTGGGTAGGGGGGGATGGCCAGATGCTTTTGTTCATTATATATTGGTGCAGGGGCCTTCAAACTTGGCCCTTTTATGACTTGTGGACTTCAACTCCCAGAATTCTTGCTTTTTCCTACCTTGCTTTTTTCCACATTAAATTTCATGTTGTTGGATAGGGCCCATTGTTCAAGTCTGTCAAGATCTTTTTGGATCCTGAGTTTGTCTTCTAGGTTATTGGCTATTCCTGTCAGCTTAGTGTCATCCGCAAATTTGATGAGTTCCACTTATGTCCACAAATCATAAAAGGGCCAAGTTTGAAGACCCCTGTATTAATGCTATGCAACACTTTACATTTAGTTGCAAATTATTGATTCAGAGCACAGGCATATTGCCAGGTATAACCTTACAACTACATAATCTTGAAAACAGACACATCTGCTTTCATGGGTCATGGACAAGTGCTGAGTTTATTATCTTCAGACAGGTGGCTGTCCAATCTTTTCTTAAAAACCTCCAGTGATGAAGCACCTACAACTTCGGAAGGCATGCTGTTTCATTAGTTAATTATTCTCACTGCTAGGAAGTTTCTCCTTAATTCCAGGTTGCATCTCTCCTTGATTCTTGTCTTTCCTCTGGTGCTTTGGAAAATAAGTTGACCACCTCTTCTTTGTGGCTGCCCCTCAAATACTGGAATACTGCTATCATGTCACCCTAGTCCTTTTCTCTAGACTAGCCATACCCAATTCCTGCAACCATATGTTTTTGTCTCCAGGTCTTTAATCATTTTAGTTGCTCTTCTTTACACTTTTTCCAATGTCTCAACATCTTTTTTGTAATGTGGTGACCAAAACTGGATGCAGTATTCAGGTGTGGTCTTACTAAGGATTTATAAAGCAGTACTAATACTTCATGTGATTTTGTTTCTATGCCTCTGTTTAAACAACCAAGGATTGTATTAGCTTTTTTGGCTGCTGCCACACACTGCTGGCTCATGTTTAAGTGATCGTCCACTAGGACTCCAAAGTCCCTCTCACAGTTACTGTTTTTGAGCCAGGTTTCGCCTAATCTGTATTTCTATCTTTGGTTTTTCTTGCCTTTTCCTACCTTGTTTTTTTCCACATTAAATTTCATGTTGTTGGATAGGGCCCATTGTTCAAGTCTGTCAAGATCTTTTTGGATCCTGAGTTTGTCTTCTAGGTTGTTGGCTATTCCTGTCAGCTTAGCGTCATCCGCAAATTTGATGAGTTCCACTTCTGTTCCCTCATCTAAGTTATTTATGAAGATATTGAAGAGTACTGGGCTTAAGACGGAACCTTGTGGTATCCCACTGCTTACTTCCCTCCATGTGGATGTAGTAACATTAAGGACTACTTGTTGAGTACGGTTTGTCAGCCAGTTACAAATCCCTCTTATCGTGATGCTGTCTATCCCACATTTTTCTAGTTTACCAAAGAAGTAGGTTGTGGTCTACTTTGTCAAATACCTTGCTGAAGTCTAAGTATACTATTTCCACAGCATTTCACTGGTCTACTAATTTACTCACTTTGTCAAAGAATGAAATAAGATTGGTTTGGCATGATCCGTTTTTAACAAACCCGTGCTGGCTACTAGTTAGAACTTTGTTTCTAGATGTTCACAGATCTGGTTTTTGCTTATTTTTTCCAGTATCTTCCCAGATATTGATGTCAGGCTGATTAGTCTGTAGTTTCCTGGGTATGTTTTTTTTCCTCCTGTTTTGAAGATGGAGCTATTTTCCAGTCCCTTGCTAGTTCCATGGTGCTCCAGGATTTCTGAAAGATATGGTACAATGGTTTTGAGATAACATCTGCCAGCTCAGAACTCTGGAATGTAATCCATCAGGTCCCGGTGATTTATATTCACCAAGATCAGACAGGTGTTCTATTACCATTTTCTTGCTTATCTTAATTTTTATTTCTAGTCTATCTTTTACAGTTATGTTTTTGGTAGGTTTGGCTATAGTTTCTTTTTGTATGAAGAATGATGCAAAGAATGAGTTAAGCAGCTCTGCTTTCTCTCTACTGCCTGCTATTTCCTTGCCACCTTCTCTCTTTAGTGGACCAACTGTTTCTCTGACTTTTTCTTGTTATTTATATGTTGAAAGAAACTTTTTTTTATTATCTTTGACTTTTGTTGCAAGTCTTTGTTGATTCATACCTTTTGCATGACAGTTGCCTAGGCTGCAGCTCTTCCCTCTCCATCATTCTCATAGACTTCTATAAGAATCTAGTAAACAGGTACTACAGGCTAAGATTTAAAAATTTAGAGTTGCTATAAGCATTTTAAATACTTGCATGAAATATGCTGCATAATTTTAAAAGTTTCCATTTTATATGCCTCTTTGTCTTCATTTATACTACCTCTACCATGCAGTATTTAAGTATCATTTTTCTAGAGCTAATAAGAAAAAAATGTATTTTGCCTATATTTGAATTATAATCTTTTTCAATGTTGCTCAATCCTATTTCCCCATTGATTATATTTAATGATGATGAGGAGGAGGAGGAGGAGGAGAAGGAGAAGGAGAAGGAGAAGAAGAAGAAGAAGAAGAAGAAGAAGAAGAAGAAGAAGAAGAAGAAGAAGAAGAAGAAGAAGAAGAAGAAGAAGAAGAAGAAGAAGAAGAAGAAAAGAAGAAGAAGAAGAAGAAGAAGAAGAAAAGAAGAAGAAGAAGAAGAAGAAGAAAAGAAGAAGAAGAAGAAGAAGAAAAGAAAGAAGAAGAAGAAGAAGAAGAAGAAGAAGAAGAAGAAGAAGAAGAAGAAGAAGAAGAAGAAGAAGAAGAAGAACAACAACAACAACAACAACAACAACAACAACAACAACAACAACAATTGGGAGAGACCTTCGAGGTCATCTAGTTCAACCCCCTGCTCAGGCAGGAAACCCTATACCATTTCAGAAAAATGGTTGTCCAGCCTCTTCTTAAAAACGTCCAGTGTTGGAGCATTCACAACATCTGGAGGCAGCTTGTTCCACTGATTAATTGTTCTGACTCAGGAAAATTCTCCTTAGTTCTAGGTTGCTTCTCTCTTTAATTGCTATCATTAAGGGTTTCCTTAGACTGACGTAGTGGCCTAAGGGTGAAGATGCTTCCCTACCACTCAAATCGAACTCTCAAAGTTCAATTCTAGGTAGCAGCAGATGTTTCTCTCCTAGGACTCAAAGAAAAAAATACCTACTGCGAACTTCACAGGGGAGTCAGGAAGGCCATCCAGCAAGTAAATGCTCAGCTCCATCCAGTCACCCCAACTCTACCCTGAATAGGGACTACAGGGTCATAACAATGGAGTTAAGGGTTTCCTTGTCCCACAATCTATTTATTTATTTCCCAGGACTCATTAGAATTCCCTCTTCAGTCCGCAACGTATTAATAGTGCCTCTAGGGAAAGAGAATATCATTGACATGAATGTAATCTTTGGGTAATCTTTTTTTTAAGTTAAACAAACCTTTTGCATGTGTGCTTTTCTATCTATAGCTGGATAATCTACATAAGTTCAACTATCTTTGTGCAAGTGTCTTGTTTTTACATATCTGAGTCCTGCTGCTAACTTTTTGTTAGGATTGCCTCAACACCTCTTATTTAAAATGCCTCCACCCTTTTCATTCCCAGGCTATAGCCCAGGCATAATTGAAAAGCAGATTGAACCTGCAATTTTGCTTTGCAAAGGCAAAGCAAAAGTCATGGTGGAATTTCTATATTGCTTTCCCAGTGCTTTTTAAAGTATGATAATATTATTTCTTCCCATTGCTTTTAATGGGAGGGAAAATAATAACCAGGATACGTTTCATTTCCAGGGACCGGCATAATATCCCCTGATTCTGATAGACCCTGGAGATCTAAATTCTCCCCCAATGAACTATAGACATTCCATTTTGTTCTCCATTGTAGATAGGTCTGCTGCTGTTTTTGGAGACTTAGGCTTAGTTGGGTTTCTCTGTACATTTATATCTGCAGGATCGCAGCCTGAGTTTCCAGTAAGTGCCATTATGCTAATAAGCAAATCATCTTGTTTACTTTCTCATTAAATTCCTTCAAGAACTTGCTTCATGGGGAAATCTGTTGCGGCTCACTGCTCAGCTTTAAAGAAAGAAAAAACTATGTAACAAATATGCAGTGTAAATCATCATTTTTAGTTTCCTGTTTTCATTTTGCCTTTCTAAAAAAACCTTTCCTGATTTGCATTTTAAATTACTTGATCAGCTTCTCTAAAATTCTAAATAATTCTATTTATCGATTTGAAACCAATTCATCCAATGTTATTTTTAATACAAAAACAACTTCTATTGAGTGTTTGTAGATTAGGTTACAAGAAAGCATAATCTGAGGGAAGAAAATTGGTAAAGAATAACAGCAATGCCTATATTTGACTGAAGCATTATCAATTAATATAAAGGAGTGTTTGTGTATATTTCACATCACATATTGAGAAAGAAAGAAAGAAAGAAAGAAAGAAAGAAAGAAAGAAAGAAAGAAAGAAAGAAAGAAAGGAAAGAAAGAAAGAAAGAAAGAAAGAAAGAAAGAAAGAAAGAAAGAAAGAAAGAAAGAAAGAAAGAAAGAAAGAAAGAAAAGAAAGAAAGAAAGAAAGAAAGAAAGAAAGAAAGAAAGAAAGAAAGAAAGAAAGAAAGAAAGAAAGAAAGATGGAATATATATTTTGTATGATGTTAAATTAATTTTAAAAATGAAAGAGACAAAATCTAAAACTACCTGCAAGTATTAAAATGTGAATTTTCATGGATGCTATTTGAAATTCTCAAGGGTGTTAGTTTCTGGAAACTAACTAAATCCTCCATCCTGATCAGTATAAAACCTCAGGGGTCAGCATAAAACCTCAGATAGCAGACATCACCTCACAACTTCAAGAGATATTGCTAGTACTTAAAAATAAACAGAGGATATATATTCTCCATGACATCTTCAGGAAATGATGGGACACTGCTGAATCCCTGTGTGTAGACTGTAATAGGCTGGATGCAGGATAATCCAGACAAAAGAGAGATGCATTTTGTGAGAATCTATAATTTCAGCTATATCTGCCTTTCTCATGTGAGAGTACTTATTCCTAAAAGAAGTAAGTGTGCTATACCACAAGACAGGTGCCATGATAGAGAAGGTACCAGATGCCACTACCATAACCAGTGTCAAGCACAGGAAATCAGGAGTTCAAATGAATATAGGCTTATTGTAAGCTAATGCTCTTTACAAGAATCTGAACTACTAACAGTTAAAGCAAATTGGCGGCAAATAAGAGTCAACAGAATTCAAGGTGGGCTAGACTTAGATCTGTTGCAGGTGCAAAGGGACTTGAGACTGATGACACATTTGACCCCTCCCTCTGGCTCGGCCTGGTCATTACACCTAATGTCTCCTGGGTCCATCACATGATGTTGTTTAATAGAAGAGACTGTTCTTGGAAAGGGTATAGCAGCTGTAATGGGGAAAGAGTTCTTGGCCACAACTATCACATGCTCTTGAAGCAGAAGCTGTGAGTCTAAGGCATATAGTCAGCCCTCCAAGGTATTCCATACCAGGAACTCAAAATCATGAATACATATTATCTTTAAAATAAGATTACAGTAACAGAACCTCTGAAAGCACTTCCCCTCTCCCCTGTCTTTAGATTCCAGAGAACCAGTGAGGATAAATTCTGAGATGCTTTCTCCATGCCTATTCCTGTTTTGGCTCAGATATCTCTTATCATACCGGCTCTTTTTGCCATTTCTCAAGGTTATTCTCATTATGTCTAGGAGGGGTCCATTCTGACTTATTCTCAAATATTTATTTATTTATTTACTCACTTACCTATTTACTTATCTATCTATCTGTCTATTTATCATATTTAAGAACAACCCATCTCACTCACAGAGGGACACTGGGTCATATGCAATAAAATATTAAAAGCATAAAAACAGCATATAAAAATTTTAAAAAGCAAATTTCTTAAATTACATTTCTGATTTGGAGTCAGATTTCTCTTGTAATCCCGAGAAGTATTTGAATGTGGCTTATGACAGTAAAGTATGCCCTGAATCATTTATAACAATTAAGAAACTTGGTAAGTGTTTTCCACTTGCTGTACAGGTCTAGATTGCATCCTGTTTTTGTTTTCTGTTGCAATTTATGTATTTTCTAGATTTTGGTTCCTTCTCAGGTCCTATCAGATGGTTTCCCTTCTTTTTTTCCCTTCTGCCTACTAGGTTTTCCCATTTCAAAATTAACCTTATGGTTTCTCTGAGTCTTCCTGGAATATTGCAGAAAATCTAATTGGAGAGCCAAGAAATTGCAGAGTATTAATCTTAGTTTAAAGGGTTTCTCTGCTTGTCATTTTTTCAGATTGCAAAGATGTGATTTCCATGGTGTTCAAGGGCATGCAATAGACAGAGAAGTTTGTTTATTTGCTGCATTGATTTATATAACTGCCCTACTCAGGACTTTATATGAGTCCTAGTCCAATTCCTATCAAGAATCAATCTACTTTCTATTTTATTTTTTTGCAGCTTTTCCTTGATTCAAAACTTAGTCCCACTAGATATGGCAATACATTAAGAAGTGGCAAGGCATAGACTTCAAATACAAATATTGCTTCATTTTAGACAGCAGCACTATATAGAGTTAATTTATGATTTTAATTTGCTTGCAAAATATTCAGAACTAGATTTTCAGCACAACTAAAAGAAAGAGATAGCAAACAAACTTTTCCCAAAAAACTGGTTTCTACCCCAATTATGAAATAGCATTCAAACATGAGTTCAGTTAATAATCCAGATAAACACAAAGGTTACGATATTAAATTCTTTAATCTGAAATACTTTGCAATCTAAGCTAAGGACCCTTTGGGAGGAAAGCTTATATAGCTTCACACTGGGAGATTTAAAAAAAATGGCACAAGTAATTGAGCTAATGAACTAAATTCTTTATTTAGCAAGTTAAAAAATATCATACAGCTAAATGTGAAGATTCCCTCTGTCCAGTCATGTCCAACTCTAGGGGGTGGTGCTCATCTCTGTTTCCTAGTCATGGGAGCCAGAGTTGTCCGAAGATGCTTCCGTGGTCATGTGGCCATCATGACGATATGCCAAGGAACGCTGTTACCTTCCTAGTGAAGTGGTACCTATTGATCTACTCATGTTTGCATGCATTCAAACTGCTAGGTTGGCAGAAGTTGGGGCAAAAATGGGAGCTCTGTCATGCAGCGCTTGGTCCCAGGCTGTCAGCTTTCCAGCTGACAAGCTCAGAGTCTTTAAGCAATAGCCATCACACCCCCAGTATAAAAAGTAACATACTGTATAAGAAATATGGTCTAAAGCAGTGATGGCGAAACTTTTAGAGACCGAGTGCCCAAACTGCAACTCAAAACCCACTTATTTATCACCGGATGCCAGGTGGGCGTGGCCCACTGGGTGGGCGTGGTGGTGGTGGTGGTCATGGCAGACTGGGTGGGTGTGGCCAAGGTGGGTGTGATCACCTCGATGTTGCTCGTGGGGAGGGATGCATGTGGGGGCTGGGCAGGGTTGGGGGAGATCCAGGGGGTCTCTGGCAGGTGGGGCGGTGGGCAGGAGGCTCGTCCTGTGGTGTGAGGCGAGGCAAGGCGAGGCAGGGCAGGGGTGCCATTGTTGCAGGGCAAGGCAAGGCGCGGCAGGGGCCGGGGCGGCTGCTGCCTGACACCATCGCCCCCCCCCCCAGAGGCCAGTGAGTGCATGGGTGCTGGGATGCATCCGGCCACGTGGGACCTCGGTGAGTTAGCGGGTGGCTGGTTGAACAGGGACGGTTGCCATCTCCGTGGCATTGTGCGTGTGTTCACAGAGAGGGCTCTGAGTGCCACCTCTGGCACGTGTGCATAGGTTCGCCACCACTGGTCTAAAGGCAGAGAATGGATTCTTTGGGGCAAGATGTGCTTTCAACCCAGTTTTTGCCACAGTGACAAAATTAGGGATAGAGATAAGAAAGTTGAAGTTTAGTGTGGAAGACATATCTGGTTTATTTTGTCTAGTATATATGTCAGGCACAAGATAATGTGTTCCTGTTTAACACATGTAAAAGAAAAATAAATTCAGTTCGGCACTACAGCTTCTGTGATGTTATTCAGCAAAGTAAAATGACAGCAGACAGTTGCTAAAAAAGGGATCACAAAGAATCGCATGACTAAATCATGATAAAGGAGATATTTTAAAAGCTTCTGATCTTGATGGCTGGCTGATGGTTATGAATTACATATCACTGTCATAATTTTCTCCTACTGACTGTATAATCTGAACCTGATTTGGTGGATAAAACAATTAATATTGTCAGTTCAGGGATAGCCACCTGCTTTGCACAGATTGTGTACGACAGAAGACTGTGGCTTTACTGTCTTAATCAGGAGTTCATTTGAAGAGCTACACTTAGCAGGGCTTCAGTGACAATAAAAATGTTAGAAAACATGGCATATGGTGTCATAAATTATATACTGTATGTTAGTGCAGTAAATATAAAACTTTTTTTTCCTTCACTGTTTCCTTCCATGGTACCATATGGTACTCAGCAATGAAAATGTTGGCTTATAAAGTTTACAGCTTCCATTACAATATAGTTTCCGACTGTGTTCTTCATTATTCTATTTCTTCATCGTTGTAGTGTCTTTCATAGCTGTGTAGTCGTAAGAGTGAATAGTATATCAATATTCTGTATTATAAAAGTTTTTTCCACATCAAATTCTCTATTTCCCATAAAATTCCTACATTCTTTTTTCTCTTCCAAGTTTATTATTCACACACACACAGAGAGAGAGAGAGAGCATATGCATACAACACACACATGCACACACATCCTTCTGTACTGCTTCATTTTGACAGGGGGGATGAGTGAAGAATATTAGCCGTGGTGGCGCAGTGGTTAGAATGCAGTGTTGCAGGCTGACTCTTCCCACAGCCAGGAGTTCAATCCTGACCGGCTCAAGGTTAATGTTGTGATTCCATACCAGCCAGTGGACCCGGCAGCTGAGTCCGGGGAATCAGAGGAGGAGGAGGAGGAGGGGCCTGGAGAGCCATCAGAGTCGGAGGAAGGCTCTGATGAGCTCCAGGACTTACAATCTGATGAAGAGCCTGGCCCTTCCACTCGTGCTCAGGCTGAGACCCAGTTGTGCTGGGAAGCTGAGTCAGACTCTGAGGACTCACAGCTGGAAGACATCATAGACCAGTGGTGGCTAACCTATGGCACGCGTGCCAGAGGCGGCACGTGGAGCCCTCTTTGTGGGCACGCACCATCACCCCAGCACACATGGTCTCTAAAAGTTCGCCATCACTGGCCTAAGGCCAGCCAACCTGGAGCCGCCATTGGGGAGCCCCCCATCCCACCCGCCAGACCCCCCTGGATCTCTCCCAACCCTGCCCGGCTCCCACAGGTGTCCCTCCCCATAAGCAACATCGAGATGGCCATGCCCACCCCGGCCATGCGCACCCAGTCTGCCATGACTACTGCAGCCACACCCATCCAGTGGCCACGCCCACCCAGTCTGCCACGCCCACTGTAGCTGCGCCCCGCCGAGTGGGCCACACCCACCTGACACCTGGCAATACATAAGTGGGTTTTGGGTTGCAATTTGGGCACTCGGTCTCTAAAAGGTTTGCCATCACTGTCATAGACGTTCGCAAATGCAGACAAACAACAAGAGCAGGACAGAGGGAGGCAATGGGGTGACTCCAAGGGAGGAGGAGAAGGCATTGAGAAGCCATGCCTTGGGGCTGCATAATAAAAAGGGAAGGTCTGGGCGGTGCTGGTTGCTGAAGGCAACCATTTGCAAAGGACTCATGTTTCATGGAATCGTGTTCTGTTTGCCTTGCCTGTGAACAATTCTCCGTTTGAATCGTGCTCTGTTTGCCTTTGAACAATTCTCCGTTTGAATCGTGTTCTGTTTGCCTTTGGACAATTCTCTGTTTGCATCGTGTTTTGTTTGCCTTTGCTTTTGGGACATTTTGCAGGTCTGTACATAATTAATAAAAGGGGTTTGTTTTTCCTGCATTTCCAGCCTACTTGTTAAAAGAGGGGTTTGTCCTTGTGAGTTAACAAGGACTCACATAGGCTGGGACAGAACAGTTTGCCTTCAGCCACACCCCCCCCACTATTATGGAGCAGCCATGTGCGGAGAATGCCCAGCTCTCCCAGCAGCTGGCTTTGTTATCAGCTCAAGTGGCCCAGCTGCAAGCACTCGTCCCTGCTGCTCCACAACCCAGAAAGAAGTGTCCTGTTGCGGTGCCGGACAAACTTGATGGCACTCCGGAAATGTTTCCTGCTTTTCTGGGACAATGCCAGCTATTTATCAGCCTGAAAGCGGCTGATTTCCCCACTGACCAGGATAAAGTGGGGTTTATGATAAGCCTTCTCTCTGGTGCTGCAGCTCATTGGGGTACACTCCTGCTAGCCCAACCTAGTCCATTGTTGGACAACTTTGTGGGGTTTTGTGATTACATGCGTCTGATATATGAGGAGCCCATTAAGACGCAGACTGCTACCCGACACCTGAAAGCTCTGAGGCAGGGCCGACGCCCTCTACAGGGCTATATCAGTGAGTTTCGGCTGCTGAGCCTGGATTCAGCCTGGAATGAGGCTGCACTCGTGGACGCTTTCCAGGATGGCTTGTTGGAGGAGATGTTGGATGAGCTGGCCCGTGTTGATGTTCCCCCGGACCTCAATGGGTTGATCTCTGTCTGCGGATCGACGCTCGGCTGCAGCAGCGTAGGAGTCGCCATGCCATCCTAGAGACCTGTGCGGCCCCCATTGTGCATGAGACTCCGGTTCAGTGGGAGGAGCCTATGGAGTTAGGTTCTGCCAGACCTCGCCTATTGGTGGCAGAAATGAACAGATGACATTCGGGAGGGTTGTGTTTTTACTATGGGGACCCTGGGCATTTGGATGCCTTCTGCTCCAAGAAGTGACAAAGGGCATCAGTTACTGAGCCGGCCCCGAGAAAGCCACCTACTCCTCTGTCGGGAAACGCCCCAAGCCCGACCTAAAAGACATTTTAGGTCGGGTGTCCCACAACACCGAGTGACGTCCTTCAGATGCTGCCCACGGACCTCCACGGCATCTGATACTGGAGGCATGCCTGATCCTCCCTGGGATGCCGAAGGGGATTCCAGTCCATGCTTTGATTGACTCGGGGGCCATCACAAACTTTATGGATGCTGCATTTGTGGCCAAATGGGCTGTTCCCCAGTGCCCAGTGGAACCGCCGATGTTAGTGGAGACTATTGATGGTCGAGTGCTCCTGTCTGGGCCAATTAAGGCAACCGTTATGTATAGCCATCAGTTCGCATGAGGAGGCTATTCAGTTCTATATAACCTCCGACCTGCATTTCCCCGTGGTCTTGGGACTGGCATGGCTCCGGACGCATGAAGAACAGCTTTTATCCATGGGCTGTTAGGCTCTTGAATGGGACATAATAATAATAATTTTATGCATGACAGACCCGAGAGGCCGGCGTGCTGTGCAATTAGCTCACAGGGTGTAATAAGTTGGGGGTTTGTAGTCACTGTGAGTTGTGGGGGGGGGGCACGGAGGGAGGCTCAGCCAATCTCACTGTATACATGTTATACTTTGATAATAAAGGTTCATTCATTCATCACTCTCTCTGTCTCTGTCTCTCTCTCTGCAAATGGCGGAGGAGGCTGGGAGCCGCAGGAGAAGGCTCAAAGAGCCACATGCGGCTCCGGAGCCGCGGGTTGCCGACCCGTGGCCTAGTGTCACCAAAGCTCAGTTTTACCATGGTCACATGATTTGAGTAAGATAGGATTGCTTATCTAAAGATACATGTATCTTGGAGACTGTTGTCCCACCTTATCACATATGACATATAAGCAATGTACTTGCAAACTATCAAGATATCCCTATAAACTAATGCATAATATTTATAAAATTAATTGACCCGCTAACAAAAATGAAAATGATTTTGCTTTGAATAGCTCATCCTAGTCTTTTCAGGAAATGCAAGAACATCCCCTCACTTCAAAGATCACTTATTATTGGAGGAAAACATACATTCCTCTTAGTGATTATGGTAAATGCAAAATCAGACGTTATTATTATTAGTAGTAGTAATCCAGTTTATTTATTGCTTGGTATATTTCAATTGCCAAATGTTAAAATGATCTAATTACATTGAAGTATTTTCCAACAGTTTGTATGAATCATTAACCAATTCTGCCTTTTTTTTTAGCTTAAGCATTCTTTCGATCGTATCAAACAATTTCAGTTTCATAATGAAGAACATTATGTCATTTTTCTAAGGAACTAGGAAATTGTTGAGCTAGAGAGGAACATAACAAAAATATGGTAGGCGGATTTGTTTGAATCTTCTTGCAGATTGGCAAGGGTTAGTTTAAATAAAAGAAATAAACAAATAAAGTAGATGCACATATGAAGGATTTGTTGTTGTCAGCTGATACTAGTGCTCCCATGGGGCTTACAAGATGCTTTGCTTTCATTTTCCAGTGATACATAGGAGAGACTTCCAGACTTCCGGTTCTGGATCGCGACGCCTTTGGATGCGCGGAGAGAATTCTCTGCCGTCTGGTTTCTCTTCGTCAGAAGACCCTGGAAAGGGTCAAAAGTCGCCCTGGAGGGGCGACCACCGTTGGGGAGGACCCTCGTCAGATCGCGGAAGGGCGGCAGCCCTTCCGTTTGATCCGAGGCAGCTCCTCAGGACTGACAAAGGAAAGATAGGCCATTAACATGACCGATCATCAAGTTGCACCAGCCGAAAGTCAAACTAACAACTAAGCACTAAGAAGCATCGTGGGAGATCTGGGTGAGACCCCTTTTTTTACCTCCCTTCTACCCTAACTACTTTCCTGTAAAAGCTTCCTGAAACTTCTTCCCCGCTTTTAATACAGCGGCGTTTACATACCTTGGGATCTTAAACCTTGGGAAAAAAATATAATAACTAATTTTTACAACCAAATAACCGGATTTTTTTTTTTGGCTATTTCTTGTGACTTGTCACTTTCTATTATAGAGAACTAGTATTTTCTCTATTAAGTTTGGAAAATATTTCTTTTTTGCTGTTTAACTGTGTCACTAATGTCTGGAAAAAAGACTTTTTGGCCTATTGGGGACATCTTGTGGCTAAACTTGGTATAGCAATTGAACTTTCTGACTTTGAGGCCTGCTGACTCCCTTCATCTGTCCTTCATATTATCTAAGGAAAAGATAAGAAGTGGAAACAGCTGGGTGGCAAAAACAACTTTCAGAAATTGTGGAGGTGGATTTTGGCTATTTTCAATAAACACAGCCTCCACTAAAAAAACTATTTTTAATTACACAGAAATGGAGGAGCTTTACCCACAACTTAATTATAAACTTATACTTGAAACAATTCTTGAAGCCACTGAGCTAATGAATGCTAAAATTAGAGATGTTATCCTGAAGCCACAAATTGAACTCCAGACTGCAACTGATCAACTTATAAGCCAAAAAACAACAGAAGAGGAACAAATCAACACTAAAGAGAACGTCTTACAACAATATATTGAGGACTTTGAGAACCAAACACTGATTTCAACTAAAATACCTGTAACTCCAAAAGTAGCAGGAATTGATCAGCAAATACAATATATTGAGTACTTAGACAACCTAGACAACCAAATAACAACTACATCACTGGACGTGACTCCTAATACTAACCAGACGAAACTGGAACAAGAAGAAGATGATGATAATTACCCCAAAACAAACACGGAGGATTGAATTATTGGGACAACAACTTAATAATTATAAATGGGCCAGCTCCTTTGAAAAATTGACAACTGGATGTTCTCCCTTGATTCAAATAGCAGGTGTAGGAATGAAGGGAGATCTATTTGAGGATTTAAAGGCTCTGGCATGGAAGCCTGTTTGGCAGAAAAAGAAAGCTAGAGTTAGATTTAAAAATGGTATTTAAAAAGTTATTTAATAGGTTAAGGAGACGTTTAGAGATATTGTTTGATGTAATATTTAGGGTCCAGATTTATAAATGGAAATGAAAATTAACTCTTAGATTATAGTTTGGAATTGTAATAAGGAAATAGGTTTGTGACAATGGAAGCTATCTTATTTTAAAGACCAAATTGTAATATGGTAATAGGAATTAATCAAAATTTAAAAACAGGATGTATAATTAAAATATTATTGATAAATGTATTGATTAATTGAACTTTATATAGAAATCTATTATTTTAAATATTATATAACAATTAAGGGATTTGGAGAAGGAATTTTAATAACAGAGATTTTTAGAGATATAGATTGATTTAATATATATGATTTAGATTTACAGTGGAAATGAAAATTAATTGTTAGATTATGGTTTGGAATTGTAATAGGGAAATCGGTCTCTGACAATAAAAGATATACTATTAGTTGATGAGCTATTAGGACGAGAAATGAAATGTATTGGTGAAAAAGTAAGAATGTAATTTTTAGAACAATATATTTACTTTAGATATGATAATTATTTTGTAATGAAATGAGGGAAATTAGGGTTACTCGAAGTTTAAATATTATGTTTATTAAAGATTAAATTTCAATATGGTAATCGGAATCAAGTAAAACTCAAAACAGGATTTGGATATGTATAACTAAAATGTTATTGATAAATGTATTGATTGAGTGAGCTTTATTTAGAAATGTATTAATTTGTATATGATATTAATTAAGGGGAACAGAGAGGGAATTTTAATGTTGTAACCTGACATATACTGAATGATTCTGTTATTGGACTATTGATTATCCTATCACAGTGATGGCGAACCTTTTAGAGACCGAGTGCCCAAAAACTGGCCCCGCCCCCGCTCCACCCCCTGCCCTGCCCCCATCCTGCCTGCCCGCAGGGCCACTCACCGCTTCCAGGGCCCGCCGCAGATCGCCCAGGCAGCCCAGCAGCGCCATGGCAGCCACGCCCTCTGCCCACGCCCCACAGCATCAACTGTGCACGATGGGGTGTGAGGGCAGAGTCTTGTCTACGCTGCCTGGCTGCTATGTCCTTGGCTGTGCTGCTCCGCGTGGGCCATGCTCGGGGGCAACTCTCTTCCAGGGGGGGGGGTGCTGGTGAGGGGGGTCGTGGTGGGATGCAAGGCTGGGGTAACAGCCGTATGCCCACGTGTGCCCACAGAGCCACCACTGCCCTATCACCACGTGCTCCTAATTACCTGGTGTAAAACTGAAAATTTATAAACTTTTTCAAAAAAAAACAAAGGAGAACCTCCAGAGCAGCTGTGCCCCTTTTCAAGGCCTAGGAGTTTAAATGAAAGGTCTGTAAATTCCAGAGCATATTTAGTACATAGAGAAGATGTCTGTGACAGAAGGAAACAGCAGTTTCTTTCCAGGGAGAAAATTGTATACCTGACCTCATCGTCATGGGTTATTCAGACATTGACACAACGAATTCTGAGAAAGGATTTTACCTCTGTGGAATAGTTAAGAAGAATACAATCTTGAACTGAAAAATTCAGAGTTAGTAATTGCCAAATTGCATTTTCATAGTGCTTTAGCTAGGCTGTAGCACTGGATCGGTCTGAATGGCGCATTATAAAAATATTTGGATTAATCAATAAAAATACTGCATGCTTACATGTTGTATAATTTATCACATCTCACCCTACTGGTATTAACTTGATAGGCATAACTAAACAGGTTAAAACCAAGACCAAATACATGATTTTCTTATTGGGGGGTGGGGGGTGTTTGATCAGATCTGAGTTGTGTGTGGTTGCAGTTTGTACTGAAGTATATTTATTAGTATATATTCTTAAAGAAATTCATTTGTTATGCCAATAGGAGGGGATACTGCATTTGATATATAATTCCCATACATTGATTTTTCACATAATGTTACATTTAATTGTTCAAGGGAAGTGTCATAGAAATCCTCTGTTGGTTGAACAATATTTCTATATAAACATAGCTTCCCTGATAAACACCTGCAAATAATCCTTGAACAGCATATAGGAATAGTGTGAGTGTTTACGGGAGTCACGTAGGCACTTTTTAAAGGGATAGTCTCTGGTATGTCATATATATCAGATTTAAAAAGAATTGATTTTTCAAATATGAGGCAATCGCTTCCATGATTGTTGCATATTGGAAGCCACTGCCCATGACTTTTTTTCATGGTTTTTTTGCCTGATTTTCTTTTCTTTTTCTTTCCTGAAAAGACATTTACTGTTCTGTGCAAATCAAAACCCAGTTAGAAATGGAAGTCATAAGAGTTTCCTCTATTACCTTCTCTCTCTTCTAGAATGCTTCTAGCACATATCTATACTAATTTTCTGGGCAACAGACTCACTTCAAGAAACCACTAAGCTACATCATTTGGTTTGATATGTACAACGGCCCATGGCCCTACATGGCACTAAATTGGTAAAATTAAAAAGTTCTACATTTTCCTTTGCAACATGCTTATTTGTGTTTCAAAAGATCATAAAAAGTTGGTGCTTCAAAGCTACATATTTGGTGAACGATTAAAATTTTAAAACAACTTCTTGCAAAAGTTTTTGTCCATCCTGTACGTACAGGACATATTGAAGATTTCTTTTCTTTATATACTTGGAATTTCATACCAAACTGAAAACCTATGTGGGGATGCATAGGAAAAACCAAACTAGAGAATACATTAGGACTCTATTTATTATTTTCTGCACCACCCATCTTCTGAACAGAGCAGGTCCACATTAATAGTCTTCTCCATCTATGTAGTCTTGATTCATTAAGGTTTGCTTTGCTTTCTCTATTTATAAAATGATAGATTATGTTGATGTCACTATACTAAAATATCCACCCTTCTTCTGTTCCCGTATGATATTCTAAATGGTCTGGCTTCTGCGAATGATTACACAGTGCGAGGATGATGAAATGATCTTATGAAAAGCATTAAAATAGCTGGGCAACGTTTCTACTGGGGAAATGACTATTGTGTCGATAATGTTTTTGTAATCATTTCCCATAGCAACAGATTAGAATAGGCAGTATTTGTTCATGGTTTCAAGTATGATATATCAAGTAAAGATAATTCTCATTTGCAAGATGCATTTGTGTTCTAATGTTGTATAGTACGTAGAGATAACTGCCTGGCCATTTTGTGTAAAATGTATGTTGTTTCCTTATCAGGAGTATGTCAAACGGCTATGTATTAGTGCGGAGCCCGTGACGTGTCCTTGTCATCGACAGAGAGTAGGTAATGCACTTTTTAGCATTGATACTATTATCTCAACCTGTCCATTCACCTTATTGTGCTGAGCAACTGACTATTTATCTTTGAATGATTTGGGGTGGGGAAATATTTTAATTGACCTGGTCTTGAGATCAAATACACCCAACTGAGTCGCTATTTTTAGATGTATTTGATAATGGACTCCAGCTTGACTAGAAACATAAAATGCCTTGGAAGGTATCGCACGTGGAGGATGTTCATAGCTTTATCTGAATCTGAATAATTCAAGGTTTCTTTCTTCTGAGTTATAAAAATTTCTCAGTTCCCGGTTCGCAGTCATTGCTTTTTTGTCTGGTCAAACATGCTGGGTATATGATAAAAACACTTGTTAGTTACCTCTGAACAGTTAACAATTCTATTGTTTCGCTGCTGCACACGTATGAAGGCATTAGGGTGTACTAAGTGAGTGAGCTACCATTTAATCCTACAAAGCTTGATAGTGCTATGTTTCATTTTCCCCCTCCCCTCTAGGTCACATTACTAGGCTGTACCTTTTTTAATAAAATTTCAAATTTAAAGCTTACATTAGAATGAAGAAGAATTACATTTGGCTCTCTTAATGGAGATAGATTCAATTGAGTAAAAAAACATATATTTTTTTTCTATAAAACTAATTTTTTGTAAAATGCATATTATTTATGCTTCATCTATCTATAAGACAAAGAGATGATCGGATAAGACTCGAAAGAAGAACAAAAGAAAAAAGAAAGAAAGAGAAGAATAAAGAAGAAGAAGAAAGGAAAGAAAGAAAAGAAAGAAAGAAGAGAGAGCGATGATAGACGACAGTTTGACATATCTCTTTACATAATTATATTACTGAAATGTTTCCTATAAATGATGTATGGAACTATCCATTATTTAGTTTATGACCCACTGACAATAAAGTAAAACCGATCCTACAAAAATTGGAACTGTTAAAATGCCAACATCTTACTTGGTACAGTTTCTTTATATAAAATGCCCATTAAAAGATATACATTATCATAAGAGAAATTATTTTTATTTTATTGAGTAAATTATTAAATATTATTCATATTTGGATATCTGTGCAATATTTTGTCACTGGAATTTAACATGACAATTTTAAACAAAAAGGAGAGTTTAATTCAGGATTTGTGCTTACTTATTGGCTAATTCATCTCTAATTTTATGATCATTGACGATATTTTATCTTTGCTGCTGACAATATCCTGTGTATCGAGTAGTGTAAATATAACCTCTAAGACTGAAGTTAATTCTATTGCATGCCAGAGGGTTCAACATTGTGCAATTGAATACAACTGCAATAATGTTATTTATAGTGAATGTGTTTTCAGTTGCATTGTGACCCTAGAGTTTCTGACTTTGTTGTCTGTCTGTTGACTGTTTCCAGCTCTCAATTAATTATATACATGAAACTAACTGGAATAACTTGTAAATTAGTGGAAACTTTGTAGGTTTTGTTAAAATGTTCACACTTAAAGCCTTAGTGAATGGTTTCTATCAATATCTTTGCAGGTCAATAACTCAGACATTTTACCTTGAAGTTTTCTTGGAAAGGCTTTTTGGAAGTGGTTTGTCACTGCCTCCTTCCTAGGGCTGAGAGAGACTAATTGGCCCAAGGTCATCCAGCTAGCTTTGTGTCTAAGGTGGGACTAGAACTCACGGTCTCCTGGTTTATAGCCTGATGCCTTATCTACTATACCAAATTGGCTGCAATCTCAAGCTTAACTTTGACAAACCTCATTATCTAGAGCTTCTTCTGTAGAGCTTTACTGTGTTTTCTGCCACAAGGATTTAAAAGAAAATTAGACAAATTCATGGTTGATCAGTGACTATTCATCATGATGGCTGCATGCAACCAACAGTTTTAGAGGTTAGAATGCCATTTGCCAAGTAGCACTAAACAGCAAATACCTGCTTCTACATTGTGTGTGTGTGTGTGTGTGTGTGTGTCTCCATTTTGAAGAGACCTTCTTGTTTTCATGAATGCGAGCCAATTCTTTTTCTGGCCAAACCTGCCATGAACTTTGATAATCCGGCCAGGTTACACAGGGATAATATTGTGTAAAACATATTAGTGCTGTAGGAGAAGAGCTGTATGGCAAAAATAAGGACAAGTCTGGTAGCACTTTTTCTGACTATCGTATTTTATTAATATGGGGCCCAATGCTCAGGTCTGTCGAAATCCTTTTGAATTTGAGTTTATCTTCCAAAGAATTAGCAATTCCTCCCTCCCCCCAGCTTTGTGTCATCCAGAAATTTGATGAGCGTTCCTTCAATCCCCTCATCTAGGTCATTTATGAAAATGTTGAAGAGCACTGGGCCCAAGACAGAACCCCACTGCATAGTTATTGTAATGTATTCAGTTGTATGAGGCAGCAGGTGCAAGGTGGCCACGTGGTCACTGAAGAGACAGAATGTCTGGGGTCCAGGCAGACTTGTTATTTTAGCGCGGGAGAAACCTCTGCATTCATTGGTTAGCATTAACCAGAGCTCCATGTATAAAAAAGAGGGAGCTAGTTTCGTTTTCTGTTCTGTTCAGTGTATGTATTAATGAATAAACCTTTGTTATTGTTAAACCAGTCTCTTGATGTCTACCCAATCGAAAACAGAACAATTGGCGACGAAGGTGGGATTCTGCTGCCACCTTAAAGAAGGCCCTGAATCAACCTAAGGAGGGCCGGACACGCAGAGGAACGGCGTTCCTATTTGAGGCTCACTCACCCGCCAATACGCAAATGCTGGGGGAGAGTGCTGCGAGGAACTGCCTGGAAAACCCTCTAACTTGTGGCAGCACGGGTAGAGAAGAGACTTGGCATGGCCAAGCTGGGTCGACTAGCGGAGTTCGACGTAGCTCACCCGGAGCAGTGGAGCTCGTACGTGCCCGGGCCGAGAACTACTTCCACGTTAACCGAGTCATGGAAGACGAGCTGAAGGCCGCCACGCTACTCTGCGTCTGCGGCCAAGCCATCTTCGACATCGCGGAAAACTTTGTGTCCCCAGTGCCATTGGAGACAGTGCCCTACAGAGAGCTAAAAAAGATGCTCAAGGAGCACCGAGCCGAAGCTGTTGGTCATTGCATGGCGGCACGCCTTAGAGCAGAGGGACCAGCATCCAGGAGAGTCCGTAACCGAATTTATTGCAGTCCTCCGACAGGCATCGAGGCCGTGTGAGTTCAAGGACTTAGAGGAACGGTTACGGGACCGTTTGGTTTGCGGACTACGGAGCCGAGAGCTCCAGCAAAAGATCTTTGCAAAGGAGATGGTATCGTTCCAAGAGGCATTGCGAGAGGTCACCACAGAGGAAGCAGCCAGCGGAGTTGTAAGGGCCTTGCGGCTCTCAAAGAACACTTCCCCATCGCAGACCATCCACCACGAAGATGTTGAAATGGATGAAGAGGCCGAGTTGGACCAGGAAGTTGACCTGGTGCGACAACTACCGGAAAAAGGACTGTCGAGACCCCTTGACAATGCAGATCCCTTCCCTAGGTGTATGGGGTGCAGGGGTCGCCACAAGCGAGCCGACTGCCGGTTCTGGACTGCTCATTGCCGAGCATGTGGCAAGCAAGGCCATATCGCTGTTGTGTGCTTAGGGCATGGAAAAGAGAGTGCCAAGAAAGAGTTGCCTCGGAAAGGTACCGGGGTACCCAGCCAAAACAGAGTGGGGTTCTGTGCCAGCAAGCGCAGCGTCCATAGAACCGGGGGACAGCGGCCATTAAAGAAAAAGCTGCAACTCGAAGTAAGGTTGTAGGGGGTCCCATTGCGGATGGAACTGGACACGGGGTCTGCCGTGTCCATCATATCCCAGAGCACCCTTAATAGAATTTGTGGCCAGAGTGGTCAACGGCTGAAAATGAGGCCATCAAATCTAATTCTGACTGATTTCCAGAATTCCCCGGTCAGAGTAAAAGGGGAGGTCACTATAAGAGTGGAATTTCGGAAATTCAAGGGATTGCTGAGTGTAGTTGTGGTAAATGGGGACAGGACAAGCCTAATCGAGGCTCTGGGAATCCAGGTAACGGGGCTGAACAGCGTAAAAACGGCCAGTTTGGAACAAGTCTGCAAAGACTTCGCAGACGTGTTCACCACTGAACTGGGAGAGTATAAGGGGCCACCAATTGCATTAAGGTTAGATCCTTCTGTCGCACTGATTAGGATCAAGCCTCGTTTGGTGCCGTTCGCGCTAAAGCACAAAATTAATGCTGAATTGGACAAACTTTTACAGCAGGGCATCTTAGAGCCTGTGGACAGCAGTCCATGGGAAACCCCCATGGTGACGCCACTTAAGGCCAACGGAGAGGTCAGAATCTGTGCTGACTATAAGTGCACGCTGAATAAAGCGCTGCAGCAACACTCCTATCCTGTGCCAGTAGTCAGCCATATTCTGGCATCTTTACAAGGGGATTGCATTTTCGCTAAACTTGATTTGGCCCAGGCCTACCAACAGCTGCCGGTGGACGAAGCCATGGCAGAGGCACTGACCATTGTAACCCATTGGGGGGCTTTCAAGGTGTGCAGGCTACAATTTGGCGTTAACGTAGCACCAGGTATCTTCCAGAGTGTCATGGAGCGAACGCTCAGAGACCTCCCGGGCATATGCCCGTACTTCGATGATGTCCTCATCGCAGGGGAATCAGTAGAGAATCTAGCTGAGAGACTCAAGGCCGTGTTGTTGCGGTTTTGCAAAGCGGGCCTGAAACTCAGGAAAGATAAGTGCAAGATTGGAGTCACATCCACTGAGTTTTTGGGGTTTCGCATAGACGCGGAAGGCATACACCCTGCTCAGTCTAAGTTGGAGGCAATCCAGCAAGCACCCAGTCCCAAAACAAAAACAGAACTCCAAGCGTTCTTGGGACTGTTGAATTTCTATCATGCATTCCTTCCCCACAAGGCAGCCGTGGCGGAGCCATTACACTGGCTCCTAGACAAGCAGGCTACTTGGGCATGGACGAGTGTCCACGAGAAAAGCTTTGCTGCAGTCAAAGCATTGCTTTCCTCAAACGCAGTATTAGCTCATTTTAATGAGCAGCTCCCTGTTTGCATAGCGTGCAACGCTTCCCCGTATGGGATCGGAGCTGTTTTAAGTCATCTTAAAACAGATGGGACTCAGGTCCCGATAGCCTATTACTCCAGAACCCTGTCTGCCGCAGAGCGTAACTATGCGCAGATAGATCGAGAAGCATTGGCAATTGTAGCGGCATCAAGAAGTTCCATGACTTCTTGTATGGTCGCTGTTTCACGGTCTTCACGGACCACAAGCCACTGTTGGGGCTGTTTACAACGGACAAGCAGACACCCCACATAATATCTCCTAGGATGTTGAGATGGTCCATATTCCTCTCTGCATATGATTTTTGCATGATTCACAAGCCGGGCAAAGAGATGGGCCATGCAGACGGCCTCAGTAGGTTGCCTTTAAGGGACATAGAGCCTGACCCTGACCCGGCAACCCATATCCTTTCCATTCAGGATTTGCCTGAATCCCCTCTCCATGCAGGGGATGTAGCAGCGGAGACAGCTGCTGACAACACGTTAACACACGTGTTAAACTGGGTGTTATCGGGATGGCCGGACACATGTCCGGGCACAGAATTTCAGGGGTTTTGGAGGAGAAAATCAGAACTCTCCATTTTCAAAGGGTGTCTACTGTGGGGCAGTCATCCCGACCTCACTGAGGACTAGAGTCCTAGTATCTCTGCATGAGGGACATCCGGGAATAGTCTGAATGAAGGCGCTTGCGCGCAGTCACCTGTGGTGGCCAGGGCTCGATAAGGAGATCGAAGCCCAGGTACAAGGGTGTCACGTTTGCCAACAGTCCAGGCCAGAAATGCCCCAAGCTCCCATCCATAGGTGGGAAATAACACAGGATCCTTGGTCGAGGATCCATATCGACTACGCTGGCCCCTTTCAGGGGCAACTCTTTCTTATTGTGGTAGACAGTCACTCTAAGTGGCTGGAGGTGGTTCCAGTGTCCGCTGCCACTTCCACTATCACCATCAGGGTTCTGTGCGGCATTTTTGCCACTCACGGACTGCCGGACGTAATTGTCTCCAACAATGGAACTCAATTTACTTCCTCAGAGTTCCAGTCCTTTCTGCAGGCAAATCTAATACGCCACGCTACGTCGGCACCCTTTCACCCGGCGTCAAATGGTCAAGCAGAACACATGGTGCGAACTACGAAAGACTCTTTGAAACGACTAACGCACGGCAACTGGCATCACCGGTTGGCTTTCTCTTGTGCCACTGCACCACTCCATGTACTGCTACGGGCAAAAGCCCCGCTGAGCTCCGATGGGGTCACCGGCTTATCACTAAGCTGGATAGGTTACATCCGGATCGCGTTGCATCGCAGGTGTCCCAACCATGGGCACCGCGGCGGATGAACTTGGGCGATCCGGTTTGGGCTCGAAACTATGGGCCTGGTAACTTCTGGGTGGTGGCTGTCGTTTGTAGGGTCACCGGCCCTCTCTCCTACGAAGTGGAATTGGAAGACGGTTGGGTGCTGCGGCGCCATATCAACCAGCTTCGCTGGAGGTTGCCAAGCCACTCTTCCGCTCCTGCCTCTGCTCTGGGGGGGAGGAAGCTCCCGAGAGTGATCGGGATGGTCAACAAGACCCGGAATCTGGCTCATCGCAAACAGCGATTGAGGGGTTTGCCTTCGAGGCGGCTCCTGACTCAGTCACCACGCGCAGGGGACATTGCGCGAATTGGTTTTTTCCAGCCTCTCCATGGGGGGGTTGCCCATCCAGGACACGACCCCCATTCACGCCTCTCTACGGGGAGGGCGTTGCCCATCCGGGACACAACCCCCAACCATCTGTTTCGAAAGATCAGGGGAACACCACCCCTCTTCAGGGGAACTCTACCCCAACCCGGCACACAGAGCTGGACCAGCAGGCCAGCCTGCAGGCCCCAACTCCGACTGTTTCAAACGGGTCCCCAAGTCCTGGTCTGCCGAGCCCGGTGGCACTTCCGTGGAGATCGGAGCGAATCCAAGGACCTCCCAAATTCCTCAAGGTGTACGTGAGGGCTCTGTCTGCGCTAGCTTAGTGTTCGGAGTTCTTGCTAGCCTTGAAGCGTGCTCAAGTGATACAAAAAATACTTTTACACAAGGTGGCATTGCCAGTAGTGTTTTCTAAAGCTTCCATTAGCTGCTTGTTAAAGCTGTAATGAACAAAGGAAGAGCGCCTCGTCCTAAAAGGTCGCAGGCTGGGCTAAGGTTAGGGAAAGAAACGGGTAGCCTCCTTCCGGGAACGGCTTAGTAAAGAGTGAATGGGTAGCCTCCTTCCAGGAACGGCTTACAAATAAGGTGAATGGGTAGCCTCCATCCGGGGGCGGCTTATTAAGTAACCAAATAAAAGGGGGTACAGTATGCTCTTCACTAAGGGGGGAGGGGTGTAATGTATTCAATTGTATGAGGCAGCAGGTACAAGGTGGCCACGTGGTCACTGAAGAGACAGAATGTCTGGGGCCCGGGCAGACTTGTTATTTTAACACGGGAGAAACCTCTGCATTCATTGGTTAGCATTAACCAGAGCTCCATGTATAAAAAAGAGGGAGCTAGTTTCGTTTTCTGTTCTGTTCAGTGTATGTATTAATGAATAAACCTTTGTTATTGTTAAACCAGTCTCTTGATGTCTACCCAATCGAAAACAGAACAGTTATCTAGATATAGTTCCATTGAGGACTACTTGCTGAGTGCAGTTGACCAGCCATGAGTTACCATGAGATTTTGGCAAAAACCTTGGAGTAGATACTATAGTTTATTATGTCCTATCAACAGGACATTAAGAGGCTTATCTCTCATATTGCTGAGCAGTTCTGTGTCAATACAAGACACAGAACGTTACCAATTTATGAGAATAATTGTTTCTTAGTTTACTTATTCACTCTGTTTTCAGTAACATCAATTCCTATCCATTTTCCTCTAGTCATTCTAAACACTTAATTGTTGAAATATCAAGCATATTATATTTATGGAATAAATAGTATCTTCACAGCAATTATAAGTACAAATATATTTTGACCACTCTTTCTTTCTACAGTTACATCATATTACTCTTCCTTCTATAATCTATCCTGTCTAATCATCAAAACCATAAGTCACAAGTTCATTGTTTTCTTTTATATGCAAAAAGTTCAATGAGCCCTGTGGCGCAGTGGTTAAAGTGCAATATTGCAGGCAAATTCTGCCCATAGCCTGGAGTTTGATCCTGATGGGGCTCAAGGTTGACTCAGCCTTCCATCCTTTCGAGGTTGCTAAAATAAAGACCCAGATTGTTGCAAATAATGCTTACATTATAAACTGCCCAGGGGGTGCTCTAAAGTGCTATGGGGTGGTGTATAAGTCTAAATGCTATTGCTATTGCTATAAGAGTTAATGTATTTTGTTTAATGAAATAAGTTAAAATATTCATTTCAGCAAAAACTGACAGCTTCCCCAACCATTCTTCCATACTGGGTGGTGCCAATTCTTCCCATCTGTGTGCATACAGTAATCTTACTGCTGTGGTTTTATATTGAAATAATCTTCCACAGCTTTTTTTACTAACTGTTTATCCATTAATCTTAAAAGGAAAAGTTCTGGCTACATTCACTAAACCCTGAAGCCCAACACTGCCCAGCAGATCCCAGCCATGAAAGCCTACACCAGTATAAAATTGGTGTTGTTTTTCTTATGCCCTTCCTGGGGCAGGTTGAAGCAAAGGTAATACATAATTCATGCAGAGATCCTGATAGCAATTGCAACAAAATTACACATGTTGGACAAGAAAAAAGCCATGTGACCAGTGACCTTACTTTGCTGGAAGAGTCCAGCTGGCTATTCTTATAAGAACACTTATAGTCATGAATAATAAATAATCTTATGAATAATGATTTTGTAATTAATGAATTATGAATTAAATCATTATCATTAAATATTGATTCATAATTGTTCCATTGTGAACAAGGTTTCTATTCTTGTATTTTCTCATTTTTGAAGCTGTGATTGTACTCCTGCTGACCTTGAAATGCAGGGAATGATCAGTACACCACAGCTAAGATGGTTTATGTAGTACAAAAAACCCTTCCCCTGCCCCAGACAGAAATGGATATGTATGTGGGGGGGCTGTGGGGGGGTGAGGAATATACACACACACAGGCACGTATGCATGCATGCATGCATGCAGACATCCTAGTCTCCTCTTCCTCATATTCAAAGTCATGGCGATGTATTTCAGCCTTTCCAAAATCAGATCTATTGGATAAGACAAAGCTGGCCATGGAGGCATCATTCTCTGATCAATGAGCTCCTATGAAAAGCAATGATTGCAGCATGACCCCAAAGTTTATCAACTAGATGCTTTTTCCAACAGTTGTAACCTGTGTTGTAGTCAAGAATTTAGTACAGACTGATTTTCACAAGTGGGGACAGTCAAGAGTGAGAACATGGAATTGAGTAGAAGCTGGCTGGAAGGATTAAGACTGAGTTTATTGTTAGATGGAGGGGCACAATGGCTCAGTGGTTAAAGACACTGAGCTTGTCAGCTGAAGAGCTGGTAGCCCAGGTTCAAGACCCAAGTTCTGCACAATGGGGTGAACTCCCATTACTCCCAGCTTCTACCACCTACTGGTAGCAGTTTGAAAGCATGCAAATGCAAGTAGATTAATAAGTACCAGTTCAGTGGGAAGGTAACAACATTCCCTGCACCTTTGCCATACAGTCACGCTGGCCACATGACCACAGAAATGGTGAAAGCAAGTCCAAACTCAGTCAGCTCACTTTCCAACACCCCCAAGGCTGTGAGAACATGGAGCTGCAGAATCTCTTTGCAAATGGCACAGAATCTTCATATGGAAGTGCTCTCAGTTTACCCAGATTCATTCCAAGTTCCTCATGTTAGAACAGAGAGCTCCATACTCGCGTTCTACAACTGCCATGACGCTGACATATGTTTTCCTTTTTGTGCTTTCTTCTTACTTCCCTGCAATGTTCTTGGTATTGAAAAATAACATATGGGTTTCTAAAATCCTGTTTGATTGTATTGATTACTACCCCTGATGTTTCTGTTAGGTCTTCAGAATAATATTCTTACCCTTAATTCCCCTGTTTAAATATCAGATTTCATATATCCTTTCCAATGATTTGTTTGAAAGGATATGATATTTCAAGAATATTGCTTACAGGAAATTATACTGTATATTGCCTATTATTTATTTATTAGTTAAGAGTAGCGCATTTTCAGCAAAGTACTAAATAAAGCACATGCTAATGCTTCATGAAGACTAATGGGAATTATATACAAACATTTAATGGTACAATATATTTCCTGGAGTCACTATTTGTTAAATGTAATCGGAGACAAATTGGCTATCTACAGTTTCCATCAGTTCATCAAAATTCTATCTTTCATCCTGGTTGTTGAAATAAGCGGTCCTCAAAATTATTATTATTATTACATTAATTATTGCCTCCCATTTCTATAGACTCTGGGTGGCTTACAAACACAAAACAATAAATACAGCATTTATGCTGCAGCTAATATATCTGTGGACATATTTGTGCAAATTCTTTGTCCATGTCACCAATTTATGTCTTAAGATATTTTGAGCATCAACCTTTGACCTTACAATGCTTATAGGTAAGCTAGTCATGGTGCAGTAATATGTGTATCAACATATCTAGGGATTTTGTCAGTTAGTAATGTTGTAAGATTTAATTAGAACCTTAACAACTTAGCATCAGAACATGAAAGCTATAATTCAGTGGTAGAGCACATATTTTGCTTTTCAAGAGCTCCCAAATGCAATCCCTGTAGACCTGCTGCCAATAATTGCAAACTTGAAGCTGTTGAGTAGAGGAACTAGTATAAACTCTGTATAAATCAGTTCCTGTGAGAGTTTAAAGAACAGTCTTCCATTTCATAGTTGGTTAGATGCCACTGAGTCAGGCTGAACTTTGGGTAGCTGCATGCATCAATCTCCAGTAATAACTAATAGATTTTTCAAGGGTATTCTCTAGTATTTTTAAGGCCACTGTTCAATTAATTCATTGTCTTTTTCTACTTCCCTTCTTAAGAACATTTTCCCATTGTTTATTATGCATTGGTATGAAAAAGGTAGAAAGAAAAGAAGAAAAGACAAACACAGAAGAAAGGAAAAATAAAGAACAAATAAGAAAAATGGGGAACTTAGAACCATTAACTTTTCAATATTTCATTAAATAAGTTGATGACATTTTTTTTTTGATCATCCGCTGGCTTCAAATGCACTGAAGTTTTTGAACTTCTCTTTGTTGATTATGGCATTAAGGGAGCAGTCAGTCTTTATTTGGTTCAGGACTGATTGATTGGGTGTTTTTTTTTACTGTCCATGGTACTCTTAGTATCAGTCTCTTGACTCATAATTCAAATCTGCTTTCTTCCTTCTCTTGCTCGTTGTCAATGTACAGCTTTCACAGCCATGTTTTCAATCCACTGGGAAGACCTTTGCTTTAATTATCATGATCATAAAAATGCCCTTATGCTTTGTGGACCTAATTTATTATTGTTTCCTCCTAAGATTATTCTTTTTTGTAACATCTCTAGCACATTCTGCTTCTTTATATTTTTAAGCCCAAGAAAATAGAAATATCTCCATTTTTGCATTGTTTAAATTAACTAACTGCGGTAACTACTTTATCTCTTTAACTTACATTTTTGCACTGTCTATATTTACTCTTTAAGTCCTTCTTACTTTTTGCTCTTGGTGTCATCTGCATTTCCCAGATCGTTCTTGTACATTTCTAATTATCATCCTTTCCAGTACTGCCTTTCTTATAATATCTTCACATTAACCTCATAGGGACAATATGTGCATTCTTGCCTCACTTCTTTTCCTATTCTGAATCACTCTGATTTTTTAAAACTGTTGTAAATATTATTTCAAAAGAATAATTAGATGTTCCTGTACATTCATTACTTCCAACTCTTTCTAGAATGGCCTATATCCATGGTGGCGAACCTATGGCACGTGTGCCACAGGTGGCACGCAGAGCCCTCTCTGTGGGCACACGCACCCTCGCCCCAGTCCTAGGCCTTCAGCTGGGTTTTATAAAACCTTTTCGCTTTAGGCCTCCGCCGCTGTGTGCAAAAAAAAAAAAGGTTCAATCAATCAATCAATTTCAACTTCTCGCGGGAAAAAAATCTCGCAGAGTTGGAATTGATTGATTGAACTTTTTAGTCCCACCCAGTCTGCTGTTATCACGGCAGCCACGCCCACCCAATGGGTCATGCCCACTTAATTGGCCACACCCACCCAATTGGCCACACCCACCCAGTGGGCCACGCCCACCCGGCACCCAACAATACATAAGTGGGTTTAGGGTGCAGTTTGGGCATTCGGTCTCTAAAAGGTTCGCCATCACTGGCCTATATTTATCAATAAAGCAAAGCTAAACATCCTTATTTTCTCTTGCATTTTCATAAGCCAGCCTATGTTAACTATTTGATCTCATATCCCTTTGTCTTTTCTGTGATATTCCTTTATATTTGGCATTTCTCTCTCCATTCTCTCTTCTTATAAGATCTTAAGCAAAACTTTGCTTCCATGAGGAATAGTATAGTAATTGGCATATTCTCTTATATCTTCCTTCTTTGTTATAGGCATATACATCAATCTTTTCCAGTTTCTAGAATATACACTTTTGATTTAGAGCATCTTCTTGTATTATCTGATCATTGGGCCAAAATAAAAATAATGAGGATTAGCTTTATATCTTTTCAGTGATGGCTGGCTGGCTGATGTTACAAAAATGTTATTAGTCAATACTGTAGTGATGAAAACAGATACAGTCTTGATGACAGAGATGTTAGCACTTTAACTGATATATTAATATGTCAGTCACTTTGTTATCCCCTTGTATGTATTTTGGTATATAGTTTTTCCATCTACTTTTAATCTAAATTGTTCATTTCTTATACATTAAATACAATTGATTGGCAGTAATTCTCCAGGGTATAAAACATTTTTTTTTGTAATGGAGAGAGATATAGATAGCTAGATTGCTAAATGATTGGATGGATGGATGGATGGATGGATGGATGGATGGATGGATGGATGGATGGATGGATGGATGGATGGATGGATGGATGGATGGATGGATGGATGGATGGATGGATGGATGGATGGATGGACGAATGATAGACAGACAGACAGACAGACAGACAGACAGACAGAGCAAAAACAAGCCATTTATCAGCAGTGGCTTTATAGTTGCATATACTGTATGTGTCTACTGGGAAGCACAAGTTGGCTACATATGTTCTGCCCTGGGTCACATGACAAGAAGACAGGAAGAACCTGAAGCTGTTGCCGGTATTCTGAATTGCTGCACAACTGCTTTTCCCATAATGTTTTATTTTTCTTTTCTTTTCTCCAGTCTCTAATGTCATATATCTCATTTTTAAACTCAAACTGCAGTTTGCTGACTTCTCCCCACACATTAAATTTGATCCTGTGCTGTTCAGCTTTTCAAGAGTTATGTTGCTGATGCACTACAAGGACAGATAGTCCCAAATCCCTTGACATACTTGCAGAGCATGGTTTCTGGAATTCTTTCCAGCTTCATTGCCAGCAGGGTTTATAGGAAGTATCTCTGTGCTTGCGTGTATTTGCATGTGTGTGTCTGTGTGTGAAAAATGAAGAATGGGTGTTTTGCATATGCTCTGTTCTTGGCCAGGAAGAAGGAGGGAAGAGAGCTTAGACTGAACAACAGGGAAATGTGGTTTTCTCTTTGAAGATGGGTTAGGAGGATTTTCTTCCTCTCAGAATCGCACTAGTGGATCTGGCCAATTTTTTAACTCCAGCTTCTTTTGTAAGCTTCTCCTGCCATACCAAATTTGGTCCTGTTCTGTTCAAGACAGATACAGTCTCAATCCCCTTTACATAGTATTTTTTTAGAGGGAATAATAAGAATGTTTGCTCTAGAGTAGTGCCTGCTAAACTATTGCTGAAGGCGTTGTGCTAAAAAATTATCTAAAGAGAGTTGGTAATTTCGATGCAAGCCTGTATCATAAAAATTGGATTGTTCACTTGGATGCACTTTTTGGAAAGAGCAATGAGTCAGACAAACGTGCAGTAAACAGCACATAATGAGCACTATGTGATAAAGAGAACTGTCAACAGCTCTAAGAAGTGAGCCGGAGAATCAGAGTTGAGGGCAAAAGCCAGGAGCTGGAGCCAGGTCATAAACTTTGGGGTCAAAACTGACAGGAAATGCTTAAATTAGCATTAAGGAATGCAAAAACAATAACTATTCCTGTACTACCACCACCATACACAGGCATGCATTCCATTCCTGAGCCAAGACAAATTATTCCATTAGTTCTCAGCTCAGAAAGGATAACTTTTAGTACTCTTTCTATCCAGGAGGCATAATGGTCAATCATGGTGTCTGGTCCAATGTAGTTAAACATCAGTGCCTAGAGGATAAGCTAATCCTGTGAGGTGTCTTGGTACATTATGTTTTTAAATTACCTGACTAGTTCATTTAACAGAATAACAGAGTTGGAAGGGACCGTGGAGGCCTTCTAGTCCAACCTCCTGCTCAGATAGGAAACCCTATACCAGGGGTAGGCAACCTTGGCTCTTTTATGACTCGTGGACTTCAACTCCCAGAATTCCTGAGCCAGCATGGCTGGCTCAGGAATTCTGGGAGTTGAAGTCCACGAATCATAAAAGAGCCAAGGTTGCCTACCCCTGCCCTATACCATTTCAGACAAATGTTGTCTAATCTCTTGTTAAAGACTTCCAGTGTTGAAGCATTCACAGCTTCTGGAGGCAAGTCGTTCCACTGATTAATTGTTTTAACTGTCAGGAAATTTCTCCTTAGTTCTAGGTGCTTCTCTTCTTGATTAGTTTCCATCCATGACTTCTTGTCCTGCTGTCAGGTGCTTTGGAGAATAGCTTGACTCCATCTTCTTTGTGGTAACCCCTTAGATATTGGAACACTGCTATCATGTCACCCTTAAACCTTGTTTTCATTAATCTAGACATAGCCAATTCCTGCAATCGTTCTTGATGTGTTTTAGCCTCTGGTCCCCTAATCATCTTTGTTGCTCTTCTCTGCACTCTTTCTAGAGTCTCAACATCTTTTTTACATCATGGCAACCAAAACTGGATGCATATTCCAAGTGTGGTTATACCAAGGCATTATAAAGTGGTGTTAACACTTCACATGATCTTGATTCTATCCCTCTGTTAATGCAGCCTAAGACTGCATTCATTTGTTTATCATATTTGCATACTTCGTGCTTCTGGCAAAGGTGGCCGATGACAGTTAACAAAGAAATCCAGTCAAGACATACATTAGCAATAAACACAAAATTAAGAGACTAGGCTTTGCACTTTAGAGTTGAGTATTGAATAGAATCAAGCAAAAGGCTTAAAACAGGAGCTATCACTACAGAGAGTTGCTGATTAATTTAGTTCCAATTCTAGCCATGTAAATTGGAGTTAGCTGTATTACATTTTTCTTCTGAGTAAAGGAGTACTAGGTTCAGAATCATTACCTCTTCCAAAATTATTTTGAGTAGCCAACATCCTGAAAAAGAAAACTACCTCCATAACCTGTTGCCACAAAGCCACCAGCAATCATTTTCAATTTGTGGATATTTTTACTTTTCTCTGTACCTTAAGAGTGGACTTTTCTATCTCTTATTCCTGTCATTTCCTCATTTCTTCTTCATGTTGAAAAATATGAAAATTGAAAACTAATCATCTGCTGATAATTAGAAGTATCCTATTTTGGCTATCAATATTAGCAACTAACTGTTCAATTTACCTGTTAAAGCTAATTTTGTCAATCTGTATCTATTTTTTTCCGCTCCTTCTTTGCAATATGTCATTAACTAATTAATTCACCATAGGCTACCTAAATAGCTAATTAATTAAATATGAACATTTTTATCATTATGTTGATGAGTGAATGGAAACTGATCTTGATATTTTATAGAAGATTGAAAACATGCTTTCATGCTTTGATAAATGATTCCAGCTGAGACTTTGTTTCATTGTTTTTCAGCTATTCACTCAGTTATTCATAAGGAATTAACTATTCATTTAGTGTTGGTGTGGCTTACAAATTAAGGATCAGAACATATACAGGTGATTAGTAACAGGACTAGGAAAAAATCTCCTCATGGGACATTGTGTTAACTAAAGTATTCATATTGAATTAGGACTGTGCAAATCATTAGTCCCAAAGTATTTTTAATGATGCTGTTAGCCTCTTAATAGCTGACTAGGCCTGAAAGCAAGTTTCTCACAGAGACTTCTTTAACTAGATTTATTGAAAAAGAAAAGGGATTAAGTGAGAGAATTTTGACAGGTCATACTTTTTCTTTAGTGTTAAAAGTATACCTTTATTCTCTTGTTAACAATCTTTTGTTGGACAGGAGTGCCGACTATCCATCTTGTTGATAATGAAAGGATACATAGATTTTCCAAGCTTGTGATTTTTATCAAATAAATTGTCTTCCCTCCCAGTTTCTGAGAAGATTATTACAGAGGTACCTGTATGAGCAGTTCAAAGCCCTTGAAACTGCATTGACCATCTTTTGAGATCCACCTGGACATTTGAGTCACAATAGCAATAGCACTTAGACTTATACAGTATACCACCCCATATTACAGCACTCTCTGGGCAGTTTACAATGTCAGCATATTGTCTTCAACAATATGTGTCTTCACTTTACCGACTTCGGAAAGATGGAAGGCTGAGTCAACCTTGAGCCCTATCAGGATCAAACTCCAGGCTGTGGTCAGAGTTTGACTGCAATACTGCATTCTAACCACTGCATCACCAGTCATGATGTTGCTTGATTTGAAACATTCGTCTGAACAATATGTGATATCTTACACTAAGTGCCTCATTCTGTTCTAAAACTGCCAATACTTATTCGTCTCTCTGCCGTCTGGTTTCCCTTCACCGAAAGACCCTGGAAAGGGTCGAAAGTCGCCCTGGAGGGGCGACTACCGCTGAGGAGGACCCTCATTTGATCGCGGAAGGGCGGTAGCCCTTCCGTTTGATCCGAGGCAGCTCCTTTGGATCGACGAAGAAAAGATCGGCCATTAATATGGCCGATCACCTAGCCGTACCAGCCAAAAGCACTACTAAGCACAATGAAGCACCATGGAAGATCTGGGTGAGACCCTTTTTTACCTTTCTTTTACCCTAACTACCTTCCTGTGAAAGCCTCCTGAAACTTCTTCCCCACTCTTAATACAGTGGCGTTTGCATACCTTGGGAATTTAAGCTTTGGGGGAAAAAAAGAATAACTAATTTTAACAACTAAATAACTGGATTTTCATTTTTACGCTATTTTTTGAGACTTGGGAGTCCCAAAAGCTCCTATTATAGAGACCTAGCATTTTATTTATCTACTAAGTTTGAAAAATATCTTTTTTTCGCTTTTTAACTGGATAAAAGTCTAACTGGCATCTGGAAAAAAGATTTTATGGTCTACTGGGGATATCCTGTGGCTAAACCTGGTACAGCAACTGAATTTCTCTGACTGTGAGGCCTGCTGACTCCCTTGATTTGTCCTTCATATTATCTAAGGAAAAGATAAGAAGTGGAAACAGCTGGGTGGTGAAAGCAACTTTTAGAAATTGTGGAGGTGGACACTGGCTGACCTTTACTAAACATAGCCTCCACTAAAAGACTATTTCTAATCACTACAGAAATGGAGGAAATTTACCCACAACTTAACTATAAACTTACACATTAGCCACTGAGCTAATGAATGCCAGAGTGAAAGCTAAAGATGTTACCCCGAAACTACAAATTGAACCCCAGACTCCAACTGATCAACTCACAAACCAAAAAATAAGAGAAGAGGAACAAATTAACATTAAAGAGGATGCTGTACAACAATACCTACAACCTATTGAGAACTTTGAGAATCAAACATTGACTTCAACTAAAATACCTGTAACTCCAAAAGTAGCAGGAATTGATCAGCAAATACAATATATTGAGTACTTAGACAACCTAGACAACCAAATAACAACTACATCACTGGACGTGACTCCTAATACTAACCAGACGAAACTGGAACAAGAAGAAGATGACCAGATTGAAATGATGATAATTACCCCAAAACAAACACGGAGGATTGAATTATTGGGACAACAACTTAATAATTATAAATGGGCCAGCTCCTTTGAAAAATTGACAACTGGATGTTCTCCCTTGATTCAAACAACATATGTAGGAATGAAGGGAGATCCATTTGAGGATTTAAAGGCTCGGGCATGGAAGCCTGTTTGGCATAAAAAGAAAACCAGAGTTAGATTTAAAAATGGGATTTAAAATTTTATTTAATGGGTTAAGGAGATTTTTAGAGATATTGTTTGATGTAATATTTAGGATTTAGATTTATAATGGAAATGAAAATTAATTCTTAGATTATAGTTTGGAATTGTAATAAGGAAATGGGTTTGCGACAATGAAAGATATTTTACTAATAAAAGAGGAGCTACCAGGACGAAAAATAGAACATATTTGTGAAATAAAGTAAGAATGTAATCTTTGGAACAATACGTCTATTTTAGATATGATAACTATCTTGTAATGAAATGAGGGAAATTAGGGTTACCCGAAGTTTAATTACTATGGATATTATTAAAGGCTAAATCGGAACATCGTAATTGGAATTAAGTAAAACTTAAAAACAGGACTTGGATATATATAAGTAAAATGTATTGATTGATTGAGCTTTATCTAGAAATGTATTAACTTGCATATGATATAATAATTAAGGGAAATAGAGAGGGAGTTTTAATGACATAGCCTGACATATATATGAATTATTCTGTTATTGGATTATTGATTACCCTATCACCATGCTGCTTCCTAATTACCTGGATGTAAAAACTGAAAAATTTAATAAAGCTTGTTTTTTTTTAAAAAAAAAAACAAGAAAGCCATTGACCTGATGAAAAGAACCCTCGGCTCTCTAGGGGAGGAGAAATCAGAGCCCCACGGTTGCACCAGCGCCTGGAGCTGCAGCTGGTGAGACACTGAGGGGAATTGGAACCTGTAGTCCCGGGGACATCCGCTGAACCAGCAGCGACCACTTCAGCAGCCCCCACTCCCTGCCGACCTGCAGATGACGATCAGGATGGAAGACAATACCACCGATGGCAAAGGCACCGATCCATTCAAAGATTCCCGCCACTGGACGCAAAATTCAAGGGGGAGCCGACACGCTTGGGGTTTTTCCTAACCCAAGTCCTCAGCTACATCCCCAGTGACAAAGCCCGTATCCGTATCATGCAGTCCGCTCTGGACGGACCGGCCGCCGATTGGGTGGTGAACTTTCATGATTCCAAAGCCCCAGAGCTAAACGACTTCAACCGTTTCATGTCCTCTCTGAGAAGGCGATTCGAGGACCCCTGGCTGATCGCAAAGCCCAAGAAAGAATCAAAACGGTGAGGCAGGGCAGACGCCCAGTAGCCGAATATACACAAGAATTCCGGACCATTGCCAGCAAGCTGAGCTGGCCAGAAGACATCCTCCTTAGCCATTTCAAAGACGGCCTAAATTACGACCTGTATGATGCTTGCCTGCCCCAGGGGGACCCACACCAACTCGATGAATGGTACATCCTGGCAGAGGAAGCAGAGATCGATTTACTGAAGTGGCACCGCCGAGGAAAACCATGGGGCCACTTGCCGCCTGAGCCCACGCGCAAGCCAGCGAAACCACTGGCTATGGCCAAGAAGCCAACGGGCTGTTTCAAATGTGGGAGAGAGGGGCATCGAGCAGTAGAATGCCGCTCGAAAACCCTTCAGCACAACCCAGACCGATCACCGGCCAGGAAGTCCGGGAAGTCCCCAGCCAAGCCAAAAGAACCCACCATGAGAGCGATAGAGGCTGTGCAGTCCCAAACCTCTGCCCAACATGGGGAGGGAACTCCAGCCTACACCACAGGACCGGTGGACACCTCAGATGACAGCTCGGAGGGCGAACCCCTGGTAAGTGGACCCATCGCACCCCTCCTCAAGACAGTGACTATATTAGCTCCTTCCATGCCCGAAGCTGTCAAAGTGAAAGCCTTAATAGACTCTGGCTGCACCCGCTGCCTCATTAGCCCGACGCTAGTGGGGAATTTGGGCATTCCGGTGAGAAGGCTGAAACAACCAATCTCATTTGGCCAGTTAGATGGGTCCATAGCAGGGGGGGTGCCAGCTACCCTAGCCACTTTACCAGTCCACCTATCCCTGGGAAATCATGAGGAAGACATAACATTTGTAGTGACCCCAGGCATGGAATGCCCAGTGATCCTAGGGCTGGAATGGTTAAAGAAATGTAACCCCTGGGTAAATTGGAGGACGGCAGAAATCAATTTTTCGAAGGAGGACCCTACGGACTTAAAACCCCAAGGAGTCATACCAAAATTAAGAACGGAAAAAGCATCAATGGGAGAAGAAAAGGGGCTACCCGAAATACCAGAGGAATACCGAGACCTTGCTGAAGTTTTCAGTGAGGAGAGGGCGGATGAGCTCCCCCCTCACCGACCCACGGATTGTGCCATAGAATTCAAGCCTGGGGCAAAACTCCCGAAGCCCAGACTATACTTCATGAGCCCTAAGGAGAAGGAGGAAATGGAAAGGTTCATAAATAAAAACCTAGAAAGGAGGTTCATCGAACCTGCCAAGCCTAAGGTGGCCGCCCCAGTCCTCTTTAGAGAGAAGAAGGATGGCACTTTACGCTTGTGCATGGACTACCGCTCTTTGAATGCAATCAGTGAAAGCAACCTATACCCCCTACCCCTCATGAAGGACATGCTATCCCACCTCTCGAAAGGAAGAATTTTCACTAAACTAGATCTAAGAGAAGCGTATTACCGCGTTAGAATTAAGGAAGCGGATGAATGGAAAACCGCATTTAATTGCCCAATGGGGTGCTACCAATTCAAAGTTTTGCCATTTGGACTACAAGGGGCCCCCACAGTATTTATGCAATTAATCAACAAGGTACTAAGGGAGCACTTATTTAAGGGGGTCCTGGTTTATTTAGACGACATCCTTATCTTCACTGAATCAAAAGAGGAACATGTCAACCTAGTCAGAGCGGTTTTAAAGAAACTGCGAGCTGTCCACTACCTGGGCTATTGCATATCCCTATAGGTTATTGAAATGGACCCAGAGAAGGTCAGAGCAGTATTAGAATGGGCACCACCTCGCACAAGGAAGCAGCTGCAAAGTTTCCTGGGTTTCGCAAACTTTTACCGCCAATTCATTCCCTCATTTGCCCAGATAGCCCTGCCCCTCACGAACTTACTAAAAATGAAGGGAGAATCCTCAGTGAAACCTAGCCAACCATTAAAATGGACAATGGAATGCCAAGTGGCGTTTGAGAGATTAAAGAGACTCTTTTCTGCTGAATCCGTTCTGAGGCATCCAGACATGGATAAGCGCTTCGTAATACAGGTGGATGCAAGCGATGTGGCAGTGGGGGCTGTACTATTACAAGAAAACGATGAAGGGGTATTGCAACCATGTGCATATATGTCCAAGAAACTCACCGAAAAGGAACAGCACTGGCCGATGTGGGAGAAAGAGGCTACGGGATACGTTGGTCATTACTTAGGTGGCGCTAAGTCCTTGAAGGGAATAAAATCCCTTTTCAGGTGTGGACAGACCACAAAAACCTGGAAGCCTTGAAAACACCCAGGAAGCTCAACCCCAAGCAAGCCCGCTGGTCCTCGCATGCCCCAATATAACAGCACGCGGGCCACAGATTCTAAACCGCTTATGGCAGAATCACAACTGGCAGCGCCAGTAACCACCAGAGCCCAAGCTAAATTAAAACCGCAGCTGGGTAGCCAAACCACAATCGAATTCCGGAAAACAGGTGAATGGTTCCAGAAAAATAGACACATGTGCACAATCAAGGACGGACTGCCTTGGGTGGGGGAAAAGTTATATATACCAACCACCCAGAGGGTCACATTCATGCAGCTTTGCCATGACACAAAATCAGCAAGGCATTTTGGATTTGTAAAAACATTACACTTAATTAAAAGGCAATTTTGGTGGCCATCCATGAAAAAGGACATAGAAAGTTACGTGGCCAGCTGCCCAACGTGCGCAACTGCTAAGAGGTTGCAAGGGAAATCGCCCGGACTGTTACAACCAGTGGCGAATCCCTCAGCCCCCTGGAGGGAAATAGCCATGGATTTTATAGTGGAATTACCAGAAAGCAATGGGAATACTGTCATTTGGATGGTCACGGACCTATTTTCCAAACAGGTTCACTTTATTCCTTGCCAAAAGATCCCCACCGCAAAAGCTTTAGCGAAACTTTTTGTGCAGCACATTTACAGATTGCATGGGGCACCCCAACACATCATATCTGATAGGGGAGTGCAATTTATGTCAGCATTTTGGAAGGAATTTTTATTCAGGGACTGTCATCTAGTCATCATCCTCAGGGGAACGGTGAATCAGAACGCTCGAACTCAGTACTTGAGCAATACTTAAGATGCTTTATTAATTTCCAGCAAATGAATTGGACGGACCTACTCCCTTTCGCAGAAGTTGCCTACAATAACGCAGTCCACTCCAGCACAGGCTACACTCCTTTTCAAATAGCCACCGGTCAAAGTTTCAACCCCATGCCAGAACTAATCCCAAATGAACCAGCAAGCCCATCACTGAAAGAATGGATAGAACAATTACAAAACACCTGGCCAATAGTTAGAAAAGCCTTAGACGAAGCTAGGCAAGCATACAAAGCACAAGCAGATAAAAAAAGAGGTGAACCCACACCATTCATTGTAGGAGAAATACCTAAAATACCTAAAATACCTACAACCCTGTAAAAAACTTGGACCAAAATATATAGGACCTTTTCCAATTAAAACAATCATAAACCCAGTAACAGTAGAATTAGAATTACCCCAAAATCTCAGGCAAATACACCCAATTTTTCACTGCAGTTTGCTGAAAAGAGAGCAACAGTCAACCTTACGGCCAAAAATTCCCCCCCACCACCTCCAATCATGGTGGAAGGAGAACAACACTTTGAGATAAAGGAAATCCTAGACTCTAGGAGGTATCATAGGACAACTCAATACCTAGTAGCATGGAAACACCTCCCCTTCTCACAAAATGAGTGGGTCCATAAACGTTATGTCAGAGCCCCGAAACTGTTAAAGAAGTTTCATACAGAGTATCCCAACAAGCCAGACTAATGTTTATACCTGTTTTGTTTTCTCTACAGGTGGATCTCTCTTATTTTTAAGGGAGGCAGGATGTCAGAATCCAGTTATATTTCCTTTCTATCTATCTTCTCTGATCTAAAACCAATTCTTACCCGTCCCTGGATCCTGCTATACTCCCAAGGGGAAGGGGGATATGCATGCGGGTTTATTACTTTCACTTCCTCTATTCACTACAAAGTAACCTTTTGTTTATTCGCCTTCGTGTCTGCTGACCATTACAATGTAATAATTTGCCTCTTATCCTATTCCCCCTCTGAACGTCTCCTCCTTATCGGGCAGCTAGGAAAAGGGGGGTGAAAAGATACAGACCTCCGGGATCTGGTTTATTTCTCTGTCATCAAAATAAGGTGTGAAGAGCTGTTGAATGATCGTGCACAACGGAGCCGGATTGATGTTATCTTTCCTGGATTTAACACCTAGAAATTTGCCGGTCTGAATCGCCCGGAAGAACTGTGTGGTGGGGGTTGCTTAGGGACACTTTAAAACATTGATTTGTAAGGGAATCCCTCAGATCCTGTCTATTATGCCTACTATCAATTTCTCTTTAATAAAAGTTCCTGTTGGAAGAGATTGTTTCCAAGAGTTCTGCTTTCTTAAGATGTGGATTGAAGTAGTTCCTTACAATTAGCCCTTCAGTCTTGTGTATGTACGCACGCAATATCTTTTAAACAAATTAGAGATCTATGCAGAGAAAGGAAAACCTTACTCAAACTACCTTGGTTTTTATAAGGACCATTGTAAAATGCATCTTTGTGTAGCTTTGAAGGTCATGAACTATAAATATAGTATTGGCCATTTGGTTCTTGATCTTACATGCATTTTTTATTCTCTTGATAAATTATATTGTGGGGAAAACATAAGACAACTGACACTGATAGGCCTAAGCTAATGCTTGAGTTGCATTCTAATATGAAGATGGATCAATAAACATCTTGATCTGACCTTATTTTGTTAAAAAGGGATGTCAAACAGAGCTACTGTTCTCTTTAACTTCATATTAATTATTTTTGTTCAGGGCATAAAATAGCAATGTTTTTCTCCCTTCCTAATGGGGCACAAAATCTACATATTGATGTTTCTGAGTGATACAGCATTTTTACCTTACAGATTTTGGCTAAAAGGATGCTTAGATTTGATTATTATTGGGGAAAAGGAAATGCCAATCAGCTATGACAAGTGAAAGTGATGGGCTTCTGCCCAATAAAAGCATCAAGCATAGATGGACAATTAATGTTCAGCAAATAGAATAAGGACATTGTCTTTCTCCCATGCGATGGACAGGAGAAAATTAAAATGTTCTAATCAAAGAGTAAGGGGCAGTTAATAGTCTTTGTTCTCCAATTATTTCAGGAGAAAAGGCTTGTGTATGGGGCAAGATTATGGGGATGAAATAACAGTTGATGCTGTTAAAATATTCAGAAATATTCCAATATTTATTGGAAGAATATTAAGTAAAATCATCTTTAATAAATGCATTCTACCAATAAAGGAGAATATTTGTAACTCAGGGTTAAAATGAGGGGTCCTTGGTGCTCTTTGAGCTTGGCTGTTTTCTTGCAGATGTTTCATTGCTAAAGTAGTTAACACTCTAGCACTGATGATGTTACCTAGTTTGGTAATGAAACATCTGCAAGAAATCAACTGAGCTCAGAGAGCACCAAGGACCTCTCAAATGCATTCTGTTCCTTCATTAGAGCAAATGTTGACCCGGACTTAGGGGACAGTGAATACGTGCAGATGGCCCCGCTCTCTCTGGCCACTTGCAGACCCATGATTGCAAGGTCGTGAAAGGACAGCAAAGGAAACACCCAATATTCTATAACAAATTTTATTAGTTTTCCAGTTTTACATCCAGGTATTTGGAAAGCAACGTGGCGACTGGGTAATCAATAGTTCAATAACAAAATTTTTAGTACATATCTCAGGTTAGATTATCAAAAATTCCTTCTCTATTTCCCTTAACATTTGGTATATCATAATTAAACTAGTAAATTTCTAGCCATAACAAGCTCAGTTAAAACATTTATCAATCTATTTTTTACTTATACATATCCATATCCTGTTTTTAAGTTTTACTTAATTTTTAATTTTTAATTACAGTATTCCAATTTAACCTTTAACATCCCTAATATTTAAATTTCTGGTAACCCAAATTTCCTTTATCTCACTACACAAAAGTTATAATATCTAAAATACACATATTACTTAGTTGCATATATTCTTATTTTATTTCATAAACATTTTCTATTTCTCATCCTAGTACATCACCACTTACTAGTAGAGTAACCTTTATTGTCTCAAATCCATCATCTATATTTTATGGGCTAAGCAATAGTTCAAGGCTGATTCCTAATATTTAATTTCCATTTCCCTTATAAATCTAAATCCTAAATATTAAGCCAATTAATCCCTTATTTTTTATCATTTTCCAACAATATTTGAATCTAATAATCATATTTCCCTTCATCTCAAAATCTCCCTTTAGCCCATTAGTTGAAACTTTAGGATATCTCTAATAGATCAATTGACCCCATTTTTTAAACCTAACTCTAGCTTTCTTTTTATGCCAACCAGGCTTCCATACCAATGCCTTTAGGTCATCAGATAGATCTCCCTTCATTCTTACACATGTTGCTTGAATCAAAGGAGACCATCTAGTCATCAATTTCCCAAAAGAGCTGGTCCATTTATAATCGTTAAATTGTTGCCCTGGTGGTTTAACTCTCGATGTTTGCTCTAGTATCTTTATCTTCAATTCGGTCTGGTCTTCTTCTTCCTCAGGTTTCTTCTGGTTTAAGTAAAAGGTCATGTCCAATTTTATGGTTGTTGTTTGGTTATCTAGATTTTCAATATGCTGTCCTTGTTGATCTTTAACACCCTCTGTTTTGGTGTTACTTTCTTCTGCTTCTGTTACTTTTTGAGTTGTAAGTTCTTTGGTTGCAATCAGGGTTTGGTTATCAGAATTTTCAATATATTGTAGTTGTTGTTCCTTGAAGTCCTCTGTCTTGGTGTTGATTTCTTCCGCTTCTTTTGTTTTCTGAATTATAAGTTCTTTAGTTGGAATCTGGGTTTCAGTTTGTAAGTTCAAGCTGGCGCCTTTGACTTTCAGTCTGAATTTGATTATCTCAGTAGCTTCAAGAATTTTTTCAAGTATAAGTTTATAATCAATCGAAGTTTGTTGCTGGTCCCCCTCCATTTCTGGAATAATTATAGATAGTCCTTTAGTGGAGGCTAGTTTTTTGAACAAGAGTCAGTAAATGTTCACCTCCACAGTTCTTAAAAGCCAATTTCACCTCCCAGCTGTTTCAGCTTTTTATCTTTAGATAATACCAAGGACAGATCTAGGCTGTAAGCAGGTCTCTTTGTCAAGAATATTCACTTGCTGTACCAAGCTTCACCACAAGATGTCCCCAATAGCATTTAGAATCCTTTTCAAAAAGGCTAGATTTTTCTCCAATTTAAGTTCTTTTTCATCTTTTTTAGAAGTAGATAAAATAGTAGGTCCCCGTGAAAATAGGAACTTTTTGGGTCGCCAAATATCAAGAGAATGCAAATCCAGTTAGTTATATTTTACAGGGCTTTATTTCCCCTATGTAGTCAAGCATCGCCATTTTAGAGGGTGGGAAAAAGATGTTCCCTTCCCTCTCTCCTCACAGGGGGAAGAAGTTTCAAGAAGCTTTTTACAGGAAAATACTTGGGACAGAAAGAAGGTAAGATCTCACCCAGTTCCTCCGCGGTGCTTTCAAAGTGCTTAATAGTAGATTTGGCCTCGGCTGGTAACGGCATTAATGATGGGCCACGTTAATGGCCAATCTTTTCCCCGTCAGTTAGAAGAGCTGCTCCGGATCAAACGGAAGGGCTGCTGCCCTTCCGCGATCAGTTGGAGGTCCTCTTCACGCTCGTCGCCCTTCTGGGGCGACTTTCGACCCTTTTCAGGGTCCCCCGGCGGGAGAAAACCGGACGGCGGAGAGAGCAATCGCCCCGCACATCCGCCAGAGCCGCGATCAAAAACCGGAAGCTGGAAACACCCAATATTCTAACCCACCCGGGAACATATGGTGCCTTAGGGAAACACCCAAACCACCCAAAAGGGAACATATTAGCTACTTCTGCTTTCTTCCTTCTTATCTACAGTGTGCCAGCCTTAAAGGGTGAAGTCTCTATCTTATGTGTGTCAGCTTTGCTGGGTGAATTGCTTATGTAATCAAAGTAGGTATAAAAATAAGGCTTTTTTATATTTGGGGCTTTTCTCTTTTTAGAGAAGCCTGTCTTTACTCAGCTGAATAAACACGTAACTCTTGAAGGCAACTTCTGGTTTCCTGTATTTTTTATCAAGCAAAACCTCAGAACTTGCATATCACAAATTAAACCTAGGAGCAGAGAAAACAAAACAATTGGTTACTTGAAGAAGATACCTGCTGAGAAACATCTTGTTCAAACCTTGAAATTGTCTCTTTTTTTTTTTTTGCTTTCTCAATTTTAGATATATTCCAAAATATTTGTTCCTTAGTGATGGTAATTTGGAATGAAATGGCAATCAGCAAAGAATACAATGAGTTGGGCAGCATACAGGTTTAATTTCTTATTTGTTTATTTTAACTTTTATTTATTTTTAGTATTATTGTTATTGGTGGCACTGTCAGCCAGATATTTAGACTGGATTGCCAAATCAAGTGTAAACATCTGGCTAACTGTGTGACCAACCATAATAATAAATTAAACTTGTGTGCTGCCCAGTGTTATTTACTATTTATTGTTGTTTATTTATTATATTATCTCTCTCTTCCATATGCTGAAAAACTGTTATTTATTAACTATTATTATATCTTTCCTCTTCCCCCTGCTGAAAAACTCTGAGCCTTCTACTCAAAAGGACACTGAGTTAAATTGACTTTCAGGAATTGTTTTGGTTGTGGTGGGATAGAAATGCAATAAGTGAATAAAATAAAAAATAGAATCAATATTAATCATGATTTCATGGTCAAATGGAAGCCTTTTGTTTATGGGAGATAGACATTGAATCAAAATCATTGGCATAGTTATCTATTTGTGGTGTTTTGTCATAGTATTTTATAAGATCTTAGGCAGATCTTGCACAACAGAGAATGTTCGCAACTTTTCAGTTATATCAGAAACATTTTCTTTAAATTGTGTCTTAATTTTACAGCTCTTTCAAACATTTGATTGGAGGCCTGGATGATGTTTCCAATAAAGCATATGAGGATGCCGAAGCAAAAGCAAAGTAAGTCTCAGTTAAGCTGATTTTCTAATATTCTTTTTATTATTCTTTTTTAGTATGCTGCTTTTTAAGAAGGAGAGAGAACTAATTAAGGAATTTTTCTCCAAATACTCCTTCTTTCTTATCAAAAGAAGAAACTATAAAAAGATCAAATGAGAAAGAATTGCTCCTAATAATTAATTACTTTTTATTATATCATTTTACAAAGACGCAAAGCAAATAGCAAAGTATTCTTAAAGACAATGGATAAATTCATGCAAATAAAAATTCCCCAGCCATATTATCCAATTCAAGAAGTAACTTGGTTAGTTTAGATACTATAATTCTTTGATTGCATTTGGTGCAATAGTTTTTCTATTTCTGTAACCATCCTTATAAAGGGAGAAAGCAGTCCTGATGTGAATGTCAGATTGATTTTGCAGATCAGCTTAATGAAAATCATGGAAAGCAGACAAACCTCTTGTTACTTCCAAAGCAGTTATTCCAGAATCTTTTAGATTTTGGTGGCCCTATTGAAACAGTAGTTGCAAAGTTTAGAAGTTGTGCTCCATAAACCACTGCATGCAGAAAGAACGGTATGACTATTCTACCACTTCCATCTGATTCATTTCCTCCTTTCCCATTACATTATTTTATTCATAACATAATAGCAGGATTGGAAGGGACCTTGGAGATCTTCTAGTCCAACCCCCTGCTCAGGCAGGAAATCCTGTACCATTTCAGACAAATAATTGTTCAATCTCTTCTTAAAAACTTCCAGTGTCGAAGCATTCACAACTTCTGGAGGCAAGTTGTTCCACTGATTAATTGTTCTATCCATCAGGAAATTCCTCCTTAGTTCTAGGTTGCTTCTCTCCTTGATTAGTTTCCATCCATTGCTTCTTGTCCTGCCTTCAAGTGCTTTGGAGAATAGCTTGACTCCCTCTTCTTTATGGCAACCTCTTTTGTATTTAGTTAATAGATATTTCAAATCCACCATGATTCTCAGGACAGGATGCAAATATTACAATTACAATATGTCATGGCCCCATCAGAGCCTGGTTCAGAGGAGGAGGAGGAGTTGGAATGGGGACTGTCTGACAGGGATGGCACATCTCCCTTGGTATATTTGGAGAAGACAGGGGCTGAGGATGATGCTGTCCCAGGCCCCTCAGGCATTGGAGGAGATGGTTGACCAGATGGAGAGCTGTCTATCTTCACAGACAGAGGGGAAGAACAGGCAGTGGTGCTGATAAGCAGCACATCTCCTCTGATGAGGAACAGTTGCCTCCTCCACTTGATCTAAGGGCCAGGAGAGCGGAGCATAGGCAAGCTCAGAGAAGGGCTGCAAGGCTACTCGGGAGAGGGCCGCCCCACCCCTCCTCCCAAGGAACATCTGGAATAGAGTGACTTAAGGAGAAGCTGTGAGGAGTTAGTCTTTGCCAGGAACAAATGTTTGTTTTGGATTACACTCCCCCGGCTTTGACTCATGCCTTTTGCTTTGCTTTGAGGACTGCTTTTTGCCTTGCTTTGAGGACTGCCGTTTGTCTTACCCTAGCCCTGTGGATTGTACCTTCAGAACAGCCTTTGCCTTGTACCCTGTCTTTGCTTTGAGGACTGCCATTTGTTTTATGCCTGGACTTTGTCTTGAGGAGTTTCCTGGTAATATATGGGCTGTTGTTTGGGGGACTGAGGCTGGCTGCCTTCAGGGCAGCAGCAGCAGCTGCCTCAGTCAGAGCCACCGAGCGGAGGGGGCCCGGGCTGGGCGAGGGCCCCCTTTTGGCCATCCCAGGGCCATCTCCATTGGTGCCGATGGGGCTGCGCTGCAGAAGGGAGACAGCGGTGGCCCTGATCACTCCTGCCAGCTGCCCCCCTCCAGCTCCCTGCCCAGCACCCCTTCTAGGCAATCCTACATGACCAGGGTGTGGATGAGAGGCTCGGCAGGCAGGGGGGATGGCTTTCCTCCGCGGAAGCATCCCAGCCCTCCCGCCCCCCTAGCCAGACCCCCTCGCCTTCCCCCAGTCGGAGACTCCTGTTGACCCCCCCCCCAACCATACCCTCCTGCCTCCCCAGCTGGGACCTCCAGCAATTCCGCAAATGGGAGCTCTTGCCCCCCCCAGTGGGACCTCCTGCCCCCACCCCAGCCAACCCCCCAAGCACCCCGACCAAGACGGAGGAAAGGCGAGGCAGAGAACCGGTTGTTAAATTATTTGAAACCCACCACTACAGATATTCCACAGTTGCAAAATAAATGTAAGATCTGAAAGGAGTGCCGCAACCAACATGCTCTAGCTGACAAGGTTCTCTTTTGCGCTACCACCATGTTTCTCAAGGTTTAGCTTTATTAATAGAATATAATCTGCAGGCTCTAAGTGCTAAATATATGAAGAAAAACGCATAGTGTTCTAACACTATGTCAGGAAAATTATTTAATAATATGAAATAAAACCTTGTTGGAAACACTGCTCCTTAGACTTGGGCATACATTTTAATTCACATTTGGCAAATTGAAATCAGAGACTGCCATAATTGCTACTTATATATTCTTACACCTGAGTAAGCTCAATAAAAAGTTTTACAACCGTGCATCATAGTTTAATCTTCTCTGGGAACCCAGAACGTATTTTCTATCAATTTTTGAACTAAATGAGCAAAAGCAGATCCTTGGAAGGCAGAAATGGGAAATTTCCAAAATAATATAAAGTACAAATGGTGAGTTATTACATCTATAAAGCTTTGATTGTTCTGTAATATTGTGGTAGAAGAAGAGACCATTCTACATTCTTTAAAGTCTTTATTTTATGAATCTAGTTGTATGATCTGAGCAGCAGAATGGAGAATCACACACACAAATTTGATGTGAAATAAATAAATATTCACACTCAATTCTATAAATAAGCATACGTTCACATCTATACATTATGTGTGTATTCAGATATATAATATCTAAAAATTCCTCCCTAGAACAAGCTAAAGTTTTATCCATGGATGAGTAGGGGAAAAAAACACAGAATAACAACAGAAAGAAAAAAGATAAAAGTCTCACTTTATCACTTTTGTACTCTGGTTGAATTATTTTTTTTAGAAATGAGGCTCATAAACAAAACAGACTCATTTATTTATTTTCAAAATATATAATGCAATAAATAAAAGAAAACTGATTATATAACCATAAGCCTTTCCAAAATATAAATACAATAGTCCTCGATTTACAACTGATAGCTTAACAACTGCTCAAAGTTATCACGGACACTGAAAAGGTTATTTATGACCTGGATTCAAAGTTCTGACATCTACTCCCCCCCATCCCCCACAGCCACACAAATGCATTTTAGGCCCTAGAAAACTGGCCCACTTTTCTGGCTGTTTGCAATGTTCCACAGTCCCACAACCACAATTTACCTTTTTGCTGGAAACCAGCATTTACTTCTGGTTTCTGCCCCCCCCCCAAAAAAAATCCCATAGTGAACATGGGTTCACTTAACTGCCTCAGTGTTCACTTAATAAATGCCGCAAAAAAAATGTCATAAAATCAGGTGATCTGCTCTATGGCCATCATGACTTATGACTGGAATTGTGGGCTCAATTATGTTTGTAAGTTGAGGATTACCTGTACAGAGTATAAAATGGCAACCAATAGATAACAGAACCACCCAAAGGTGCAACTCCCACTCCGTTGGCCTTGTGTCTCGGAGAAGAGTCAGCTCTTAACCATTTTCCTAAATGTGAGTAGAATTGGGGCCTGTGGCATGTCAGGGGGAGATTGTTCCAGAGATCAGTCACCAAAATACTTGTAAGATAATCTGTAGCTTTGGGTTACATTTTCCTACAGTATCTTACCATTTGTTACAAATAAAACAGTTATTGCTTTGAAGTTACTTCTGTTTGGTGCTCTCAGATGTTAAGAATTTACAATAAGAATAAAAAAATATTAGTGAAATGGTACTTAACTAGAAGCCATACTAAAATCACCTTCATAAAAATGCACATAAATATAAATCAGTTGCCAAGCATCCGAATTTTGATGCTGCAACGATTGTAAGTATGAAAAATGGTCATAAGTCACTTTTTTCGTGCCTTTGTAACTTCAAACGGTCACTAAATGAACTATTGTAAATCAAGGACTACCTTGACTACTACATATAGATACATATAGATACATATGTATTTGCTACAGGGTGTACATATCAGCAGTCTACATTCATTCTTTTTCACTATAAAGAAAGAAATTCCCTTTTAAAATATTATTCTGCTTATAAAAACATGAATCTCCATAGTGCACATGGAACTCAACATATGCATTAGCTCAGAACCAACACTTTTGTCTCAACCTGTTCTGTTCAGTAAAAAGAAAAGTGTAGATACCAGCAACTGAATTGCCAAATATAAAATCATAAAAAGCGTCTTTATTTGTCCAAACTGTAGTGTTCCAGCGATTGGTTGCCTTGTCTTGTAACTTTCGAAGCTTGCTGCGCTTCTGATGTCACCTTTAAAGACTGTTGCACCCCACTGAATCTTTTGTTTTTCTTGTACAATACTGTTGGAATTGAACTTTTCTGAGTAAAAACTCTGTTTCTTTTGCATAACCATAGAGATCTTTCCTATCTTTACATAGACAAGCAGCCATTTCTTATCAGTGTAATGGGCTTCATATTGAAATTTCATGATTTTATGTAGCTTTTGGTTCTGTCAGTTTTCTATAATATGTACCCTATTTATAATTATATATATAATCTACTATTCTATACGCTTTTTACATGTCTATCATTTATCATCTGTCATCTATCTATCTATCTATCTATCTATCTATCTATCTATCTATCTATCTATCTATCTATCTATCTATCTATCTATCTATCTATCTATCTATCTATCATCTTCTCTTCTATCTATATCTATCTATCTATCTATCTATCTATCTATCTATCTATCTATCTATCTATCTATCTATCTATCATCTACCTGCTTACTTATCTACCTACCTACCTACCTACCTACCTACCTACCTACCTACCTACCTACCTACCTACCTACCTACCTATCTATCTATCTATCTATCTATCTATCTATCTATCTATCTATCTATCTATCTATCTATCTATCTATCTATCTATAAGGTAGTGACTATCTTATTTGCCTGCTCCATTAAAAGACTGCACTATGCTATGGCAGACTACACAGTTTATATTAATGAAATGTGCCAATTCTTTTTTTAAAAAAACAACACCTATGGCATATTTGCATCTGCATGGTGCAGGCCCAGCCTCCAGTCTCCACTGAAGCATAAAAATGTGTTATTTCCTTCCTCTTTAGTTGCCACTCAGTAATTGGAGCACAGTGTTACATAAGCTGTACCATACATATGCAAACACAAATATCACTGTTTCAGAAAGCAATATTCTCATGCAATCTTGCCTGAGAGTTTCGAGAAGCTACTCATATAATTGCCATTGATCCTCTTTGTTCTTGCTCCTTGTTCATTTTTATAAGGAAAAGCCCAGTTATGTGCAATAAGAAGGCCTCCATTTTGCCCATCAAAATTAGAAATGACTTTTCAGGATATATATCTTTTAACTACAGAAAGCTGGGTTTCCTTTAACTATACCTTCTCCCCCCCCCTAAAAAAAAAAGGCTTTTAAAACCCTCTTCCTGTATCTCTTTGACATGCTTTTTTTATATATAGATTGCTCAGGAGCCAGAAGATTGCACAGATTTGGGATTTACAGTTAGAGTGGAAAGATTTTTCAGGGCCTCCAAGCACTTCTTGGAGGTATATAGGGAAAATAAATAAAAGCTCAGAGCTCTTAGGCAAACTCATAGATAGACAAGTTGAGTCTTTCAGTGGATAGTATCTTATCTTCAGATGCCTTTAGCGATTCATGATTTCTACTTCTGCTCCAACATGCCTTTCTCCTCCCTTTCAAAGTCCAATGATGCATTATAGGTAATTGCTCAGTTTATCTTCCTGAAGGAGTTTGACACAGTTATCATTATTACTAAAAAGGAAAAGTGTAAAGCTTGATTATCTAAATAGTGATACATCAAAAGAGCTTCAAATCAGGGACAAAGATTGACAATCCATTAATGCAGCTAGTTGTGCACCCATGTATAAAAATTACAATGTAGGAGGGGGGGAAAGTTACATATTTGCATATTTGAATGGTTACCTGGGAATTCAACCAACCTGCCTGTCTTCTCCGGTGGGAGCCAAGTGATGCTAACAATATTCCTTCTAAAGTTGGTTGTATTGAATTCGGGAAGGAAGGTAGTTTATTAGGAGGCATACTTGAACATATAAGGTGTGCTTGGAAGACGGGGCTTCTGCATAGGCACCTAAAGTATGTGGAATTCACAGATGATCAGTGGAAGAACTGCAGTTACACATAAGTTCAGATAATCCTCGACTTACAACCATTCATTTAGTGACCATTTGAAGTAACAGCACTGAAAAAAATGACTTATGATTGTTTTTCACACTTACAACTTTTGCAGAATCCCCATGGTCACATGATCAAAATTTGGACACTCGGCAACTGGCATGTATTTTGACAGCTGCACTCTCCCGGGATCATGTGATCACCATTCGTAACCTCCCCAGTGGCTCTGACGAGCAAAATCCATGAGGAAAGCCAAATTTGCTTAACGACTGCATGATTCATTTAACAACTTCAGTGGTTCACTTAACCACTGTGGCAAAAAGGGTCATAAAATGGGGCAAAACTCACTTAAAAACTGCCTTGCTTAGCAAGGAAATTTTGGGCTCCATTGTGGTCATAAGTTGAGGATTATCTATAACCAGCTCTTTTTGATCTCTCCAGAACTCCTAATTGGATGTGACTTTTTCTGTCACTTCACTGGATGAAGAATTTAGAAGCTTGTATATGATTTTGTAAGATTTTGGTTGATTTTTGTAAGGATATTACTCAAATTAAGATGAGTGTGGCTCTTCATCTAAACCAATGGTTATGTTCATTTTATTTATCTGTCTTCTTCTCTTTCTGTTCAGCTTATACAAATGTATAATATTTAGATTTTCTCCCATGTGGCCTGCAACTGTTTACTTCCATTCATAGCCTCTTTTTGTTACAAAACCTCTGATTTTTGTAAATCTTGTTATATCTCCCTGCTGTCACCCTGGTTTTCTTATTTCCTTTCTTATTTCCTTTTTTCTTTCCTCCTTTTAAAATCGTTGTGCTTGCAACAGAAACAATCAGTTAAGCAGAAAAACCAATGATTGGATCAAGATCACCTCTTAAATTCATGGTGGAGCACCACCTTTAAAGTCAGATAACCTGTGTCCAAACTGAAATGTTCCATCCAAACCACATTAGCTGTTCATTGTGCTAGCTGGGTTGTTTTCCTCAATGCCAAGGCAGCTGAAATGCCTCAGGATCGATGCAGGGTAAATGGAAAGGAAGACTTAGAGCAGGGTTCTCCAGGCTTGGCGACTTGTAGACCTCAATTCCCAGAATTCTTCAGCCAGTCTTGCTGGCTGGGGAATTCTGGGAGTTGAGGTCCACAGGCCTTAAAGTTTCCAAGTTTGGAGAAGCTTGGCTTAAAGTAAAAAAAAAAGGGATGTAGAGTGTTTTATTCATTAAACAAAAGAAATATTAAAATGAGATCAATGCTTACTTTTTGAAGTTCCAGCAGCTATGCACATACCTGGGAGGCTAACTATATTTTCTTCATTACCCAGGAAATTTAAGCAAACCGGCCCAAGAGAATGAGGCGGAAGAGGCTGATTTAATTAATTCAAGGGAAAGCTATAATGCGAAGTTGAATGTGTTTCCTTTCATCCCTAATTAAATGATTTTCCAGAAATAATAGAGCTCCTCATTATGTTAATTCTTGAAAATAATAGAGATTTTATTTCCTTCATTAAAAAAAACTTTTTTTTCTAGCTTGAGTGAATACAAACGTTTAAGCAATTATGTTGCCTGAGTTGACAGTTCCATGATTTGAATCTCTTTTGATGTGTCCCTATTTAAATAATCAAGAATTATTCAGAGTTCAAAAGGTCACAAGGGCCATTTAAATAGAGTTTATTCCTGCTCAGTAGAATAGAGAAAATATTTTAGGTCATATTATGATAATTACTATATATTAGTTCATCAGTATGGTATGAACTGTCATTTTTATTATAACGCAAACACTGTAAACTACACGAGGCACTCAGTTTTATATCAAAAGATAGTAGGCAATGCATTTTCCAGCCTCACATTTCCATTGTAATGTATATGCTTTTTAAAATTATTTGCCTGCAGTCATTAAAATTACAAACTCTGTAAAAAAAAAGAGGTCATACAGAATTGACCTTGGTCTGTGCTCACCTTATTTTCTTCAAATGCTAGAGCAGCAAGATGTGAAGAAAACGACTATGTTTATTCGATGAATCTGAGTAGAAATTTTCTCATAGATTGCAAAGAAAATTCTATTCGTTTTCAGCCAATCTTCAGTTAGAGTCCTCTTTAGAGAATGTTATGCTATATGAATTGAAGGTAAAATTCCTGTAGAACTGAGGATGATCATGGATAGAAAGTTTATTTTGGTTGTGACGAATGAAGGCGAATATATGTGTCCCAGGATAATGTTGCAGATCCAATCTGGGTCAATTCCCCGGGACCAGAGGTTTTTGTCTTCTGAGCTCTCTAGCAGAATGAATGCTTTGGGCAATTCTGTATGTACAGTATATAAATACCACACACAGAATAGCCCAAAGTACACACTCTGCTAAAGAGAAATTCCCTGAAGGTAGACTCCAGCATGAATCCAAAAGCTTGAAAGACTAAACCTCTGGTCTCAGTGACTGACCCAGATTGTATCTTGGTTGTATTCAAGGAAGTTGTGGCCCCAATAGATCTCAAACCTCTTCCACTTCCTTGGAGCTTTACCTTCTTTAAAGACTCAGATTTCATCTGATATCTAATCCTCAAAGTATCTATTGATGATGGATGCTTCTTCTGGAGTGGTTTCGTCACTCTCCAGAATTTATATATTCATGCAGATGCTTACAATGAAGTTTAAAGGCAACTAGACAACCTGTGACCCATGTGGTCATCCTTTCAGAGATATTTCCTCACCTAAAAAAGAGAATCAGAATGATAAACAGGGGGACAAAAGTAGTACTGTCAATTTCCCCATTGAGTTTCTTCCTGCCAACTTCCCCATTGAGTTTCCTTGTGAGAAGCTAGCAGGGAGCATTGGAAATCCCTCCACCTCCTCTCGTTCTTTTTTCACCACCAATTGTCATTAAGAAATTTCAAATTTCAGCCTCAGTTCCAAAGTGGGTGCCAACAGGGTGCAAGGACCAGACGGAAGTGGGAAATAGGATGGGGATACCACCCTCCCATCTTCCATTGCATCACACAACCAATGGGTGTCTGGAAAATGTACTGGTGCTGAAGCAGCCACAATTTTGCCAAATTTCAATCCCACAAAAGTAATAGATCCTGGATTTGGGATGCATTCTGTAGGCCAGCCCATTGAGGTACTTTGATTCAAAAATTGATGCTCTGGGCTGTATTGCTTCGTCCAACTGAAGATTACACACAGACAAATAGACACAAGCATTTTAGAAGTAGAAACTATCTTAGCAACAATCCTTTTATTATCTGTTTTCTACATATCTACTGTAATGTATTGTGGTGCATTACTGTGATTTACTAGGAATTGGGTTTCTGAGAAGTGTGAAGAAACCGTTAGAACCGGCAGATGGCTAAGGCCAGACTTCCTGTCTACATGCTAATTACCGGCGTTTGGGCGGGAAGATTGCTGGGATCCTATTGGTTGCCGTTTAGGGCTGACTGTATAAATAGGGGTGGAGCAAATGTTAGTTGGCTTCTGTTTAACTAAGAATAAAGAGTTGTGTTTTGCACCTGCTGCCTCCTCAATGTCGCAACGAACCTTAAAACATAACATCTACTATATGCAATTTAGATAGCCATCCATCTTACAACAGTAATTCTGGGTAATGAACGAAGGAATAAAACCCAGCACAATAAAAATATAACATCCCCAAATAAAGAATGCAATAACTGAATGTGCATGAAGTTTAAAATTATCCACCTCCAATCCCAGCTCAGAACTAAACAAATCAATCAATAGGATTCACTTAATGTCCTCGCCTAAGAGTCTGGGGAAGAAAGGTTTTTAATGCATTGTGAAAGGCCAACAGGATCAGGGCCATCTGGGATCTGGATCTCTGGGGGAATGCTGTTCTACGACCATAGAAACTGATAGAAAAAGTCAGGTAAGCCTTGGAAACATTTTCACTGTATTCCCAGACCTGAAAATGTAGCTTCATATTTGAGAATTTAAACATGCAGGCCTGAGTGTGGGAAGATGCACTTACATCTTATTAACAAGTCGGAAGCAAAACAACATCTGGATATAGAAAGAGACCAGAGAGATATTGTGGACTTATATTACTTATTCATTTGTTGCTTTTGGAGGGAGACAGGGATTTAGTTGGGGCTGCAGTGAGGGCAATATTGATTTTTTATTTTGCCTATTCAGGGGAACAGAATTGTTGGATAAAATGAATGGATGGTATTTTCCAGGAATTTGTTGCACCATTTTTACCATTTATTTCAACAAACCTGGGCCACCAAAATTCAGCAGAACAATCTGGGAGTGCTCTAAAGACCTCAAAGTAGTGACCATCTGTGGCCACAAGTTGGCCAGCTTCACTTCGTATGAGAAAAATATCAGTAAGGATGTGAACAATGAAATATTCTTTGGCTTGAATCTGTATCAAGGGATCATATTGTCAGTTAGGCAAAATTCCATATAATATATTCAATCTTATACATATATTTTAGATGAGTAAAAGTGGCAATCTGAAGTGGTAAAATGAGAAATAGGATGTTCAAGCTATTCCCTGTAAATAATTTTTCCTCTCAAAATCACATTTCTAGTTACTTTTGTTATAAAGAGAAAGGGAACAGTAAATTTTCTCTCATCAAACAAAAAGAAGAATATTATAATTAATTGATTAAGTAATTTAATTTTTTATTTTAAAAAAATTGTATGGCTGCCCATCTTAAAATAACTGGGCAGCTCACAACAATAAAACTACAAACCTATAAAAATATATACAACTAAAAAAACAGGCCTCAATTAACTTCCTAGGGCACCCTATCAACTGTCTGCAGGCTCTACCACCTTACCCCAGTTTTAGTAAGGAGCCAAATTTTAATGGCTTTCAGAAGATTCAGAGGGTGGGGAGTACGCTAGATTGCTGAGGGAAGAATATTACATAAGGTAGGGCAGTCATGAAGCAGGTAGACCTCTGAGATCCTACTAGATAACCATATATCAGAGAAGGCAACTGGAGCATGCCCGTCCTATTTGATCTAGAATTGGGACTGTTTTTGAGGGAAGCTATTGAATAAAATTACATACTAATTATCCTTTTCTGTCCTTTTAAATCCATTGACAGAAGAAAAATAAAAAGTTAATTTACCCTGTGATAAAATGGGAGGCAAACAAAATAAAATATGAAAATAAATATGAAAATATAAATAAATGGAACTCCTTACAATACATGCAATTCAGTCTTCTCTATCCTTCCCCACTAGCATGGCCAACCGAGCTGTGAGTATCATTAACATGAACTAAAGTCAAATCAAATCAAACCAAATCTGTATTATAGTCAAAGACCAGCAAATGTTCTATCATGCGAATTGCAATTATGGCAGAAAATATTAGTTAATTGATAATCTGAGATTATTTAAAATTTATCATTATTCTGAAATTTTGATTATGTTGTTGTTCCTTGTTATTACAACCCAATGCTTCATAGATTTAGAAATGTGGGGGAAGTTAAAAGAACTCAAAGAAGTAAAAATGAATGAGGATCAGCTAGGACAAGCTGAATTAAAAAGTAGAATGGGATTCAGCATCATTCTGAAATAGTTCTGGACTTCTGTGCTTCCATTAAATCAGCAATATTGGAGAGCTAAGTTTCCCCCATTGGAGGGAACTCTTGTCACATTTTTCATCTTAATTCCTAAACTTCAGATACAGTAAAAGAGATGTTAGTTGGTGGTTTTGCAGCTCCTGCTCAATGATTTAGAGCGTGCATGCTTGTTTTCTCAGATATCGTATCTCTTCAGCATGATAGGAGTGAGTAGAGAATGTGTAAAACTACTTTTTAAAGTTTTCTTTCCATTTTGTCAGAATTAGGGATGCTGGAATTTTTATTACTTCAGCATCATGAACAGCTTGTGTTGGACAGTGAATTTTGCTCCCTGTTTCTCACATTCCATGCTACCAGAGGAGAATACAATTGGAGAATACTCCAATTTACTCCAGAGGATCCCTGCCCTCTCATGTCATGTTTTGTGGATTGAGCCATTTAGCCACCAAAACTTTGATATTATGACTACTCAGTTACTGCAGACACCACAGGCTAAATGCTGCATTTAGGTCAGAGTTGAGATTTAGTCTTTTGAATTATAAAAAGCAAATTAACTGTTTCGCCCACTAAAAAAAAAAAAAATCTGAAAGCTTTAGAAATCCAATTCATGAATTAGATGCAAAACAGTTTGCACGTTGTTAAACAAAGCAAAATAAAAACAACATTTCATTCTTCTGATCCATCACCCAGTGTGGGTTCTGAGCTATTTAGAACTTTGAATCAGATAAAATGATAAGTAAAATCAATATGAAGTATGTGGGTTTGTAAAGGTAGCCGCTGTTCAAACCATGACATCTGCTAAATTGCAGTCTTAAAATAGAATGTGGGAAGGGCTAAACTCATTCAAGGTGCTTAGATGATATCACCGTGTCCAGGACTCTTGCAAGAGAGCTGAAGAGGTAAGCATACAGTAACTGATTATTTATATAAAATCCAGCTATCCAATACTTTGTAGACTACAGTATTCGTAGAAACAATGTTCATAGTCATTAAGTCCTCCTATTTATTCTTTCTCCTTTTTCCATTCTGGAAGGTGTTTTCTCCTACTTTCCTGTCTCATGCAGAGAAGGTTGCTTGATTCCACTTGAAACAGGCAGAATAAACTCAACGGAAGAACCATACAAAATTACTTTTATTCCAGGTATCCTCAAGACATTAACTCACAGTTATTGCAGAAGTTCTTCTAGAATGTAGGTTGTAATCTGGATCCATCTCGTAGGTAAAAGAATAATGGATTTCCCCATTCTACGGAGCTCCTAGCCATGAGGCTAGGATTCATGGAGTGAGATGAAAGACTGGGCACCCCTGCTTTAAGATGTTGATATTCTCAGGTGATACCAGGAGCCTTTGATTAACAATGGTAATTGTTAATTGCCATTGGCAAGTGATGCAATGTGACCACATTACTTAGTGACGACAATCTCTGTAGTGTCTCTTACCACTGTTAAGCAAGGATTGTGGCTTATCAAACAGGGATCTTGGGTGACTGACTTGTGACTTCCTGTTGGCTTCCAACACAAAAATGAGTGGGTGTGGGCTGGGGAGGAGGCATTGCATGAGTGCCTGTGGGCTGGAAAGAAGGTGTTGTAGCACTGTGTGAGTGCATGCAGGCTGGAGAGAGTGTTACTGTGGGGCAGGAATGTGAGTGTGCTGGGAAGAAGATGCTGCTGTCAGGCACCAGGTCAGGGGCTGCTGTTCTGTACAGATTTATATGGGCTGGGGAAAGGGGACTGCAGTGCTGCACAAATGGGTGTGCTGCTGCAAAACACAAATGTGACCAGATGGGAGGGAGTAAGGGACCTGTAGCTCCTCAGGAGAAAAAGTGGGGCAAGAGACTTGCAATCTTTGCTGATAGCTTTCCTATTGACTTTGTTTGTGGGAAGCTGACAGGGAAGATGGCAAATGGACGATCACTTGACTGCAGGACACTGCAACCATCATAATTGCGAGCCAAGTGCCCACATTGCAATCACATGACTGTGGGATTACTGCAAGGGCCGGAATGGCTGTAAGTACCACTCGTTCAGTGCTGTTGAATTTTGAATGTTTGCTGAATAAGTGGTCATTAACTGAAGGTAACCTCTATTTTAAATGACTACTGTTAGTGTAAAATACCCTGGTCTGTTGATTAGCACTAATTGCTATGATCATATTGCATCAGACTTGTGAGTTTGGATAGGTGCAATTGAGATTTTAGTTTTGACTTATAAAGTGTTGCAAGGCATGGCACCAAGGACCACCTTGGTAATATCCCATAATCATGAAACAAAGATGGAAGGGGGGGGTGGATCCTAGAAACTTTTGGTTTTCATCAGTGATGCCTATTGTTTCAACAACCTTCTTTTTAAAGTTAGAGTGGCCCCCTCAGAGACAGCTTTCTGGAAGCTTGTAAAGACAATTCTTCTGGAAGGTGTTTTAAATGTGCCTTTGCCATTATTGCTTGATCTTTATTATGGGTTTGTTTCTCTCTTTTTTAAAGAGTGGTTTGGGATTTTAATTTGTTATGGATTTTACTTTACATGGGATGTCCCATAATATCATATCTGCCCCATGCCTCCTTGCTTTTATGGAGCTTTTAACTATAGGTGTATTTGTTTTTGTTATGTTGGATGCTTTTATTGTGTTTTCCTTTGTTGTAAGCCACCAAGAGCCAGAATGATTCAGTAGCCTACCAATTTAGTTAATAAATAATAAATGCATAATAAATAAGGTATCAACGCTGTTAATATAGGATATTATTGCATTGACAAGATATGCAGAACTGTCTGGTATTTTTGGAGTTAAATCAGATGACATGCAAAGGGAGGAGAATTATGAAGAAAGCGGGAGACTGGGAAGGGAAGTGAATCTTTGGCCTCCAGCCTAATTGGAAGACGTAAATCATGACAGTAAAGTAAGGGAGGAGTTAGCAAGATAAGACAGATGCAAGCCAGAGAAATCCAGATTCTGGCATCTGCTTTGTAATGTACCGAAGTATTGTAGCAAAACTCCTGGCAAGGAATGCAAAATAAAGAAACTAAAAGAGAAAATAATGTCTCCGTTTTCAAGAAATGCTTCCTCCTTCGGACCACAACATCATGCCAGAATCTAAAAACTTTTCAAACAACTGGGGGTGCAGTACCCCACCTCTTTCTCCTAGCCTGGAGTGAGAATGACAGAATTCAGGAGCAGGCCAATCTATCATGAAACGGGAGTTTGTTGAATACAGCCCGGCAGCGACTGGTATCCCAGAGGGGGAAGTAACAGACAGCATGCTGTGGGAAAATGAATTTTGGCAGACGAATAAGAACCGGTGGACAGACAATGGGCAAACTGCCATTCGAGGCCTGGGTGAGTTACTGGAAATATCTCAAACCCCAGGGGAGAAAAGCAGAGACCCACTCCTGCAAAAAGAAGCCTACAGCCCCTCCAATTCGTATCAGACAGCCTTTCAGACCCTGTCTTCCTCTGTCAGGGACCCCAGCCCTGAAGAGAGAGGGATTCCATGTCTGAGGCCTCTGCAACAATGGGGAGTATGGCATTCGAAGCAGGCAGGGAGCAGACAATTTTTGAGCTCACCACAGCTGACAGAGACCTTGCAACAGATTGGGATGGTGCAGGGCCCAGGAGATCAGCTGCTAGAGGGAGGACGGCCACAACAAGGAGATTGGCCCCAGCCCCCGAACGTGCAACCCCTGGGCATAAACCAGCAACCAGGATGGGACCAGCAGCAGCAACAGCCATAGTGGGGGCCCCATTCTCCACCATTCAGAGCAACCTTTGATGGGGACCCAGAGAAACTGATTTTTTTCCTCAACCAAGTACGCTCTCACTTGAATCGCTGGGCTTATCTCTACCCAGACCCAGGGGCTATGGTCGATGTGATTGCGTCCGGCCTAGAGGGAGAAGCATCCGAATGGCTGAACAATCTATACAATGAGCAAGCCCCAGAATTGGAAGACCCCCACCTCTTCCTCCTGGGTCTGAAAGAAAGATTTGAGGACCCATCCCTTCACTTAAAAGCAAGAGAACAAATCCACAAAATAAAAAAAGCCGGCAGGCCTGCCCTGGAGTACGTGCGAGAGTTTTGCAAGATAGTAGGTCAGATAGAGGGGTGGGCAGAGCAGTCCCTAATCCATCACTTCATTGAAGGATTAGATGATCACCTCGCCCAGGCCTGCATTATTCGAGCAGTACCTGACCGACTGCACGAGTGGTACCAGACAACGATGAAGCTAGATGTTCAGCTCGCCCGCTATAAAAAGCCTTCCCCACCTGAATCTGAGCAGCAACCAGAACAATCCGAACAACAATCACCCCCATGAGAACCTCCGGCTACCACAATGACTGGAAGAACCGGGCCACCTGCAAGCGCGTCAATAAAGTGTTACCAGTGCGGAAAGAAGGGACATCGAGCAGCAAACTGTCCGGTCCCCTACCCCCAACTGCAGAGCAGTCCAGAACCAGCGACGAGAAGGAGACCTGCCCAGAGGCTAATGAGAGAAAAATCCAGCCGGGCCACGCAAGAACCTGTTATCCAGATTACACCTCCCACACAAGAGAACGCCGGGACTCCAGGTGGACCCGACCCCGCTCTACCCTCCTTTGACGGCGATGACGAAGGGGAGAACGACCCGATGGTGAGTCGACAAATCCCATCTTTTTCACTAGCCGCCAAGCTTACAATCCCTAAGTCGGGAGCACAAAGAGACTTAAACGTACTAATTGATTCTGGATGCACCCGATGCATTATTAGCCTACCCTTTGCCATGAAAATGGGCATACGGGCAAAACAACTTTCCAACCCTGTGAGGTTCGAGCAAGCTGACGGCTCCCTGATGGGAGGGACTTTAGTCACACAATTAACTGAGCCCTTACACCTAGAAATAGGGGCACACTGGGAATTTATTCAGTTCCTAGTGGCCCCCAAAATTACTGAGACTGTGATTCTAGGCTTAGCCTGGTTGGACAAATGGAAGCCACTTATCTGGTGGGAGAAAGGAATGAGAACTGTGAGACTACCTATAGGGCCTGAGCCTCCCACTGATTCAACTGACGTTGTGGGACACTTTAGGCCACCTAATGAGTGAGCACTCATAGCTGCCTCACCGTCACCAGATGAATCACTCATCCCCAATGAATACCGGGACTTAGCAGAGGCATTTAGTGAAAATGAATGCGATGTCCTATCGAACTGGTGCCAGGAGCCAAACTTCCACGCCCGAGAATGTACGCCATGTCCCCCCTCGAGATGGAAGAGATGCAGCAATACGTGAATAAAAACGTAGTGAGGGGGTTCATTGAACAGGCCGAATCTACTGTGGGAGCCCCCGTGTTATTTAAAGAAAAAAAAGATGGGTCTCTTCATCTCTGCATAGACTATAAGGGCCTCAACGCTGTGAGTGTGGAAAACAGATACCCTCTCCCCCCCCTCCTAAAGGACTTATTAACTCATCTGGCTAAGGGGAGTGTCTTCACTAAATTAGACCTGAGAGAGGCGTACTACCGAGTGAGAATAAAAGAAGGAGGTGAGTGGAAAACTGCCTTCAACTGCCCCATGGGGAGCTATCAATTCAAAGTCATGCCATTCGGACTACAGGGGGTCCCAGCCGTATTCATGCAGTTGATTAATGAAGTCCTACATGAACACTTATACAAAGGGGTTCTGGTGTACCTTGATGATATTCTGATATACAGCACGAATATGACTGATCACATAAAGCTGGTGAGAGAAGTGTTAAAGAAACTATTGAATGCCAAGCTTTATGCCAAATTGTCAAAATGTGAATTTCACCAGACCCGATTAGATTACCTCGGCTACAGAACTTCAGCGAAGGCATTGAGATGGATCCAGCCAAGGTGAAAACTATAATCGAATGGCAGCCCCAAAACCCCGCAAACAACTTCAGAGCTTTCTAGGTTTTGCCAACTTTTACCGTCAATTCATCCCCTCTTTTGCCAACGCCAGTGATGTGGCAGTTGGAGCTGTATTGCTTCAAAAGAACAAGAAGGGAATCCTGCAACCCTGCGCCTACACCTCCAAAAAATTTACGGAAAGTGAACGGAGATGGGCAATATGGGAGAAGGAGGCCTTCGCAATTAGATGGGGGCTGTTAAACTGGCGACACTACCTGGAGGGGAGCAAGGTTCCATTCGAAGTATGGACAGATCACAAAAACCTAGAGGCACTGAAAACTCCTCGCAAATTGTCCCCAAAGCAAGTACAGTGGGCACAGTACTTTAACCGCTTCAACTTTACTCTAAAGTACATACCAGGGGGAAAAAACTTCCTAGCTGATGCGCTATCGAGATTGCCCCAATACAAAAGCGAACGTGAAGAAGTCAACGAGGCAATTATCTCCAATCCACAACCTGTTGCACAAATCACGCCTCGCAGGGTCCCAAATCCGGATGACCCTGGAGCAATGAAAATAAAATGAGAGCTCCTCACCGATCAATGGTTCAAAGATAACCAAACCTCCTTGACATGCCGGGATGGTTTGGCTTACAAAGGGGGGAAACTGTATTTGCCCGAATCCCTCCGTCTCAATGCTCTCAAACACAGCCATGATGTAAAGCAGGCTGGACACTTTGGATATCTAAAAACACTACATCCCACCCTCCGGCAATTTTGGTGGCCGGGACTGAAACGAGATGTGGAAAACTATGTGAAGAGTTGTACCGTATGTGCTACAATGGAAAGAATACCGGGAAAACCCCCTGGATTACTGCAGCCGGTGGCAGACCCTTTCCAACCCTGGGAAGAAATAGCTATGGACTTTATCGTAGACCTACCTGAGAGTAGAAGAAATACTGTCATCTGGACTGTAATAGACCTGTTTTCGAAGCAGGCTCATTTCATCGCCTGCAAAGGACTCCCATCCGCTCAACGACTGACTAAATTGTTCCTGAAACATATCTACCGACTGCACGGCGCCCCTAAGCAAATAATCTCAGACAGGGGGTTGCAGTTCACAGCAAAGTTCTGGAGGAGTTTTCTTAAATTAATTGGATCATCTCAAGGCTTGTCATCTGCTTTTCATCCGGCCACCAACGGAGCTGCAGAAACCGCTCACAAAATGGTGGAGCAATATCTCAGATGCTACGTGTCTTATCAACAGACGAACTGGACTGACCTCCTCCCCTTCGCAGAGGTGGCGTATAACAATTCTGTGCACAGCAGCATCGGTTACACACCTTTCAGAGTAGCCACAGGGAAAGAGTTCAGTCCAATTCCTGAATATCCCCAAGTGCCAACTGCTTCCCAGAAACTTGACCAATGGGTGAGGGGATGGGAGGAAGTTTGGAGAAACACAAAAACTGCTTTAAAAAAGACCTTTGAAACCTATAAAAAACAAGCTGACAAAAAGAGGGCTCCCCAAAGAACGTTCCAAGTTGGGGAAATATTTATGCCAAATATTTACGCCTCAAATTACCCAGCAAGAAGTTAGGACCGAAATTCTTAGGGCCTTTTCCTATCGTAAAGGTCATCAATCCAGTCACTGTAAAACTGAAACTCCCTAGACTTTTGGGTAAAATTCACCCTGTCTTCCACAGTAGCTTGTTAAAACCTTATTGGGGCTCCGCTTTAAGACCTCCCCCGAAGAAAGTACCTGGGCCCCTCGTAGTTGCGGGGCAGACCCATTATGAAGTGAAACATATTCTTGATTCTAGAATTTTTAAAGGGAAATTGCAGTACCTAGTACAATGGAAGGGATACCCGATGTCTGAAGCCACTTGGGTGAAATCCAGTGAGGTGAAAGCTGACAGGCTCATCAAAAGGTTTCATACGAAATACCCCAACAAACCGAAGACTAGTCATTAATATATGCTTTTGTTTACATTACAGGATCTGTCCTTTTTGTAAGGGGGCCCGGATGTCAACGCTGTTAATATAGGATATTATTGCATTGACAAGATATGCAGAACTGTCTGATATTTTTGGAGTTAAATCAGATGACATGCAAAGGGAGGAGAATTATGAAGAAAGCGGGAGACTGGGAAGGGAAGTGAATCTTTGGCCTCCAGCCTAATTGGAAGACATAAATCATGACAGTAAAGTAAGGGAGGAGTTAGCAAGATAAGACAGACACAAGCCAGAGAAATCCAGATTCTGGCATCCGCTTTGTAATGTACCGAAGTATTGTAGCAAAACTCCTGGCAAGGAATGCAAAATAAAGAAACTAAAAGAGAAAATAATGTCTCCGTTTTCAAGGAATGCTTCCTCCTTCGGACCACAACATAAGGAAGAACCATAAAAGTTTGTAAAATGTTAGGGTTCGTGCATGAAACCACGTGTCCTGTCAATACTTTCATGGAAACCATAGGAATCTGCATGGTGATTTCTCTGACATGAGATTTTGGCAAATGTTTTAACATTCATGCAAAATAATTTAATAGCATCTGGCATTAAAAATGTTGCCAATTCCTATCATAGGCCACAAAGAAATGAATCAGGCAACAAAAACAAAATACCATTATTATCTCTGAACTCTGTGTACAACATTAAAAGGCTATTTCCACAGATGTCTTGCAACATTAATCTTCTACTATGTAATGGATGATACTGTGTAATGGATGGCATGAGAAATATGTTATCTTCCAACCGATAGTATATTTGAACACTTAAAAAGAAGAGCTGCATTTGTAATAAGGATGGCTTTATTACATATCAATAAGCAAGTTGTCTCTGATACAGAAGTGTAGTGTCAGAGATTCTGATCTTCATGTGCAATCGTGAATGATGTGGAAGTAATCAGAGAAAATTAATCTTTAGGAATTTACTTCAGAATGTCTTTCATTACCTTAAGTTAAATTTATCTTAAAGAAATATAATCCTATTATATGTTCTATTAGGGTTGTTTACCCACGGACTCCAATATTAAAAAGTATTTTAGGTAGCATTACCAAAGCAAGCACTAGAGAAGGTTGATTGAATTCTTATGCTACTTAGCATACACTATGTTGTTTGCTATGCTGAAAAAAATTCTTAATACTTTATATATTTTAAGTATTTAAAATACTTAATATGCTGGCACAGTGTTAGAATGCAGTATTGCAGGCTGATTCTGCTCACTGCCAGGAGTTCGATCCTGACTGGCTCAAGTCTGACTCAAACTTCCATCCTTCCAAGGTTGGTAAAATGAGGACCCAGATTGTTGGGGGCAATATGCAAATAATGCTTACATTGTAAACCACAGAGAGAGTGCTATAAAGCAGGGCTTTTCAACCTTTTTACCCATTGTACCACTTTTAGGATAAGGCAATATCTGAGTACCACCAGTCGCCTAGCAAGGTGTCAAAAACTTGATGACCCAAAAAAAAAGGAAAAAAATTATAAAGTACAGGTAGTCCTCGACTTACAATTCGCTTAGTGACTGTTCGAAGTTACAACGGCATTAAAAAAGTGACTTATGACCATTTTTCACACTTATGACTGTTGCAGCATCCCCAGGGTCATGTGATTTACATTCGGATGCTTGGCAACTGATTCATACTTATGACGGTCAGTGCCCCAGGGTCATGTGATCACCTTTTGCAACTTTTTGACAAGCGAAGTCAATGGCTGGGGGGGCATGGCCAGCTCATCACTCAGGTTGCGGGGTGCCTGTAGGGGGTGCGGGCAGGGATCCGTGGGTCTCTGGTGGAGGGGGTGGGACTGGGGTGGGCACCTTCCTTCCCTTCTTCTCTCCCTCCCATTGTCCCTTCCTCCCCTCCCTCTTTGTCCCTTCCTTCCCTCCCTCCCTTCCATTGTCCCTTCCTTCCTTCCCTCCCTCTCATTGTCCCTTCTTTCCTTCTTTCCCTCTTTGTCCCTTCCTTCCCTCCCCCCCCTCTGTGCCCAGGAAGGGACAAGGGGAGGGGGACAGGCTGCTAGCGCGGCTGGTGGCTGTGCTGCTGGTGGCCATGGCTTGAAAGGCCACTGTAAATTGCTGGACAAGAGCCGCACAGGGTTAAGAGCAGAGTGGCAGGAAGATATTTGTAATGAGGGAGGGAGAAAAACAGGCGTCCCCTGAAGGAGACCAGCTAATGGCCCTCGCCCTCTTCACACACCCGTGGACTCCGGGGGAGGGGACGCTGCAAGTGGAATGAGAGTCCACGTTACCTGTGCTATGCTGCCCCGACCCCACCTGGTTTCGGCAGGCAGCAGCGCATTCTCCTCACCGCGCGGAGCAGCCGGGTGAGATGAACCGGCAACATGCCGAACCTGCCTGTGCACGCAGGTTCGGCATGTTGCCGGTTTGCCTCAAGTGGCCGCTCCATGCGGTGAGAAGACCGTGCGGCTGCCTGCCGAAACCCAGCTGGCGTCTAGGCGGCGTAGCGCAGGTAACGTGGACTCTCATGCCACTCACAGCGTCCCCTCCCCCAGAGTCCACAGGTGTGTGAAAAGGGGAAGGACCATTTGCTGGTCTCCTTCCGGCGATGCCTGTTTTTCTCCCTCCCTCATTACAAATATCTTCCCGCCACTCTGCTCTTAACGCTGTGCGGCTCTGGTCCAGCAATTTACAGTGGCCTTTCAAGCCATGGCCACCGGCAGCACAGCCACCAGCCGCGCTGGCAGCCTGTCCCCCTCCCCTTGTCCCTTCCTGGGCACAGAGGGGAGGAGGGAAGGAAGGGACAAGAGGGAAGGAAGGAAGGAAGGAAGGAAGGAAGGAAGGAAGGAAGGAAGGAAGGAAGGAAGGAAGGAACAATGAGAGGGAGGGAGGGAGGGAGGGAGGGAGGGAGGGAAGGAAGGAAGGAAGGAAGGACTCTCATGCCGCAACCCTTCCCCAGCTGCATTTCTTCTCTGTTTGTCGCTGCCACCCGTGTGCGCACCCGGCCTGTTTTTTGTCCTCTCCTCTTTCACCCCTCCTCCTCCTCCTCCTTTTACCTTCGGTGCAGCTCAAGCTGACTCTTCCTCCTCCTCCCAAGGCTGCGTCTTTTTTTTTCTCTCCCTCTCCCACCCAAACTGCCTCCTTTTATATCCCTTCCTGTCTCCGCCCCCCCTCCTCCTCCTTTCTCTTCCGGGTGTGCTGGAAGTGCCGATCCTGGGGCCTTTGCCTTGCCCCAGCAGCCCTGCAGCTCCCGTGGACTCTCTCAAGGCAAGTCCTACTCTGCGCTGCTTTGGCTCGTTCCCTCCCCTGCTACCCTGGGCTGGGCTGGGCAGGGCCATGTACCACCTGCCACGTGGCAATGTACCACAGGTGGTAGGTGTACCACCGGTTGAAAAGCCCTGCTCTAAAGCACTATGAAGTGGTATATAAGTTTAAGTGCTATTGCTATTTTGTTAAATCAAGCAATTAATCCATATATCGAAGTATTCACAATAATAATTGGAAAATGAATTTAGATGTCACCTAGTCCAATCCTCGGTATCCCATATAGTTTGGTATCCAGCTTCTTTTTTACATGTGTCCAATGAAGAAGAGTCTACTACTTCCCAAGGAAGCCTGTTCCACACTTGAACAATTCTTACCTTTAGGAATGATTTCCTAATGTCCCCAGAAAATCAGTATCCTTGCAATTTAAGCCCATTGTTCCATATCCCATTTTTTGCAACAAGTCTGTGTTCTCTTCAGAATGGCAGCACTTCAGGCATCTCACGGTCTTCTCCAAGCTAAATATTCCACAGTCAAATTGAGTCAGGCAGTTAAATAAACAATATCTATAACTACAAAAACAGTAATAGTAACCATTGCTTGCAAGTTTTTCCTACCATGCTATCATCAACTTGGTTTCTATCCTCTGAAGAAGTTCTAGTTTGTCAATGACTTTCATAAAATGAGGTGATATCACCAAAAAGTTAATTAAAGAAGTTAACCATATATGATTTTGGTTGAGACAGCCTAGGATTAATAGTTCTTTTTTTCCTAGTGCATAATTCTGCTGGCTTATGGTCAGGTTGTGATCCACTAAGACCCTCAGATACCTTTGCATATATTGTTACCCAGTGTGGGTCTCCCACCACAATCTATACTCATACATTTGATTTTTTTTGTCCATTTTTCCTCTTGTCCTATATAGTGTTTACTATCCCTTCCCATCTCTATATTATTCACAGATTTCATAGTGGTATTTTCTACCCTCACCCCTCCTATCAAGTTATTTATAAATATATTAAACAGTACAGGGCATAGGACTGAACCCTGTGTATGGCATTTATCATCTCTATCCATTTTATGAGGCACATTGATCTACAGTACATTAAAACTGTTGTGTCCACATTGGTATGGAGTCATCAATGCCATAGTTATATACTTGCACCTCTATATCTAACACAGTCATCACACATGCATTTCCCCTTCTACACTGGTATTTTGCAATGGCCTGGAACAAAACCAGAGCACAACTTTTCAAACGTGAAAACAGCTGCATCTTTTTTCATGCTTGTGCTGGATAAATTATGTATGTATGTATGTATGTATGTATGTATGTATGTATGTATGTATGTATGTATGTATGTATGTGCAGATCATCAGGAGCAGCTTCCAAAGCAGCTTTTAAAGCCTGGAAAATGATGCAACTGCTTTAATAATTTGAAAAGAAAACTTGCTTTGGATGAACTCCCTTGCCCTATGATGCATCTCTTTTGAAGGTTTTGCATTGTACTACTTCTTTTTACTGTAAATAATTATAATGATTTTGAATTGTGTCCATTTAACTTTACTAAATTTTTGTATTATGTGTATTCAAAAGTTAATTTATTCACAAAACCACATTTAGTTTCTTTTTAAATGCTGAGAGCATTTTTAAAAAAACAAAACTATTAAATTTCTGTGGGGAAAAAAGCTGTTGGTTCAAAGTAAATCATTTGCATATCAGATTAAATGAGGCCATATGTAAAAATAACTCAATTATGTTTGCATCTGTTCCCCTAAAGACATCCAAATGAGTCTTCAATAGCTTAATTCTTACTTAAAGGAGCTCTGTTAATGCCAGTAATATCCTAGAGTAGCGATTAGCTTCAAGATTGTATTCTTAATCTGTATTTGTGGAGGTTAAAATTTTCAGATTGATTGCGTATTAGCAGCTCTACCCTGAAATGCAATATATACTTAAATGGTGTGTGTATTTAATGGTGCAGATTATGAAATATGGCAAATGAAGGTCCACATAGTGGTTGTGGGTGCTACAGCTGGTTGCGACTCTTTAAAGCAGCTGGGTCTTTTTCCAGGATTGCATGGATGCTCTTGCATTTCCTAAACACATTTTAGGGATCAGATCCATGGCATTATCCAGTCCTATTAGTCATGCATTGCAAGAAATGTTTTCTGAAAAAATATGCTCTGCATGTGTAGATTGTGCTTGCACAGCTGCCAAAAAGCTATTGTGTATAAATTAGGCCTGCACCAAATGATTATTAATATGTTTACTTTGATGGGTACTGTTGTGTCCTGAGCCTTGCTGAGTCAATCAGCAAGGCACAGACAACCTGCAGGATAACTGCAGAGGCCTGGGCAGACCACGTGTTTGCCCGGGACCGGTTGTATAGACCCGGGCAGCCCATAAGTTGCCCGGGACCCAGACAGGCTGTCTCCAGCCTCGTGCGCATGTGCGAGGCAGGAGAATGGCCTGCATTCATTGGTTGAGCCTCCCCTTGTAGGGGAAGTATAAAAGGGCATGTTGCCATTTTCTCCTTTGCTTCTGTTCAGTGCAAGTACCAAATAAAGAACATCTTTTTTGCATAAACTGCCTCATCTCCATGCCTGTGTTGAGAACAGAACATTGGCGATGAGGATGGGATTCGTCGTGGGGAATCCCAGAGAACTGAAGTAGGCCTACTCACCCAGGCCAGGAAGAAGCGCGGCGTCCAGGAGGAGCAGCCGCCTGCCAGCATACATACGCTGGAGGCGGGCTTGGCTTCGTCGGACCCCTTCTTGATTCCTGACGGCGAGAGGCGTGGACGAGGCCATCTAGTTGAAGATGTCCAAGCTGGGCTGTCTGGGCGAATTTGACATCGCGCATCCGGAACGCTGGAGCTCGTATGCAGCTCACATTGAAAATTACTGTTGAGTAAACAAGATCCAGGAAGACGGCCTAAAAGCGGCTACCTTGCTTTGTGTGTGCGGACAAGAGACATTTGAAATAGCGGAGAATCTTGTCGCACCAGCAGCCTTAGATTCAATCGCATATGCCGATTTAAAAAAGATGCTGCGAGAGCATTTCGAGCCCAAGCTCTCGATCATTGCGTGGAGGCATCAATTCGAACTGAGGGACCAACGGCCAGGCGAATCGGCTGCAGATTTCATCGCGGCACTGAGACAGGCCGCACGCCCTTGCACATTCCAAGACTTGGAGGAAAGGCTCCAAGACAGACTGGTGTGCGGGTTGCAAAGCCGCGAAGTACAGCAGAAACTGTTTGCGAGGACGGACGTCACTTTCCAAGACGCTCTCAGAGAGATCGCAGCAGAAGAAGCAGCCGGAGGTGCCGTGGAGGCCTTGCGGTCGTCGAAGAGTCATCCAGTGACCGTCCCAATCCACCAGGAGGCCACCCGTGAGGCTTCGGGGGAAGAGTCCGAGGAGGACGAGGTGGACAAGATCCAGCCAGCGACGGAGAGACAGCGACCGGAGCGGAGGGGGCCACCGCCTGCATCCCCTCGATGTTTCGGCTGTGGAGGACGCCACAGGAGGGTCGACTGCCGGTTTCGATCCGCCGTCTGTCGAGCATGCAGAAGGCAAGGCCACATTGCATCGGCCTGCATGGGCCGCCCAAAGAACAGGTCCCCAGAATTGCCTCTGAAAGGTACCAAGGTCCCCAGCCAAAACAGGGTGGGTTTTTGCGCATCTAGGAGGGGGGTGTTCAAGACAGGAACGCATAGGCCCCTCAACAAGAAGCTCCGTCTTGATGTGAAGTTGCAGGGAGTTCCCCTGGCTATGGAGCTGGATACAGGCTCCACGTTGTCTATTATTTCAATGGACACATTCAATAAGATTTGCTTCCGGAGTGGCTCGCAAGTAAAGCTCAGGCCTTCCAACCTTGTCCTTACTGATTTTCAAAACATGAGAGTAAGAGTAAAAGGGGAAGCAACGATCAGAGTACAGCGAAAGCGTTTCACGGGTGCATTGGATGTGGTCGTTGTCGAGGGGGACAGAACGAGTCTTATCGGACTCGACTGGTTCGAGGCACTTGGAATCCAGGTGACTGGTCTGAACCAGCTGCAAACGGCTAGTCTTGCGGGCGTCTGCAAGGAGTTTGCAGATGTGTTCAGCTCGGAACTTGGATCGTACAAGGGGCCTCCCATTACACTAAAATTGGATCCAGGCATTACACCCATAAGGGTCAAGCCTAGGAGGGTGCCTTTTGCATTAAAAAGTAAGATTGATGCCGAGTTGGACAAACTGCTCCAACAGGGCATCCTGGAACCTGTGGACTCTAGTCCATGGGAAACCCCCATAGTAACTCCCTTAAAATCCAATGGGGAAGTCCGTATCTGCGCGGACTACAAGTGCACGCTGAATAAGGCCTTACAACAGCATGCTTATCCGGTGCCCGTGGTGAGCCACATTCTGGCCTCACTGAAGGGAGGGAAGTACTTCGCTAAGCTTGACTTGGCTCAAGCATACCAACAATTGCCGGTTGACGAGGCGACTGCTGAAGCCCAGACCATAGTCACGCACAGAGGTGCGTTCAAAGTAAAGAGGCTGCAGTTTGGGGTAAATGTAGCCCCTGGCATATTCCAGGGGGTGATGGAGCGAACGCTCCGAGGGATTCCCGGGGTCTGCCCCTATTTTGATGACATCCTCATTGCAGGAGAATCATCAGGAAACTTAGCCGAAAGGCTGAGGGCTGTCTTGTTGAGGTTCCGCCAAGTGTCAGATCGGTGTGCCATCCACCGAGTTCTTGGGGTTCCGCATCGATGCAGATGGCATCTACCCTGCAGAATCCAAATTCAAGGCCATCCAAATGGCCCCTAGTCCCCAGTCAAAAACTGAGCTTCAGGCTTTTTTAGGCCTCTTGAACTTTTACCATTCCTTTCTTCCAAACAAAGCTGCTGTGGCCGAGCCGCTTCACAGGCTCCTAGACAAACAGGCTCCGTGGACATGGACAAGGGTCCGTGAGGAAGCCTTCTCAAAGGTCAAAGCCTTATTATCCTCAAATGCTGTACTGGCTCATTTCAATGAGCAATTGCCAGTGTGCATCGCATGTGATGCTTCCCCTTATGGAGTAGGAGGAGTACTAAGCCATCTCAAGGAAGATGGAACTCAGGTCCCTGTGGCATATTATTCCAGGACCCTCTCATCTGCAGAGCGAAATTATGCCCAGATTGACAGGGAGGCCTTGGCAATAATTTCAGGCATTAAGAAATTCCATGATTTCTTATATGGGCGCAAATTTACAGTCTATACAGACCACAAGCCTTTGCTAGGGTTGTTCACAACCAACAAACAAACTCCCCAGATAATATCTCCTAGGATGCTGAGGTGGTCCATATTCTTAGCAGCATATGATTACACACTGGTTCACAAACCAGGTACTGAGATGGGCCACGCAGATGGCCTAAGCAGGTTACCTCTTAAGCAAATAGAGGCAGACCCTGCTCCAGCTGTACATATTCTGTCCATTCAGGACTTACCAGAATCTCCCCTCAATGCTAGGGATGTGGCTGCAGAAACTGCCACTGATCACACGCTTGCACGCGTGCTGACATGTGTGTTGTCAGGATGGCCTGACACGTGTCCTGGTGCTGAATTCCAGAGCTTCTGGCGCAGGAAGCACGAATTGTCCACATTTAAAGGGTGTATCCTGTGGGGCAACAGAGTACTCATTCCGGCCTCATTGAGGACTAGAGTCTTGCTCTCTCTTCATGAGGGACATCCGGGAATAGTGAGGATGAAGATGCTTGCGCGCAGCCATCTATGGTGGCCTGGTCTCGATAAGGACATCGAGGCCCAGGTTCAGGGATGTCAAGTGTGCCAGCAATCACGGCCAGAAATGCCCCAGGCCCCTGTACATAGGTGGGAGGAGACACTCACTCCTTGGTCACGCGTTCATATTGATTATGCTGGGCCCTTTCAGGGGCAATTCTTCCTCCTCCTCGTGGATAGCCATTCCAAATGGCTAGAGGTCATTCCTGTGGCCTCTACTACTACTGCCAAGACCATCCAGGTGCTCAGAGGAATCTTTGCTGCCCATGGACTTCCTGATGTTTTAGTGTCAGACAATGGTCCACAATTTACCTCTTCTGAGTTTCAGGCATTTCTACAAGCCAACATGATCCGGCACGCCACATCTGCTCCTTTCCATCCTGCCACCAACGGTCAGGCTGAACGCATGGTGCGCACCACTAAAGATGCTTTAAAGAGAATCACTCTAGGACCCTGGCATCACAGGTTAGCTGATTTTCTTCTCACACATCGCACCACACCATGCACAGCCACTGGAAAGAGCCCAGCTGAACTCCGCTGGGGTCGCAGACTCATCACAAAGCTGGACAGGCTTCACCCAGACCGGGTGGCTTCACAGGTGTCGCAGCCGCGGGCACCGAGGAGACTTCAACTGGGTGACCCGGTCTGGACAAGGAACTATGGACAGGGGCATCTCTGGATACCTGCTGTCGTTTCTAAGGTTTCGGGGCCGTTGTCCTATGAAGTGGTTTTGGATGATGGGCGTGTCCTCCGGCGCCACAGTGACCAGCTGCGTTGGCGGCTGCTGGGCCGGTATCACTCCCCTGACTCCGCTCTCGGGGGGGAGGGGGACCCCAATTACGATTGTGGATCACAGTCTCCCCAAGCAGAGGGGTCTCCAAATGTCCCAGATGAGGGTCTGACCATGCAGGCAGATCCTGACTCTGGTATAGAAACAGGGAGTTCTGCCATGGAGGTGGCTCCTGACTCTGGCAGAGGTCCCTGGTTGAGGGCAAATGGCCATAAATCGGCTACTCAGGGCACCCCTACTGCTGGCCTTGGGCCCGATGGACATTGCTCCCAAGGGGAGTTCCAAGGGTTTTCGGGGAACTCCACCCCACCAAGGAACTCGGGGAACTCGCCCCCCCCAAGGAAATCTGGTTTGGGTTTAGTGGACCCAGCCAGTCAGCAGTTAGGGGGAATCCCTGAGTCTTCTGGGCAACAAAGTCCTGGTTTGTTGTACGCAGACCGAGAGTCAGCACACCAGGCATCAAAAATAACTCCCCCACATGCCATCACCTCTGGCCCTAACTTTGATCCGCGAAGATCGGGGCGGATTAAGGCCCCGCCTAAATACTTGCAAGAGTATGTGCGGTCCCTAGAGGGAACTTGTTACCAAAAACTAAAAGATCGTGGGTTGATTTGAATCCACAGGGGACCAGGTTACCCGAGGGTACCGGGAACAGCCAGGGGGACATTTGCTGAATGTTACATGGTACTGATATAGCTGCATGTGCCGAATATTACATGGTACTGGTGTAGCTGCGTCAGTGTTGTCCCAGCTTAGGGGGGAGGGGTGTTGTGTCCTGAGCCTTGCTGAGTCAATTAGCAAGGCACAGACAACCTGCAGGATAACTGCAGAGGCCCGGGCAGACCACGTGTTTGCCCGGGACCTGTTGTATAGACCCGGGCAGCCCATAAGTTGCCCAGGACCCAGACAGGCTGTCTCCAGCCTCGTGTGCATGCGCGAGGCGGGAGAATGGCCTGCATTCATTGGTTGAGCCTCCCCTTGCAGGGGAAGTATAAAAGGGCATGTTGCCATTTTCTCCTTTGTTTCTGTTCAGTGCAAGTACCAAATAAAGAACATCTTTTTTGCATAAACTGCCTCATCTCCATGCCTGTGTTGAGAACAGAACAGGTACTGAATACGAATAGTCGATATTTGCTTTGAAATCTGATTATTTATTACTACCAAACAACTGCTGCAGAAATGTTTGCCTAATTGCTTTTTTTCATGGTTTGGTGTCCAACCCTTTTTTTTTTCCCCTTTCCGTTTTTCTTCCTCTTGGTGGTTCATCGGATTAAGCAAAACAGCTGATATGAGTTTGTTTACTGATATATGAGACGTCATAACAGTAGGCTTGTCATCACTGGCAAAACCCCAAAAGTCAGCCAGGCTAATCTTAGAAAATGCAGTTCAGACAAGGCAGAGAGCTAGCACTGAAAGCAATGACATCCCAAACGGAAACAGAAGCTGGCACTGGAGGAATCAAAGGGCTGTATCATAAAAACTAGGAAAAGCACTTGGAAGGAAACAATATAGCTTTGACTCAGCCAACCTTAAAATAAATAAATCTGGTGGCGTGAACCAGATTTCTGGTTTCTCAGTCTTGAGGAGCTTTCTGTTTTCTTCCATGAACAGAAAAAAGTGTAATATTAAACCCACAGTGCTGCTTGACTCTTCCTATGGAGAAATATATTTATTACAGATTAACCAAGAATTGTACAGATTTAATCAAGCCCTAATCAAGCTGTTGTGAATCTGATGCAAATGTCACAGACTTCAGCTCCAATCAATGGTAGGATTATTTGCAAGATGTAGTGACATATTAGGGTCATGTATGACTGCATTAATAGAGCCTTTCATTTTAAATCAGTGGGTACAATTGCAATAACATTACTTTTTAAAACATCTTCAATAAATAACTGTTTTTGGGGTTTATCTCCTGCTCAAATTTGCCACTACATTGCTTATTTGCATTTTAATGTTTTATGAAACAGAAGATTGTCAACTTGGTCCTGTTCATTTGGATTTTACAAATTCCCTAGTTCATCTCAGTTTCCATGGAAACTTAAATTCATGTGACAACAAGAGAATAAAGACAAGAAGACAGTTCTTCAAGGATATAAATAATCTCAGCATTCCATGGATTATATACCTGTCAGAAACAATGAAGGGACTAATATTTTCAGCTGTGTGTTTTCTTGAACTTAAAATTACAACATCGAGAGAGAAACCACAAAAGCGGCAAGGGCTAATGTTATAATCTGTTTTTGCTTTCAAGAAATTAAGAGCCTCTGTACTATCCTAAATAGTAGCCTAGGAGTTGCTCCAATTCTGTGGTGCAACTTTTCACCTAATATTTATTTTAATTATAAATTGACAATTGAAGTTTTATAACTTGCAAGATAACCTTGGATCTTGGGAGGTAATTTGGGGGGCAGTGCTGAATGTAAGCATTTTGGTCTTGAACTTTGATTTACTCGTACTTATGGCAAGGATGACCCTCTGTCTTAATATTAATGTCCTGGGTGTCCTTTAGCCTTTTCTGATAAATGAAACTATACAGTAGCTCTTTTCTGTTTTGACTTGTCTCCCATGCTATTTGTTTTCATTCATCTGACATATTGTTCTGTATTATTTTCAACTGTGCTCTTGATGTCTCTAGCTTATGTACAATTTTATTTTATTTTTTTTCAATTCAATTAAAGTGTAAAAACTGTCACGGAACATTTTTCTTTGTTTTTTTCCCCTTTAGAAGCAGATGTCTAATAGACAATAAGGGAGACAGATTTTCTTAGCAAAGTTCCTGGGCAAAGAAATTGTATCTTAAAATAAAATTCGTATTATTCATCATTTGTTACATGATTTTGTTACCAGATACAATTGCATGATCTTTGGGGGTAGTCAAAGCTTTATAACTTACAAGACAGAAAGCAAAATTAAGCCAAATGTGGAATATTTTGCATTTCACAGTGAAGGCTAAAAGAATCTTATCTTATTATGGATTGAGATGATTATTTTAAATGATCTTACCTGTTATATTGCTATGTAATAATTGGTAAGACTATTTTATTTGTTAGTTATTTGATGTTTTCCTCTTTCCTTAAGAGGATTTTCTAATTATTATCGTAGCAGAGTGACTAACCTACTATACTTATTCAGGGTAAACCAAGAGTGACAAACTTTACAGTGTGGCACAGGGGTTAGAGTGCAATATTGCAGGCTAATTCTACCAACTGCCAGCAATTCAATCCTGACTGGTTCAAGGTTGACTCAGCCTTCCATCTTTCCGAGGTCGGTAAAATGAGGAGCCATATTGATGGGGGCAATAAGCAAACTCTGTAACTGCTTAGAGAGTGCTGTAAAACACTATGAAGTGGTATATAAATCTAAGTGCTCTGCTATTGCTATAGTGCATCTGTCTTTTAGGATTACCAATTATTTAGAAAAAAATATTTCTGATTGGTTTTGGAAGAGCAGGGGCAGGGATTTTTTTTATCCCCAAACTTCCTTAGGCCTATGATCTCTGAAGCAAAACAAACATTTGTTGAAGTCGGAAAGATTTATATTTTGCTTGCCAAGTCTGTTCTCAGCCATAATTCCGTACTAGTTCTTTGCATATCCATAGATCCATGCAGATATAAAGTGCCAAGGGGGGGTTGATTTGTGGCTAGGGATGCTCTATGTGGCACAAACCCCACTAATTTGATAGCCTTTAGTAACTTTCTATAAGCATCATGTGAAGGTTTGGATTGATCAAAACTGTGATGTAATATGGGAAATCAATATCTGTTGACAACTATGGGATATGCATTGATTACATTTGGGAATATAAAAGCAGTACTTCACAAAAATATGAGTGAATTGAAAGAAGATAAAATAGGCCATGTGATTATGGCCTCTTCCTCTCGACCACATTAGTTTTTCTCTATTCGTTCAAGTCAAGAAAAAACAAATCAAGATAAATTGGATATAATCTGTAATTTAACTTTGTTAAATAAGGCCAGACAAGGTTACTATCCTTAAGCAATTAAATATAGGGTAGTTTCAGGGCAGTAATTGCTGGGTTCTTTGCTGTTCTTTCCTCTTTCATTCAGAATTACATACCAATGGGGAAAACAGTTACTAGGGACTATCCAGGAGGTGTGGTGGGGCAGGGCTGATGGTTTAGCATGTGTTTCTTACGAATTCCTATTATTTCTTTACTCTTTATTTTTAATATTCACTATGTGCTTCTAACATGATCATTGGACTTCCAGATGATCAAAATCATAATTCCGGTATGTAGTAATCCAGATGATTTCTAAACATAAAAGGACTGACAGTAATCTTGAAAGCCTTTACGTGGATATGTCCTCTAGAAACTACAATTGGTCCAGAATATGGCAATGTGAGTAGTTATAGGTGCTTCTTTTCATGCCCACATGATGATGTCACCACTCTGCAAACTGCAGTGGTTTTTAGTTGACTTCTGGGTGCAATTCAAGGTGCTTGAAAAATTATTTTCAGAGCCTTACATGACATAGGACCAGCTTATATGCAGGGCCACTTCTGCCTAGAGAATCTTCCTGTCCCAACTATTTCAATAGAGAAGACATACTCCGAATCCCTTGATTGAAACAATGCCATCTGAGCCATGGCGGCACAGTGATTAGAATGCAGTATTGCAGGCTAACTCGCTGCTCACTGTCAGGAATTTGATTCTGACTGGCTCAAGGATGACTCAGCTTCCATCCTTCTTAGGTCAGGAAAATGAGGATCCAGATTGTTGGGAGCAATATGCTGACTCATATACACTTCATAGTGCTTTACAGCCCTCTCTAAGTGGTTTACAAAGCCTAAGTGCTAAGTACTATTGCTATCTTATGGGACTAAAGCAACATGCCTTCTCTGTGGTGGCCCCTATCTTATGGAACAACTTTCCTCTCAACATACTCCTGATAAAAAGACTGGTAGGACCTGATTCTTTTGGATGATGTCATTTTTTTTGAATTGCCATATTACTATTACTACTACTATTATTATTTATTATTATTATTATTATTATTATTATTATTATTATTATTATTATTATTATTATTATTATTATTATTATTATTATTATTATTATTATTATTATTATTATTATTATTATTATTATTATTATTATTATTATTATTATTATTATTATTATTATTATTATTTCCTTACCAAGGACCTGGGACAGGCAGATGTGGATGTTTGAATTGATGGTATTATAGATCAGGGCTTTTCAACCTGTGGTAGGCGTACCACTTGTGGTACATTAATGAGTGGCAGGTGGTACGCAGCCCTGCCTAGCCAAGTGTAGTGGGGAAGGGAAAGAGCCAGCACAGGCAAAGACTTACAGTGAGAGAGTCCTCTGGAGCTGCAGATTTTACTTATGAATGGAGCCATTTGGGGAGGCTGCCTTAGCCAGCCAGCCAGTACTTACATTTTTTTTTCTTCCTTAAGTGCCAGCTGGGCTCCTTACTTTCCTTTCTAGCCAGTAGCTAATTCTTAAAGGGGAAGTGCCTTTTTAAGCTAGTTCACTCAGCAGCTTGTCTTTTCTGTCTCAGGAGGCCTTTCCTTGTTTGATCAATATATGGAAGAGGGAAAATATGGGGGGGTTCAAATTCTTCCTTCAGAAGGAGATGGGAATGAGAAAAAGGGAGGCAGCAAAGGGAGGGAGGAAGGAAGTCCCGCCTTAGCACTTGGCCACCAGCAGCTCTGCCATTGACTTTGCTTGTCAAAAGGTTGCAGAAGGGGATCACATGACCCTGGGACACTGTGACCATCATAAATATGAATCAGTTGCCAAGCATCCAAATATAAATCACATGACCCTGTTGCTGCAATGGTCATAAGTGTGAAAAATGGTCATAAGTCATTTCAGTGCAATTGCAACTTTGAACAGGTTTTTTTTTTGTCACCAAGTTTTTGACACCTTGCTAGGTGGTACTCGAATATTGCCATATTCTAAAAGTGGTACATCGGTAAAAAGGTTGAAAAGCCCTGTTATAGATATCGCCACAAACGGAAGCTGTTCCTAGTAAGGCTGCCTTTTGCAATTGACTGATGGCGAATTTGTCAATGCCAATGGTGTCCAAGTGGTGCTCCAGTTGTTTTGGGATTGCACCCAAGGAGCCAATTAATATTGGTACTACACTTGCTTGCCTTTGCCACGGTCGTTCTATTTCTATTTGTAGGTCTTTGTATTTTGTTATCTTCTCCAGTTCTTTCTCTTCTATTCTGCTGTCTCCAGGCACTGCCACATCCACTATCCAGACTTTTTTATCTTTCTTATCGACAATTGTTAAGTCCAGGGTGTTATGTGGCAGGTGCTTGTCTGTTTGAATTCTAAAGTCCCAGAGCAATTTAACATTTTCATTTTCTATGACTTTCTCTATTTTTTGGTCCCACCAGTTCTTGCTTGCAGGCAAATGATATTTCTTGCAGATCTTCCAATGCACCATTGTTGCTACTTTGTCATGCCGCTGCTTGTAGTCAGTCTGTGCGATCTTCTTGCAGCAGCTTACAGGTGGTCCACTGTTTCTTCAGCTTCTTTGCATAGGTGGCAGTTACTGTCTGTTGCTGTCTTCTCAATTTTGACTTTGTATGCATTTGTCCTTAAGGCGTGGTCTTGTGCAGCCAGAATTAGTCCTTCAGTCTCTTTCTTCAATTTTCCTGTTCTTAGTCATTGCCAAGTCTTGTTATTATCTGCTTTCCCAGCTATTTTTTTTTTATGTACTGGCCATGTAGTGTTTTGTCTTCCCATGCCTCCATTCTGTTCTTCATTTGGTCTTTCTTTTAGGCCAGTTTGGTCTCTCCAGTAGTCAGTAAGCCTTCCTGATATACTAACTTCAGTGCATCTTCATCATTGTCCTTCAGATATTCTTCCAAAGCCATTTTTTCTTCTTCAACCATCTGATATACTTGCAGCATTCCACCCCCACCTATTTGCCTTGGTAGGTAGAGTCTGTCAATGTCACTGCATGGATGAAGGGCATGATTCATTGTCATTATTTTTCTGGTCTTCCTATCCATTGCTTTTAGTTCTGTTTGAGTCCAGTCCACTATTCCAGCTGTGTATCTAATGACTGGAATTACCCAGGTGTTGATTGCCTTCATGGCATTTCCTCCATTGAGTTTGGACTTTAAGATCTTCTTCACTCTCTTGAGGTAGTAATATTCCTCGTCCAGACTCTTAATGTTATTTTCGTGGGGCATCTTGATTCCTTCAGTTTTCACTATTTTTCCTTGTTTGATAGTAAGTGTGGCACATTTGTCCAAGCCAAACTCCATTGCAATATCTTATACGGACAGTGTTGAGCAGCGATTCTATTTCAGATAATGTTTTTCCATACAGCTTCAGATCATCCATATAAAGGAGGTGGGATAGTCTGGCAGATGTTTTTGATGTTTGATAGCCATGTCCTGAGTTATTCAGTATTGTTGACAGAGGAAACAGTGCAATAACGAATAGTAGTGGTGATAGTGAATCTCTTTGAAATATTCCTCTCTTGATATTAACCACTCCCAGTCTCTCACCATTGAGCTGCAACTGTGTCTTCCATTGTGCCATCAATCTTTGTACAAACTTTCTGATGTTTCTACTGACTCCTGTTATTTCTAGGCACTTGATTATCCAGTCATGTGGCAGAGAGTCAAATGCCTTTTTGTAGTCAATCCATACCACATTCAGGTTGGTTTTCCTTCTCTTGCAGTTTTCCAAGATCATTTTGTCTATTAGTAGTTGATCGTTTGTTCCTCTGCTATGGGAGCGGTTTCCTTTCCGTTCAGGTGGAAAGAGATTGTTTTCAACTAGATACTGTTGGACTGCATCAGCTACCACACTAGTTAGCAATTTAGAAGTTGTTCCTAAGCAGGTAAGCCTGTAGTTGCCTGGTGCTGCCCCTTTTGCTGGATGTTTCATTATCAGGTAGGTTTTCCCAGTTGTTAGCCACTTTTCAATTTCTCCTCCTTGTAGTATGTTGTTGAACTGCTTGGCAATGAGTGGGTATAGAACAGATAGATGTTTCAACCAAAAACCATGCAGTTCATCTTCACCTGGTGCTGACCAATTCTTGATTTTCCTTGCTCTTTTCTCTTTTTCTCTTTTCTCATTTCTGCTGTTATTATTAGTTCTTTCATTTCAACTTCTGTTGTATTTGCATCCACCTCTTTTAACCAACCTTGTTTTATTTCTTTGGGTTATCCCATGTTGTTGTTGTTGTTGTTATTGTTATTGTTGTTGTTATTATTATTATTATTATCAGTTTATGTAGTGTGGTTATCTATTCTTTCTCTTAGATTCTGTTGAATTGTCTGTAAACTATTCAGAATCACTTAGGTAAAATTGGGAGCCCTACAAATGTTTTTCGTTACTAAATAGATATCCCAACAGAGATTTCTATTTCCAGAATTCCCAGGAGCAATCATACTGGCAGGGAAATTCTGGAAATCCACATATCTGAAAATTAACAAGGTGAGAAAACACTGGACTATATGAATATATAGGCTTATATTCTGCACCCAGATAATAGGCAACAAACAGAGGTATCATAGTGGTTGTCAGTGGTGGGATTCAAATACCTGAACAACCGGTTCTCTGAGTGAATGCAGGCCTGGGCGTCCAAGGCCTAGAATGGACTTCCAGAAGTGGCATCCATGCACTTCCGGCAGGCCGTTCTAGGCCTGGGAGGCCTCCTCCAGCCAGTTCTCTGAACTCAAAAAAATTTAGCTACCAGTTCTACCGAACCAATGCAAGCCGGCTGAATCCCAACACTGGTGGTTGTCTACCATTGGAATAGTTGGACTGTAATGCTGCTCTTATATATTTAGCAGTTTTGCCACAAATACCATTTCATAGTGTCATTTTCAAAATTTAATCTGTTGTGTAGAGAAGATGGTGTTACAGATTTCAGTACCACTAAAGAAAGAGCAGCTGTATGCTTTTGTGAAGTAGTGTGAGGTAAATTCAAATTTTTCAAGCGCATGTCCCAACTGTAGCTTGTAGAAATTGAAACTAATTTCAAACAACTATTTCAGTAATGGGGAACATAGAAACCCTTAAGAGTACTGTGGAAGTATCAATTATCACTGTATCCATTTAATGCAATTTGATTTCTCAACCTTGACAAGTTGAGGATATCTGGATTTCAACTCCCAGAATTTTCAAACAGGGAATTCTGAGAATTGAAGTTCAGACATCTTAAAGTTGCCAAGGTTGAGAAACATTGCAATTCAAAGAAAGAAAATAGAAAAGAATTTGATCCTCAAATGAAAAACAAGTATAAGATTAAAAGTTATCTCAAAGTATATCTTGTCTTTGGTTAAGTCCCCTCCAACATCAAAGATAATGGGAATGTCAAAAAATATCTACCTTTTTTTCACAAATACCAGAAATATTTCAAGGTGCTTCACCTTGAGAAGCAGTGACCTATTTCCCACACAAGGTGCAATTATAAATGTAGCTTATATACTTTTAAAAGAAAGAAGACATTTTACAACATACAGTGTTATAACTACCATCTTCTCTTAACTGAAATCAAAGACCGTATATGTTCCGCAAATATTTTTAAACTGCTCCTATGTAGGTTTTGCTCAGTGGTGGGATTCAAATATGTGAACAACCGGTTCTCTGTGTGGATGCTGCTTCCGGAAGTCCGTTCTGGGCCTGGGCAACAAAAAATTAGCTACCAGTTCTGCTAAACTGGGGCGAACTGGCTGAATCCCACCACTGGTTTTGCTGTTGTTCCTGCATTCACTTTTTACATTTTTTTAGAGTTTTATTAGTGCATTGTTTGTTTAAATAAAATATATAAATCAATATTTTGGAGAGCACATACTGAAGATGTAAAACCTAGAAACAATAGAATCTGATCTCTATCTATGTTTAAAAAATACTGAAGCACAAACATGTGGAATGAAATATTTTCTGAAAAATTCTACTTTTTAAAATTGCTCAAATTATTTGCATATTATTATCCTTAAAATGAAAATATATTAGTTGGATTGAGTTTGTAGGAAGGTTTGTATTTTCTTTCTAAAAATCTGGAACATGTTTGCCCCCAAGTGGAAGTTTAGAAATATACCCAGGGTTGTTACAAGTTAGCTTTCTAAAGAACGTTCAAGCATATTTTAAAAGTATTAGCTTTTAAAATTAGCTTCACGATATTAGCAACTATATTTCATTTTATATCAGATTACTGGCCCTTATTTATTTTATGCTATTACCTTATAATATGTGAATTAAGAACACCAATCTTTATACATGAACAGTAGATATCATTGCCCAATTTTAAATGAATTAAAAAATATGGAATTTCTTTTTGCCTCTTGCATGTTGAACTTGAAAGGGGGAAATAAAACCCTGTCCTGCCAATAAGCTACTTAGGAAGAAGCCAAGAGAACTGCATGACACAGAATTTATCTTTCAATATCTCAAATCCTAATTATCCTGCTTGCATTTTTTTTTAACTTTGTGAGTGCAAACAAACCTCCTAGTGGTTTTAAACAAACCCAGTACTAATTTAGAAGCATACTTTTTTAATTTTTAAAATCCTGCTTCTAAGGCAGCTGTTTTCTCTGCAGTGTGAGACACGCCTTGTGTGAATGTGAGATAGGCCTTATCCTAGTCTTGCAAGCTGAAAAGGAAGAAAAAAGAAAGGAAGATGTAACAGGTTGAACTTTACAAGGGTTGTATGAAGTTAGACCAGGCTGAGCTTCCTTGTTAGTGATGGTTCTTAGTAGTGCTATAATATTTGATTCGGAAGATTTTTTTAGTTCATAGATCCTCATCACGTAAGGCTGTGTTCCCCATTGCTTCTACCTTCTTTCTGTTTCAAAGTTCCAAAGAACACTTCCTAAAACCAGTGGTGGGATTCAGCCAGTTCGCACCAGTTTGGCAGAACAGGTAGCTAATTTTTTGTTGCACAGGCCCAGAATGGACTTCCGGAAACGGCATCTACACAGAGAACTGGTGGTTCACATATTTGAATCCCACCACTGCCTAAAACTTATCCTTCATCGGTCAAAGAATAGGACTGGTTTCTTTTCCCTGAGTATTAATAACATTCTTCCCAGGATGCAGTAGTTGCGATCTTTCATTAATTCTTGGTTCACAGCCGATGTATTTTCCTTCAGTGAAATTGTTGTTGTTAGTTGCGAGTCCATTTAAGCTCACGCCTACTTCTTCAGTGACTCCATCCAGCCACCTCATTCTCTGTCGTCCCCTTCTTCTATTGCCCTCAATCTTTCCCAGCATTAGGCTCTTCTCCAGCGAGTCCTTCCTTCTCATTAGGTGGCCAAAGTACTTGAGTTTCAACTTCAGTATCTGGCCTTCTAAGGAGCAGTCAGGGTTGATCTCCTCTAGGACTGACCGGTTTGATTGCCTTGCAGTCCAAGGGACTCGCAGGAGTCTTCTCCAGCACCATAGTTCAAAGGCCTCAATTCCTTTTCAGTGAAATAGTCCCTAGATAATTGGCAATAAATGAAGTTGCATTCTCTCTCTATCTAGAGGGAAAAAGAGCTTCTTGCAGATACTTTTTCTATCAACAGAGGAAGTTAGTTTTCTAACCATAATGCCTTTTCCCCATGAAACCAGAGGGTGCTTATCCTCAGCATTATTTTACATTCTCAAGAAAATTGCTTCTCTGCATCATTAGACTATAACTATAAGGTTTTGCTTTGTGTGATTTTTTTTAAAAAATAATAACTATGTTCCTTCCTTGGTTATTGGCTAGGAAAGCAGAGAAGGAACACCTTAAATGACAATAATCGTTTTCTTTTTCATCTATACTTATGTGATCTTCAGAACTAATTATTCCTGTATGGAAATTATTGCTTTTAAAGATCCATTTATATGAAATGGATAAAGCATCTCATTAGAGAAAGAGCAAAACACAAACTTAAAAATAGAGTTTGGTGTCAGTGCTTCCGAAACTGTTTTTTTCCTTACCCGAAATCACTTATCAGAAACTTCTTTTTACTCAATGTAGGTAAAACACTTTTAAGTCAACTTAAATGTCCAATTTAGCATAGAATTGTGATTGGGCTGTAATGGGTTTGTATGTCTTTACCTAAAGGGGGAAAAAAACACTTTTAGCCAATTTTGGATAATTTACCCATGTTTGGGAAACATTGGTTTAAAGCAATAGGTGATGTCAAATGAAAAAAATGTACTATTATATTTTCAATGTCGGGAAATATATTGAAATTTGGTGGCTTATAAATTCAAATAAATTTCATTGAATTCTATGCTAAATTGGATAATCTAGAGGAAGAAATTCAACTGTATGATTTAGGCTAGAAAGCGGGAGACTGTGAGTCCTAGTCCCGCCTTAACCATGAAAGCCAGCTGGGTAACCTTGGGCCAATCATTCTCTCTCAGCCCAACTCACCTCACAGAGTTGTTGTTGTGGGAAAAACAGGAGGATGAAGATGTGTTGGATATGTTTGCCACCTTGAGTTATTTGTAAAAAAGATAAAGGTAGGATACAAATATATATATACAGTATATGGTATTATCATACACTGGGGCCTTTTTTCTGGATTAGTGTAGAATATTAGCCTGTTGTGTTGTTTTAAATAGTTCAGAATGGTGTAGGAAAAATTATATTTGTTGGAAAATAAAATCTGTGTCTTCACCAGATATCATCACAATTTTGATGTAGCCGCCATAAATTTTCAATTTGTGTAATAGTGAATTCTCTGTTCCCAGCTTAAACTGCTCCAGTCCATCTTCTACGAATTCAGTGTATTTATTAGCAAAGTTGTTCCACCTGATTTTAAAGGGAATTTTTGAGCCTGGAATGGTATGAACGTTTCGCCAAAGGAAGCATTCTAAACAATCCAATATAATTTGTTCCCACTGACATTTCAATCAATATATAATTATTAACATGAAAAGCAGGACAAATAAATATGTAGCAGGCCGTTAGGTTATGCCTCACAGGCAGATTGTGTGTGATTTTTTTTCTTTTTTTTTGGCTTCAATTTTTCCCCTCTTCTTAAAAAGACAAAAAAGGAGCAATTAAGTTATTCAGCAGAGCATTCCTGTTTCTGTGGTAAACATCCAGTTAGGCAAGCAATGTCATTTTTCAGTCTCTAGCCTAGAGACAAGGGACCCATCAAGTATTTACGTGCTTAGATGATCAGATTTTTAGTTTCATGGCCTCTAATTAACAACGCACATCACAGTTATGTGCTTGTGAGACTTCATAAAGGGATAGGAAAGTTTTAAGACTACATTAAGAATACAGTTGTCCAATTAGGTGCTCCGATTTAGAAAAATATTATAATTTTCATGCAGCAGCCTTGGTTTTTTATTTACTAAAATGTTTTAATTACTTCAGTTTATTAAATTGATTGGATGATATTATACAATCATACACACACATGCAAGCAATCACTAATAAATGAAATAGCAAAGAAGCTATTAATAACACATGTTATTAGATGCCATTCCTTTTCTGATGCTATTATGTCAGGTTAGCATGGTCTTCTAGAAGACTACAGAATAATACAGAAATATAGTTAATTTCAATAAAAAGCATTTGTGGAAAAATGTAGGGCTTGTAAGGAACTCTGAAAAGTGAATTACTTGGGCTTCCTTACATTTTCTGTCATCATCTTACAGACAGATAATTAGGAAGGCCATATAAAGATCCATAAATCTCACTGGTAACATAGACCTCAGTTTTCCAAGAATGCCTGGACAACTTTGTGGTATAAAGTAGCTTCTATTCTGAAGTTGTAAACTGGTAAGTAAGAATAATGCCAAATATTAAGATGATAGGAGCCATTACAGCTTTCAGAGCAGCTTCTTGTATACAGTTGAAAGCCTTAGTAAATTTTCATTGGTTGGGTCCAAATTAGCCATACTTAGAAGATCTACTGAAATCAATGGAAATTATTGGCCATAACTTATTTTCCATTTATTCTAATGGATATTGATTATTTTGTCTAGGAGAGGCTCTCGGCCTTTGGACTCTCCCTTGGCATGGCTGATGATATTGTATGTTTTAGTCTTATGCTAGTGTTGCATTTTTAGGATTTGAAAGCAGAAGCTTAAGGTATTTAATTTCCCCTTAAACTGTCTCCCCCTGCCCTAACCAAGTATCTCCTAATACAAATAAGAACTAAATATTTCAGTTGTACTTATTCCAGAGTGACTTGATGTCACAAATAAGATTCTAGGCAACTGCTTATGGTCCAATGGCAATAATTTCTTGAGCAATACCTTAACTATTTTATTTATATATGGTGAATAATTCCTTTCAGGTTAGAATATAAAAAAACTCTATAGTAAAAGGGATGATGATGATGATGATGATTGATCATCGCACAGTCAGCCAGATGTTCAAACTGGATTTGGCATTTTTGTCTACCTATCGAGTCCTTACCAAGGACCTGGGATAGGCAGATGTGGATGTTTGATGGTATTACAGATATTGTCGCAGATGGAAACAATTCCTAGTAAGGCCGCCTTTTGCAATTGACTAATGGCGAATTTGTCAATGCCAATAGTGTTCAAGTGGTGCTCCAGTTGTTTTGGGATTGCACCCAAGGCGCCTATTACTCTTGGTACTACACTTGCTTGCTTTTGCCACAGTCTTTCTATTTCTATTTGTAGGTCTTTGTATTTTGTTATCTTCTCCAGTTCTTTCTCGTCTATTCTGCTGTCTCCAGGCACTGCCATGTCCACTATCTAGACTTTTTTGTCTTTCTTATCGACAATTGTTAAGTCTGGGGTGTTATGTTGCAGGTGCTTGTCTGTTTGAATTCTGAAGTCCCAGAGCAGTTTAATTTTCTCATTTTCTATGACTTTCTCTATTTTATGATCCCACCAATTCTTGCTTACAGGCAAATGATATTTCTTGCAGATCTTCCAATGCACCATTGTTGCTACTTTGTCATGCCGCTGCTTGTAGTCAGTCTGTGCGATCTTCTTGCAGCAGCTTACAGGTGGTCCACTGTTTCTTCAGCTTCTTTGCATAGGCTGTCTGTTGCTGTCTTCTCAATTTTGACTTTGTATGCATTTGTCCTTAAGGCTTGGTCTTGTGCAGCCAGAATTAGTCCCTTGGTCTCTTTCTTCAATTTTCCTGCTCTTAGCCATTGCCAAGTCTTGTTATTATCTGCTTTCCCAGCTATTTTTTTAATGTACTGGCCATGTAGTGCTTTGTCTTCCCATGCCTCTATTCTGTTCTTCATTTGGTCTTTCTTGTAGGCCAGTTTGGTCTCTCCAATAGTCAGTAAGCCTTCCTGATATACTAATTTCAGTGCATCTTCATCATTGTCCAAAGCCATTTTTTTCTTCTTCAACCATCTGATGTACTTGCAGCATTCCACCCCCACCTATTTGCCTTGGTAGGTAGAGTCTGTCAATGTCACTGCATGGATGAAGGGCATGATTCATTGTCATTATTTTTCTGGTCTTCCTATCCATTGCTTTTAGTTCTGTTTGAGTCCAGTCCACTATTCCAGCTGTGTATCTAATGACTGGAATTGCCCAGGTGTTGATTGCCTTCATGGTATTTCCTCCATTGAGTTTGGACTTTAAGATCTTCTTCATTCTCTTGATGTATTCACCTCTAATCTTTTTTTTGACTTCAGTGTGCTTGATGTTGTCAGCTTGAAGGATACCCAAGTATTTGTAGTAATCTTCCTCATCCAGACTCTCAATGTTATTTTCGTGGGGCATCTTGATTCCTTCAGTTTTCACTATTTTTCCTTGTTTGATAGTAAGTGTGGCACATTTGTCCAAGCCAAACTCTATATATACTCCATATATTGGCTATATATATGGACAGTGTAGCGATTCTATTTCAGATGATATTTTTCCATACAGTTTCACATCATCCATGTAAAGGAGGTGGGATAGTCTGGCAGATGTTTTTGATGTTTGATAGCCATGTCCTGAGTTATTCAGTATTGTTGACAGAGGAAACAGTGCAATAATAAATAGTAGTGGTGATATTGAATCTCCTTGAAATATTCCTCTCTTGATATTAACCTCTCCCAGTCTCTCACCATTGACCTGCAACTGTGTCTTCCGTTGTGCCATCGATCTTTGCACAAATTTTATGATGTTTCTACTGACTCCTGTTATTTCTAGGCACTTGATTATCCAGTCATGTGGCAGAGACTCAAATGCCTTTTTGTAGTCAATCCATGCCACATTCAGGTTGGTCTTCCTTTTCTTGCAGTTTTCCAAGATCATTTTGTCTATTAGGAGTTGATCTTTTGTTCCTCTGCTATTGGGGCAGTTTCCTTTCTGCTCAGGCGGAAAGAGATTGTTTTCAACTAGATGCTGTTGTACTGCATCAGCTACCACACCAGTTAGCAATTTGAAAGTTGTTGGTAAGCAGGTAATTGTCCTGTAGTTGCCTGTAGTAGTAGTAGTAGTAGTAGTTGTTGTTGTTATTATTTTTATTATTATTATTATTGATGCAGGGAAGTGTATTTAGTCTCCTTTTCTCATAAGGAAAATGAGAAAAGTTAAAATTTAAAAATATTAGACTAGACTAGACTGGACTGGACTGGACTGGAATGGAATGGACTGGACTGGAATGGAATGGAATGGAATGGAATGGAATGGAATGGAATGGAATAGAATAGAATAGAATAGAATAGAATAGAATAGAATAGAATAGAATAGAATAGAATAGAATAGAATAGAATAGAATAGAATAGAATTCCTTATTGGCCAAATGTGATTGGACACACAAGAAATTTGTCAATTAAATTTGTCTCCATTGCATAAGCTCTCAGTGTACATACAAGCAACAAGTAATAAATCATGATCATAATCATAAAATACATTAATCATAAATCATAAGATACAACACTTAATGACAGTCATAGGATACTAAATAAGCAATCAACATAAATCATATTAGGATACTAAATAAAACAATAAAATGTAAATCGTAAGATACAAGCAACAAAGTTATAGTCATAAGAAGATAAGGAAATAGGTAATAGGAAAGATGAGAAGGATAATAGTAATACAGCCCTACTAGGTAGTTTGACAATGTTGTGGGAATTAGTTCTTTAGCAGAGTGATGGCATGGGGGGAAAAACTGTCCTTATATCTAGTTGTTCTGGTGTGCAATGCCCTATAGCGTCATCTTGAGGGAAGAAATTGAAATAGTTTGTGTACCAGGATGTGAGGGATCTGTAGATATTTTCACAGCCCTCTTTCTTGCTTGTGCAGGATACAGGTCCTCAATGGAAGACAGGCTGGTAGCAATTGTTTTTTCTGCAGTTCTAACTATCCGTTGAAGTCTGTGTCTGTCTTGTTTGGTTGCAGTGCCAAACCAGACAGTTATAGAGGTGCAAATGACAGACTCAATAATTCCTTTGTAGAACTGTATCAGTAGCTCTTTGGCCAGTCTGAGCTTTCTGAGTTGGCTCAGGAAGAACATTCTTTGTTGTGCTTTTTTGATGATGCCATTCCTTTTTTAATGCTATTATAACAGGTTAGTGTAGTTTTCTAGGAGACTACAGAATAATACAAAAATATATTTCATTTCAATAAAAAGCATTAAATGATGCTCATGATTTCTCTTTAAAAATTGTATCTACAGTTAAAGTTTGGAAAGAGATGGCTAAGAAAAATGAGATACACAGCATTGATGGGTAGATATCTGTCTATTCTTACTAATATCACACATATATTTTTATTTTCTGCTATCATTTTCTTCTTTTTTTTAGGCAACTTTTATATTTATATTTCTTTGTAGCCTCATAAACTCTAAATCAGTCTGCCATATCCTGAAATACCAATGGAATAAAAGTAATCATTTGTGATTCAGAATTGGCATAGCAATTTGAGAGATTTTAACAGCTGGAGAGAATATGAACTCTACAAAGAACAAATGATTGACCTAGATTTTTTTGGGATTTGGGAAAAGACTAGATCTATCATAGCCAAATGCAATTAATATATAATGCAAATCCATTCACTTTTTTTCCTTTGTGTCTCAGTCATATCAAAGCATTCAACTGGCAGCTTAAATATTTGCTATTTATAACTTACACCTCAAAACTACAGAAATATCTAATCTGAACCTCTTTCATACACATTCATTTCATCAATCAATTATTCAATAGGCATACATATACATTGTGAAATTTTGGATACTCATAAGGAACTATAATTAAATTCTTTGACTCAATAGAACCCAGTTATACTATGCTTTAAATACTATTGCCTTAATTAAATTTAACTTAAAAATGTAATTGCAGAAAAGGAAAGTATTAAAAAAAAACCACTCTTCTATTTCTTCCAATGAGCCTGTCTAATGATGAAGCTTAAATCCTTAAATATGATTAAAGATTTCAATTGCTTTTCTACTGTCAATTTTCCTTTAGCAATCTAATCTGACTGTCATGGTTCCGACAGATGAAACTCTTCAAAGAACTTTGAAGCATTGTTTACCTTAAAGAATCTTTATTCGAGCAGCATAGCTTCGGCAGGTACATAGTTGAAGCCAAAATCTGACTTCCCCTCCCTTCAGCACATAGATCAAAGCACAATTCCCTCCTACAACTCACAGTCATAAATCACATTCTCCAATTAGTTTGAAATGCTGGTTTTTCACCCAGTTCTTTATCCCACCATGCCTTATCATCTCTTATTACAATATTGTATGTCTAACTAACTCCCATCACATTCCTCCCCCTCCCCCAGTATCATCTAATTCTAAGAGTAAAGCATAAGAAAAAAAAAGGCTGCATCTTCATATGTTGTCAAAGCAAGAACATCCAATGTTAGCAGCATTGACATCCGGCCCCCCTTATAAAAAGCACAGATCCTGTAGCGTAAACAAAAGCATATGTTAGGGACTGTCTCTCGGTTTGTTAGGGTGTTTCTTATAGAACCTTTTGATGAGTCTGTCGGCTTTCACATCACTAGATTTCACCCAAGTGGCTTCAGATAGCGAGTATCCCTTCCATTGTACTAGGTACTGCAATTTCCCTTTAAAAATTCTAGAATCAAGAATACAATTTACTTCATAGTGAGTTTGACCTGCCACTACGAGGGGTCCAGGTGCCTTCTTAGGGGGAGGTCTTAAAGTGGATTCTCACAAAGGTTTCAACAAGCTGCAATGGAAGACAGGGTGAATTCTCCCTAAAAGCCTAGGGAGTTTTAATTCTACTGTGACCGGGTTGATGATTCTTATGATGGGGAAAGGCCCCAAGAATTTTGGTCCTAATTTCTTAATGGGTAATTAAGGGGTAAATATTTGGTCGACAGATAGACCTTTTCCCCAACTTGGAATGTTCTTTGAGGGGCTCTCTTTCTGTCTGCCTGCTTTTTATAAGTCTCGGAAGTCTTTTTTAAAGCAGTTTTCGTGGCTCTCCAAATCTCTTCCCACCCCCTCACCCATTGATCAAGTATCTGAGAAGCGGAGGGTGCTTAAGGGTATTCAGGTATTGGGCTGAACTCTTTTCCTATAGCTACTCTGAAAGGTGTGAAGCCAGTGCTGCTGTGAACAGAGTTGTTGTAAGCCACCTCTGCAAAAGGGAGGAGGTCGATCCAATTGCTTTGTTGGTAGGAAATATAACATCTGAGATATTGCTCCACCATCTTGTTAGCGGCTTCCGCAGCCCCATTAGTAGACGGGTGAAAAGCAGATGATAGACCTTGAGATGATCCAATTAGTTTAAGAAAGCTCCTCCAAAACGTAGCTGTGAACTGCACCCCCCTCTCCGAAATTATTTGTTTAGGGGCTCCATGCAGCCGGTAGATGTGTTTCAAGAACAGTTTAGTCAGTCGTTGGGCAAATGGGAGTCCTTTGCAGGCGATGAAATGAGCCTGCTTTGAAAATAGGTCTATCACAGTCCAGATGACTGTATTTCCTCTACTTTCAGGGAGGTCTACTATAAAGTCCATAGCGATTTCTTCCCATGGTTGAGAAGGGTCTGCCACCGGCTGCAGTAATTCTTTTCATGGTGGCACATACAGTACAACTCCTGACATAATTTTCCACATCCCGTTTTAACCCTGGCCACCAGAACTGCTGGCGGATGAGATGTAGAGTTTTTAAATATCCAAAGTGTCCAGCTTGTTTTATGTCACGGCTGTGTTTGAGAGTGTTAAGACGGAGGGCTTCTGGCAAGTACAATTTCCCCCCCTTCCAAGCCAAACCACCCCTGCATGTTAGGGAGGTTTGATTGTCCTTGAACCATTGATCGGTGAGGAGCTCTTGTTTTATTTTCTTTGCCCCACAGTCAACAGGATTAGGGGCCCTGCGAGGCGTGAGTTGAGCAGCAGTTTGTGGATTGGAGATAATTGCCTCATTAAACTCTTCACGCTGGCTTTTGTACTGGGGCAGTCTGGATAGAGCATCAGCTAGGACGTTTTTCCCTCCCGGAATGTACTTTAGAGTGAAGTTAAAATGATTAAAGTATTGTGCCCAGCACACCTGTTTCGGGGACAATTTGCGGGGAGTTTTCAGTGCCTCTAGGTTTTTGTGATCTGTCCATACTTCAAAAGGCACCTTGCTCCCTTCTAGATAGTGTCTCCAGTTTAATAGAGTCCATCTGATTGCAAAAGCCTCCTTTTCCCAGATCGCCCACCTCCTTTCACTCTCAGTAAATTTTTTTGAGGTGTAGGCGCAGGGTTGCAAGGCCCCACTTTGGTTCTTTTGCAGTAATACAGCTCCTACGGCCATGTCGCTGGTGTTGGCTTGAATTACAAAGGGCTCCCCTGGGCAGGGGTGCTTTAGGACCGGCTCAACAGCAAATATTCTTTTTAGATTCTGAAAAGTGGTTTAACAGCCATAGTCCATGCTAGTGGTTGGCCCGGTCACAGTTTCCCTCCTCCTTTGCCTGTTTTGAGTAGTTCTGTAAGGGGTAGGGCAATCTCAGCAAAGGAGGGGATGAATTGACAGTAGAAGTTGGCAAAACCGAGGAAGCTCTGGAGCTGTTTGCGAGTCTTTGGGGGCTGCCATTCAATTACAGCTTTCACTTTGGCTGGGTCCATTTCAATGCCCTCTTTGGAAATTCTATAGCCAAGATAATCTAATCGGGTCTGGTGAAATTCACATTTTGACAGTTTGACATAAAGCTTGGCATTCAATAGTTTCTTTAACACTTCTCTCACCAGCTTTATGTGATCAGTCATATTCATGCTGTATATCAGGATATCATCAAGATACACCAGAACCCCTTTGTATAAATGATCATGTAGGACCTCATTAATCAACTGCATGAATACGGCTGGGGCCCCCTGTAGTACAAATGGCATGACTTTGAACTGATAGCTCCCCATGGGGCAGTTGAAGGCAGTTTTCCACTCATCTCCCTCCTTTATTCTCACCCAGTAATATGCCTTTCTCAGGTCTAATTTAGTGAAGACAGTCCCCTTAGCCAGGTGGGTTAGTAAGTCCTTCAGGAGAGGGAGGGGGTATTTATTTTCCACACTCACAGCGTTGAGACCCTTATAGTCTACACAGAGACGAAGAGACCCATCTTTTTTTTCTTTAAACAACACAGGGGCTCCCACAGCAGACTTGGCCCATTCAATGAACCCCCTCTCTAGGTTTTTGTCCACGTATCGCTGCATCTCCTCCATTTTGAGGGGGGACATGGCGTACATTCTCGGTCATGGGAGTTTGGCTCCCAGCAACAGTTCAATGGAACAATCATTGGGTCGGTGGGGAGGCAGGGTGTCACATTCCTTCTCACTAAATGCCTCCGCCAGGTCCCTGTACTCGCTGGGGATGAGTGGCTCACCTGGTGGCGGTGAGGCAGCCACGTGCACTTGCTCGTTGGGTGGGCTAAAGTTTCCTTTAACGTCTGTTGAATCAATAGGGGGCTTGGGCGCTATAGGTAGCCTCACAGTTCTCATTCCCTTCTCCCACCAGATAAGTGGCTTCCATTTGTCCAACCAGGCTAATCCTAGGATCACAGTCTCAGTCATTTTTGGAGCCGCCAGGAAACGAATGAACTCCGAGTGCTCTCCTATTTCTAAGCGTAGGGGCTCAGTTAATTGAGTGACTAAAGTCCCTCCCATCAGGGAGCCATCAGCTTGCTCAAACCTCACAGGTTTGGAGAGCAGCTTTGCTCGTATGCCCATTTTCATGGCAAATGGCAAGCTAATGACGCACTGGGAGCATCCGGAATCGACTAGCACTTTTAAGTCTGCCTGTGCTCCTGACTTAGGGATTATGAATTTGGCTGGCAGTGAGAAAGATGGGACATGTCGACTCACCATTGGGTCATTCTCTCCTTCGTCGTCGCTGTCGAAAGAGGGTAGAGCAGGGGTGGATCCAGCCTTAGTCCCAGCATCCTCCTGCATGGGGGATGTGACTTGGGCAACCGGTTCCTGTGTGATCCAGTTGGATTTCTCTCTTGTTGGCTGCTGGGCAGGTTTCTTTCTCGCCCGGACAGCAGGTCCCGGTCTACTCTGCTGTTGAGGGTAGGGGACTGGTCAATTCGCTGCTCGATGTCCCTGCTGTCTGCATCAGAAGCACTTGATTGGCGGGTCTGCAGGTGGCCTGGGTCCTTCAGCAGTCGCAGCAATTGGAAGTTTTCGGGGGTGGTGGTTGCCGTTTGGGTTGCTCTGGCTTCGGCTCGGCTTCAGGTGAGGGAGGCTTCTTATAGCAGGCGAGCTGAACGTCTAGTCTTACCTCTGCCTGGTACCATTCTTGCAGATGATCAGGTACTGCTCGATAGATCCAACCCTTCCCTGAAGTGATGGACTATGGACTGCTCAGGCCACCTCTCTATCCAATCGGCTAACTTGTGAAACTCTCGTACGTACTCCAGGACAGGCCTGCCGGCTTGTTTTATCTTATGGATTTGTTCTTCTGCTTTGAGGGCAATGGATGGGCCTTCAGATCTTTCTCTCAGTCCTAGGAGGAAGAGGTGGGAGTCCTCCAATTCGGGGGCTTGCTCATTATATAAGTTGTTCAGCCATTCGGATGCCTCTCCCTCTAAGCTGGACGCAATCACATCGACCATAGTGGCTGGGTCCTAGCTGCTTGGGTTTTGCCTCCAGCTGGGAGTCCTGCAAAAGCTCTTCCTCCCCCGGCTTGTTTGCTGTCACTTCCCCCCCTGGGGTAGCAGCTTCTGCCAGGTTGCTGGCTTCAAGCAATTTTTTTTCTCCATGATGAAATCTTCTCTCGAATCTTTGTCAGCTTCCCTCAAGTCTGGGGACAGCGACTGGGGCTCAGGACCCCTAGAAAGTTTGGAAAGTTTATAAATTTTGGCTTAATGTCATGGTTCTGACAGATGAAACTCTTCAAAGAACTTTGAGGCATAAAGAATCTTTATTCGAGCAGCATAGCTTCGGCACGTACATAGTCGAAGCCAAAATCTGACTTCCCCTCCCTTCAGCACATAGATCAAAGCACAATTCTCTCCTACAACTAACAGTCATAAATCACATTCTCCAATTAGTTTGAAATACTGGCTTTCCGCCCAGTACTTTATCCCGCCATGCCTTATCACAGTGGTGGCGAACCTATGGCATGCATGCCACAGGCGGCGCATGGAGCCATCCCTGTGGGCACGTGAGCCATCGCCCCAGGGGAGGCGGGGCCCCCTCTCCATGTGCGCCTGTGCTCTTGCTCTCTTACTCTTTGCACTGGGAGTCAGGGAGCAGCTGCAAGAGCTGGGCAGATCCAGGCTGGATGGTGGAGGCAGCTGCCAGCGCGAGTCCAGATAAGCCTCCGGAGCGATTTTGCGCCCCCCGGGCCGCTGAGGCCTTTTCAAAGCCTCTGGAGCTCGCATCCATGGCCGCGGGGTGATTTTGCGGTGCGCCAGTGGCCCGATCCGGGCTCCGGAGGCCTGCAAAATGCCTCTGCCCCACGGATCTAAGGATGCACAGCGATTTTGTGCCCTCCCCACTGCTGATCCAGGCCACTGAGGCGCCGCAAAATCACCCCACGACCATGGATGCGAGATCCAGAGGCTTCAAAAAGGCCTCTGCCGCCCGGATCGGTCGTGGGGGGGGCGTGAAATCACTGTGCAGCCCTAGATCCATGGGGCAGAGGCCTTTTCCAAGCAGCAGTGGCGGCAGGGTGATCCATGCAGGGAGTGGGGGTGGGAAACGGCAGCAGCGGCAGGGCGATCCATGCAGGGGGGAAATGGCGGCGGCGGCAGGACAATCCATATGGGGGAAATGGCGGCAGCGACAGGACAATCCGTACTGGGAGGAAATGGTGGCGGCAGCAGGACAATCCGTACGGGGGAAACGGCGGCAGCAGCAGGACAATCCATTTGGGGGGAAATGGCGGCGGCGGCACAGTAATCCATGCAGTGGCTCGGCCAGGACTCGGGGGACTGATTGGGGCACCATTCTTCCCTCCCCCGCCATGGCAGGCTGCTACTCACCCTTGCGGCCCCCGGGAGTCAAAGGCCGGCAGAAGGAGCCGTCCACCTGGGCTACGGGGGCAGATGGGGGATCTGCTCTCCCAAAAGGCTGCCAACTCCTGGCTGGCAACCTGCCCGGCAGCCCCGCCATGTCAGTGCCGAAGCGCTGCCTGCCTTGCCCGGAGCCACCCCTGGCTGCTGCCTCGGCCCCTCTGCCGCGGAAGGCAAGCACGCCACCAGGGCTGGGGCCGAGAGGAGGCAAAGATCCATGCCACTTGCCGGCTCTTTGCCTCCAGTGGGTCAGATTCGTGCCGGGCTGAAACCGGACATTTGCCGCGACGTGCGAGGTGGCAAATGTCCAGTTCGGCCCGGTGTGGCTGCTTGGCTCTGGCCAGAGGCAAACGGCCACCTGGCGCGTCGCGGCAGAGGGCCAGTTTCGGGCTTGTCACGGCCGCGGCAGAGGGCCGGTTTCGGCGCGTCTCTTCCCCCACCCTCTTTAATATCATGTCTTCCCCCACCCCCTTTAATATCATGTCTTCCCCCACCCCCTTTAATATCATCTCTTTCCCCACCCCTTTTAATATCAGTGAGGCTCCTCCAGTGGACCATGATCTGGCGCTTGTCCCGGTCCCATTCCCCCTCCACCGGAGACCCTCAGATCCGCCCCAGTCCTGCCCAGCTCCGCACAAGTGCCCCTGACACGAGTGACGTCAAACTGGCCACGCCCACCCAATAGGCCACGCCCATGCCAGCCACGCCCACCCAGCGGGCCATGCCCATCCGGCACCCGATGATAAATAAATGGGTTTTGGGTTGCAGTTTGGGCACTCGGTATCTAAAAGGTTCGCCACCACTGCCTTATTATCTCTTATTACAATATTGTATGTCTAACTAACTCCCATCACATTCCTCCCCTCCCCCAGTATCATCTAATTCTAAGAGTAAAGCATAAGAAAGAAAAAGGCTGCATCTCCATATGTTGTCAAAGCAAGAACATCCAATGTTAGCAGCGTTGACACTGACACTAGACATTCTGCTGCTGTTACAGTTTGTATTATTTTGTGTTGCATTGCATTTTGTTTACTGAATTCTTAATCTAAGAGAGCTGATTTAGTGTAATGGGTAAGGCACAAGGCTAGAATCCAGGAGACCATAAGTTCTAGTCCAAATTTAGGCACAAATGCAGCTAGGGCCAATGACTTTCTCTCAACTTAGGAAGAAGATAATGACATACCGCTTCCAAAATCTTTCCAAGAAGAATTTAGGATCTTGTCCAGGCAGTCATCAGGAATCAAGACTAACCAAACGCACATACCCCCCACATACATACATATCTTCATCTGGCTATGCAAAAGGAACCAGATAAAATAAGGTAGAATAGGTTAAGATAAGATATGCTCTCCTTCAACTCATACAGTCTTGTTGAGAAAGTTGAAAGCACAGAAAAAAAGTAATGAGGAATTGTTTTTGTTTTTTTAAAAAAATAGAATATATAGATAAATGTTTAATGGCTCTTCTTTTCAACTGGTCACAGTGCTTCTACATAATAGTCTGCTGCACAGTAATGTGAAGTTATGTGGTTTGTCCAACAGGATTCAACCTAATTTTCCCAAAAGCTCTCATTAACGTATTAAAATCAGACTTATAAATCTAAAGCAATGTAAAGTTAAAGTCTTATTTATTATGTTTTAAGTAATTAGGTGATTAGTTTTGGAATGCCTCTTAAATAATACGTTAAATATAAACATAAGATTTTCAGCAATGTGCCTCATATAATTTGGCATTTGTTGTATAGTTCCCTACTGGCAGTCGATAAAGTTTGCATTATTTGGGGGTGCTTCTGGCATCAGCAAATTAGCAGAGCTGTTACTTTTTGATCGGTTACCCTCTGATGTGCTACTCACAATTACCGATTTGCTAATTTAATTCCTATTTAGGATACCTGGAAAAGTATTTGGATATATCTAAGTAAGAAGGTGGAATCAGGGCAAAGTTATGGGAATCTGTATCAAGAGAAATCTGCTTCAAGAGGGTATCAGCAGAAAATCATCCTAAACCATTCAATTTTTTTTATCAGACATGAGAACTAGCCAAAATATTAGAGATACAGGTCTGTGTGTAATTCCATATTGGGGGAAAAGAGAAATAGCCCAAACTCTTTCACTCCACCTGCTGTTCAAATCCCCACCTTTCCACATTTTTGTCTTTAACTGTGCATTTGTTGAAATCGTAGAAGCTTTGATTGGCAGATCAAACAGTGTCAATAATATTAAGCCGTGTTTAAGTATGCTGTGTCTTTTTCAAAGTGGTCTGAAACCAAAATATTTTTTTAAAAAGATCAATTAATTAGCTGGTTTGGTCTAGTGGTTTTAAGGCACCAGGCTAGAAACCAGGGAGTTCTAGTTCTGCCATAGGCTGGGTGACTTTGGGCTAGTTACTATCTCTCAGCCCAACTCACATCACAGAGTTGCTGTTATGGAGAAAATAGGAGGAAGAAGGAGAATTAGGCATGTTTGCCACCTTGAGTTAATCATTAAAACATAATGAAGGTAGGATAAAAATAAATAGAATTTAATTATTCATTGATTCAATTTTGATGCTACCCAATTCCAACTGACATTTTGTTGTTAATGTACCTAACAAGTGTGTTCCTGCTCAGTAGCTATCAGTGCTTTCCTTCAATGTTTCTTTATGTTTGCCAGTCTTTCCTTCCCCCAACTTGTATTGCCTCATTTTATTAACATTAAAGGATAGCCTCTATTCAACCTCAGTATCAGGACACAATCTCTCTCTCTCTCTCTCGCTCTCTTTTACACACACACACACACACACACACACACAGAAAGAGAGACACAGAGAGAAATTCTAATAGAGTAATTGGCTTATAGCTAGGTAGTATCAGTCTATTGACAGAATATTTTCTTTTCTGGAGAGGCTTCTTGAGTGGAAAGAGATGATTTTTCAGGCATTCCTTTTGTTCATTCAGCTTTTTGATTAGGGAATTGTTCAGATAGTGTTCAAAGTCTCGTTGTTTCACCTCCTACTTATTTGCTACTGCTTTTCACAACTGGAATTGTTCACAGGGTGTGAACAAAATATGGTCCTTTCCAGGCAACGCTAGCCAACCTAATCAAGGATATTTTGTGACCACAGTGAGCTTCTAAGACTTTCACTTTTTTTTTTGAACCAGTGACTGTTTATCTCCAAGGTGATGCATAACAAGATATCGATAAAGTAGTTAGTTGTGATAAGGTCTTCCTAGTGGGATACCACTACAATAATGGAAGACTCTGATCTCGATTTAATTATGCTTTGGCTTTTGACCCTAAAGGGATTAAAAATGAGTAGACAGGCTACAATGTCAACAATCCAAATCTATGTCTTTTTTCCCAGAATGATGCAACATTATCTACACAATCCTCCATACAAATGTTTCCATAAAATTGGAGTTTATAGTATGATGGAAGGGAAGGATTTATAAAATCAAACACTGTAATCTAATTTAATTTTCATCCTAGTCCAGGCTTTGGGTGGAGGGGGTGTGAGTACACAAAACTAAACCAGTGGCCTTTTCTATAAATAGACTGAAGATAAGGCTGTCAGAGAAAGAATATAGAGATGGGACAGCTAATATCAACTGTGACAGAGCTCAAAACCAGATTAGTAATTATAGCAAATAAATGTGACAGTTGTGACATTGCAGTTAGAAATAAAGATAAAGATAAAGATAAATAACCTTTATTGTCATTTTTATATTGTGGGCACAATGGCACACATAAAAAATGAAATTTAGTTGCCCGCTCTCAAAGTGAAACATATACATGACACACACCTAAACATACTATGTACAACATATATATAGACCCACATCCCTACATATACATAGCAAATAAATATTAAATACTGTCCATCTTGAATATATAACGCAAGGAGGAAGTTTGAGAGTTCGCAAGGTTAATGCTGTATGGAATGAAACTATGGCTGAATCTGGATGTTCTGCTATGGATACCACGAAGCCTCCTCCCAGAAGGTAACAAGGAAAATAGGTCGTGAAGAGGATGTGTAGTGTCCCAGAAAATCTTGCGGGCCCTGCTCAAGCAACGCTTCTGTGCTATGTCCTGGATGGTAGGGAGGGAACTGCCAATGATCTTTTCGGCCATCCTCACCACTCTCTGCACCGCCTTCCTGTCTGAAGCAGTGATGCCTCCAAACCAGACTGTGATGCTGTATGACAGGATGCTCTCGATTGTCCCCCTGTAGAAAGTGGTCAGGACAGGGGAAAGAAGATGTGCTTTTCTCATGCGGCGCAGAAAATGCAGGCGCTGCTGTGCCCGCTTCACCAGTTTCTCACTGTTTAGCGACCAAGTCAGCCTACTCGTTAGCTGCACACTCAGGAATTTGATGCTGGTAACCATCTCCACAGGTGAATCATTAATGCACAGAGAAGTGTGGCTGTGCCTGCCTTTTCTGAAATCAACAATGATCTCTTTGTTTTTTCTTGTATTTAAAACTAGGCTGTTTTCCTTACACCAGTTCACCAACCCCTCAACCTCCTTGCAGTAAGCTTCCACCTTGTCATCCTGAATAAGGCCCACTACTGTTGTATCATCTGCGAACTTCACAAATAACACAGTATCAAAGATGGTAAGAAATAACAAGTGGCATCATAAACATAAAAGCCATAAAATTGATACTGGTCCTTTAGGACATCTAGTCCAACCCTCTTCTCAGTGCAGGAATAAAAATCAAAGCAGCCATAACAGATGCCTGAATGGGTGAATGGGAAACCACCACTTCTCTGGGTAACTGAGAATCTTGATATTAGGAAGGGGTTTTTCCTCAATATCCAATCAGAACTTGCCTTTCTGTAACTAAAATGCCTCTGAACGTCGTGTAACGTATTTTCAGATATTTGAAGATGTACAGTATATATCTTCTCAGCCTTCTTAAGGCTAAACATTATCAGTTCCTCTGCTGTCTCTTTGTAGGGTTTAGTTTCTAATCCCTTGGTGATCCTTGTCTTTCTCTGGACCTATTCAATGTTGTTTGATTTTTTTTTAACGGTAGTTGTTATAGAGTCCAGTGCTTAAGGTGGGCTCTGACCAGTGCAAGGTAAAGCAAAATGATTTCTTCTTTTCAGCTGGAAGCTATTCTAAAGACAATGAAGCTGCAAGTTATAGAATCTTAGAATTGAATGGTTCTTTGGATTCCAATCTCATGTCAAGGGCAGGAATTACTTGCCATCCCAAACAAATTAAAATCCATTCATTGCTTGAAAACCTCCAGGGCTAGAGCATCCTCAATCCCAGGAGGCAGACGGTTTCACTGCTTAGTAGCTCTCACAGTCAGAAATTTGAGTTTGGATCACCCTTTGTAACTTCCACCCATTAATTATTGTCTTATTCTTGGTAGGATTGCTGTCAGGTCTCCTCTTAGCCTTCCCTTCTTTAGGCTACAGATGCACAGATGTGCAATTGCTCATAAGATTTATGTACTTAGCCTTTCATCATCTTTGTGGTTGTTCTTTGCACTTCTTATTTCCTTATAATGTGGTGGTCAGAACTGGACACAGTATTCCAGATACAGTGCAGCTTAGGGCAGAAGTTATAACTTCTCGTGATTTCAACACTATAAGTCTCTTGATGCAGCCAAGGTTGCATAAGTTTTTGCAACTGCAGCATACTGGTGGAACATGCTTAATCTCTCTTAATCCTACTGCCAAGCCAGGTACTTCCTATTGTGTACCTGTGCATTTGGGGTTTTTTTCTACCAATGCAGAATCCTCTATTTCTCACCACTGAACTGCATTTTATTGGGAAAAGCCCATTGTTCCATACTGTCAAGACTCTTTTGAAACCTGAAGTTGTACTATGTTGTCTTCATATTTGATGAACATCCTTTCCTCATGTGTGACGTTATGAAAATGTTGACTACTTTTGCAGCCACGTCATCTATCTGACTCAAATTCAGCACATGTTACTGAATTAGTTATTAATTAATTGGTTATTAATTAATTTTGATTTTAATTTCCCTAAAGAGAAAGCCAGGTTCCCCCATCTCCATTTGATTTGTTTCCTAAGTTAAACTCTCACTCTTAAATTTTCTTCTGTTGTTTTCAGTATTTTTCTCTTTCTTATTATTTTAAATATTATTGCTGTCTTGTAGAGAATTAGCCATTTATAAAAATAATGAAAGAGATTTATGCATATCACCCCTCTTGACTATGTTTCAAACTCGTAGCCCTATGTTCTTTACAATTCAGGTATAAAGAGATTTGTAAATTAATATTCCATTTGATAACTGTTTATCAAACCCTATATAAGTACTTTTGTTTCTACTTGGAAACCGCTTCTGGACTTTGTGTTTGAGGTGGAAAAAAATGATACTATGATTTTGGGTTTTACTGATTAGACTGATTTGTTGATACAGAAATAGCTAGTTCATACTACTACAGAAATGTAAAAAGTTTAGATTTTATCTTAATGTCTTATTTTACTGCAACAGAGGGAGTCGGAAGTCAATGCCTTTTGTTTCTTCCCCTCCCCCTTCCTTCACACGTTTTCATTTTCCCTTTCCCTATTGTTGCCCCTTATTATTTGCTTTTGTATTTTCATATTTTATGTTATAAATGAATAAAATTATAAAAATTAAAATAAAGGTAGCTGTTTAGTTGTCTAAATCTTTAAGATCCACATCATGACAAGAATAAAATGATCAATAAGCAGCAGTGTGAAACAAGGTTATTCTATGAACTAGGACGGGCTCAACCCTGATTAGCTTCCAAAATGAGGTGTAACAGAATGGCCACAAATGTAAGGTCATTGAAAGACTGCAGAAGAAAACCCAAAACTGAACTAAGTTGTTATTTTCTACCAAAGCTTTTATAGCAATGCCCCTGAAGTAATTCATTGCATCGTTTCTCTTCATTTCCCACAAAGTCTCTCCGTTATCGCCACAGGGTCAAAATTACATAATTTCTACCCTTCTCATTAGCATAACAGAAAATGGGAGCCGGAGCTTCCAAATTATGACCTGATATTTCAATTTCGGCACTGTTGTGGGCTCATAAAGTTTAGGAGAAGAATGGGAGCAGCACGAGCAGCAGCCATCACAAGTTCTTCCGGTAGGACCTTTCCCCTCCAGTCCTACCAGGAAGGGGGAAAAAAGAGGAATGAAGAAGCAAGCCTTTCAAGTTGCAGTTCCAGACACAAAAGACTGAGGCTGTAATGGTGATCACTTTCACACCTTTCCAATAAAGATCCCTCTGATTGGAAACAGAGCGTGCACATCCTCATGAGTTATGCCAATCAGTCATATGATCAAGATTCCCTTGGTGTTAGTCCTTCAACATAGACCAGGTCAGGAAACAGATTGCACAAATAATAATAGAACTATATTTTATTCAGGGCTTTTTTTCTCATAGAACTCTCAGAACGGAGTTCCGGCACCTTTTTTGGATGGAACCTTGTAGGGTAGGCAAGGTGGGTTGTATGACATGTGTGAGTTCCGGCACCTTTTTTTTTTTTTTTTTTACAAAAAAAGCACTGATTTTATTAATATAGTGGTAGCAGAATCTTGAAAGCCTAAAAATAATTTTAGAGAATTAAGGCAGAAGTAGTTGGAAGGTGTTTTTCTTTCTTTCTTTCTTTCTTTCTTTCTTTCTTTCTTTCTTTCTTTCTTTCTTTCTTTCTTTCTTTCTTTCTTTCTTTCTTTCTTTCTTTCTTTCTTTCTTTCTTTCTTTCTTTCTTTCTTTCTTCTTTTTTCTGAAATCATACTTTGCTAACAGTTCTCCATAGTTTCTCCAAGGTCATCTCTATTATTCTCTACACTTGGTTAGGAACATGTTGTTGTTTTTCTTTATTTCCTCTTTTTTTAAATCTTTTACTTATTCTTTTAGTTATTTAATTCTGTGGCTGTTTAGGGGACTCAGAGCCAGCAAACTCACTGTAATTTGCTCTCTGTGTTTTTCCAGAAGACCTTTCTGATGTTGTGGCTAAATGTGTCTCTTGAGATCCTTACTATACCCATTGCAGGAGAATTCGATACAGTAAATCCAGGTCATTATGATATCACTTTTGGAACTTCTAGGCCAGATACTCCCAAAGGAAGAAGCAAAAACAACATTACGTTCCTAGGAATCAAATCCCAATATTTTCTAAAAGGTCAATTTTGCTAATAGACATCCTGATTACCAAAACCTAGAGCATCTTTCTCAGACTTAACAGCACAGAACAATGAACCTCCCTCAACCCATTTGCACACCAGAAGATTGTAAAACAAGCTGACCTACAAGAAATAGAAGAAGCCAGCACCACTAAAGGGCATTTAGAACAGCCTTCTTTGACTTTTCTGGCCCCTGGGAAAATCTGTAGGGCCACTACATCATCAAACATGCCCTTCTTTATTAAATACCAAACATTTAAATCATGTCACAATCAAAGTGTCTTTTAGCAGAAAAGTGCTGTAGAAAATATTTCCTAGCAAGTATCAGCAACCAGTTGTACATAGTTGTGTATGGTTATCTGAATGATAGATCCCACTTTCAGGGACTTCTGAAAGTGCATACTTCTCTATGGAATGTCCTTTCTCTGCTGTTAGGAAATTATATACAGGAGTTATTGTGAAGTTCCATTTTCTAAAGTGGGGATGGACATCCAGCTCACTCAGGCACTAACTTAATGGGGAACAGGAGAAAAAATGTATTGGGCCCCTTTCGGTATCAGCAACCAGTTGTACATAGTTGTCTATATTCTTTCTCTACCCACATATGTCAAATGTTCTTTCTTTAAGGCAGGGGTCCTCAACCTTGGCAACTTTAAGACTTGTGGACTTCAACTCCCAGAATCCCTCAGCCAGCAAAGCTTTAAGGTCTCCTTCTTACTTATTCTAAACCTGGGAGAGAGCTATGTCTTCTGACAGGAGGCCACCTGAAAAAGTTCTAGCCCTACCACTAGAGCTTCTGGGTAGGAGATACCTTCTATGGGATATCATATTTCCATGGTAGAAAATTAATCTTCACAATAAGGGTGTTGAGTTTTCAAGCTGAATACAGAAGAACTTGAGTCTTCTGAATTCTCAAACAACATTCATCCCATATTGCTGACAACCTCCTTTAGAGACCCAGCAGAGTTGTGTTTATAATCTATTTTTTAGGGTAAAACATGAACATTTTTTTTTAAAAAAAAAGCAAAGTGCTTTTTAAAAGTCCTACCAGTGAGCATGATAAAAAACACACATCTACATTACTTTGGAATAAATGGAGCTAAGAGTCTGTAGACCAAGAACTCATCACTGATTTTCACTTTGTTGTGCCTCTTGATTAACCTGCTAATCTTATGAATAGCCTGTTTCAAAATAATGAAAAAGCACTGTCTTTCTATGTGCATTTTGGAACACTCAGTTCAGAAGAACAAAGGTATCATTAGAAAAATTGTTCATGTGTTATGCTTTCCCCCCTCAGCAAGATATTTCCCAAATCAAAGTTCAGTGAGTAGATGGAACATCCTCCGCAGTTTACCCTCATAGCCTTTCTAAAAATATCATAATCCCTAGCAAGACACTATTTTAAGAGATTCATATTTAAAGGGTATATCCATGGGAGGCTTATTTTTGGCATGTGTGCATGTATCAGTTTCAGATGGCTTGCATAGCTAGTACTGTGTACATTTTTATTCAGAGCTACTTCACACACAGTCTAAGGGAAGCACTTCTGGATTGAGGACCACAAGCTTCTATGTAAAGTTTAAAGATGTACAGTACAGGAAAATGTTCTTTTTGGAACAGTAGTGTGTGCCTGAAATAATTCCTTTCAGAAATCTGTATACCATTTTCTCAGCTTATTAGATCTGATTTTATAAAACCTGGCTGAGATTTTTCTCTGGGGACCTTAATGATCTTGCCACTTTCAATAAACATTCATAGAAATTCTGGCAGCTTGTGGAGAAGGGAAACTCATTTAAAAGACTTTTATCTTCACAAAATACTAAAAAAAAAGGAAAGAAAGAAATGAAAAAATCTTCACCAGAAGACTAAAAGAAGCTGTCAAGATGTGAAATTCAATCAATAAGTGCAACTGAATTATAACACAAAATGGTTGCATTATAGATATGCTGCCCAGACATTTGGTTCTTTCATTCTGAAAAAAAAAAAAGAAATAACTAGATTTAGAATGTGAATTCAGGACCAATGGGTGAAAAAACAAAGACTTTTTAAAAAGAAAGATGGAAATTAAGGTGGTGTCTTCCAATCAATGTGTACTTCATTTTGGAACAGAGTTACATAGCACTCATGTCTACACCTCTAAGAAATTTCCATTTTTTCACATAAAAAAATCCAGATATGAAGCCGAAGCTGCCTTCTTCGCCAATCTGAAGCTGTCAGACTTCAACATCATTGACACTCTCGGAGTTGGAGGTTTTGGCAGAGTTGAACTGGTAAGTAACATTTCTTTATTTCTAAGCATGCAGAATCTGTTGGTTTTTGCTTTTTTTTTATTATTATTTACCTTACTTGAGGTAAATACTCTATCCCATTACAAAAGGAAAGTTAAATATTATAAAGAGAGGTTAATAAAGTTATCAGCCACTGCAGACCTTTGTATTTAACTTTATTGCACAGAAGTACTTAAAAATGAAACTGAAAAAGTCCTGTGACTGGTATGCAATTTCTAGTATGCTTTTATTCATACTAAAACTAGATGAGACATGGCTCAAGAAATATATTAAAACAAGGATTCCCATGGATTATGATAGAATTTAAGAGGATGTCTGATTAGATAGACAGATGATAGGTGGATGATAGATAGATAGATAGATAGATAGATAGATAGATAGATAGATAGACAGACAGACAGATAGATAGATAGATAGATAGATAGATAGATAGATAGATAGATAGATAGATAGATTTTTAATGCTATTTGCTTGTTCTTGATCTTTACAACTAAATTCAATTTAGTTTAGTTTAGTTTAGCATTTACAATTTGCAAAGGAATTGTGAAATAAATGACAATATTTTAGTGAACTGTTACTTTTAAATTATAGTTTTGCATATTCTGTTTTTTGTATTTTATCTATTTACCTAGCAGATGTAAAGATATAAATTTCGCTAAATATACCGAATACAAGCTATAGAGATAATGTCAATAAATTTATGTTGAGGTATATGCACTTAGCTGTAGCCAAAAGCAGAGAAGGAAAATATCAACAACAGTCGACAATCAAAATGTAGTTTTCTTGCTAAATCAAACCCTTTGGCAATATAAATATATGTTAAGAGAATGTGAAATGTAGTTGAGTAACTGTTTGTACAATTATGTAAACCCATATTAGTGAAGAGGACTCCCGGAATATGACACCAGCCAGACTTAAGGAAACCCTATTAAGTAAAGGGATATCCTTTCCATAAAAATAGCGCAAGTAAGCATGCCTAGCATTAACCAATTCAACAAGTGAGATAGTTGTAAACATATCATTTATAAACATGTAGTAACGTCATTTAAGTTCAGATGTGTTTCTTGAAATTAAACTCAGCATTGATTCTGGTCAAAGTACAAGTTGAAAGCAAAACAGAAAGACGATAAACATAATAGGGAGGGGGAAGCACACATCACAGCTAACTGATATACTCTAATACCATCTGCATGGACATGTCCCAGCCTATCACAGAGCTGTTGAAAGTGCCATGTTTTCAAGGCTCATGTAAAGGATGTATTGGGCAGTTCAAATGTCTGGGGAGATGCTGCTCCAGAGGACAAACATCAACGAATAAGGTACACTTCCTATGTCCCATTAGATAGTACTCTTGAAAATTGGGAGAGGAGGATGCCCACTCTAGCTGATCTTATGGGATGGGCAAAAACAGTGGAAAGGTCCCAGTCCCTTAGACAGCCTACGCCATGAAGGACTTTGAAGGTAATAACCAGTACTTGGAATTGTACCCAGAAGCTCAACAGGAAGCAGTGCGACTCATATAACAGAGGAGTTACATGGCAGCATCGAAGTGTGCCCATAATTGTACAATCACTGCATTCTAGACCATTGTCCATCCAAGCCACACTTTTTTATTAGTTTATAATATAAAATATAAAAATACAAAAGAAAATAGTAGGAAAATAGGGGAGGGAAAAGTATAGGGAAAGGGGGGGAAAGAAAGAAAAGACGTTGACGTCTGACTCTCTTTGTGCAATAAAATAAGATAATAGCATCAAACCTCAACTTTTTACTTTTACATAGTAGTATAAACTAGCCATTTCTATAACAACCAACCTATCATTTTTTTTCCACCTCAAGCACAAAGAGCAGAAGCGGTTTCCAAATAGAAGCAAAAGTAATTTTTTTTTCTTTAATCAAAGCAGTCAATTGAGCCACCTCTGCTAACTCCATCAACTTTTGCAGCCATTCATCCATTGTGGGAATCAAAGTGTCCTTCCATTATTGTGCATAAAGTAATCTTGCTGCTGTCAACATATATAACATCAACATTCCAATTTTTTTTCTCAAGTCTTTTTTCATTAAACCCAAAAGAAAGGTTTCTGGTTTTATCGTTATATTCACTTTGAGAATTTTCTGTATTAAGATGTGAATTCTATTCCAATATTTTTTTGCTTTGTCACATGTCCATCATAAATGATAAAAGGTCCCCTTTTTACATTTGCATTTCCAACATTCATTTGAAATACCTTTATACATTTTTGACAACTTATCTGGTGTTAAATACCAATGATACATCATCTTATAGAAGTTTTCTTTTTGATTATAATTTAGTGTAAATTTTAAACCTTTCGTCCACATATTCTCCCGTTGTTCAAGCATTATATTATATCCAGAGTTCTTTGCCTACTGAATCATACACATTCATTTTCCAAATTCAAATTCAATAATAATTTATAGACCTTAGCAATAATATGTTCATCACTACCGTGCAGTAGGATTTCCAATTCATTTTTCACAAAGTCAAGTCCATAACTTTTTGTCTGATTTAAATCTTTCATTCAATTGTAAATATGTAAACCAATGGCAGACATGCCCTTCTGATTCTAACTCCTTTTTAGATTTGAGGGTAGGATCACCAAAATTAAAAGATCCAAGCCACACGTAACTCAAAATTTCACCTACTCATGTGCCTGCCATCAACTTTTAATTTAAGACAGACAGACAGACAGACAGTCAGACAGACAGACAGACAGACAGACAGACAGACAGATAATCAACCCCCCCTCCCCAATTCTTCAATGCACTTCAATGTACAGTAGTGGGCCTTATTCAGGATGACAAGGTGGAAGCTTACCGCAAGGAGGTTGAGAGGTTGGTGAACCGGTGTAAGGAAAACAGCCTAGTTTTAAATACCGGAAAAACCAAAGAGATCATTGTTGATTTCAGAAAAGGCAGGCACAGCCACACTTCTCTGTGCATTAATGATTCACCGGTGGAGATGTTTACCAGCATCAAATTCCTGGGTGTGCGGCTAACGAGTAGGCTGACTTGGTCGCTCAACAGTGAGAAACTGGTGAAGCGGGCACAGCAGCGCCTGCATTTTCTGCGCCGCATGAGAAAAGCACATCTTCCTTCCCCTGTCCTGACCACATTCTACAGGGGGACAATCGAGAGCATCCTGTCATACAGCATCACAGTCTGGTTTGGAGGCATCACTGCTTCAAACAGGAAGACGGTGCAGAGAGTGGTGAGAATGGCCGAAAAGATCATTGACAGTTCCCTCCCTCCCATGCAGGACATAGCACAGAAGCGTTGCTTGAGCAGGGTCCGTAAGATTATCTGGGACACTACACATCCTCTTCACGACCTGTTTTCCTTGTTACCTTCTGGGAGGAGGCTTCGTGGTATCCATAGCAGAACATCCAGATTCAGCCATAGTTTCATTCCATACAGCATTAACCTTGCAAACTCTCAAGCTTCCTCCTTCTGTTATATATTCAAGATGGACAGTATTTAATATTTATTTGCTACGTATATGTAGGGATGTGGGTCTATACATATGTTGTTCATAGTATGTTTAGGTGTGTGTCATGTATGTTTCACTTTGACAGCGGGCAACTAAATTTCATTTTTGATGTGTGCCGTTGTGCCCACAGTATAAAAATGACAATAAAGGTTATCTTATCTTATCTTATCAGTTACTGAAAAGAGAGTGAGTTTACCATACTGTCCACATACTTTACTTCTGGCAGAAAATATCTAGAGCTAGGCTGTAATTTTATAATACTCAATTCTATAAACACCTTTTGAAATGGGTTGGACCTTTAAAAAAAATATGATGCAGTACTTTTTTTTTTACAACCCTGTAATCCTTTAATTCAGGGTAGAATCAGGGTGATTGAATAGTACTAAGCATTTACTGGCCGGATGCCCTTCCTGATGCCTATGTTAACTTCGCAGCAGACATTTTCTCTTTCCATCCTGAGAGAGAAACATCTGCTGCTACCTAGGATTGAACTCTCAGCCTTTTGAATGGTAGGCAAGCATCTTCACCATTAAGCCACCATGCTGCTCCAATAGGATGCAGCACTAACTATTCAAAAGTATGCAGCCGTATAGCTTTATCATGTAATAAATAGCATTATTTCCATTTCCGACCAAAAACAAAAATTAACCTATCAGGCATAGCACATAGCTGCAAAGGATTGGCTGATATGGATAAAGGATGATTACTAGGGAGAAGGTTGACAGGAGACGTAAGGGCTGAATAGTAAAAGATCAGGAAGTATAGCAAATGGAATTGTCATTTTTATTTCCTTATCAGCAATAATAGTCATCACTGATGGAATCACAATCATGTGACTAGGAATAACCAAAATGTGCTCCTGATCCATCTGTCCCTTCCTGTTAGATCCTCATAGTAGAACAATAGATAACAACAACAACAACAACAACAATAATAATAATATAAAGTTGAAAGGGACCTTGGAGGTCATCTAGTCCAACCCCCTGCTCAGGCAGGAAACCCTATACCATTTCAGACAAATGGCTGTCCAGTTTCTTCTTAAAAACTTTCAGTGTTAGAGCATTCACAGCTTAAATATAATTTTTTTTTTTCTTGTCTCTTGGCTCATGACGGAAGTTGGAGGCTGCGTTCCTGGAAATGGCCAGACCATTTAGGTTAGTTGTACTCAACCTCAGGAATTTTAAGATGTGTGGATGGGGAATTCTGGAAATTGAAATCCACCCACCTTAAACTTCTGAGGCTGAAAAACACTAGTTTAACTCCCTGTTTTATTAATATAAGTATGGGCCAAAAGAGAAATATAAAATGCCTGATTTAACAAGTTTGTCTATTGTTTTTGAATATATTATATGGAGACCATGATGTATAAGAAATGGAATATAATTTCTTTCTTTCAGTAAGAAAATATAATTATGTGGCACTAGCTATTCAAATATATGCAGCCAAAAAGCTTTATCATGTAACAAAGAGCATTATTTCTATTTCTGAGTGAAAAGAAACATTTTTTTGCCAAGTTGGGTGATATGCTTTGGACCTATGCTATAGGCAAAAATGAAACCTCCATTCTATACATCACTACAAACTATATAGTTTTCCTGTACGGCCTAATTCCATAAAATTATCATTTGTAACATTTACTTTCTGAATAGCAGTAAGTAATTGCCAGTGATATGTTGATATATTCACAATATATTTGAATTTTTACAGTTTTAACATTGCCTCTGCCTAACAAGGAGGCAGGACTTAACTAATCTTGATTGATCTCACAAAGTTAAACCAAATCAGAACTGGTTTGTATTTTGTATTTTGATGGGAAATAAGGAAATTGCAGGGCTGTAGACTGGAATGAGATATTTAAAAAAGAAAGGAAATGAAGGAAATTATAAATGAACTGCATGGAAATTTCCATTTAGGGACAGAAGTCAAGCTTTACCTTTTAATTGCTATTTTTCTTAGCTTTCTAAACTGCAGGGTAGATTAAAATGAAACCAGGACAATCAAACAACATATTCTATAATAGGTTTGCCATTTTTATTTTCCTATTTTGCCACAGAAATACGGCTGTGGGAACTATAAGCTTATTAAAGAAAATCAACCATCATCATTTTTGTTGTGTCCTGGGCCTTCCTGAGTCAATCAGCAAGGCTCAGGGAATCTGCAGAACAACTGCAGAGGCCCGGGCAGACCACGTGTTGCCCGGGACCAGTTGTAGAGACCCGGGAAGACCACATGTCTGCCCGGGACCCAGACAGGCTGTCTCCAGCCTCGTGCACATGCGCGAGGCGGGAGAATAGCCTGCATTCATTGGTTGAGTCTCCCCTTGCAGGGGGAGTATAAAAAGGGCATGTTGCCATTATTTGCTTCGCTTCTGTTCAACAAATGACCTTAATAAAGAACATCTTTTGCACAAACTGCCTCGTCTTCATGTCTGCCCTGCGAACAGAACATTGGCGACGAAGGTGGGATTCGCCGTGGGGAATCCCAAAGAAACAGAAGTAGGCCTACTCACCTAGGCCGGGAAGAGAAGAGAAGCGCGGCGTCCAGGAGAAGCAGCCGCCGGCCAGCATACATACGCTGGAGGCGGGCTTGGCTTCGTCGGACCCCTTCTCGATTCCTTACGGCGAGAGATGTGGGCGAGGCCATCGAGGAGAAGATGTCCAAGCTGGGCCGTCTCAGCGAATTCGACATCTCGCATCCGGAACGTTGGAGCTTGTATGCAGCTCGCGTTGAAAACTATTTCAGAGTAAATAAAGTCCAGGAAGACGGCCTGAAAGTGGCTACCTTGCTGTGTGTCTGTGGGCAAGAGACTTTTGAAATAGCTGAGAATCTAGTCGCCCCGGCGCCATTGGAATCAGTCGCGTACGCCGATTTGAAGAAGATGCTGCGAGAACACTTCGAGCCCAAGCTCTTGATTATAGCTTGGAGGCATCAGTTCGAGCAAAGGGACCAGCGGCCCGGCAAATCAGCTGCGGATTTCGTCGCAGCCTTGAGGCAAGCTGCACGCCCATGTGCGTTTCAAGATTTGGAGGAAAGGCTCTGAGATAGACTTGTGTGCGGGTTGCGAAGCCGCGAAGTACAGCAGAAGCTGTTTGCAAAGACGGACGTCACCTTTCAAGACACATTACGAGAAATCGCAGCCGAGGAAGCAGCCGGAGGCCCGGTGAAGGCCTTGCGGTCCACGAAGAGTCATCCAGCGGCCGTCCCGATCCACCAGGAGGCCGCGCGTGAGGCCTCTGGAGAAGACTCCGAGGAGGAAGAGGTGGACAAGATCCAGCCATCAGCGGAGAGATGACTGCCGGATCGCAGAGGGCCACCACCTGCATCCCTTCGCTGTTTCGGCTGTGGGGGTCGCCACAGGAGGCCCGACTGCCGATTTCGATCTGCTGTCTGTCGAGCGTGCGGAAGACAAGGCCATATAGCATCGGCCTGCATGGGTCATCCCAAGAACAGGTCCCCAGAATTGCCTCTGAAAGGTACCAAGGTCCCCAGCCAAAATAGGGTGGGTTTTTGCGCGTCCAGGATGGGGGTGTTCAAGACAGGAACCCATAGGCCCCTTAAGAAAAAGTTGCGCATAGATGTGAAGCTGCAGGGAGTTCCCCTGGCTATGGAGCTGGACACAGGGTCCGCTCTTTCTATCATTTCTGTGGACACGTTCAATAAGATTTGCTTTCGGAGTGGCTCAAGAGTGAGACTCAGGCCCTCCAATCTTGTCCTCACGGATTTCCAGAACACACGAGTAAGCGTAAAGGGAGAAGCCATGCTCAGAGTGCAGCGAAAGGGCTTCAATGGATTATTGGATGTAGTGGTTGTTGGGGGTGATAGAACGAGTCTTATAGGACTCGATTGGTTCGAGGCGCTTGGGATCCAAGTGACTGGTCTGAACCAGCTGCAAACAGCTAGCCTTACAGGAGTATGTGAGGAGTTTGCAGATGTGTTCAGCTCAGAACTTGGATCGTACAAGGGGCCTCCCATTGCATTAAAATTGGATCCAGGCATTACACCCATAAGGGTCAAGCCAAGGAGGGTGCCTTTTGCCTTAAAGAGCAAAATTGATGCCAAGTTGGACAAGTTGCTCCAACAAGGCATTCTGGAACCTGTGGACTCTAGTCCATGGGAAACCCCCATAGTAACTCGCTTAAAATCCAATGGGGAAGTCCAAATCTGTGCGGACCATAAATGCACTTTGAATAAGGCTTTACAGCAGCATGCATATCCTGTGCCCGTGGTGAGCCACATTTTGGCCTCACTGAAAGGAGGGAAGTACTTTGCCAAGCTTGATTTGGCCCAAGCCTATCAACAGTTACCTGTTGATGAGGCAACTGCTGAGGCACAAACCATAGTCACGCACAGAGGTGCGTTCAAGTAAAGAGGCTGCAGTTTGGGGTCAATGTAGCCCCTGGCATTTTTCAAGGGGTAATGGAGCGAATGCTCAGAGGGATTCCCGGGGTCTGCCCCTATTTTGATGACATCCTCATTGCAGGAGAATCATCAGGAAACTTAGCTAAAAGGCTGAGGGCTGTCTTGCTGCGTTTCCGCCAAGCTGGGCTGAAACTACAGCAGGACAAATGTAAAATAGGTGTGATATCCACCGAGTTTTTGGGGTTCCGCATTGATGCAGATGGCATCCACCCCGCTGAGTCCAAATTCCAGGCCATCCAACTGGCCCCTAGTCCCCAGTCAAAGACTGAACTTCAGGCTTTTCTGGGCCTCTTGAACTTTTACCATTCTTTTCTCCCCCACAAGGCTGCTGTGGCTGAGCCGCTACACAGGCTCTTAGACAAACAGGCTCCCTGGGCATGGACAAAAGTCCATGAGGAAGCCTTCACAAAAGTCAAGGCTTTGTTATCCTCCAATGCTGTACTGGCTCACTTCAATGAGCAATTGCCTGTGTGCATCGCATGTGATGCTTCCCCTTATGGGGTAGGAGCTGTGCTAAGTCATCTCAAGGAAGATGGAACTCAGGTCCCAGTGGCCTATTATTCTAGGACCCACTCATCTGCAGAGCGTAATTACGCGCAGATTGACAGGGAAGCCTTGGCAATAATCTCAGGCATCAAGAAATTTCATGATTTCTTGTATGGACGCCATTTCACGGTCTATACCGACCACAAGCCTTTGCTAGGGTTGTTTACAACCAACCAACAAACTCCTCAGATTATATCTCCTAGGATGCTGAGATGGTCTATATTCTTAGCAGCGTATGACTACACCCTGGTTCACAAACCAGGTTCTGAGATGGGCCATGCTGATGGCCTAAGCAGGTTACCTCTTAAGCAAATAGAGGCAGACCCTGCTCCTGCTGTACATATTCTGTCTATTCAGGACTTACCAGAATCTCCCCTCAATGCTAGGGATGTGGCTGCAGAAACTGCCACTGATCACACACTTGCACGCGTGCTAACATGTGTGTTGTCAGGATGGCCTGACACGTGTCCTGGTACTGATTTCTGGAGTTTCTGGCGCAGGAAGCACGAATTGTCCACATTCAAGGGGTGTATCCTGTGGGGCAACCGAGTAGTCATCCCGGCCCCATTGAGGACTAGAGTCTTGCTCTCTCTTCATGAGGGACATCCGGGAATAGTAAGGATGAAGGCGCTTGCGCGCAGCCATCTTTGGTGGCCTGGCCTCGATAAGGACATCGAGGTCCAGGTTCAGGGCTGTCAAGTGTGCCAGCAATCACGGCCAGAAATGCCCCAGGCCCCTGTACATAGGTGGGAGGAGACACTTACTCCATGGTCACGTGTCCATATAGATTATGCTGGGCCCTTTCAGGGGCAATTCTTCCTCCTCCTTGTGGATAGCCATTCCAAGTGGCTAGAGGTCGTTCCTGTGTCCTCCACTACTACTGCCAGGACCATCCAGGTGCTCAGAGAAATCTTCGCTTCCCATGGCCTTCCTGATGTTTTAGTTTCAGACAATGGTCCACAATTTACCTCTTCTGAGTTTCAGGCATTCCTCTATGCCAACATGATCCAGCATGCCACATCTGCTCCTTTTCATCCTGCCACCAACGGTCAGGCTGAACGCATGGTGCGCACCATGAAAGATGCATTAAAGAGAATCACTCAAGGACCCTGGCATCACAGGTTAGCTGATTTTCTTCTCACATACCGCACCACACCATGCACAGCTACTGGAAAGAGCCCAGCTGAACTCCGCTGGGGTCGCAGACTGATTACAAAGCTGGACAGGCTCCACCCAGACCGTGTGGCTTCACAGGTGTCGCAGCCGCGGACACCTAGGAGACTTCAAGTGGGTGATTCCATTTGGACCAGGAACTATGGTCAGGGGCATCTCTGGGTACCTGCTGTAATCTCTAAAGTCTCTGGGCCTCTGTCATACGAAGTGGTCTTGGATGATGGGCGTGTCCCAAGGCGCCACATAGACCAGCTGCGTTGGCGGATGCCAGGCCGGCATTCCTCCCCTGACTCTGCTCTCGGGGGGGGAGGGGGACCCCAATTACGATTGTGGATCACAGTCTCTCCAAGCAGGGGGGTCTCCAAATGCTCCAGATGAGGGTCTTGCCATGGAGGCGGATCCTGACTCTGGCATAGAAGCAGGGAGTTCTGCCATGGAGGCTGACTCTGGCAGAGGTGCCTGGCTTAGGGCAAATGGCCGTAAATCGGCTACTCAGGGCACCCCTGCTGCTGGCCTTGGGCCTGAAGGACATTGCTCTCAAGGGGAGTTCCAAGGGCTTTTGGGGAACTCTACCCCACCAAGGAACTCGGGGAACTTGACCCCTCCAAGGAAATCTGGTTTGGGTTTAGTGGATCCAGCCAGTCAGCAGTCAGGGGGAATCCCTGAGTCTTTCGGGCGACAAAGTCCTGGTTTGTTGTGCGCAAACTGGGAGCAAGCACTCCAGGCACCCAATACACTTCCCCCAAACACCATCACACCTGTACCTACCTGTACCTACACCTGTACCTACGGAGATCGGAGAGGGCCAAGGGTCCTCCTAAATATTTGAATGAATATGTAAGGTCCCTGCGGGCGATTGTTGTCAAATAGTGAAAGAACGTGGAGTGACTTAGGGTCCCATGGGGACCAGGTTACTCTGGGTACGGGAAATAGCCAGGCCGCCATTTGGACTAACTGTGCCATGGTACTGGTATTGAGAGGGGACAGCATTGTCCAGGCCAAAGGGGGAGGGGTGTTGTGTCCTGGGCCTTGCTGAGTCAATCAGCAAGGCTCAGGGAATCTGCAGAACAACTGCAGAGGCCCGGGCAGACCACATGTCTGCCCGGGACCCAGACAGGCTGTCTTCCGCCTCGTGCGCATGCGTGAGGCGGGAGAATAGTCTGCATTCATTGGTTGAGTCTCCCCTTGCAGGGGGAGTATAAAAAGGGCATGTTGCCATTATTTGCTTCGCTTCTGTTCAACAAATGACCTTAATAAAGGACATCTTTTGCACCAACTGCCTCGTCTTCATGTCTGCCCTGCGAACAGAACAATTTTCATAAGCACAATAACATTAAAAAGTTAATATGCTTCTAGCATAACAACAAAAACACAGAAAAAGTAAAAATATACATTTAAATAAGGTTTATAGCTGATCTTGAATTTTGTGGAGGGAATTATCCTACCCCCAAGGTACAACTTCAGTGTCATATCATCAGTGAAAACTGAGATACCTATGGTTCAGACCTAGTGCTTTTGGGCTGCCTATCAGGCATGCACAAACTGTGATTTAATGTTTAAGTTTGGCTTGCATAAATACATGGATAATACCCCAAACATGTTTGTGGGTATCAGCTGTTTTTAGAATGCATTCTCTGAACTAATGTGAATACAGGTACATGTCTATTAAATGAGACCGGTGTTTAAATATTTGTCAGTTTCAAAATGATTAGAATGGAATTGTTGACTTGGGCAGCATTTAGGATTCTCTTCAGCCGGGGGGGGGGGGGAGAGCAAAACTATAGGAAACCATATCTTAAAATCTGTTTAGTGAAAAATGTGAACTGTCACACAGAGTAATGGGGTCTCTCTTGGGTAATTTGCTTGTCTTTATAAGTTAATGGACATTCCCAGTAGACTTGAATTAGTATTCATAGAGTTTTCTGGCTTTTTTTTTTTTTTTTTAGGAATCTGACCCTAGTTTCATTTGCATTATCACTATGTGGGTACTATTTTTGTCTTTTTCTTCATCTCAAATGGCTGGCAGAATCTGTTAGGTTAGGAGATACTGTATGAGAGTAATACATAAAAAGAGAGGGCTGGATTCCTAGGCTTGGTTCTTACAAGTGTCCCTTGGCAAAGTCCCTTTTACATTTTTTGCTGAAAAACATAGGGCAACAATAAACCTAATTAAAGGACAAGGAAGATTGATATATTTGTATCTAAATAAATAATTTTATACTTCCATAATACTTCACTCTGCATAATAAATGTTCTGTTCGACCTGGCAAACAGGCTCTTTCTATGCCTACACCAGTGTTTCTCAACCTTGTCAACTTCAAGATGGGTGGATCCATCATGCTGGCTGGGGAATTCCGGGAATTGAAAATCACACATCTTAAAGTTGTCAAAGTTGAGAAATACTGTCTTGGGTTATCTGGAGTCAGATCCCATTCTAGACGGCAGCCTTATCTTTTGTAATCTGAATGCCTCTTGATGTGATCATGTGTGTATAACAGCAGGATCCATACTTAATCTCAAGATGTATCTTCCAACTGAATGTACTGCAAAGTGGATATTTTGGGCTCATTCAAGATAAAAATATATTTTATCATGCATGTAACATTATTGCATGATTATTCTAGCACTGTTCTTTGGTTGACAATAGGCAGGATCCTATCCCATCATCTACTAATCTATAGTTCCAGCCCAAATGGGATCTCCAGTCATTTACTAACCTAAATGTTCTTTGAATAGCAATGATTTTACTACTGGAAGACATCAAAGATGAGATTCATATGACATTCCTCTGTATCATTTTGACTTAATATTAGTATATACTTTCTGTCAGATTCCGTCAAACGCCTTTTCTGCCATGGTTCCCGCCCTCTGAAACTTTGTGTCCCCCAAGGTAATATCTACATCCACCCTTTTGGTGTCCCCAAAGGGCCTGAAGACCTGGCTCTGCCAACTGGCCTAGGGCCCCAGTGGGGCGTATCATTCTGGAGATGATTAATGGACTAAGAGGTGATTCCATCTCTTCCCCATGTGCATCTTCCTCTCTTCTTTTCTGTCTTTGTCCATTTCAAACCAATTTAGTGTTAATATTTATTGTTTTAATGTTTCTTAATATTTTTATTGATTGTAAGCCACTTAGAGTAGGTGAGATGGGTCACATATAAGTTTAATAAATACATTTAATAAATAAATGCTGCTGCTGAAACTATTACAATGAGAAATCAAACCACACTTTAATTTTGAAATAAAAAAATAGAAACTCTCACTACTGCCAAGTTCTTTCCCCTTCTGTGAAATGTATTTACTGTAAAATGCTGGCAACCCATCTTCAAATCATATCTCAGTTTCAGAGCCAGGAATCAATATTTTTTTTCTAAGAAAAGTTTGGAAGAAACAACTAAATTGCTGTGCACTCCTACGGAAAAAGCAAAGTACTGCCTTCAAGGTGGCTGTTCACTTTTGCCCTCTACACTTATCTAAATCATTCTGATTTAATTGAACCCTGACCATCTTAAATTGGCCAAGGGGAAAAAACATTGAACTAAATGAAGAAGCTCAGCATTATGTTGTGGGTGCAGTTGGCCTTTACATATGTTAATCCCTTTCTTTGTCTGTTACTGGTATTTCTATGCCACTGTGCTCCAAAACGGTTCCCAGAAGTGATCTATTTAAATTTCTGCACTTTATCTACTGCCTCAACTCCCAAGAAGTATACAGGCATAAGTCACCTGATGCCAAATTCTCCACCCATCCAAATCACTGCCATTTTGCCAATTCACAGTGAGTGCAAACCATTTGGAAAAATCAAAGCATATAACATTGCTTATATCACCATCAAATAGATATCAGTTCATTTCCTAAGGTAAACAAAGCAAGCCATGCCCAGTTGTGTCTCTTATTCTCCATCTTAAGAACAACAGTATAAAAAGGATGACTTAGATTGCACACAATATACCCAGCTATCAGACTTGGCAGCATCCCCATCACAAATCTCGACTCAGTTTCCAAATAAGTAGGGTCTATTTCAAGAAATATCTGTCTCATGTTTCTTTCCCAGCTGAAATAAAAGGTAGTCATATAAGACCATCAGACATGCTGTTTTAACAGCCTCCTAGAAATAAATATATAATTCCTGACTTGGGATTAAAATTAACTACACCAGCTATCTCAGATCAAAACCCTCCGAAGAATTTGTGCTACTTGAACATTTTTCAAGATGTTGTCTGCAGAACTATGTATAGCACCAGACTGAGGTAAGCTAATATAAATCCCAATGGCCTCTGTGTAAATGCCCATTGGAAATAAAGCTGAATAAATCTTCAAGTTGGATAAGTCTGTATTATCAGAGCCAGGGTCTAGAATGCTACCAAGTGAGCCATAACCCTGTCAGGACATTGAAGCCAAGGGACAAACTGAGGAGGCAGAGCCTATTAATGTGTCAAAACATGCCAGAAAACTATTACTGGAAGAGTTGGAGGAACATTTTGTTGTAACAACTTACTGGAAGACTTTGAAGCTTCCAGACAAAGCTCTTATTGTGCAATTGTTCTGACACAAGTGTAGTGCTTTGTAAGGGTTCCAAATGATATTATTTTCCCTTCATGACACATACACATTCTTTTTCCTACTATTCCTTTGAGCACCTTGTATTTGTAGAATAGCTTTTGATTCATTTCACTGAAGGCTATTTGTATGGAAGTACTTTGAAACAGAGATGAGGAACCTATGGCCTTCCAGAAATTGTTGCATCAAAAGCACACCTACCTCATTACTGATTTTATTCCCCAGACTGGCTTCACTTCTGCCAATGTGAAATGCTGAGAAGAAGGAATGAAAATCATTGTCCTTGCCTCGAACGACCAGTAAATGTCCTGGGCACTATTTTCATGAAAGATTCACAGCGATGAGAAAGCTGGCTTTGGAAAGTTTGCCTTACATTACTGATCTTGGAAATTGGTTGGCATTCCAGGGAAAGAAAAATCTTCAATGTAGCAGTGACTAGGATTATTCTGAAATTCAACATCTCAAATGCTGAACTGGAATTCCAGTCTTAAAATTCAGAAAGCCAAGCAATGGTTTACTGGCAAAATTGGACACTGTTTCTGTCAGATCAATAAGGGCCACTGGTTCTTTTGATGAGAAGTGCTATGCTTTGTTATGTCTTGGCCAAGTTTTCAAAAAAAAAATTTGAGAATGTGAAATCCCAAGCATTGCGAATCTATCTGTTATTCTTAGGAACCAAAAACAAAGTATTTTCTTTGTAATAGAAAATACTGTGGCCTTGTCAATAAAAAAAAAAAGGACAGTAGAAGAAGGACCATATGTTTAAACTTTTGCATTTCTCCTCCAACTTGTTGGGAAAGCTAGGGACTGTAACGGAAAAAAGGTTACAATTTGCTGATGTTTCTAAAAACTACAGAGAATTGGAATAGAAAAAATATCTAAAATCTTTGGCTGAAATTGTAGCTTGTTCTCCTAGGCCAACGTTCAGTCAAAGCAATTGATTGTGAAAAGTTTTCCATTTATTTTTGTGCTCACAGGCACATTAGTTGGTAGCTGTCTGGCATGATACCTATTATTAAAGCATAATTCGCTGCTTGAGAGGTTGTGCCATTTCTTTACTTTATATGGATTTTTCTCAAAGCACAAGCTTCAATTTAATAGAGCTTTTTCATCCATATTCCCTAATATGTATTCACATATCAGGTATTATTTAGCAGATTTTCCAAAGATATACTTCAGCCATTAGCTTTTCATGTTTGTGCTTCCCAAGTTGTGGCCTTGGATTCAGGAATGTCGGCATAGTTTCAGACACATTCATTTTGATGGTCTCACATACCATCTGTCATAAGACTCAAAGATCAATGCAGTATCTTCTTTATTGTTCCATTAGTGCTTCAAGTTCAAATAACAAACTTTATACTCTCTTTATTATAAACTACTGTATCCTCCCTTTCCTCCCTTCCTCCCTTTCTCTTTCTCTTGCCTTTTTTGTTATTGTATGTGTATGTACAGGTAGTCCTTGAGTTATGACCACAATTAAGCCCAAAATTTATGTTGCTGACATTTGTTAAGTGAATTTTGCCCTATTTTACGACTTTTTTTGCCAAAGTTGTTAAATGAATCACTGCAGTTGTTAAGTTAGTAACATGGTTGTTATGTGAATCTGGCTTCCCCATTGACTTTGCTTGTCAGAAGGTCACTGCAACCATCATAAATATGAATCAGTGGCCAAGCGTCCAAATTTTTATCAGTGACCATGGGGATGCTGCAATGGTTGTAAACAGTGGTGGGATTCAAATCCCTGAACAACTGGTTCTCTGCATGGATGCGGGCCTGGGCCTCCGAGGCCTAGAATGGACTTCCAGAAGTGGCATCCCCGCACTTCCAGCGGGCCATTCTAGGCCTGGGAGGCCACCTCCAGGCCTCCCAGGCCTAGAACAGACTTCCGGAAGTGGTGTGCATTCAGCCGGTTCTCCGAACTCAACAAAATTTAGCTACCAGTTCTGCCGAACCGATGCGAACCGGCTGAATCCCATCACTGGTTGTAAGTATGAAAAATGGTCATAAGTCACTATTTTCAGTGTTGTAACTTTGAACAATCACTAAATGAACTGTTGTAAATCAAGAACCACCTGTACTATGTGTGTGTGGGGTGTGTGGGGATGCAATTGTCATGTTGTGTCATCTTTTTGTCACTCTTATAAGATACACTTTGGTATTCTAACGCTGTGATTCACTTTATATGAGATGTGTGATTATCATGGTAAGAATACATTGATTTCATATTCCACTAGCTTTCCTGAGAAAGCCTCTTTCTGTCTCCCACATGGTGATAATTGGAATGGCTCCAACAGAAAACTGTTATTGCAACTTCAATAACTTGATGAATGATAACACAAATTTTCCCAACTGAATCAATCTGGACATCACTACAAACTTGTGGTTTCTCTAGCTGAGAGTTATGCTCTTTCCAAATTATATTAAAAATCATTGATTGTAGATACAGTACATTCCAATCAGATACATTTATTCACTACTGAGACTACGTGATGTTCTTGTGCCGGGAAATTGTTTTTTTTTTATTGCTTCAGCTAATCCAGCAGTTCATCTACTAGTGTTACTATAACTCTGTACATGTCTGGTATTGCTTAAGTGCTGCTATAAGTAACAGCTGTTGCTAATTTTGGCTGTTCATATGCCCACATTGTTGAAGTCCAGGAATGCAAAAGATGCATTCTAAATAAAAAGAAAAGGAAATGACACTGATGATACTAACTGGATATTACAAGTACCGACAAAAAGATGTACTGTAGAGCTTTGAGTTGAGCTCAGATTGTACAGAAATCATTTTTGCTCTGAAAGGAAGCAGATCTAGAATTAATCATTAGGAAAGCCAAACATTGCCCAATGTGGATCTGTCTGACCCAGCCACATTTACAATAAATCTGCTACAGAAAGAAACAAGTGCCTTTAAATATAAATATATCACAATCATAAAAAGCTCGCTTCAGTATAGAGATAAAGCCAAGGGTAAAATAACTGTTGTTTACACAACAAAGCAAGGAAGATCAAAACTGAAATTTCTTTTTGCAGCAATTGGAACAAAATGTCTATCTTGTGCAAGGAACACAAGAAATCTGAAATCTGTACAATTATGAACATTAAATGAAAATGCACAACATGGTGGCCTCCTTCCTAGATAATCAATTTTCCTTTTATGATTCTGTAGAAAATATTTCCATATTTTAAACTCTGTTTTCCTTTCTTTTTTTCCCAAAGAAGCAGGACTGAATTCTGTACAGTGTATCATATTATGACTTTTCTGCTCCTACATATAGTACCAGTAGCTGTGATATTAACTCAGCAGCGCATCAGTTCTGTAAACTATTCATGGAATAGAATCTTCAGTTAAGATTTACAAAATGTTTTATTGCATATTAACCTAATGTAGCATTTAAATTACTTATAACCAATTCTGGGTAACCCCTCATCATCTCAGCCTCTTATATGTTGTATGGCAGGGCAAACAAATAATTTTCCCAAAGGGCACATGAGAAACTCAGACTATTGTGAAGGGCTGAACCAATAGGATTGTGAAGATGTGTAGACATGCACACACATACGTTAATTAAAAAAATAGCAGGCACTTTCAAAATAAAAGCAATGCAGTTGTATTGCATGCATGATATACACTTATTTACATTTGATTTCTAATGTCCAGTTAACATCAGGCAGTCTAGACAGGGGCTGTAAAATGCCCAGGTCTGCTATATCAAATCATTGCAATATTTCATATTGATTTATTGGCACTAGAGACAATAGCTGAAAAGGTGTCCATTGCATTCCAAAATGTTTGCAACTTCAGTGATAATTTATTCAGACTTGTAGAGTCTATGTCAATGGGAAAGCATTGTATTTGTTTAAAACTGTTGCCTATTAACTGCAATCCATTATTTTTTAAAGATACATAATTATTTGCTGTTGCATTAATGTTTTAGGGAGCTTTACTGTGTAAGCAGAGAAAATAATAGCAATATTAAATTTACTTTTGCTAAATGCTGTGGACTGATAAATCCATGCTAGCCAATACTTCATCCTTATTTTAATGTAGACTTGTGATCCCTCTTCAATGCTCTGCATCCTTTCAGAGTGAATAATTTATTTTAAAAATGAGTTACCCCTTACCACAGGGTTAAAAGCTCATGAACTATGCTAAAGTATAGAGTTCATTTGCTTGGGTCATTAATTTTCATACCCTTCAGGAAGGAGATAAATAATTGCTAATTATGTCAGTGCCATTTCTATACCTCATCTAATATTCAAGGGCAAGATTGATGAGTGACAGAGTTCTAAAAGATCTTGAGTAATCATTGCATTATTTGACTTAAGGGCCATGATCTTCTCCCTAAATAAATCCTTGTAAAATAATTACCCGCTTCCTTCTTTATTTTACTTTATTTGGAGAAACTAATCAGTTTTAAGCACCTTTGTATTCTATACAATGTGACGGGTAAGACTAAATCATGATGCAATTTTTCCTGTAGAAGCAGGAAAGGGCATAAATAAACTCAAGCAAATTTTAAATTGGAGTAAGATGGCAGTTATGCTTGATAGAGTAGGTTGCCTCATCTATCATAGACTAACCACCTCGGTCTCCTCCTTCTGATCTTCCTAGCAATGTAAGATTGCCTCAGATAACATCTTTCTTGGGTACAGTGGTGGTATTATCAGATTACCTTTCATTATCTTGATGAAAGGGAAAACATAAACCTCTTTTGATTAATTATTCAGAGGTGTTGGAGAATTTCTTGCTCCAGGAGCTACAGAACATTATAAAGATAATCACTCCTGTTTTTTAAATTGCTGCGGAACTATCCAGGAACATGAAAATCTATATTATTAGCTTAAAAATGCATTATAACAGCATTTCAGTTATTCTTGTCTTATAAGAAAAATATCCAGTCTTGAGCAGAATGAGGTTAGTAACTGCATGGAGAGATTCCAGCAAATTAGCATTTTCTGTGAAGCTGAATGAGCCATGCATATATTAAGTAAATAAAACAAAAATTCCAAGACTCTCCAAATTTTAGTAGTAATATCGATTTTATGTATACTGTACATAAAAACTACTTAAGCCCCATGCAAAATTGATTTAAAAACAAAATTACACTAAGCCCTGTCTTCTTGATTTAGATATTTTAGAAACCAACAAAAAACATTTCCCCTCTTTTGTGGAAGCAAGTATTTGGTCAAGACATTTTTCTTACATTTGACAGATTCAAAATGTTCTTTGCTTTCATAGCTGGTAGCCAATTCCGCCTCACAACCTTTTGGGATATATACAGTAAAACACTTGACATGTCTTCCAGATTATTACAAATCTCACATCATAATTCCTTTTAATAAATATTCCTAAACAGAAGCATTCTTGCAGGTGTGTTTGTGTCAAAAAAAAGTCATGTTGATGGTCTCAACCATTTGGAAAAAATACTGCTTTTTTGCAGGAATTGCAATTTAAAAAGCTTAGGGTTTCATTTGTGTAATGTCCTATCCATGGAAGATTTATCTACAGTTTCCCATATTTCAGGAGAAATGGTAAGAGAAAGTTGCATCATTAACAGATTTGGCTGTTTATTGAAGAAGATAAGTTTAAGCTTAAGCTAAATAAATGGTACATCACATGACAAAACTACAGTCAATTTATTGTTCAACTCTGCTACATCTGGGAAAGCACCTGAACAAGTGTCGCTAATAAGTTAGATCCTCATTTTGGTTAGAATCTTCTTAAAATTTTACGTTTCTATAAAAATGTCATCTTAAAACAAAGACCCAGAAGACCAGTGCCAAGCAACAGTCTAAACTTGTACCATTTAAAGTGAATATGATCGTTCAGTCTTCAGTTTCTGTAAAGCTAGACTATTACATAAAATTAACATGCAAAATGCTAGGTAAAGATTTGAACCCATCAATACAATTTACAGTAATGCTAACATTGTGAGCCAGTTTGGTGTAGTGGTTAAAGCACTGGGCTAGAAACCGGGAGACTGAGTTCTAGTTCTGTCTTAGGTATAAAGCCAGCTGGATGATCTTAGGTTAGTCATGCTCTCTTAGCCCTAGGAAGAAGGCAGTGACAAGCCAGTTCAGAAAATCTTGCCAAGAATGCCAGGAATCAACACTGTCTCAAAAGCATAGATAATAATGATCATAAATAAATTAATTGACAGGTTTAAAAAAATGTGAAAATGAAAAAAGAATTGTGTCTGTGGTATGAGGAAATGGATAAAGGAAATGGATAAAGTATGAGGAAATGGATAAAGAAAAGATAGTGGTGGTAATTTTCATGGAATGATGGGAGAGCTAGAGTCTGCCCTCATACATCACTGAAAGGAAAGCTGATAACAGAGGATGAAGGTTTTGTGATAGTAAAACTATCTCTTCTAGATTTCTGCAATGTGCTTGACATGGGTCTATCTTTGAAGACCACTTGGATGTTGCTGTTGGTATAAAATACAGGCGTATTATTGCTAACTGGCCCAAGTTACTTCAAGCCCCAGGTTGACTTTCAATAAACTTCCAGGTACAACTCAAAGTTAGACCATGTCCCATATACCAAAAAGTAAAATAAAAATAAAAATACATAACTAGCATTTGGATACTTGCAGAACCACATTCTCCATTTACGATTGCTCTGACCAACCAACATGGTTATCTTGGACAAGTTTCTGGCTGTTCCCACATCTATGAATTGATGTAGGGAATGGCAAAGTGCAGATCCTTGGTATCGGCACTTTCGTTTTGGAATTTTGGAATAGCTTTCTGGTAAAATCTTATTTGCCTCCACATCGCCTGCAGAGTACTTAAAGGGCTGACTGGGGCCATGTCAGCCATCCCAACTTGGACAGTTAGAAAACTCTCGACTCCACCATTAGCGAAAGTACACTTTACTAAAGCCAAGTGGTTACAGTGTAGCAAAGCCAGAACTGGGATTTTCATGTGTTGAAGCTGACTGACTATTCTTGCCAATTCCCCATCTTCCCCCTGATTATCCCTTAGCCCAATTAGGTTCAAACATATTGTTTTGGTAACTGTTCCTTTCTTTATAGACTGTTTTTGAGGGCATTCTATCCATTGACCTTGGAGCAACCAGATACTCTGACAGGCGGCATGGCACACATAGTTTCAGTTTGTCCTTTTCCTCCCTATTCCCTCCTCCCTATAGTTCCTTCCCCACAGCTGCCTCCCCCAGGTGTTATGATGGATTGGCATCAGGCAAAACATGGATATGGAGCAAGATAACAATCCTGATAGGCCGTCTAGGTTAAATATGATGTTGGGATATTGTTTTTGTTGGGTTAACTGTCACTTAATAATTTAAATTTATAATTCTACTATGGAGGCTGTATTTCTTTCAACTGCCTCTGTATATACAAATTATTGTTGATGAAGATGATAATGCACCATATACCATACCACCTTCCTAATTCTGCAATACCAGATGGCATGTGGAAAGACATAGCTGCTCCTCTCTATTGCTTCCTTGACACTCCATCATTCTTCTCCCTTTAAATGATGAAACAATGATTGAAACAGGTTGTCGGTCACAATAATGGCATATCATTTCCTGTAGCAAAGGTAGCATTTCTTCCATTCCCCTTTCCTGGAGAACACATATGCGATGCTATTGTTTTGTTCTTCATTTGTGGTTCTGTGCTTCTGATCTTGCCCAGTAAATCTAGCCTGTCAAAATCAGTTGCAATGTCAGCTTACAGAATGTACACAGTGGATGTGGTCATGACTTATATTTTCTAAAGACCAGATTTCATGAGATTAATCTCACTTGGTCACCTTGAGAATAGGGTAGCAGAGTAGGAATGCATCCTATGGCCCATGTGAAAAAGCTATCTATGGTTTTGCTTTAATTAAATATCCGTGCAGCATTTGGAAATGATGATATTAGATGAAGTAAAGCAGATCTGGAAATAAATGCATGCAGCTTTTCTTATGTTTCTGTATGTGTTAGCTAATTTATTTTAACCAATACCATCTACCAAAAAAGGTGAAATGTTAACTTTATTATATATTTCACCCTGGTGCTCCAGATATCAGCAAGGGGAGACAGAGAATCAAGGTTACATTTAATGCTGTTCTCTTGTGACTCTTTGTTATTCAGTCCACATTTAGCAGAAATAACAAGGAGTTATTAAAGCAAGATGTAAGGTTGTTTTTGAAAAATTTGCACGGTTTAGCCTATTTATGTATTTCATTTGTGTATGGCTGCCCATCTCAACAAATGACTCTCAGCAGGGAACAAAATTAAAAAGAAAATAAAAAAATTACAATGAGACAAAACTTACATTACATAGCAGCTGAGAATAAACCATATAACTGTATCGCTAATATAATCAAAAATTAGGTCCATGGCACATACTCAGGGTACCAGGTCAGGCACAAGTCCGTAAAGACTTATAAAAAGCAAGCAGGGTTGAGTTCCATCCTTATCTAAAGTGGGAGAATGTTCCATAAAATAGGTGCTATAGTAGGAAAGGCCTGTCTTTGACAGTCCCCACCCAATGCATTCCTTAGCCATTGGGACCCAAAGCATGCCCATCCTTCCTGACCGGATTATAGTTGCTTATGTAAAATAGCATAAGGTGGAGGTTTTTAAGAAGAGGTTGGACAAGCATTTCTCTGAAATGGTATAGGGTCTCCTACTTGGTCATGGAGTTCCAAGTTCCCTTCCAACTCTGCTATCTGTTAATAAGTAATTGTAGTAGGATAATGGCAAAATAGCCCATATGTTCTTCAAAGAGTACAAATCCACAAGGTATTAGAAATACATGATCAGAGATAAAATGATCTACCCTTTATAGCCATTTACAAGCTAGTCATATATACTTGTTGTAAATGCAATCTATACACTGAAGGCATGTGAAAAAGGAACCTACTATAGGCAATCTTTGGTTTAATTGCTCCCCCTTTAGTGAACCTTGGATAAGATGGGCAAAATTTGCCTCTGGATTTCCCATTCAAATAATAGCTAGGTCTGTTGCAATTACAATTTGGATGATTCTTATAAGTTAATGTCATTTGTCAACTTACATCATTTGTGTAGGTATGAAATGGATGTAATGTTGTTGTGCCATAATGAATGTATTGGTACACATGATACCAGTTCAGATCTAATGGAAGTTGAGGTATAATAAGGCAGCCTTGAATGGTCCATAAAGTTGGGTTTCACTGTAGATATTGTTAGTGGATGTATAGTATAGCATGAAAGAAACACAAATCAGGATCACCATCTATCTTTTGCTCAAGGATTATTGCAACAGTAAAGACTTGTTTTACAAAGTATAGAGGTTTTTTTTTAAAAAATCAGATCATAGGGAATATTTCATAGAGTATTTCTTAATTGTAGGATATTTGTAGGATATTCCGAGTCCTTACATTTTGTATCTTTTGCTCACTTTTAAAAACATGGCAGCATTTATTTATTGAGAAGCAAGTCTTGGAGACTTGAACTACTGCCGTTGCTGCCAGAATAATCCTGTCCCAGCCTCTGATTTATTTTAAATGAGACATTTGAGGAAAAGACTATTTACTTACATGTGGAAATGCTGGTGCTTAAATTAGGGCTACAGGCTGCACCTTTGGGAATGTTACCTTCTGAATAAATCTCCCTTCTTTGTGAGGAATTATATGAAAACAATTGCTACATAGACACACTGTGTGCTGATCTAGCAGCTAAACTTACCCCTACAGATCGCACTGAAAAGAAAGCTGGGGGAAAAAATCATTCGATGAGACTCTTAACAAATTTGAGTGATGTTCCAGGGGGTCGTCTTATGACTATATACCTGTTCATACTACAGGATCAATGGGTTTGAGTTTCAGTATTATATCAGTTCTGGTGTTTGTTATTTTATTCCGGTGTGAGTGGAGTTATTAGTTTTTTCAGACCATCATGAAGCTTAGTTCCCTTTCTCAGAGGAGGAACAACCTTGTTTTCCATAATGGGGCATTCATTTCTTTATTTTCAAATGAAAATTAAGTTTGCAACTTGTTTAGATTTTACTTGCTGAACTGGAAGGAAAATGTTTTCTTCGTATTTTTCTGCTAAAGTGTTACATTTATCTTTCTATGCTGTACTGCTGTTCAAAAAATGGTTGCATATTTCCTTTCCAATACATTTAGCATTACTAAATGGCACAGGCTGCTCTCAAAATTATGCATTTAGAAAAAAAGAAAGAGTAATTTTCAAAGAAAAGCCAACAACATAAGGAAGGAAGGAAGGAAGGAAGGAAGGAAGGAAGGAAGGAAGGAAGGAAGGAAGGAAGGAAGGAAGGAAGGAAGGAAGGAAGATGTGGATGTGTGTGTGTGTGTGTGTTTGTATGTGTTTCCATGTGTATGTGAAAGGGAGTTAAACCATAAACATTTCATCATTTCTGCTCTAATTTAAAGTGTGCATGTGACTGAGAGAAGGATTACCCAATGGTATATTGATACAAGTTACTTTCATGCAGAGATGCTTCCCATCCCATCATAGATATAGTAGCAGTTGTCATATGGATTCTTGCCAGCAACAGATGTTTCTCCAGATATCAGCTTCACTCACAGGAAAGTCATGGCAGGCTGTGCTGGATATCAGGCAGTATTTGAAACCATTCCTTTACTTGGTGGGTGGCTCTTCCTCATGTCCAAACTCTTCTGCATTCAATCACTTGAGCTTTTTTAGAAGAATTTCCTATCTGAGAAAAACAAGTAGACGCTTCACAGCAAAATGTCAGACTGTCATTCCTTTTTAACAGGAATGCTTCTGCTTGGATTTCCAGGCAATTATTGGTTGAAACAGGAACATTTCTCTTGTATCCATATTGTTTTTCCAATTCTCATACTACCATACTTTGGTGGGCACTAAGCATAACCTGTGATCATTTGGGATGAAATAGTGGTCTTTTACAGGATTTTTTTTAAATATACATTACAGACCAGAGCGTTCCTGTTGCCCCTTTATTATTACTTAGTGTACATATTTTGGCTACAGTTCTAGATTCACCATTAGAACTCATGATTCAGTCATTGGTGCTAAAGTAGAACCTATAGTTATTATGATGATCAGATTTCTAAATAACTCAGAAAACCTATTTTTATTTGGGATTTCCTTCTTACAAATATAGCCAAGGTTTGGAAATCCAGCTTGATTTTGTTTTGAATGTTAGAAATACAAATGTTCAGGATAAAATGAAGCATACTGAGTTGAAGCTAGATTTAATTGTACATTCAGTAGACCCACTGAATTAATAATAAGATTTGGGTTAGTGTCCCACTGATTTTTACTGCACTCCTTTAAGGACAATCAGTTTATTACATGCACCTTTGGCTTTGTATTTAAAACCTTATTTTAAATCTTTGCAGAACTTAGTGATCTGCACAGAAACTTAGTTTGCTTTCTCAGTTTTGAGATATTGCTGATTTGACTTGCCCCATCTTTGATTTAAACACCAAATGTCTGAAATGCTCAGGTGGCTTCTACTGGAGAAAATGCCAATTGAATTCAAAAGAGGAATCTAGGCAGAAAACTTTCAACAAATGATCAAATTGCATCTCTTTTAGTAACAGCAAGGAAATTAGATTGAATGAGAGTTTTCCTCCTCTGGAAGACTGACAATGTCAAGCTATCAGAGAACAGAGTTGTTAAATGAAGCAGCTTTTTGTCTTGGGCTGCATACAAATGCATATCATTTGACTGGATGACTTGCAGCATAAATAATCTCATTCCACACTATTCAAGAGAATAATTTCCCTTTCAATATAACAGCAGAAACTGGCAACATGCAGTACAGACATTTTGGCCCTTGCTCTATCACACATCTGCATTTTTCGTCCATCCAATCATTGAGCAATTTTTCAGCTCTTTTAAAATGATTTCTTTCTGACCTCAGAAAGATATAGCAAAGCCAAACTCTGGTCAAGTATGTGAACCAGTGAATTGTGACCTTGGGTTTCCTCCAGTGAAAGCTAGAAAAGGTTTCATGCTGCTTAAATGCACCATTGAAAAGTTTCTGGAAATAAATTTGTAATTATATTTCCCTTTTTTTGAGTCAGAGTTTCTTGCTGAAAGGTACTTTAATTTACATTAAAATATTTGTTTCTTTGTGGCAGCTCCTCAAATATTGGAATGCCGCTATCACGTCACTCCTAGTCCTTCTTTTCTCTAGACTAGCCCTGCCCAATTCCTGCAACTGTTCTTCATATGTTTTAGTGTCCAGGCCTTTAATCATCTTAGTTGCTCTTCTATGCACTTTTTCCAAAGTCTCAACATCGTTTTTGTAATGTGCTGACCAAAACTGGATGCAGTATTCCAGGTGTGGTCTTACTAAGGATTTATAAAGGTGTGGTCTCAATGAGGATTTATAAGGGATTTATAAATATTTCATGTGATTTTGATTCTATGCCTCTGTTTATACAACCAAGGATTGTATTACCTTTTTTTGGATGCTGCCACACACTGCTAACTCATGTTTAAGTGATCATCCACTAGGACTCCAAGGTCTCCAAGGTCTCTCTCGCAGTTACTGTTTCTGAGCCAGGTTTCGCCTAATCTATACCTTTGGTTTTTTGTTTTTTTTGTTTTTTCTGCTTAGGTGTAAAACCTTGCTTTTCTCTGTATTTCTATCTTTGGTTTTTCTTGCCTTTTCCTACCTTGCTTTTTTCCACATTAAATTTCATGTTGTTGGATAGGGCCCATTGTTCAAGTCTGTCAAGATCTTTTTGGATCCTGAGTTTGTCTTCTGGGGTGTTGGCTACTCCTGTCAGTTTGGTGTCATCTGCAAATCTGATGGGTTCCCCTTCTATTCCCTCATCTCAGTCATTTATGAAGATATTGAAGAGTATTGGGCCTAAGATGGAATTTTGTGGTACCCCACTGCTTACTTCTCTCCATGTGGATGTAGTGCCATTAAGAACTAGTGGTTGAGTATGGTTTGTCAGCCAGTTAGAAAACCATCTTATGGTGATGCTGTCTAGCCCAGGGCTTTTCAACCTGTGGTATGTGTACCACTTGTGGTACATTAATGAGTGGCAGGTGGTACGCAGCCCTGCCTAGCCAAGTGTAGTGGGGAAGGGAAAGAGCCAGCACAGACAAAGACTTACAGTGAGAGAGTCCACTGGAGCTGCAGATTTTACTTATGAATGGAGCCATTTGGGGAGGCTGCCTTAGCTGGCAGCCAGTACTTACATTTTTTTTTCTTTAAGTGCCGGCTGGGCTCCTTACTTTCCTTTCTAGCCAGTAGCTAATTCTTAAAGGGGAAGTGCCTTTTTAAGCTAGTTCACTCAGCAACTTGTCTTTTCTGTCTCTGGAGGCCTTTCCTTGTTTGATCAATATATGGAAGAGGGAAAATATGGGGGGGGGGTTCAAATTCTTTCTTCAGAAGGAGATGGGAATGAGAAAAAGGGAGGCAGGGAAGGGAGGGAGGGAAGAAAGTCCCACCTTAGCACTTGGCCACCAACAGCTCTGCCATTGACTTTGCTTGTCAAAAGGTTGCAGAAGGGGATCACATGACCCTGGGACACTGTGACCATCATAAATATGAATCAGTTGCCAAGCATCCAAATATAAATCACATGACCCTGGGCATGCTGCAATGGTCATAAGTGTGAAAAATGGTCGTAAGTCATTTCAGTGCAATTGCAACTTTGAACAGGTTTTTTTTTTTGTCACCAAGTTTTTGACACCTTGCTAGGTGGTACTCGAATATTGCCATATCCTAAAAGTGGTACAATCGGTAAAAAGGTTGAAAAGCCCTGGTCTAGCCCACATTTTTCTAGCTTAGCAAAAAGTAGGTTGTGATCTACTTTGTCGAAAGCCTTACTGAAGTCTAAGGATACTATGTCCACAACATTTCTCTTGGCTACTAATTTAGTCACCTTGTCAAAGAATGAAATAAGATTGGTTTGGCATGATCTGTTTTTAACAAACCCGTGCTGGCTTCTAGTTATAACTTTATTTGTTTTTAGATGTTCTAGATTTTCATGCTTTTGTTCTTTTGTATTGCTTTTAATGTGTTGTTAGATGTCCTGAATTAGATTTGCAAGATGGGTATTCATATAAATCAATAAAGTCATTATTTATTATTTATTGGTAGGGTCCCCAGTGCTGTCTGAGCTCGGTGTTTTTTCTTGCAAATGTTTCATTACCAAACTAGGTAACATCATCAGTGCTAGAAGGAAGTAGGATTTCTTTCTTTCTTTAATATAGAACATGCAACCTTTTCCATGTTTACATTCAAGGCAAATTAAAATCTCATTATTAGCATTGCAAGGACACTTAGAAAGAAAGCGTCTATTTTATATTACAGTAAGTTGACTGCAGAGATAACCCATCTCTGTTCCTCTTTTCCTTTCATTTCCAACATCTCCTTCATATGGTGTGGAGGGAAGACAAGAGAAACAGTCTTCTGTACAGTATTTTCTGAGAACATGGGAATATGGGTGATGCAGTTGTAGACAATTTAATGTTATTGGAGTGCATAATGAAAAGACCATTGAAAATTATTTTACAGTCAAGGTTAAGTGTTTTGTGTAAATATTTGACCAAATTGTATATAATGTAATATGTTTGGAGGAGCTATTTTGACATAAAGCTAAAATAAATGTTAAAAAGAGATGTCATTGCAAAACACATATGGAAAGATAAAGGGTTTGCTGGCCTGCTTAGTTGTCATTATTGAAGGTAAATGACATCTAATGACAACGAGTAAAGAAAAAGGAAGTCAAATAAGAGAGGAATGTGGTGTAATGATTAAAGTGGTGGAATGGAATGAAGAATGTTCTAGACTACTCTAAGCTGTGGAAACTCATTAAATGACATGGCTTCAATCTCTGTTAGTATTTTGTTTATTTGTTTATTTATATGAATGGTTGCCCATCTTAAACACAACTCTTGGTGACTCAAAACAAAACCAGTAACTATAAAATCATAAACTATTAAATAAAACAAAAATCCAGTCCCTTACTCATCTCCTTATGATGCCCATAACCAGCTCCAGGTAGCTTTACTCTATCCCAGTACCTGAGTAAAAGGCCAGATCTTGATAGCCTTCCGAAATGCTAAAAAAGTGAGAGCCTGCCAATTCATTTATAGGGGGAAGGTGTTCCTTAAAGTAGGGGGGGCTATAGAAAAGGCACACTTCTGAGGTCACATTAGATAACAAGATGTCAGGGAAAGAATCTGGAGAATGGCATCCTATCCAATATGGTAGGATGGATAGATCTCTCAGGTAGAGATGGTCCTGCACATAACCATGTCCCATGCTATGAAAACTTTTAAAGGTGGTAACCACCACCTTAAATTGGACCTGGAAGGAAACTGGAAGCCAGCGTAGGTTACACAACATAGATGTAACATTGCAAACATGCAGTACTGCACACACACTGCATTCTGGACCAGTTGTAGCTTTGAAGTAGTCTTCAAGGGAAGCACCACATCAAGCACATTGCAGTAATCCAAATGGAAAATGATTAAAGTATGAGTAACCATGAGCATGGTCTCTGGGTCCAGGAAAAGCACATTTGGGGCACTAGACAAATCTGTGCAAAGCCTTTCCTAACTATTGCTGCCACCTGCTTCTTGCTGTGAGTCCAGCAAGACTACCAAATTGCTCATCTGGGGAGGTGCAACCCTGTCCAGAGTCAATTATGACAGATCACCAGACTCTAGGGGGGAGAGGTCAAAAACCCAAAGCCTCTCCATCTTGCCAAGATTGAGTTGAAGTCAGTTTCTCCCCATCCAAATTTTCAGTCTTTCAGCACCACAATCATATCATCTGCCTGGCCTCAATGCAAGGATATATGTTGCCTTGCATTACTGAATAAGAAAAAAGAAATAAACATTTTAAAATTAAAAATGGTGGAAAATATTTGCAGCTTGGGTGGTAGATGTTGATGATGGTTCAGAAATTAAACAACAAACTCGGAGAACAAACCACCACCAACACATTTTAAAATACATAAATTAGAAAGATAACCATTTAAAACAACATGCCAATTTTTCCTAATAATTGTATAGACTTTCTCATCAAATTCATCTTCTTAAATCAGATTATTCCCTTCCTAAAAATGATTAGTCTGCTTCTCTAAAATCAGATTATTCCCTTCCAACATAGTTTCCATCCCAGCTCATTAGTAATCTGAGTGAAAATAACACTCAATAACTTTTCTTCACATGTGTTTTACTCAAAAGAAGTATAAGCTGTCATGGCCATTAACTTGAGTCTGAATATAGAATTTTAAGCCTGTTGATTGTATAACTTTGCACTTGAAAGTAAGGATTAGCAATTATGTACTCAAAGCTCAACATTTGTGAGCTCTACTATAACCACTGATTCTGACCATCCAAATGTCTGGTTTCCTCAAGGTGCAGTTGAAAAGTGATGAATCAAAAACCTTTGCAATGAAGATACTAAAGAAACGCCACATAGTAGACACGAGACAGCAAGAACATATACGCTCAGAAAAACAGATCATGCAAGGCGCTCACTCAGATTTTATTGTGAGGTATGATTGTGTTCTTGGCTAAAACTCCCTTCTTTCAGAGTGCAGAAATTTGTTCCCAGCTTTTCATTGCATTCTTGTATCAAATTGCTATATAATACCTTATCTGGTCTAAACATTCATTCAAATGCCTGAAATATCTGATGAGTGCATGAATTCTGATACATGATACTACGTTATTTATCATTGTAAATACCATTTGGTAACTTAAATGAAGAGTAAAGTTGCAATGTGCATAAAAAATCATGGGTTTCTACTTTATAAAACAGCAAATGCATTTTTAAAGATAGACATTTGCTTATTAAAAACTATGAAAGGCATGTTAACTATATTTTAAAAGCTGTTGTGGTTTAGTGGTTAGAATGCAGTATTGCAGCCTAATTCTGCCAACAGCCAGCAGTTCAATTCTCACCAGCTCAAGGTTGACTCAACCTTCCATCCTTCTGAGGTCGGTAAAATAAAGACCTAGATTGTTGGGAGGCAATATGCTGATTGTGTAAACCGCTTAGAGAGGGCTGTGAAGTACTATGAAGCAGTATATAAGTCTAAGTGCTATTGCTATTGTTATTTCTGCTCTCCTTCCCATTCTTCCCATTCTGTGCTGTAGCAGCACAGGTCATAGTAACTCATTGTGTATAGATGGATACACACAAACATGCACATATTTTTACCTCCAAAATGTTACAAGGTGGCTTAGAACAACATTGAATTCCGCCTTTGCTTCTTTAGATACTTGGATCCCTAACCTCCTTTGAGTCATCTTCATTATAATTTTATGAAACTTGTATAAAATAGTAAAAATACAAGTAAAAGTTGTTTCTGCCTGAGAGTTAATTCATAATATCCAGCTTTCTAGCAAAAAGATTGTAAATAAGAAAAATATACTAAAATCCCTTCATAGAATAGCTTATTTTGATTAAAAGCAGTCCAAATATTGCAAAAATGTGAGATCTGCATATGTCAGAATTCTTCATCAAGCTAGGGATTATTACGGACAAGACAAGAAAGGAGCAAAACAAATCATCTCTAGTACGGTCTTGGACTATAATACACCTAGGTTCCTTCATTATTCATAAATAGAGCCATGGTGGCACATAGGTTAGAATGCAATATTGCAGGCTAATTCTGCTAATTGCCAGCAGTTCGATTCTCTCTGGCTCAAGATTGACTCAGCCTTCCCTCCTTCCAGGGTCAGTAAAATGAGGACCCAGACTGTGGGGGCAATACGCTGTCTCTGTAAATCACTTAGAGAGAGCTGTGAAGCACTAGGAAGCGGTATATAAGTTTAAGTGGTAGTGCTCTTACTCTCACTATAATGGAGGATCCAAAAAAAGAACATGAAATAATATGTAAAGCAATTTCACAAGAAAAAGACAATTAGAAGTTTTAAAAGAAATCAACCCTGTTGGGTCGTATTTGCAAACATGTTTTCCAAGCCGATAGGCCAAATTTTGCCTCACTATGGGTAACTATGGTCTGTTGCCAGAAAAGAGATGCAACAGTTTTCTTCTGCATCTGGCAGTGCTTGTATGAGATGTCGAATTAATGTAGCACTTAAGTCCCTCTCAGAATTACAGTATTATAGGACATGTTGCATATCTTCTGTAACTGGGAACCCCACAGGCATTCTTGATGGACAATCTTTTGATATTTGCCATAAATGATAGCTGAAGGCAATTCATTGATCCTGATAAGGCCAAATGTCGTACATCTTTTATTTATTAGAGATTGACAACAGTTGGTATAGTAAGCCTCCAGTATTTATATTCCCTTGATGCAGGAAAAGAAAAAAGCAGCAGAAATCCTCAAAAGCTAAGTCACATGTTGTCTACTGAATTCAGGAAAAAAAATTAATTGACAGAAGTCTGAATAGATTAGATAGACTCATTTTTTCTCAGGACGATAACAATACAACACCTAAAAACCACCAGCTATTCTTTATATACAGATCACAGACTATATTTAACATTTCAAACTCCAGTAAGCATTCATAATTCTTTTCCCCCTTTCTTTTATAGGCTATATAGGACATTTAAGGACAGCAAGTATTTATATATGTTGATGGAAGCCTGTTTAGGTGGAGAGCTTTGGACAATTCTCAGGGACAGGTAAGAGATGTCATAAGATTTATTTTGATAGGAAATGAGATTCATTTGGCATACCAACACAAACAAAGCTATATAATTAAAAAAATTAAGAGTTTGTTTATTCCTATCACAATTAAATAAGGCATACTATATGTCATTAAATTTAAAATACAAGTTTAAAATATGTACAAATTAAACAGATCTTGCCCAGAAACTAGCAACATTAATTAAGTTCTTTTGTGTGCCGCAAGTGTGCACTGATCAGGACACAAAGGACAGGTACCAGTATACATAAGTGTTGTTGTCTGCATGACACCACAGTCACAAAGGGCAGAAGCCACCAAATAGCCCCTTTTTCAGATCTTGTATTTGCTGCCCATCTTGTATCCAGTGACTCTGGGCAGCTTACAACATAAACACATTGAAAAACATTAAAATCATCCATTATAAAAACACAGCAAATGAAACATTAATAGATAAAATCAAGAAAGGAGCCACACACACCCTGGGGGGGGGGGCATGGTGTTGAGTTTTAACTCAACCACCTCCAGTATGAAAGCTCCCTCTTATTAATGTAATGTGGGAAAGAAGCATCATTTCATAGAATTATTTCCCAATTATCTCTGTCCTATCAGAATTCTCCTTTTACTTGCTTTTCCCTACTGCTTTTCACAAATAGTAAGCTGTAACTTACTATGTCTTTTCTAAGGTACATCCCTACAGCATTTGTTCTGAGCGATACATGCAGCCAATTTGATCTCTGTCATCTTCACGCTCTGAGAGCTTTTAAGTCCAAGTTGTTTTACTGTGTAAACATTTCTGGCAGAGATGATGTGGTATGTGAAATGTAACCTGCATAGATAGTTCCCTCATTTTAGTAAGGAAATAAAAATAATCTGTCTCTTCCAGGCTTTTGGATAAAAAGAACTTGAATGGTATAATGGAAAGAATAAATTTGGAAACAGTCAAATTCTGGCTTGGCTGTGATACCAGTTGTGTATCCTTGAGCAGGATTCAAAATGTAATCTAAATGCGTAAAAACTAGTGTGTTGTACTGCCATGTAAACAACTCTTCATTTTCTAGGGCTGACAAAAAAAAAAAAGCAACTGCTTTCTATGGCAAATAGATTTGGTTCAGTCTTTCAGTTTAAGACAATATTCTGCTCTAGATCACAACCCCCAGGCTGTGTCCCACTACCAGGCCATGGCCTATCTGCAACCCAGGCCGCACAAGCAGTGGGCTGGCGCACATGCACAGCACAACTTGCACAAGTCATGCTACGCATGCGCATGTATGCCAGTCCGCCACTCATGCAAGTTGAGCTGCACATGTGTGCTGGCTCGCTGCTCGCATGACCTGGTTCCTCTCCCCCCCCCCCGCTGGGCCACCAAGCCCCAAAGGTTGAGGACCGCTGCTGTAGATCAGGGCTTTTCAACCTTTTTACCGATTGTACCACTTTTAGGATATGGCAATATTCGAGTACCACCTAGCAAGGTGTCAAAAACTTGGTGACAAAAAAAAAACCTGTTCAAAGTTGCAATTGCACTGAAATGACTTATGACCATTTTTCACACTTATGACCATTGCAGCAACAGGGTCATGTGATTTATATTTGGATGCTTGGCAACTGATTCATATTTATGATGGTCACAGTGTCCCAGGGTCATGTGATCGCCTTCTGCAACCTTTTGACAAAGTCAATGGCAGAGCTGCTGGTGGCCAACTGCTAAGGCGGGACTTCCTTCCCTGCCTCCCTTTTTCTCATTCCCATCTCCTTCTGAAGGAAGAATTTGACACACACACACACCCCATATTTTCCCTCTTCCATATATTGATCAAACAAGGAAAGGCCTCCAGAGACAGAAAAGACAAGCTGCTGAGTGAACTAGCTTAAAAAGGCACTTCCCCTTTAAGAATTAGCTACTGGCTAGAAAGGAAAGTAAGGAGCCCAGCTGGCACTTAAGGAAGAAAAAAAAATGTAAGTACTGTCTGCCGGCTAAGGCAGCCTCCCCAAATGGCTCCATTCATAAGTAAAATCTGCAGCTCCAGAGGACTCTCTCACTGTAAGTCTTTGCCTGTGCTGGCTCTTTCTTTTCCCCACTACACTTGGCTAGGCAGGGCTGCGTACCACCTGCCACTCATTAATGTACCACAAGTGGTACGCATACCACAGGTTGAAAAGCCCTGCTCTAGATGATGGTCAAGATTACATGTGTCCAAAATGTATGTATTAGTAGAATTCATGGGATTAAGCTAACTACCAACTGATTTTGAAAGAAGACTAGATAAGAATAACCATGCCTTGATCAGACTAAGGCCTGTTTGGTCCAGCAGTCACTTTATCTCATGGCTTATCAGATGCTTATGGGAAGCCCATTAGCAGACATATTAGTCCCTCCATTCACCTTCTTCAGCTAATGATACTGAGAGAACACTCTTACTGAAGACAACATTTAGCCATCATGATCTGCAGCCTATTGCTGGAAATTACTTAGGACTGCTGGCAGCAACAGGAGTGTGTCCTCAAATGATCCATATCTTGGTTGACAGGGCAATTCTGACAGATATCCCTGCCCAAAAAAATATTTGGCATCGGCCAGCAGAAATAAACTTCTGAAAAGCACAGCAAAGGGTTCCTGTATCACCCTACCCAATTCAGTCAGTGAATTAGGTAGGGTTCCTGTATCACCCTACCCAATTCAGTGTTGTTGAATTAGTGTTGTTCTCTTAAAGTTGACAGATTTCACTATTATGATGGACATCGTGCTTTTAAATATTTAACATGCAATTTTATTCAGGGCTAGTTTCAGGCAACAGAGTAAGCCAGTGATGGTGAACCTTTTAGAGACCGAGTGCCCCAAAACCGGCCCCGCCATGTCCCGCCCCCCCACTCCGCCCCCCATCCTGCCCACTCCACCCCCGCCCGGCCCACCCGCAGGGGCATTCACCGCCTCCACGGCCCGCCGCAGAATGCCCAGGCAGCCCAGCAGCGCCATGGTGGCCACGCCCTCTGCCCGCACCCCACAGCATAACTGTGCGTGATGGGGCGTGAGGGCGGAGTCTTGTCCCCGCTGCCCGGCTGCCATGTCCTTGGCTGCGCTGCTCCATGCGGGCCGCGCTCGGGGGCAACTCTCCTCCGGGGGGGCTGCTGGTGAGGGAGCTGTGGGGGGAGGTGGGGCTGGGGTGATGGCACACATGCCCACAGAGAGGGCTCTGAGTGCCACGCATGCCATAGGTTCGCCACCACTCGGGTAAGCCATTCACGGAAGTAGTGCTGCAATCCTGTTCTGACCTAAATAGAAATTCCATTACATTCAATGGGACTTGCCTGGGAGGATTTCTTTTATTTAATATATTACCTACCACTCTAATCTCTATACTCTGGGTTGTTTACAAAATGCAGCAAGAAAGAAAATACGACCAATAAAACCATATATCTCACAAAAGCCAGAACAATACATTTTGCTGCAAGCAATCAACAACTCAAATCCAGCTGCCCCAATAACACTAATCCTCAAATATCTGGGAGAACAAAATTGGGGAGGGGGCAATCTCAACTTGGAGAACAAGCTGTCTGCAATGCAACCAAGGAGGTCTGCTTCCACCTACCAACATGTATTAATGTATTTACTTTAAGGTCTGTTTTTTATTGAGGTTAGTTTGGTTTGGTTTTCTTATTTTAAAACTTGTTTTTAACTATCCAGAGGCTCTACTGTGGCACCGGCAGCCATGTAAAACAAACAATCAAACAAAAAAAATGTAATGTGGGATCAGGAGGTGGAAACACCCTGTCCCAGGAAGACTTTGCAGGATAGGTAGATTCTTCCTGATTCCAAAGACAACCAAGATGGACTTTATAATTCATACCAGCATTTTGAATTGAATTCAGAAACCTATTGGCCAATCAGTGCTGAGTCCACAAAGAAGATCAGTATATATTATTCCAATATACTGTTTTTCAAAAGGCAACTGGAGTGTTTTTCCTTGAAGACGTTTTGCTTCTCATCCAAGACGTTTCTTCTGTTCTGACTGAATGGTGGAGGATGGAAGGATTTATATTCCTTGCTAACAACCAGATGACTGTAAGGAATATAAATCCTTCCATCCTCCACCATTCAGTCAGAACTGAAGAAACTTTTTGAATAGCAAGCAATACGTCTTCAAGAAAAACAAAGTCCAGTTGCCTTTTGAAAAGCATCTTTGGAACAACCATGACCTGGATGAATGAGAATCTCCATAGATGTCTGTATATATTAATTAGGCCATGGTATTCTGGACCAACTGCAATTTCTCAGATGCCTTCAAAAGTAGCCCCAGGAAGAATATGTTGCATTCCTATATCATAGAGGTGTTAATGATGAGTTAGTTTCACAAGTTATCCACTACCACCAAAAAAAGAGGGTTTTATTGGTGCACCAGCTCTCTATCTGCTGATCAAGCAGGAGCTTGAATTCAGATAGGCTTGTGAATGTGTATGAACTTAGTGGGGAAGGTAACCTTGTCCAGAGCCAGAATAGAAGTTTGAGTCATGCAGCTTTGCTTTTTGTATGAACACTACTTCCACTTTGCCTGGGTTTAATTTCACCCAGTTTTTCCCATCCGATCCTTTTCAGCTTCCAGATATCGAATAAGGATCTCCTGTGCATCTATGGCTTAGCCTAGGAAGGTAACGAATGGCTGGGTATGATCAGAGTATTGATGATACCTGAGACTGCTTAACCCACTACTGACCATCTCTTTTCTTTCAAGCACTTTCAGTAATGTATCTCATCCCAATCTCCTACTTACTTACATTCCTCCTTGTGTTCCTTCAAACATTCTCCTTAGGGCTTACAAGTTAAGCCTCCCCACCCGTGTCCCTGCATACACACACACCCGCCCAGTGCATTATCACTTTCAGACAGGGAGCTACGTATTCTCTTCCACACAACCAATGTTCCTCCAGATCTCCTTTCAAAATATCATGGAAACTATTTCAGCTAAAGGAAGCACCCATAGTCAACAGCAGCAATCCAGCCAAAACAAAATGTTCCTTTTAATAAGCATTAAAGATCCAGGTCCTATCTATTACAGAATGTCATCTGATGGGGCCCAGGAAGAGAGCATTTTCTCTTCCAGGGATTAGGTTGGCCCCAACCCTTCTGTCTTTTTTGCAAGGCCTTAAAGATGCAGTTTTGGCCCTGTGCTGGGGGAGCTGGATGTGTGGAAAATTGTGCAGTCATTGTGTTAATCTGTCACTGTTAATTTTTATTTTAACCTTGGCTATTGATTAGTATTTCTATGGGGTTTTATATAATTTTATGTAGTTTTTAATTGTTGTCAGCCACCCACAGTCATGACTTTGAGACAGAAAGCCATATAAATTTAAATGAATAAATATAATAAAAAAAACCTATTAGGAGGAGGATAATTAAACTTTTAGACCTCCCTTTATCCAAATATAGAGGTAGAATGCAAATCAGATTCAGGAGTGTTCCTATAATTCTAAAATATATTAGAAATAAAACAAAATGCAGTAATAAAATATCAAAATCAAAAGATATGAAAGAATGAACTTTCAACACCTGATTGAAATTATGTAAATAAAAGTAGATCACTTGGGCTATGGCAAATACTGTATTTAAAACTTATCAGTTGCATAAATGGCACAGCAAAATAAGACAAAAATATAGTAGTGAAATCTCAAAACTTACTTTTATAATATTGTTTTTATTATCATTTTAAATTCCATTTACTTGTATTTAATTTGTTTAAAAAAATACAATTACAATACAAATTACCTTGTGCTAAGATTTCTTTTAATTGTTTGCAGAAGTCTTTGATCCTTTGTTTTAATACTTTTTCTATCTACTCCTGGTATCTGCTGCCATCTAGCTATGAAAGAGAATTTCTCTTTTATTTCCTTAAGTATTTCCTTAATAATTGAAATGCTTAGCACTAGCAAAACCTTGTTAACTTTTTATCCTGTTTTAGTTTTAGGCTGCCTTCCTGCTTTGGAACAGGCTTACCCAGCAAAATGTCAGTATATATATATCCTAAGGAAAGATAAATATAAGGTTTAAAGTGCTTACCCAGAAGTTAATTTGGGGAACGTGAAATGTGAAACCGTCTGTATCTAACAAAAAAACTGACCATATTGGTTCTGGTTTTAAAACTTAATTTGGCAGTTGGTTGTAATATATAGCAGTGATTTTTGATTTTGTGACTTGTTGAAATAAGCTTCTGATCTCTATGCTTCTTTTGTCCAGAAGGGAATGAAGAAAAATAAATTCAGTTTGGGGAATAAACGCATGAGGGTTTTTTGGTTGTTTTTTTTAAAGATCTCAGACTAAGCAATAAACAGAGAAATGTGATTCTATCATAGCCTACAGTTATTTTGCAGTCTGGTTCTTCTGATAGCTAGTGGGCTTTTGCAGTCAAGTCATTAGATAAATAAAGTATTCTCTTCTGACACTTTCAGTGGTTTCACACAAAAATAGTTGAACTATGATTTTCAGTTTGCAAGATATAATGCTGCCTGAGGAAAGCACTGCCAAGTACTTCACTCATAAAATCCTATATATATTTAAATACATATTTTAAGTCCTCGACTTACAACAATTCATTCAGTAAACGTTTGAAGTTACAACGGCACTGAAAAAAAGTGACTTATCATCATTTTTCAGACTTATGACCATTGCAGCATCCCCAATGGTCACCTGATCAGAATTTGGATGCTTGGCCCAGCATTATGTGATCCCCTTTTGCGATGGGGAAGCCAGATTCACTTAACAACCGTGTTACTAACTTAACAACTGCAGTGATTCACTTAACAACTGTGGCAAGAAAGGTTGTAAAATGGGCCAAAATTCACTTGACAATTTACTCACTTAACCACAAAAATTTTGGATTTAATTGTGGTCGTAAGTCAAGGACTAGCTGTAATTTACTGCACTGCTCCAAAAGCTGATTTAAACAAAACAAAATGTAATGTCCTTGTATCTTGTAGATAATTGGGAAAATTGGATGACTGCCTTTGTCAGTGTCAAAATCTCCGGTTTTGGGGAAATGGGGAAAATCAGCCATGCTCCATTATCCTTTTCAACAGTCTTCAATGATGCCATTGTCCTTCCTATTTGGTTTTTTTTTTTTTTTTTTTGGTCTTCTGGAAGCCATGATGGCTGAGGTTAAGGGAGCTAAGGAATATCAACAAGATCAGACTCCTGGAACAGAATCGTCATTGGCAATCAGGGATTCATATTCTGTAGTCCCCACAAAAGATTCGGTGCTTCCTGCAAAGGCTGGATGTTTTTCCCCTTTTGTTCCATCAGGAATAAAATAATTTTGGGAGAAATTCATAGAGGGGGAGCATGAGGGTATTACTTTAATTATTTTTCAAAAGCAGGTAGTCCTCGACTTACAGCAGTTTGCTTAGTGACCATTCAAAGTTACAACAGCACTGAAAAAAAGGGACCACTTTTCATGCTTATACGACCATTGCAGCATCCCCGTGGTCATGTAATTTACATTCGGGTGCTTGACAAGTGGTTCATATTTATGACGGTTGCAGTGACCCAGGGTCATGTGATCAACTTTCTGACAAGCCAAGTCAATGGGGAAGCCAGGTTCACTTAACAACCGTGTTACTAATTTAACAACTGCAGTGATTCGCTTAACACATGTGGCAAGAAAAGTCGTAAAATGGGGCAAAACTCACTTAACAAATTTCTCACTGAGCAACATAAATTTGGGGCTCAATTGGGGTCGTAAGTCAAGAACTATCTGTATTTAAATCCCTACTTTCCCCTAAGTAGAATGGAAGGTTTGCCATATTTCTTCATTTTTGTCCAAGAATGGTCACTTGACTCCACTCAAGGGTGTGCCCCCATGCCATTGCAAGTAAGGGTGCATAAAAATTAATATAGCCAGTTCAGATGACTTATCTTTCTCTGTCTGTAAATTCTAAATAGTATTTTCATATACCTCAATTTTCATTCATCCCCATTTAATTTAACCATGTGCATAATATTTACTACTGTACAATGGAGTGAATTTAAGAGGAGCAAACCATTTGGCATAAGCCTAGTTTATTCTTAAACAAGTCAGCACTGAGCAACACAAATTAATACATTCGTCAACTTATTACTGGAGCCCAATCCAAATTACCATAACTCTGTTCTGGAATGAAAGTCTCTCTGTTTTCCTCACCTCTTAATGCATGCAGTATTTCTACATTTGTACTCCTAGAACTATTTTTTTCATACCCATCAGATGGTGGGTGCAGGGATGCAAAACCAGGAATTGGAAGGTGGACTGGCCATGTTTATATTAACCCCAAACACACATACATACCCTCCTTAAGTGACCCTACCTCCTCATGCTAGAATAAGTAAACTAGAATATCTGAAGCATTTTGCTGTGAGCCAGGATGCCCCAAATTCAGTTTTCATAAGCAGGCTTATACAAATCCCTGTTCTCTTGTTTTCAGATCGTTTATCTGCAATATGGGGATGAAAACAGATTGGATTCAGACTTAGTCATGCTTAGATCAGTTCTATTAAAATCAGAGAGAAAAACATGATGAACACAAATCCCATTATTTCCACTAGGTTTACTCATTGAAAAGACTTATTTTGTATTGAAGTAAGGCTGTGTGATTTTCTGTACTAAAAAATGTGTGAAGTATAAAGGTGAAGCATAATATCTGGGAGATTTTTTTTCTATTTGTTGTTGACTTCTAAGCTCATCACCAGAGGCTGTGTTTAGAGGAGCTCTGGAAACTAAGATCTGGATAGAACTATTTTAGAGTATTAGCATTTCACTTAATTTATTTATTGACTATGTTTCTAGAACTGTCCATGTGGTATTTTGCTGGTTTTTCTTTTAAACCATTCTGTCAAAATGGAATGCATTCTAATGCTCAAATGTATCTTAAAAAATGTGTCTTAAAGCTGTTGGATTTTTTAAATCTCTTTAAATATCTTCAGTCTTTTAAAATATTTGTTGTGCTTTCTATACTTATCTTCCCAATTTTAATTGCCATGCTGTTTTTTACATTATAATTATATAATAATGGTGCTATCATGTTTGTTTTTACTGTTGCCAAAGGTCCTTAACTGAATGAATAAGTAATCTCAATCTCTCTCTCTCTTTCCTCTTGACAGAGGTTCATTTGAAGATTCTACAACCAGATTTTATACAGCTTGTGTGGTAGAAGCTTTTGCCTATTTGCATTCCAAAGGAATCATTTATAGGGACCTCAAGCCAGAAAACCTCATCCTAGATCACCGAGGTTATGCCAAATTGGTGAGTGGTGGGGATGTTTTCTTCCCAAACAGCAATTAAATATTACATCGCCCTGTAGTTAAAGCTCAGTTGCCTCTTCCATTGTAATAAAATGCCTTTTCTAACAGCCCTAAAACTATACTTCTAGCCAAAAGACAGTATTCAGCTCTGCAATTCTGGGACAAATCAATTTATAAAAGATTTAATGCAAACAGATTAATCTGATTGTTTCTGGGAGCCAAATAAGCAAAAATGGACTTTTGTTCCTCTCCATAAAATTTCAGAAGTTTATTCCCTTTTGTTGTACCCTTCTGGTATGGGAGTGTAGTGGGGCTGTCTGAAAGTGTCTGCAGGAGCCTGGCTGGGGAGAGAGAGATTGGGACAGCTGCTGCCAGTTTTGGGTGCGGCAGGCGTGGATGAGGGAAAAAGATAGAAAAGGAAGGAAGGAAAGGTGTGTGGGGTTGGTTGTTGCAGTTCGTCAGGTGAAGACAAAGAGGGGTTGGAGGTTTTAAGCTGATCCCTTCTGGTGAAGGAGGGGAAAAGGAGAGAGTGAGAGAGAGTGAGGGGGTGGAATTGTATTGCTTTCTTTCACAAGGGGGATATCCCAAGTGGAGGCAAGAGAGAGTGTGTGGAGAAAGAAAGTTGCTGGGGCTGTTAACCTCGTATTTTAATAATAAAGGATAAGGGGGGAGGGGTTTGACACTGACCTGTCTGAGACTGTAAGAAGCCACAGAAGAGGAACAGAGGCTGCTGTTGCTTTGAAGACTGGAGGCCATCCGAACTGTGACTATTGCTGCTGGTGCCAGTTTTAGATATTGTGGGGAGTTGCCCTGAGGGGGGCGAGCCATTACTGCAGCACGCTGACTGCTTTTGTTCATGTTTTACTACTGCCTGGAGCCAGGGGTTTTTGCCCCTCCCCATTTGTTTCCAAAAGGTCGCTGAGGAATCATTGACTGTTGCCGCTATGACAGCCTGGGGCTGCTAGACACCATCACAGCATTGACTATTGGGGCTAGGGGCTGGTCATCTTTGTTCCTGGAAGCCCCTCCCTGAAGACAAGAGCCTGCTACCTCCTCACTTTGTGTGAGCCTCTGTTGGAAGAGACACTTTACTAACACCTAGAGAGCACAGCTGCAGAGCTTCACTAAATGGAACGGGGCCGGGGTGGGCCCTGGGCTTTGGCGGCCTCTCAGGGGGTAACGCTACACGGGGCTCGTCCCGGATTCCCTGCCTGGCCCCTCCCCTTAGTAAGGAAGGGTTAGTCTCGTGTAGGGATATGAGCCAGGAGAACAAAATGGACTCTAATGCGGCTACCAGGTGGTGTGAAGAGCAGAATAGTGAAGTAAGGACAAGCGTGCTAATCGATGTTCCTGGTGATGTTTGGTCAGAGGAGCGAATTTTACAGACATTGAGGAGTTTTGTCCCGGACCAGAGGGTATATGTGATAGATATGAGGGTGGATCGGGATTTCCCCCATTTTTATGTACTGCTGGAATGGAAAAAGAGCATTCCGGAGTGCTTTCAGGTTAAAAGTTTGCAACTGACAGAAGATGTCAGAGTGGGGGTTATTCTTCCTATTGCGTGGAGCACACCTTTGACCAAACCACTAGGCCAGAAGAAAGAGAAGTGTGTTTCCCCACCTGCAGGGATAGCAGAAGTGGGGTTCACACAGGCGGGGAAGTTTGACTTCCGTTCAAAACCTGACGGGGGGTTATTGCATAGGGGCTGGATATAGGAAATTATGTACTTTTTCGGGGATGCGACCGGTGCCAGAAGGGGAAGAGGTGTATGAAGCTTGGATGGAACAGGCAATACAAGCAGTTGAGGAATGGGATATACCAGACACCCAGAAAAGACAACGGGTTAGAGAGAGTTTAAAGGGCCCTGCTGCAGAAGCTATTAGAAGTTTAACATTGAGTCGGGGACAGTTTACTGTGCGTGACTATCTCTCTTTGTTGCATGATGAGTTCGGGTCTGCTCTAGTTTACTGTTCCAGTTGGAACATATGTACCAGAAGAGGGGTGAGAAGCTGTCTGAATATATAAGGCGCCTGAATAGATTATTATATCAGGTAGTGGAGAAGGGGGGATTGGATCCAGCTGGGGTGGAACAGGCCAGGATAGAACAACTCTCCCGGGGTGTTTTGGCTTCGGACCCTGTCAGGAGCCAAATAAAGGTCGAAGCTAGAGGGAATGCTTGGGGGTATCACAAGCTTATAAGGAGAGTGCGGGCAACCGAGGTAGTGGAGGATGCTAAGGAGGCGACAGCCGAGTTGCCGGTAGGACAACCCTTAGGTCCAGGAGTGAGAAAGGCCAGGGAGGAGGATGACCGGATAACAACGATACAAACCCAGATACTGGAGTTAACCAAGATAATAGCCTCCTGGACAGCAGTGGGTGGCCCACCCCGGAATGGAGGCCAGGTTGGGACAGCTGATGGGGGGATGGGCCCGCCCGCCTGGGATAATAATCCAATGAGACCAGTGGTCTGTTACAATTGTGGGGGTGTGGGGCATTATAAGTGTGTGTGTCCAAAACTGTACAGAAGACCAGGGAACCCAGTGCAGTCGGGAAACTGTCAAGGGCCCCAGTGAAGGAGCTAGCTGGGTGCCCGGTGATATCAGTCAGCCCCAATAAGAGAGGGTTCCCTTGGAAACCCTCATCAAAAATGGGAGTGATGGGAGTACCCCCTTCAATAAGAAATTCCCGTCCCCTTGAATTAACAGAGGCCAAAGCCATGGCTCCCCAGCAACGGGAGAACCAGGTGTGGGTTGGTGAACCAGACACTGGGTTTTCCAATACTGGGGCTCCCCAGCAGTTGGTGGGCCCCTCTCCAGTGGTGTCAGTGCAGGTGGAAGGTATTTATACTAAGGCCCTTTTGGATTCGGGTGCGCAGGTTACGTTATTATATAGGGATTTTTATGATAAGTATTTGACATATATGCCCATACACGAATTGGGTGATTTGAAGATTTGTGGTATTGGGACCAAAAGATTTCCCTATGATGGATATTTACCTATACAGCTAACGTTTGGGCCTTCTATTGCTGGGTATACGGAGACCTTTGATACTCTGGCTATTGTGTGCACTCGCCCCCCCGGAGTTAGTCAGGGTTCATTGATTGTGGGAACTAACACCAGTTTAGTTAGTTACTCACCCCAGTCATCCCCTTAGGAAATGACCCGATAGTGAGGGATGTTCATCCTGCACTGCAGACAGTATGTCAGGGTTTGGTGCGGGAGCAGCAGGCCCCTGCAGAGGGAGTGGGGCGGTTATGGAGATTGGATAGGAAAAAGAGGATAATACAACCAGGGGAAGTGGTGTGCCTGAGGGCTTCCGTTAAGTTAGATTGGGAACAGCCTGGGCCATATCTCATTCTTGAACCTGGCCCAATGGTGGAGTGGAATTAATTCCAGAGGTAATCTCCACACGGGTTTTAAAACAGGAAAAAGGGCGGATCTTGGTTGGGGTTTGGAATATCATGGGCCTCCCTGTAAGGCTGAGGGATCGGATGTTGTTGGGGCAGGTGAGCCCAGCTACTCTGATTGAGTCTCTGGATAGTAAGAGAGAGATGGAGGGGAGGTTTCGATGGATCAGTTTTATCCCAAGAACACCCAGCTTTCTCTTGAGTGGCGAGAGAGAGCGAGAGACCAGCTTTGGAAGTGGAGACATTTATTCTCGAGAGACGATTTTGATGTGGGCTGTGCTAGGAGTGCCCAACATGAAATCCGACTGAGGGAGGATAAACCCTTTAGGGAGAGATCTCGGCGGATCCCCTTAAGCGACCTAGATGATCTTAGGGAGCATCTAGCAGAGCTGAAAAGGACTGGGGTCATTAGGGAATCCCGAAGTCCTTATGCTTCCCCCATAGTGGTGGTCCGGAAGAAGAACGGGACCCTAAGGATGTGTATAGATTACCACACGCTTAACCGGAGGACCATCCCTGACCAGTATACAACTCCTCGGATAGAGGATGCTTTGCAGTGTTTGTCAGGGGCGAAGTGGTTCAGTGTGCTGGATTTAAGGAATGGTTACCATCAGATCCCCATGCATCCAGAGGATAGGGAGAAAACCGCGTTCATCTGCCCACTGGGGTTTCATGAATTTAATTGAATGCCGCAGGGGCTATCAGGGGCCCCGGCGACTTTTCAAAGGCTCATGGAACGGACAGTGGGGGACATGAACCTGATAGAGGTGTTGGTCTATTTAGATGATATTATTGTCTTTGGTGAGACACTTGAGCAGCATGAGGAGCATTTAGAGAAGGTATTGACAAGGCTCCAGGAGGAAGGGCTGAAATTTTCGTTAAAGAAATGCCAATTTTACCAGCCATCTGTCACTTATTTAGGTCATGTCGTCTCGGCCGAGGGGATGGCAATAGACCCCGTTAAGCTTGAGGCAGTGGTTTCTTGGCCCAGGCCTCAGAGTGTAGCCGAATTGCGATTGTTTCTGGGATTTTGTTCATACTATCAGAGGTTTGTGGAAGGGTTTGCGAAGATAGCACGCCCGCTCAATGAGCTGTTAAGGAATGAGGAGATAGAGGATGCAGTGGGTTGTTCAAATCCGACCCATAAAACCAGGGGACCCAGGAAGTCTCGGGAATCTATTCAGGCAGAATGGACTGAGTGCTGTGAGCAGGCTTTTGATCAGTTGAAGCGGAGGCTTACGAGCACCCCAGTCCTAGCTTATGCCGATCCCAATCGACCGTACGAGTTACATGTGGACGCTAGTCGGGATGGCCTTGGGGGGGTGTTATATCAGGAGCATGATCAACGTTTGAAGCCCATTGCATATATCAGCAGGGGCTTAACCCCTGGGGAAAAGAACTATCCCACTCATAAATTGGAATTTTTGGCACTCAAGTGGGCGGTTGTGGATAAGTTGAAGGATTATTTGTATGGGGCAGAGTTTGAGGTTAAAACGGATAATAATCCACTCACGTACTTGCTCACAACTGCTAAACTTGATGCCACGGGGCATTGATGGCTAGCTGCCCTTTCTGGATTCAGGTTCAGTTTGAGGTATCGCCCAGGCATGGGGAACATCGATGCAGATGCTTTGTCAAGGAGGCCCCAGGATTTAGGGGCAGGCATTAGAGAGTGGGTACAATTGCCCCCTGATGGTATTCAAGCACTGTATCGAGGGGTTGAGCATCGAGCTAGGGGAGCGATTGGGGCTGAATCAGTGGGGGTTACCACTGCAGGTGTCCCCAAATTATACTGTAATCCCATTCAGATCAGAGGGGAGGGGAGGTTTGCCCTGACTAAGAAAGATCTGTGGAGGGACCAGGTGGAAGATCCTCTCTGTGGCCTGGTTGGAAGGGCTCTGAGAAGTGGCCAGCGGGAGTCTCTACTTGCCGATTCGCCGAGAGGAGCCCGAGTGCTGTACAAGGAGTGGGATCGTTTACGGCTTTGTGATGGAGTGGTTTAGCAGAGGGGCCCTTTGGATGGGCTTGAAGAAAGGTGGCAACTTTTGCTTCCAGAGAAACACAAAGAAGCAGTGCTGACTGCGCTTCACGACGAGCATGGGCATTTGGGCGCGGAAAAGACTTTTAAGTTAGTAGTGGATTGATTCTACTGGCCCTGCATGAAGAAGGAAGTCGGGGACTATTGTAGATCTTGTCTGCATTGCATTCAGAGGAAAACCCTACCGTCAAGAACTGTGCCAATGGGCCATCTGCAAAGTTATGGGCCCTTGGACTTGGTTTGTATTGATTTTCTCTGCTTAGAACCGGATGTAAGCAGACAAGGAAACGTGTTGGTCGTGACTGATCATTTTACCCGTTATGCTCAGGCCTTCCCGACAAGAGATCAGCGTGCTGTTACGGTAGCCAAAGTACTGGTGGAGAAGATTTTTGTACATTATGGTCTGCCTCAGCGCATACATTCTGACCAAGGGAGGGACTTTGAAAGCAGGCTTGTTAAGCAACTACTGGGCTTGCTAGGCATTTGGAAGTCCCGTACCACCCTGTATCATCCACAAGGAGATCCGCAGCCTGAGAGATTTAATCGTACTCTTTTGGACATGTTGGGGACACTTACTAAAGAACAGAAACAACACTGGATGCAACATATCTCTACCGTCATGCATGCCTATAATAGCACGAGGAATGATGCCATCGGGTATTCCCCATATCGGTTGATGTTTGGTAGGGAAGCCCGCCTGTCGGTAGACATAGCCTTTGGCACCTCAATGGATGAGACCTCCTTTAGGTCACATCGTAATTATGTGGATAGGTTGAGGAAGAGCTTGAAGAGGGCTTATGAAAAGGCCGCGGAGGCCGCAGGGGTTCGGGAACGGCGGAATAAGAGAAATTACGATCTGAAAGTAAGAGTCCAGGATTTGCAGTCTGGGGATCGGTTGCTATTAAGGAATTTGGGCCCCTCTGGGAAGCACAAACTGGCAGATCGGTGGGGTTCCCAGATGTATGTTGTTATTGAGAAGCTGCCGGGACTACCGGTGTATCGGATACGACCAGAGGGAAGCTCAGGGCCTTTGAAAGTGTGGCATCGGAACCATTTATTGCCCTTGAACGAGGCAGTATGAGCTACCCAGCCAGTCCCCGTAGATGAGCCCTGTGTAGTGGGAAGGGGAGTAGGAACTAGGGCAAAACCCGTCTTATCCATAGGAAGGGAAACAGAAGACTCTGAAGAAGAAGAGAGTTGTATAGGTTGGTTGTGGTCATCAGAGGATATTGGGACCATACCCCCCACTGTGGGTAGCGAGGTGGAATTAGAACAGTCTGGGCCTGATGTTTTGGAACCCATGCCTAGAGCTTGTGAACGGGTGGGGACTCCCCAGAGAGTTGAGGTCAGGGATCAGCCTGGGGGATTGTCGGGACAGGAGGGGCTGTTGACTCTGGAGATCACAGAGCTAGGGGAGTCATTAGAGGTGGATCAGGCTACTTCACATGGTCTGCGATCATCAGCATTAGAGGAGGAGTTGTCAGTCCCGGGTACCTCCGAGGGTGGGGAGTTACTAGGGGACGGCGCCCATGATACTGCTGAGCCTAAAGTGCTGAGACCGAGGCGGGTGATACGCCTGGTGAAGAGACTAACATATGATGCCCCAGGCCATAGCATAGAGAGAGAGTGACGTTCGCTCCCTGGATAATACAGATGCCTAGCAGAAAGTTCCCTATTCTTTGGGGGACCAAAGAAACTGCTTAGGTGGGGGGAGTGTGTAGCGGGCCTGTCTGAAAGTGTCTGCAGGAGCCTGGCTGGGGAGAGAGAGATTGGGACAGCTGCTGCCGGTTTTGAGTGCAGCAGGCATGGACGAGGGAAAAAGATATAAAAGGAAGGAAGGAAAGGTGTGTGGGGGTTGGTGGTTGCAGTTCGTCAGATGAAGACAAAGAAGGGTTGTGTCAGAACCCAATTATATTTTATTTCTAACTAATCTACTCTGGGAAAACCCAATTCTTACTCTCTTTTGGATTCTGTCATACTACAAAGGGGGAGGAGTAAACACGGGTGTTTATGACTGGAATTCCTTCTATCATCTACAAATAAACATCCTCTGTGGATTCCCTCTCTGGAGTACTAACCATAACAATAGGCAATCAGCCTTTGATCTCACTTCCTATGAAGCCTCCTTTTACCGGCAGCAAGGAAAAAAGGGGGGAAGATTGCAACGTTTGAGATCCGATGGATTTAACACCCAGCCATCTGCCAATTTGGATTGACCAGAAGGAATGTGGGGTGGGACTGCTTGGGAACGCTTTAAAACATTGAATGATCAGGGGGGTCCCCCAGATCCTGTCTAGCACCCCTTCAGTCAGTTTTTCTTAATAAAGATTCCTGTTGGAAAACCCGTTCCAAGAGTTCTGTCTTCTTAAGATGTAAATTGAGATGGGTCCTTACATTAGACAGGATCTGCAAAATTAGTCAACCTGGAAGGAAGAACCTTACCGGGGGACTTTGCAAAAATTACCATGTCAGACAACGAAGCAGGGAAGGGGGAAAGCCCCCCGGAGAGGGAGCCATTGCCCCAACTGGAAACCTGCCAAATATCCGGATCTGAAGGGTCAGATTCCTCAGGAGAAGAGGTGGTGGAGACGCGTAACCACAAGCCTCGGTGGTCAATGGGCGTTGGAAAGAAAGGCGAGTGGGAAAAGAAATCAAGAAAGGTGACCCTGAGACGGGGGGCCAACCAACCAGGATGGAAGCAGGAGATGGAGAGATCCCTGCACACAAGCGAAGATGAAGGAAGCTGGGCACAGCACTCGAACTGGATCCTAGAGAAAGCTATCGAATTGATGAAGAGGACCCTCAGCTCCCTAGGAGAGGACAATCCTGAACCCCATGGCCGCACCAACTCCTGGAGCCGCAACTGGAGAGACACTGAGGGGGAATTGGAACCTGCAGCCCCGGGGACATCCGCTGATCCAGTAGTCCCCACCCCCCGCCGACCTGCAGATGGAAATCCAGATGGAAGACAAGACCGACGAAGAAGACACCGATCCATTCAAAGAGTTCCGCCGTTGGACGCGAAATTCAAGGGGGAGCCGACACACTTGGGGTTTTTCCTAACCCAAGTCCTTGGCTACATGGAGGAACACGGGCGACACATCCCTAGCGACAAAGCCCGTATCCGGATCGTGCAATCTGCTCTGGATGGACCGGCCGCCGATTGGGTGGTGAATTTGCATGATTCCAATGCCCCAGAGCTCAACGACTTCAACCGTTTCATGTCCTCTCTGAGAAGGCGATTTGAAGACCCCCTGGCTGATCGCAAAGCACGCGAAAGAATCAAAATGATGAGGCAAGGCAGACAGCCAGTAGTTGAATATACGCAAGAATTCCGAACCATTGCCAGCAAGCTGAACTGGCCGGAAGACATCCTCCTTAGCCATTTCAAAGACGGTCTAAATTACGACCTATATGATGCTTGCCTGCCCCGGGGGGACCCACACCAACTTGACGAATGGTACGTCCTGGCAGAGGAAGCAGAGATCGACCTACTGAAGAGGCACCGCCGAGGAAAACAATGGAGCCGCTCACCGCCTGAACCAACGCGCGAACCAGCAAAGCCATCGGCTATGGCCAAGAAACCAATGGGCTGTTTCAAATGCGGGAGAGAGGGGCATCGGGCTGTAGAATGCCGCTCAAAAGCCCCCCAGCACAACCCAGACAGACCACCGGCCAGCAAATCTGGGAAGTCCCCAGCTAAGTCAAAAGAATTTGCCATGAGAGGAATAGAAGCTGTGGAATCCCCTACCTCCACCCATCGTGGGGAAAGAGCCCCAGCCTACACCGCAGGGCCGGTGGACGCCCCAGATGACAGCTCGGAGGGTGAACCACTGGTAAGTGGATCCATCCCACCCATCCTCAAGACAGTGACTATATTAGCCACCTCCATGCCCGAAGCTGTCAAAGTGAAAGCCTTAATAGACTCTGGCTGCACCCGCTGCCTAATTAGCCCGACCCTAGTGGGAAATCTGGGCATCCCAGTGAGGAGACTGGAACAACCAATCTCATTTGGCCAGTTAGATGGGTCCATAGCAGGGGGGGGTGCCAGCTACCCTAGCCACGTTACCAATCCACCTATCCCTGGGGAATCATGAGGAAGACCTAACATTTATAGTGACCCCAGGCATGGAATGCCCGATGATCCTAGGGCTGGAATGGTTAACAAAATGGAACCCCTGGGTAAATTGGAGGACGAAAGAAATCAATTTCCTGAAGGAGGACCCTACAGACTTAAAAACCCAAGGGGATCCATCAAAATTAAAAACGGAAATAGCATCCATGGGTGAAGAAAAGGGGCTACCAGAAATACCAGAGGAATACAGAGACCTGGCTGAAGTTTTCAGTGAGGAGAGGGCGGATGAGCTTCCCCCCCACCGACCCACGGACTGTGCCATAGAGTTCAAGCCCGGGGCAAAACTCCCAAAGCCCAGATTATACTCCATGAGCCCAAAGGAGAAGGAGGAAATGGAGAGATTTATAAAGAAAAACCTAGAAAGGGGGTTCATTGAACCAGCCAAACCTAAGGTGGCCGCTCCGGTCCTCTTTAGAGAGAAGAAGGACGGCTCTTTACGTTTATGCGTTGATTATAGGCTCCTTAATGCGATCAGTGAAAGCAACCTATACCCCCTACCCCTCATGAAGGACATGTTATCACACCTCTCGAAAGGAAAGATTTTTACTAAACTAGATCTAAGGGAAGCGTATTACCGCGTGAGAATTAGGGAAGGAGATGAATGGAAAACCGCATTTAATTGCCCAATGGGGTGCTACAAATTCAAAGTTTTGCCTTTTGGATTACAAGGGGCCCCCGCAGTATTTATGCAATTAATCAATGAGGTACTAAGGGAGCACCTATTTAAGGGGGTCCTGGTTTATCTTGACGACATCCTCATCTTCACAGAATCAAAAGAGGAACATGTCAACCTAGTCAGAGCGGTTTTAAAGAAACTGCGAGCCGCCCACCTATATGCCAAATTATCAAAATGCGAATTTCACCAGGAAAGAATAGACTACCTAGGTTACCGCATATCCCCACAAGGCATTGAAATGGACCCAGAAAAGGTCAGGGCAGTATTAGAATGGGCACCACCTCGCACAAGAAAGCAACTGCAAAGTTTCCTGGGTTTTGCAAACTTTTACCGCCAATTCATCCCCTCATTTGCCCAGATAGCCCTGCCCCTCACGAGCTTACTAAAAACCAAGGGAGAATCCTCAGTGAAACCTAGCCAGCCACTAAAATGGGACAATGGAATGCCAAGCGGCATTTGAGAGATTAAAGAGGCTTTTTTCTGCCGAACCAGTACTGAGGCACCCAGACATGGATAAACCCTTCGTAATACAGACGGATGCAAGTGATGTAGCAGTGGGGGCTGTATTATTACAAGAAAATGAGGAAGGGATGTTACAACCCTGCGCGTATACGTCCAGGAAACTCACTGAAACGGAACAGCGCTGGCCCGTGTGGGAGAAAGAGGCATATGGGATACGTTGGTCATTACTTACATGGCGCCAATTCCTTGAAGGCAATAAAATCCCTTTCCAGGTGTGGACAGACCACAAAAACCTGGAAAATTCAATTTTAAGCTCAAGCATTTGCCGGGGGGAAAGAACTTTCTGGCAGATGCATTATCTCGCATGCCCCAATATAACAGCACACGAGCCACTGACTCTAAACCGATCATGGGAGAATCACAACTGGCAGTACCAGTGACTACCAGAGCCCAAGTTAAATTAAAACCACAGCTGGATAACCAGACCGGAATTGAATTCCGGAAAAGTTTGGAAACAGATGAATGGTTCCAGAAAAATAAACACGTGTGCACAATGAAAGACGGACTGCCTTGGGTGGGGGAGAAGTTATATATACCGACCACCCAAAGAATCACATTCATGCAACTTTGCCATGACACAAAATCAGCAGGGCATTTTGGATTTGTAAAAACATTACACTTAATTAAACGGCAATTTTGGTGGCCATCCATGAAAAAAGACATAGAAAGTTACGTGGCCAGCTGCCCAAAGTGTGCAATGGCAAAAAGGCTGCAAGGGAAATCACCAGGACTGTTACAAACAGTGGCAAATCCCTCAGCCCCCTGGAGGGAAATAGCCATGGATTTTATAGTGGAATTACCAGAAAGCAATGGGAATACTGTCATTTGGACGGTCACGGACCTATTTTCCAAACAGGTTCACTTTATTCCTTGCCAAAAGATCCCCACCGCAAAAGCTTTAGCAAAACTTTTCGTGCAACATATTTACAGATTGCATGGGGCACCCCAACGCATCATTTCTGATAGGGGAGTGCAATTTACATCTGCATTTTGGAAGGAATTTCTATCTCTTTTAGGGACCACCCAGGGACTGACGTCTAGCCATCATCCTCAGGGAAATGGTCAATCAGAAAAATGTAACGGAGTACTTGAGCAATATTTAAGATGTTTTCTAAATTTCCAGCAGTCAGATTGGACGGACCTGTTGCCGTTTGCAGAAGTTGCCTACAATAATGCAGTCCACTCCAGCACAGGTTACACTCCTTTTCAAATAGCTACCGGCCAAAGTTTCAACCCCATGCCAGAACTAACTCCAAATGAACCAGCAATCCCATCACTGAAAGAATGGATGGAACAATTACAAAACACCTGGCCAATAGTGAGAAAAGCTCTAGAGGAAGCTAGGCAAGCATACAAAGCACAAGCAGATAAGAAAAGGGTGGAGCCCACACCATTCATTATAGGAGAAATGGTCTATCTGTCTACAAAATATTTAAAATCCATACAACCCTGTAAAAAACTTGGACCAAAATATATAGGGCCTTTTCCAATTAAAAGAATCATAAACCCGGTAACAGTAGAATTAGAATTACCCAAGAATCTTAGGCAAATACACCCAATTTTCCACTGCAGTTTGCTGAAAAGAGAACAACAGTCACCCTTACGGCCAAAAATTCCCCCCCCCCACCAACACCAATCATGATAGAAGGGGAACAACATTTCGAAATAAAGGAAATCCTGGACTCTAGAAAATATCATGGGTCAACTCAATACCTAGTAGCATGGAAGCACCTCCCCGCCTCTCACAACGAGTGGGTCCATAAACATGATGTCAAAGCCCCGAAGCTTTTAAAGAAGTTTCATACAGAGTATCCTAACAAGCCAGACTAACTTTTATACCTGTTTTGTTTTCTCTACAGGTGGACCTCTCTTATTTTTAAGGGGAGCCGGATGTCAGAACCCAATTATATTTTATTTCTAACTAATCTACTCTGGGAAAACCCAATTCTTACTCTCTTTTGGATTCTGTCATACTACAAAGGGGGGGGAGTAAACACGGGTGTTTATGACTGGCATTCCTTCTATCATCTACAAATAAACATCCTCTGTGGATTCCCTCTCTGGAGTACTAACCATAACAATAGGCAATCAGCCTTTGATCTCACTTCCTATGAAGCCTCCTTTTACCGGCAGCAAGGAAAAAAGGGGGGAAGATTGCAACGTTTGAGATCCGATGGATTTAACACCCAGCCATCTGCCAATTTGGATTGACCAGAAGGAATGTGGGGTGGGACTGCTTGGGAACGCTTTAAAACATTGAATGATCAGGGGGGTCCCCCAGATCCTGTCTAGCACGCCTTCAGTCAGTTTTTCTTAATAAAGATTCCTGTTGGAAAACCCGTTCCAAGAGTTCTGTCTTCTTAAGATGTAAATTGAGGTGGGTCCTTACAGGTTGGAGGTTTTAAGCTGATCCCTTCTGGTGAAGGAGGGGAAAAGGAGAGAGTGAGAGAGAGAGAGGGGGTGGAATTGTATTGCTTTCTTTCGCAAGGGGGATATCCCAAGTGGAAGCAAGAGAGAGTGTGTGGAGAAAGAAAGTTGCTGGGGCTGTTAACCTCAGATTTTAGGATAAGGGGGGAGGGGTTTGACACTGACCTGTCTGAGACTGTAAGAAGCCACAGAAGAGGAACAGAGGCTGCTGTTGCTTTGAAGACTGGAGGCCATCCGAACTGTGACTATTGCTGCTTGTGCCAGTTTTAGATATTGTGGGGAGTTGCCCTGAGGGGGGCGAGCCATTACTGCAGCACGCTGACTGCTTTTGTTCGTGTTTTACTACTGCCTGGAGCCAGGGGGTTTTCCCCTTCCCCATTTGCTTCCAAAAGGTCGCTGAGGAATCATTGACTGTTGCTGCTATGACAGCCTTGGGCTGCTAGACACCATCACAGCATTGACTATTGGGGCTAGGGGCTGGTCATCTTTGTTCCTGGAAGCCCCTCCCTGAAGACAAGAGCCTGCCACCTCCTCACTTTGTGTGAGCCTCTGTTGGAAGAGACACTTTACTAACACCTGGAGAGCACAGCTGCAGAGCTTGACTAAGGGGAACGGGGCCGGGCCGGGCCCTGGGCTTTGGCGGCCTCTCAGGGGGTAACGCTACAGGAGCAAGATTTTAATAACTTGAAGAAATAACCAAATATGATTCTAAGATTTATCCCACTATGACTTTAGTTTTTTAACAATTTTATTTATTTGTATTTCATATTTCTAGACTGCCCAGCTCCTTCAAGAAGGGGCCCTGGGCAGTGTACAGTATAATCAAATTTAGTCTCTAAGTTATCCCATGTTAAAATGATTTGATTTCCTATTGGCCTTCATTTTTTTTAGGGGAATTTCATTTTAAAATGTTAATGTCAGGGTTTCAGAAATTCTAGACATGGGCCTTATTCAAACTGAATTTGAACTATAATCAAAGTTATGGGAAACTAGGAGTCAAAGGAGACCTTTCCCCAAATTTCCCACATTCCCCAGATATATATTTGTAGATGATGATGATGATGATGATGATATCCATTCAGTCATGCCCAACTCTTGGCGATTCTATGGGCCAAGTCTCTTCACGTCTTCCAATCTTGCACTACTTCTTTGAGTTGTTCTATGCTCTAGCTCAGGGGTCTTCAAACTTGGCCCTTTTATGACTTGTGGACTTCAATTCCCAGAATTCCTCAGCCAGCGTGCCTGGCTGAGGAATTCTGGGAGTTGAAGTCCACAAGTCATAAAAGGGCCAAGTTTGAAGACCCCTGCTCTAGCTGGTGTCAGCTTTGATAGTGTCCAGCCACCACTGTACATAGTCAGTTAATTCTGCCCTTTATCGTATAAACATGATATTATATGATATTTTTCTGCACAAGAATGTAGACCATTTAGAGGAAATAGGAATAATGTGATAGAATGCAGGAAGATGAAAAAGTAATAAGATCACAATCCTCTGTGCTTCATCTGAATCGGATGAAGTTATAATTTGGCCTACAGGTGGCACTATGTCATTTTGAATTGCCATTTCTTGAGTTATGGAGATTGGGAATTGGAATTGCAGAAAAGTATAATGGTGCTGAATACAATGTATGTGGTGGTGCCTGCTACTGATCTATATTATTTATATGGTTTAACACTTAGGTAATAACCATCTAGAATACATAAGCTAATTATTAAAGAGCTGTAAAACTGAAAGGTTTAGATTACCTTTGTTAGATCGTTTTACTAAATGGAAATTGTTAATGCTTGTTTCTAAATCTCAAGAGTGGAAATATGCTCCTCAAGGGCTTTCTTTGGTACTCTTCCTTTGAGAATTTTCTTGTGAAGCCTATTCTTTAGATGTACTTGTGTTCATGAAGACCTTTGTTGTGACCATCTCTTTATATGTTGTGCCTGCATAAGTGCTTTTAACTTTTTGTCTTCCTTGATGGGTGTGTGAACCTTCTTTCACAGGTCGATTTTGGTTTTGCAAAAAAAATAGGATTTGGAAAGAAAACATGGACTTTTTGTGGAACTCCAGAGTACGTAGCCCCAGAGATCATTCTGAACAAAGGTCACGACATTTCAGCAGACTACTGGTCACTGGGAATCTTAATGTATGAGCTCTTGACTGGCAGGTATGGGCATTGAATTGGAGCTACATATAAAAATAGTTCAGCAAACGAGAATATTTCTGCTGTTGTCACTTTGATTAGAAGAGTTGGGATTCAGAACTGGCATACGCTATGACAAACAAAAATGGTGTTTAAAAATGTACTGTGGAATTACTTATTACGATTTTGCAAGGATTCACAACCTGCTTTCTAACAACTAAAAGTCTTTGGATGGCCACTATAAGAGGAAAGGGTATTGATGAGGAAAATTTGGTGTTTCTGGTCATTTCATTCTAATTGGTGAATACTTCCCTGCCCCCATGCCAAATCAACCTGCATTCTTCTACTGGTTCACCAAATCATGAGTTCATGGTACCAGTTAGATATGTTTAAATTGATGCATGCATAAAAACTGAACTTCAGTCTTCAAGAAGGAACTTGAAACATCTCCCCAAAATATAAGGCAATCAAAACAAAATGGAAACATGCTAGAAAACAGCTAGATAGTATTTTGAAACAACACATTTCTAAAGAAAAGTTAAACAGAGTTTTTATTTCAATAAAAAAATAATCACTGAAAACATTGAATAGGAAGAATAAAAGGGAGCCAGTTTGGTCTAATGCTTAAGGCACCAGGCTAGAAAGCAAAAAACTGTGAGTTCAAATTCCGCCTTAGCCAACTGACTGAGCTTGGGCCAGTTACTCTCTCTTAGCCCCAACTCACTTCCAGGGTTGCTGTTGTGGGGGAATTAAGGAGGAAGGTGTGCTGGGATATGTTTGCCGCCTTGAGTTATTTGTTAAATTAATAAAGATGGGATATAAATAATCAAATAAATTAAAGATTTCTGAATGTAATATTTTAGAGGCTGCTAGCTGAACCACATTGGAGTCTATATTTCAGAACTGGAATATTATCTCTGACAACATTCTATTCAGATCACCCTCACTTCACAAGTGAAGGCAGGAGGACTCAGTGGCGAACCTATAAGGAATATAAATTCCGAATACGTTTGTGTGCGAGAAAGCCTAATGACTTGCTTTTTTGGATGTTATCATTACGATAATGCCATTTAAAATTAAGAAAATACCTATATGCTTCCTTTCTTAAAGTTAGAAACATAATATAAAAATAAGTCAGAGCTGCATGTGCAGTTGAAGAGACAGGCCAGCAAGTGGTGGATTTAAATCACTCTTTTGTAAAAAAAAAAAAAAAAAAATCCTTTCAAAATCAAAATACTGTTTTAAATAGGAATTATTACCTACTTCACGGAATAACACTAACAAAAGTCTTTAAACATTTAGAAATGCTATACGCTCTAGTCTAGTAGATAATAATAATAGTACTATCTATAGTAATAGATCCTTATACTTGTGCCAATCTGTGCATCTTCTAAGGTCTTTAAATTACTTTGGAATTTAGCCATTAGATGTGTCCATTATACAAATAAGCCTTGATTTACAACAGTTTGCTTAGTGATAGTTCAAAGTTACAACAGACTGAAAAAAAACGACTTATGACCATTTTTCACAAAAAAGCCCCGCTGAAGCATCCCCATTCTGACAATCAAAGTCAATGGGGAAGCCAGATTCACTTAACAACCATGTTACTAACTGAACAGTTGCAATGATTCATTTAACAACTGTGGCAAGAAAGGTTGTAAAATGGGGCAAAACTCACTTAACAACTGTCTCTCTTAGCAACAGAAATTTTGGGCTCAATTGTGGTTGTAAGTCAAGGACTACCTATAATGAAGTATTATAAGAATAAAATACATTATTGTAAATGACTGTTTAGCTCAGTTTAATTCTTACAGGATGAACTGCAATAATTCCCGATCATGCCTAAATATATGTTTTCCCAATATTTTGCATATGAATTTCTATAAGCATTTTGGGTAAAATAATAGCACAAGGCTTATTACCAAACTACTGTTTATAAAATATTCCAGAAAAATGTAAAATGTTATAAGCTCTGAGCAATGGTTAATAGTCTCCCAGACTGAGGGTTCCAGATTTTTCTCAATCTTGGCAAATTTAAGATGGGTGGAATTTAATTTCCAACATTCATGAATTAAAGTTCTAAGGTTGAGAAACAATAGTCTAAGTGATGAAAATAGGAAATAGTTTAGGAAATCAGGATGCACAGTATATCCCAAATTTGGAATCCAAGTCTGCCCCTTTCAACCTTGAAAACTTTTTTAAAAAAATAGCACTCAAGGACAGAAAAGCATAAAAGTACACTCTAAGATAAGTATAACTGCATATCTGTATAATCTGAGTCCCATTTATTTGCCATTTGTGACCTTTATGATAACTGGCCAAACACTAAAACTTTGGTTTTCTGGTAGTTTATTGATAGCCTTTATTCTGTATTCTGATAAAAGCAGTGTCCTAAGTGATTTTCTTATTCTCACCTTTGATGTAGACATAATAACTACATAAGCAGCATATAATAATGCTTAAATCACACAATCATCCAAAATAAGCTAAAACAGATTTCAGCCTATTTGCAAAAAAATAAATAAATATATTACTAGATTTTAATTAGCATTTTTGTTCTTTTTCTATAGTCCACCTTTCTCAGGCCCAGATCCCATGAAAACATATAACATCATACTAAGAGGGATTGACATGATTGAATTTCCAAAGAAGATTGCCAAAAATGCTGCTAACTTAATTAAAAAACTATGCAGGTAAATTCTTTATATGCGTTAGTAATCTCTTAAAGAAAGTTATATATATATATATATATATATATATATATATATATATATATATATATATATATATATATATATATGAACAACTCTTATTTTTTAATGATTCTTGTTAATTAAGGTCATTGAATTTGATATTTTGTTTTCATTCTTTATTACTGTCATTCTTAGCCATTGTAAGCCATACACACACACACACACACACACAAAAAATCAACAACTCTATTTTTTAATGGTTCTTGTTAATTAAATTCATTGATTTTGATATTTTGTTTTCATTCTTTATTACTGTCATTCTTAGCCGTATATATATAAGCTTTTTGTAATATAAACACACACACATACCAGAAAAAGCTTTGATTTCCAACTTTCTTTTATAACTTTTTTCTTGTTCTTTTATTTTTAAACAGGGACAACCCATCAGAAAGATTAGGTAACTTGAAAAATGGAGTCAAGGATATTCAAAAGCACAAGTAGGTATATTTCAGAAAAAAGTAATCTTCTGTTTAAATCCATCAATACACTAGGTATATTTTTGCACAGAAAAAACCTGAAAGAAATGAGAGTATCACAATCCAATACCTGCAATTTTTTTCACCAGAAACTTGAGTAATATAAGACAGCTATGCAGAATGTATCTGTATATATTCTGAGCAGAGTGGGCTTCAGCTTGGTATCATAACTCCTAACCTGGATGTGCTAACATTAAAGATTTTGCAATGAAAATAAATGAAAAACCTTCAAGGTCAATTAGAATCAGGTAGCACCCAAATTCAACAATATAATGATATAATATAATAAATTTAACAGAACATTTCAACAACATAATAAATAAAATTGCTTCAGAAGCCCATAAGCAATTCCCGTTTAACATAATACAATATCAACAGGAAACAGGTTAAATGTAAATAGGGTTACAGATATCAAAATGTCAGATCTTTGAAATATGGAAAGATATTCATTAGCTTTTTTTTATTTTTTACATGTTTGAAGAAAATAGATACCAATATCAAAGTATCTGTCCATCTGCTTCAACATCTGGAAATCTCATGTAATTTAATAGACTTATTCTATTATTATTATTTTTTCATCACAAATTAGGCATCTGCATCTGGACAGATCCTTGATTCAGAATTTTCTCTAGAAAATTCTTGATACCATAATAACTGCCACAATCAAGATAAAATTATGTGTTCCACAAATCTGCCATCCCCCCAAATATTAAGTAAGAGGGTTTCAGAAATGTAAATTTTGTAATGTTTAATGTTAGGCTACTTGGTCTTGCTTGCAATGATAGCTGAGTCATATAAATTTCCTTGTATTTTATCTTTCTTCTGTCTTTAGGTGGTTTGAAGGCTTTAACTGGGAAGGTTTAAGAAAAGGTACATTGACACCTCCTATTATACCAAGTGTGAGTATAGCTGTATTACTTGTTAAAATGTATATGTTGGAATCATAACTTAAGAAAGTTGCTGAATAAACTCATTGGAAAAACAAGCAGGAGCTCTGATCCAAAACGTAGAAATGTGATCTTATCTTACGTTGACATTTCCATGTATGCAGACTTCTGCTTGACTTCATTTTCAGAGACATGCAGTAAGAGTGTATCTGAAGACCTCTTCTGACAATGAATCAGTGATGAAGCTTATAGTAAAATACAAAAGTTTAGGTTGAAATGTATTTTAATGAAATCACTACACCTTTGTAACTGAAAGCTTCTTTGTTCTTCTTCCAACTTACATTGCCTCAGTTCTTCTTTTCATTTCTTCTATCACTCCATCAGTTTCTAAATGTCGTATTAGATCACAAGCTGTTGTATTCAATTGACAACTTGTCATACTTTTTCCAAATTGGCATAAGTAAGTAGAATGCTGCCTTTCTTTTTCAAAGTAAATGACTTTCTAGTTTGACTTGACTTGAAGCCTACAAATCAACAGTTGTCTTAATTTCCATGCAGAGCCATGTTGATGCTAACAGTAAATATCAGTATCAATCCTGATAATAGGGTCCTAAAAATACAGTTGAAAGGAGAGAAAAAAGAAAATACCTATTTTTAACTGTAGCTTAGGTGTTTTGTTTCCACTAAATTTGTAAACAAAAATGAAGATCGTGACATTCTGTTAAACATGAATTATATACATGGATTTAAGAACATCTATTTCTATATCAAACATAACTCTTTTTAGCAGAAAGAAGTCATGGTTTGAGAATACTATATAAGACAGACAATTACTGAAAAATAGTCCTGTTAGATAAATACAAAGGACAGCCCTCTTGTAATTGTGGTCTGTATAAATTATTATTATGAGAGCTGTGGACATTCTAATTATCGTGTTTCCCCGAAAATAAGACCTGGTCTTGTTTTTTTATTTTTTTGCCTCCAAAAGAGGCACCAGGTCTTATTTTCAGGGGGGTGTCTTTTCCACCCACCTCGTGGCGGCAGCACCGACAGCCCCACCCATCCGGGCCCACTTCTGTGGCCAAAGGAGCAGCTTCATTCTGCAGCTGAGAATGTAGTTCTGGCCTGCATTTCACTGTCAGAGGCCTTCTGAAAAGGCCTCTGCAGCCGAGAACCAAGCTATGGATTGAATCCATATCTCAGTTCTCTGCTGCAGAGGCCTTCCAGAAAGGCCTCTGATGGCAAAATGCAGGCCGGAGCTCCATTGTCAGCTGCAGAATGAAGCTGCTCCTTCAGCCAGTGAGGCGAAGCAAGTGTTGATCCATGGGGGGGGCTGTCCGCAATGGTAAGCTCCACCCCCCCCACCCTCGCCTTAGCTTGACTTTTAGGCATGCGCCTAGCCCCAAAACTAGAGCTTATTTTCAGGGTAGGGCTTATATTAGGCCCACTCGCCCCCCCCAAAAAAAAATCAAGAGCTTATTTTCGGGGTAAGTCTTACTTTTGGGAAAACATGGTAATCTTGGGTTAAATTGTAGTGGTGATTAATGTGTTTGGTTTTCTTTGAATACACATTACTTTGCTACAATTTGCTATACTTAGTTTAATTTTCTACATATTATTTGAATTTTACTACTTATGAAATAAATATTTCCTATCAGATTTGAATTTATACCCATAGTGAATGCAATTTAAAATATTTGACTTTTCTGATTTATTTTCACACATTCACCGTGAAATTCTTGAATTCCTTTACCCTGTGTTTCAACTAATACATAGAAAAGTACATAATACATAGGAATCTGTAACTTATGTATATTTCCCCCAATAACAATTTACATATTCAAAAGTAACTAATTCTGTTTGAATGAATGTACATTTCAATCTATTTAGGAATCATGAAGGTCATTTTTCTGAAAATAGTAAGTTTTCATCTGTCATTCATTATATCATTGTGACCCCCAAGCAATGACAATTTTCAGGAAGAGCACAACAAGATTTAATTTATTTTGGAGGAGAGAGAATACTTGTGTTGTCTTTATTGTATTGGCTTTTAATCATTAAACAGATACTACTAGTGCTACTATGAAAAAATTACATTATTCCTGGGAGACATACAAATACAGATATTACTGGAACACTCTTATCATATCATATTACTTACACCTTGTTAATTTTTAATATTTTGAGTCCACTTTTCTAAAATATAAAATATATTTTATACTTATTATTTTAAGTTTAAATTAACCAATAACAGCTTATTCTAATTTATTAGATTCCTTTATAAGTCTTTCATGTTCTTGCAAACAGATTTCTCTGAAGTCAAATGATATACAAAAGCACTTGACATTTACATAATGAACTACCATATTTAATTCAATAAATATGGGATCATACAGTATCAAGTTAAATGGAAAACATCAACAATTTGTTTTCCCACTTTCTAAACTTTTGTTGACTTTTTATCTGTCATATGTGACATAAACAAACACAGACTTTTTAGATGTGGACAAAGGCAGCAATTTCTTTCTCCTCTGTCATTGCTTATATGCCTTTTCTAAACAGTTCTACACCAATTCTGTTTTTCACACGTAACCTGCCATGCATCTGCATTAAATCCCAGCTTTGTAGATCAGTTCAAAGGGCTGTCAGTGTCATTAAGAAATCTTTACATTATTTTGTCAAACTCTCCATTCTAGTTAGGAAATACTAGGAAGCCAAAGCCATTCATTTGAAGGTTGCTTCAAAATTACTTTCTAAATGTACAATCACCCTGCCTTAATCATAAAAATTTATGGGGTATCCATTATACCCTTTCATCTTTTCCCATCACTTTTTTCCCCATTATTTTTGTTCTGAACAATGCACTTTGCATAGAAACACCCTTCTTCGTCTTCTTTAACTCATTTTTTACCGCTTCGGATGTCGACGGAGTAGAAGCATCCTAATCCATGATATTCCCATTCACAGAATATTTTTTAACAGTACTACATAGAACAATATTATGAATGAAAACGGCAGAATTCTACGTTTCTGAACTGTCTCTAACTCTTACTGGCCAACATGAATTCACAAAGTGGTATAAAGAGCTCATAGCTGAAATCAGAAAATTGTTTAAAGATTCCAAATGCAACAACTAACACTACCAATAGTTTAATTTCCTTCGTTGGACAGGTTGCATCTCCAACTGATACAAGCAATTTTGATAGCTTCCCTGAGGACAACGATGAACCACCACCTGATGACAACTCAGGATGGGACATAGACTTTTAATGTTTTTCTCTTACCTGCTTCTGCCTTGCTGAAGACAGCTTCCTGAGACATGGCTGCCAGCAGACCTGAAAGATTTGGGAAGGATTCATGCTCGGGGTCACCATGATGCCTTGATTGATGCTGCTACAGTAATTACAGTGGCATTAGGACTTCTTGTTTAGATGACAATAGTGCTCTTCACATGTTTTCTGTTTGAATTTAACATAGCAGTTGACATGGTGGTCCTGAAGCAAAACCTTTTCCAACAATAATTTACATGTGTTTTCTATCATGGTATTGAACATGCTACGCTCCATTACAATTTGAAAGTTGATAGAATGAGATGCACATAATTCTAGCTGTAAGTTCATTTTCTTTATTGCTAAATATATTCCAAACTGTTAAGTACTGTAGCTGATTCTATGCTGTAGAATCTATGGCACAGTTACTGGGGTACCCCAAAACTGCAGGTAGAGTGCATCGAGCCTCTTAAAGTAGGCCAATGTGTTAAACTAAGGAGGACCAGAAAAAGTGGAGCTCATGTCAAAGCAGTGCTATAATTTGTCTTTCTTTTCAAGCAGTACACAAGACAAGAATGAATGTTACCTTTCTCCATTTTTACTTCTGATACGCTTTTCTTCCCAACTGGTAACAGAAGCACAACTGCTACACTTCCTGTTAAACTGTTAAGCAAGTATGGGTCAGTCAATCCTCATATCATATGTCTGAGAACTTACTTTTAACATTTCTTTTATGGATACGGATACATAAGAGGATGTGAAAAATTGTTCATAAAACTATTCATTTTACATATATACAATAACCATCTTGTAAAAGAAAAAGAAGAATGCTTATCCAGAGGTCCTAAAAACAAAATATTAACCAACGAGTCTATTAGGTATTTACAGTTACTCTAAAATAACAATCACATTGAGAGCCTCCTGAAGTTGCAAAATCCACTGAATTATTATATAGGTGCTATGTAAATCTTTCATCTGTGAAATAAAACAAACTTCCACACTCATTTTTCAGAAAACAAAATGTAGCAAGGAATTTCACTGTCAGAACTGTATGAGTGGGTGTATTCCTATGCACACTCATATGTGGGTGATACGTATGCATATTTTTATTGCTACTGTGCGGTACTGCCCTCACTTTGTTTTCTTTTCTGTTCTTCCAGATCCCACAAATATTATATTTATTTTCTCAAAAGATGATTAGTCAGTCTTTTCTTGTAAAATATAACTCTTACAGATCAGTCTACAAACATGGAACAATGTAGTTGAAATGGAATGCTTCAATATGCACTTCCTTTCAAAAGGAGAATTAAATTCACCTTTAAATATGTCCTGTTGAAGTGGACAAGTCTTTAAATGGGTCCATCTAAAGATGAATTACATTTACCAGTTATGAATCTTTTAATGGTCAGTGCTATAAACTAATTTGTCCATACTTGTTATCGGAATTCAACATGTTCAGAGGACAGAAATGTCAAAAAGGCTATTATAGATAATTTTCAAGGCAATTTCAGCTAAGGCTTCCATGTATCAGTATGACTTTGTTAGTATTTGTCAATATGCTGCTGAAGTAGTCTTGCATCTGTGACAGCTTCTTAAATTAGTTCCACAAAAAGAAAACCAACAGAATGTCCATTTCCTTTGGAATTCTCACCGGAGTATAATGACTTGCTCTTTTCTCTGAATCCAGAAATACACCTCTGGTTTTGCCATCCTGCGTTAATTTAGCTTGCTTCCAATTATCTTTTCCCCGTATGTTGCCTAATACCATTCAGTTTATTTACTTTGCCCTAATTAGCATTTGAAGCTGTCCTGTTAATGAGGACTGCATTCAGCTATGTTATTACCATATATAGGCTATAATGCTATTACATTTTACTGGAAATAAATTCCACTGAACTTAACGATTGTCATATCTGAGTAGACATGTGCAAGTTTATATTTTTCTTTTCCTCTGAAATTTATGAAATATGAATCATGGCTAGCTTGTACCACCATTTTCAATGATACCAAAATTTAGTTATTGTAGTTATTTTACAATGCAGTACTGTGTGTGCTTATACAGAAGTAAGACCTACTTTGTTCCACAGAACTTATTCTGAAATAGGTATATATAAGATTGTTATCTCAGTCTGGCTCTAATCCAGTTTGTATAACTTAGAATTTCCCTGTCATTGGACAGTGCTATAAGATGAACTTGAAGCAAAACACTGGCTGTTGAATACATTGCACTGGTTTAGCATTATATCTAAAGAGATTTGCATTGTCAAAGTTAGTTATCCCCATAACCTATGCTTAGAGATTAGCCCCCAAACATTCAGAAATGAAGCTCATTGGCTACTGCCAATTATCACCAAGTTCTTGATTCAGTCATGTCAGTAAAAAAAGCTCTCTAATCTAATACATTAGAAGACAATATATGAGTTTGAAGGAGAAAAAACAGAAAGAAATGATCATCTCTTCGTAACATTCTCACATATTTTATACAAACTTGTGGCTTCTTTTTAAGATATTTAGTTTTGGAAAAAAAATACTGTTTGTCTGTTCCTAGTGATGGCTTCCACCAAAAATAATAATAAAGAACCAGCATCATCCAGGACTGGTACGATACAATAAAACAGTCCTGGATATAGCACTCTGCTTCCAATGGACATAGGATCAGGAGTAGAAATCCTTGATGTGGCATTTAACATCCAATCAAGTGTACATCAATCAGCCTTACTGAAATGGTTTAAGCTTCCAAACCTTAGTAAAGGTAAATCTTTTTAATTGAGCTGGGAAGAGAAAGCAATAGGCCACTGTAATTTTATGGGATATATATTTTTTCCTACCCTGCCTAATGTATAACCTGGTATTTCAATTTTAAACTTTACAACACTGTAATATAGCAAATCATAACCTTTCCTCATACACAGGAAGAAATACTGTTGGCCATCCTTGCAGAATCGGAATGATAGTTTTCATAAGCAATGAGCAAAGTACACATGCAACTATTAAGGCACAAGTCAAGCAGAGATTAGAAAGTGTGGTGAGAATAACCAGAATAAGTTAGAATAATATCTGGCTTCTTGTGGAGGCACAGGCTGTACAATCTTGAAGAGCAGTAGTAATCTTCAATCTTGTCAGTCCAAATTGAAATTTAGTCTATAGAAAAAAAGGGGGCAGTTTCCCCCCCCCCATGTTAAAATTAACCAGACATTTTCATCTCTTCTCATATCGATTAGATTCATTTGCTTGAAGATGCATGAAAACATAAACTTTCAGAACATAAAATTCACTTTCAGAATTTTCTGTTGACAGTTTCGTCAGACAATTTTTGACATTCATAAGGGTGCCTATAGCTTGAGTGGAATATTCCAGAAAGAAACACAGCACCATAGCTTAAATTAATATAATATCAGTTTTTTAGAAGAACTCCGAGCTTCATTTCTATCTAATTGATTTAATTATAGTCAATTTTATGTTTTTTTTTACAAATATACATCAGTGAGCGACTATAAGAACACTGCACCACTTGTTAATAACTTCTACTGCTTCATTAGTCCTGCATAATTAATTGTATATAACAAGTCTAACAAAAACACATAATTTAGAATATAAATGATGCTGGAAGCAGAATTAATAGGGCTAAAAGATTTCCGTAGTCATTTGGGTTAAGTTCCCTTGTTTCTAAATTACATCTGAAATCATTAAACAAAGAACCCTTTGCACTTCCACCTCTAGCAAGTGATGTGCCTATCCTGAATCAATTAAAATCTAAAATATATTCATTTCAACTCTTGGGAGTTTTCCTATAAAATATATATAGTGGTCTCCAATCTAAGCAGTTGCAGTGCTAATAGGTCATCCTCAAGCACTCAGCTGACAAATAGTCACAAGTTTTAAAAATATTTATGCAAGAAAAGTTGCTGAATGAGCGTGGTATGAATTATTATGCTTGATTCCTTCCATTTTATCCTTGAACTGCACTCAATAATATATAATTGGTGTGGTGTGCACTTAATATAAATTTATTTTGTCATATGGCTCACTTGCATCTTCTTTACCAAATGTATTTTCAATAACTTAAACTAGCATATGTATAATAGTAAACCCTGCATTTATAAGTAATATATTTTATTTACATATATATATATATATATCTTTGATGACTGCAAAAATACGAATCCCGGGCATATCTGTTCAATGACACAGTCCTCGATCTCTGGGAAAAATATAAACCAGCTGTTTATTGTTCAAAAGTCCGCAAAAGTCCGCAAAAAGGAGGAGAGGAGAGATGATCCAGCTGAACGAATGTGTTTGTGGGACAAAAAGGGGGAGGGCGGCGATGGAGAATCACCGATAGTGCCAGATCCGGACGTGCGGCCCGGAACGGTCATGGGGGGGCGGTTGGGAGATACACCAATGGCAGGGGCGTTAGGAAGGATAGGGTTGGTAAGGATGAGAGGGAGTGAATCCGGGAGTGAGTCAGCAGGCAGCCCGGCTGACCAAAGACAGACAAGGTGGAGGAATAGGACGCGGCTGTGCGGGTGCACACCCTTGCGTAAAGGGAAACTAGAAGAAATAGAGCCAGCAGGGACAGATGGTGGAAAGTTAGACAAATGGGTGGACCAATACCAACAGGAAGGGGGTGGGAATGAGAAGGCATCGAGGATGCCAGACCTAGCCGTACGACCCAAAACGCGTATGGGAGTAGGGGTGGAAGGCGCATCAAGAGCAATGACACCAGGAAGGATAAGATCGGTAAGGAGGGGAGAGGGTGGAACTGAGGGCGAGGCAGCAGGTGGCTCAGCTGAGTGTAGGCAGATGAGGCAGAAGCGCACACCCAGGCATGTAGAAAGATTGGAAGAAATAGGACCCAGGGGGATAGATAATGGAAGGCAAGTACAGCGGATGGTTCAAAGGGATAAGGAGGGGGGGAAGGGGAGGCAGTTGGCAAACGCACCAACGGTAACAACATTAGGAAGGATAGGATCTGCAAGGATGAGAGGGGATGAATTCAGGAGTGAGCCGGCAGACAGCCCAGCTGATCGTAGGCAGACGAGGCAGAGGGACGGGATACGGCTGTGCGCACGCACATCCAAGCGTGGAAGGAAATCGGAGGAAATAGGACTAATAGGGATAGACAGTGGAAGACAGGAACAACGGGCAGACAAACGGGATGGAAAGGAGGGGAGCAGCAATGGAAAGGCATCTAAGACACCGGATCTGGATGTAAGGCCCAGAACGAGTACGGGGGAGCGGCTGGAAAGCATGCCAACGGCAGCAGCGCCAGGAAGGAGGGGATTGACAAGGATGGGAGGGAGGAAGGTTGGAGAACTGGAGTGCAAAAAAGAGGCGGGACAATTAAGGCAATTACGGTCAGCCAGGACGGATGGCCCTATCACACGGTCGATGAGTAAGCAATTAGGCTAGCAAGGTTTATAAAAGTAATCTCCACCCCAAAACTTCACTCTGAGGACGCTGGCAGGGGACCAGCGAAAGCTAAGTTGTTTTAATATTGTAAATAGTTGTTTTTATTGTTTTAAACTTTTTAACAATAAACAGCTGGTTTATATTTCTCCCGGAGATCGAGGACTGTATCATTGAATATATATATATATAACCAGATATATATACATCAACATACATGTTTATGTTTCAATGTACTGTCTTAGTCCATATGTTACTCCTTCCATGCAGATCACACCAAAAATGGCCTCCCATAGTGAGTTTTCCATCCCCAGCAATAAGATTAAGTGCTACTCAACATGTAAATTAGGGCAATAATGTTGCAGATTTCTTGGTTTCACTGAATTTAGTAGGTAAAATGGAGATGCTAATCACACATTACAGCTGGGAATGGTAAACTTGTCATGGCCAAATTACAGGCTTGGCCTGGCTAAAGTAGTATGTGGACAACTAATTATTTATGGCTATTAGTCCTTTGATAGACTTACTCATGAGTAAGACCCATTGATTTGGTACATTTTGTTCCCCGATAATGCATCTGAAATTGAGAACTTGCCTTTCCACAATAAAAGGTGCAATGGCGTATCTGCATAAAAATGAGTTTGCTAACAAATTTAAGACACACTGATTAGAACTAAGTTCTAAAGAAACAGATGAACTGTAGCTCAATACAGTGCTGCATTCTCCATAGAAAATTATTTAATAATAGGACCACAGGCAAATATTTATGTAAATAGGTATTTTTTCGTGTTGATATTTTATGGTATACATATAGCTTTTTCTTTAGACCTTCACTGCATTATTTTCATTTTTTTTATTTGTAAGGTAATATTTTTAGACTTGAATTAATGTCATAATTGTCAGTATTACTGAAGTTTATGTCAACTGTACTGTTGTCCATTTGTCCCATAGTTTAGAACATCATCTAGTTATTTGGCATTGTTGCAAGTGCCTTAAATTCATGGCATCCTATTAAAAAAAAAATACAAATTTGGTGTTATGCTGCATGACCAAGACAAACACACCTCAAAATGTTGTCCTTTCTTAGCTTGCTGCGTTTTACAGTTCTTTCAGCTAACAGTTTATAAGCCTTTACTATATAATATTGATGAATTACAGAAATGATGAAGTTGTTCTCTTATTTCTGTTATAAATGTACCAGAGCTGTGTATCTGTTAATGAGATACAGCGTCATTTCTGTGAAATGTATAAATGTATGTGCAGGTCAAATTAATATATGACATACTATCAGTCTGTATACAGGTATTCCTGTTTTGCTAAGGTGTGCAAATTTTAAAACAATAGTGCGGTAAAACTTCAGACATGCCACATTTTGTAATAGATTCCATAGCAAAAAAAATAAAAAAAAATCTAATCAGGCAGATTAGAGAATAAAATTGACATCATAGCAAAAACTGGGGGGGGGGAATCCTCTGATTGGAAAATCATTGACTGCAAAAAAAAAAAAGGAATGAATGAATCTTATTGCACCACTGAACAAAACAGAGCCCATGCTTTCTCTGGGTTGGTTCCAGACTTAGTTACCTTTAGAGTAAACCCATTCCCATCAATGGGACTTACAGAAGTTGTAACTTTCATTGTTAATGGTATACTCAAAGCTGGCTTAAATCTGAAATCAGTCCTATGATTTCATGTATATGCAAACTGTTTCTGAGACACCTTCTCAGTAGTATATCTAGAAAGTAAAACACTGAAAGCCTCGTCCTACTTCTCTATGAACAGTCTGCTCCAAGCCCTGAGACTTTGATGTTTCAGGCTTTAATAGCAAAGGGAAATTTGATTCAGAGTTGCCTACTAATGTACTTATTCCAATGTATGATATTTTTACACATGGTGGTTTCCTTTATAATCCTAATGACACTTTTTCTTCTCCATAAGGATTCTACACGAATGAGGAGGAGGTAGTTTTGTTTGTCCAAGAATACACTTTCATCAAATGGTCTTTGACCAGTTGCACTCTTTTGATGTAGACTGAAAAAAACAAACCTTTTTATCATGAAGTTAACTGCTTTTGTTTTGCTCTGTATTTTCCCTGCAGCTGTAATTGCCGAGTGCCTGTTGTATACTTTATAGAGTTGAAATAAAAAAAAAAATTACTTTTGAATGGTGTTGTTCATATATTTTAAGGGAATCGTTATCTAAATCATGGCTCTATTACTTATTTTGTTTCTGAACTCTGATCTCTGCCAGACGTTATCTAAGAAGTCTATTGTAATTAAATGAACATTATTTTTTTCTTGTTCGAGCTTCCTTCACATATAATCAGATTATTCTCTACAGATCAGATTATTCTATATTAAGAATTTTTATGAGCTAGTAGCTAGTTGTCCCTTAAGCCAAGGGATTTTGGCTTGTATCTTTAAAAATATACTGTATGTTAGAACATAGTTTGTTCACTCTGTAACTATTTCACAGGATTGAGAGAACTACCACTAGGATCATGTTGGCTCCAGTTTATCTACAAATGTACACCCATAAGTTTCAGTGAAGACAATAAATCCCAATAATTAAAATTAATCAAGATCTCAAAGGGGAATTAGAAACAATGGGGGTGTGAATTGACTGGTGGAATACTATTATTTATATGCTGTGTAGTAGCCAATTACATATGACTGATAAAGCTGGTTTAGTGTAGATTTCTTTTTAATAAAGATTATAAGGATTATAAAAGTTACATGAAGGGATCCTATGCATATTTCCCAAAAGTAACTCAACTATTTGGAGGGGGCTTATCCTCAAATAACCATATTTAAGGATTTCCCTCTGGTATTGTGAATACCAGTAATGGCCAAAAAAAAAAGGGACAGTTCAGAAACAAAACTGAACCCAGAAACAGGAACAGTTAATGCATTCAAAGGGCAAGGATATTGGTTATTTCATTATATATTACAATTTATAACAAAAACGGAAAGTAGGATCTAAATCAGGGGTCTTCAAACTTGGCCCTTTTATGACTTGTGGACTTCAACTCCCAGAATTCCTCAGCCAGCGTGCCTGGCTGAGAAATCAGGGAGTTGACGTCCACAAGTCATAAAAGGGCCAAGTTTGAAGACCCCTGATCTAAATAGAATGAATGGATAGATAAAGGGATGAATACGTGCATTACAAAATCATTATTAATTTATATTAAACATTTAAATTCCCTTTCAAGCAAATGACAATAATCACAAAGGAGAACAGGGAATGGTATCTTCAAATGACTGCCATTAACACTTGTAGAATTTGGGTATGCAGTATTTCTCAACCTGAACAATTATAAGATGTATGGACTTCAACTCCCAAAAGTTGTAGTTCATACATCTTAAAGTTGTCCCATTGAGAAACACTGGGGTACTGTATTGGAATGTCACCAAGGAAAACACATTGTAATTCTAATATTACCTTAAAGACATGGTTGTGTCAGGAGGTTTCGGGATCTTGATGACAGAGTCTGTACAATGTACAATGCTACAGTGGTTATGTCCATTTATTTGTTGGTTGTTTGGGTTCTACACTACGAATGTTTTACCTCTTTTGTTAAATGTTGTTATAACTGCTGTTAACTGTCATCAGTTTCAATCAATCAATTGGAATAGAACTGGAAGGGACTTTGGAGGTCTTCTAGTCTAGCCCCCCTGCTCAAGCAGGAGATCCTATACCATATCAGACAAGTGGCTGTCCAGCCTCTTCTTAAAAGCCTCTAGTGATGAAGCACCCACAACTTCTGAAGGCAAGCTGTTCCACTGGTTAATTGTCCTCACTGTTAGGAAGTTTCTCCTTAATTCCAGGTTGCTTCTCTCTTTGATTAGTTTCTATCCATTGTTTCTTGGCCTGCCCTCTGGTGCTTTAGAAAATAAGTTGACCCCCTCTTCTCTGTGGTAGTCCCTCAAATACTGGAATACTTCTATCATGTCACCCCTTGTTCTTTTTTTAGAGAAAAAGAGAGACTAGCCATGCCCAATTTCTGCAACCATTCTTCATATGTTTTAGTCTCCAAGCCCTTAATCATTGTTCACGATCTGGACCTCAGCTTGGCAAACTAGTCCAGCAAACTGGGTAGGGCCCGATGCACAAGTCCCATGGGCCAATAGTTCTGGTATGCGCCCTTGTCTCTCAGCAAGACAAGGTCTCCTGCCTGTAGGAGAAACTGGAACCAAAGGGACTTCTGGGTCAGGAAAACTGGAACCTAAAAATTCTTAGGAACAAAGGAACCTGGATCCACAGGATTCACAGGAACAAAGGAAGCTGGGACCACAGGAACCTCAGGAACAGATGACGCTGGATCCATAGGGAACTCAGGAACAGCAGAAGCTGAAACCACAGGAAACTCAGGAACCAAAGGATCTGGAACCACAGGAAACTCAGGAACCGAAGGATCTGGAACCACAGGAAACTCAGGAACAGCAGAAGCTGGAACCACAGGAAACTTAGGAACAGCAGAAGCTGGAACCACAGGATGCTCAGGAACCAAAGGAGCTGGAACCACAGGAAACTCAGGAACAGCAGAAGCTGAGACCACTGGATTCTCAGGAACAGAAGAATCAGGAACCGCAGGATACTCTGGAACAGAAGAGTCTGGAACAATGGAGACTGGGACAACAGGATCAGCGTCGATGACGGCTGTGACTTCTGCCATGTGGGTAGTGAGAACCTCATGTGTCAGCGTGGGTGTTTTTGTCAACATAGAGTCTATGATTGTGTGGGTTACGCCAATCATGCGCTCCCACGCTTCTCCCATGTGGAATGCATGGGAAGGATAATTTTTGGCCTTCAGGTATTTGTCACTTACTGGGTCATGACAAATGTCTTCAATAGTCTGAGAGTCCTTGCAGGTTCCTGCAAAGTTAGTTCCTTGGATGCTAAGACAAGTGATCAGGACGATCAATACTATGCCCAATCTGATGGGTCTTCGTTTGGAGGGGTGTTCGAAGCGGGCTGGTTCTAAGAAATGTTTAGAAGGCGGTTTCTCTGTCTCTTTGCCCACTGTGGACAAGTAGATGGTCTGGATGATCGATTTCTCGTCCTGTCTGAGAAATTTGTTGGGTGCCTGAGGTAGAACGTAGTCATCTAGATCTGTAACTAGAAGCGCATAGTGTTTTGGTCCCTGAGGCATCAGGCTGGCTGGACAAGCCAAGAACTCAGGACCCTTTAGCTAGATCAGTTCTGTCAACTGTGATGCAAGGGTGGACCGCTTAGCTTGGTCCACAGGATTCTGTTCTGTTGGCACAGGTTGCCATTGCTCAGGGCTTGAAGATGTTTTAATCTTTTCTACTCTATTGCCTACATAGACGTAGAAGTGTCTGCTTTGGTTGCAGATGTAGCTTGACTTCACCTTGCTGTTTGTGTAGAAGGTGGTGGACTGTAGCTCAAGGCCTATCGTTTTCGTTGTTAGGATGGTGAATTTTACGGCCAATATGGTACCAGAGAGTTCCAACCTTGGTACGGTGTGGCCTTGTGTTGTTAGTTTTGCTTTTCTAGTGACGAAAATGATGTAAATGTGACTCTCCCCGCTGTAGACTCTCTCCCCGCTGTAGACTCTGATGTATCTTATGGCTGCGATCACCTTTGTTGACACATCTGAGAAAGTGTACAATTCTTTCTTTTGTATGGTGGCTGGTGAGCTGGAGACACACATGTGTTGCACGTGTATGTTTTGGGGAGCAAGTGAGCTGGAGACATACATGCGTTGCACGTGTATGTTTTGGAGACAACTTAGGAGTGTACTCCACAACTCCCAGTCTTTTTTCTGTTCTCGCTGACGTGGCCCATTCCAGTGTGTGGTGCTCTGGGAGAAGGCGCGTAGCTACGGAAATTGTTTGTCCTCTATGGACAAGGCTAAGACATTGTAATTCTTACTGGTCTGGAACACTGTTGCTTCCAAGACGGGTTTGGTTGTCACAAGTGTGAAGTATTCTTGGCGTGGTTTTAGGTGAGGTGCTCTTCCATTACTGAGAATGGAGGTTGTTGAGATATTCACCTGAGTTGGAGTTTGCAGTTGGTCAACACAGACCATTCTTGGGATGACCCATTCAGGTTCCATCTTAAAGGCAGTTGAGGGACTTGTTGTGCCTCTGACCATTCCGTGGTAGGCAAAGGTGCCAGAGGCGTCTACTCTCAACGGAGCCAAGAGTTCAGCTTCAGGATTTAGGAACCGTAAGGCAATTGGGGGGAGCTGGTCGACAAAGAATGTTCCTGGGATGACCAATCCAGGATTTTGGAACCATGAGCTCCCATCTACTGGCTGGATGCGGAGTCCAGTGATTTTCCTCCCCGCTGTGCTCTGTGGCACAGAGTACGTTGTGAAAGATGTTTCTTTGCTTGGGAGTGCACTGGGGGATGGTGGGTCGCTACACACTAATGTGCAATTGACCTTGCCGGGCGCCTCTGGGCGCTCTTTGGAGCCATGCTGGGGCTCCTTGGTTGAAAGAGGAGTAGAAGCTGCTTGTTGTAGCTGTTCAGAGTCTGGATGCAGGGCTCTTGGGTGCTTGTCACTCTTCGTTGGGTGACACTTCCCTTTAGCTGTACAAGCTTTGGCCGCGTGTTCCGTAGACTCACAGCAGTCGCAGCAGACCTTGTACTCTCTTAAATCTAACCTTCTTCTCCAGGATGTTGGAAGATCAATTGGTGCTGTACAGGCGTTGCCGTCAGGCTGGGTTGGTACAGTGTTGAGGTCATTAGGAGCATGATCAGTGGCTTCTTGTTGATCCTCATAGGCATTGTTTCTAAGCGCAGGGAAACGTGGCACAGACGGCTGGCATTTTCCTTCAGAAAACTCCTTGTTCGGGTAACTTCCAGTGGCACAGACGAGGGGCCTTGAGGGGTTGTTGGGGTCAATGGTGTAGCGCTGGGGGGAAGATCTCATGATCTAGATGGTGCTACGTCGGCTCTCTGGCTGGTTGGCACATCTGGTTGTTGAGATTCTTCTTCTAGACTACTTGGTCTTGGGAAACTTGAGGATAACCGCCATGTTCTTGCCTGCTCATGTCGAATCGCATTCTGGTCGTCGACGTAGGCCTGCCCACGGTTCTGGGGACTTTTTCTTTCTAGCTCCTCCAAATTGTGCATAGAGGTAGCGCCTTCCAGTTCTCTTTGCAAAACCGCTACTATTGCGGCTGCCTCTTTTGCTTTCTGTTCACGCTGGGAAATCTCAAAGCTGGCCTGAGCTTTGACCATGTCTTCCTTTTGCTGTCGCTCTGCCTCTGCCACACGTAGGGCTGCCGCAGTTTGCGCTTTGGCCATTTCCTCCTTTTGCTGTTTTTCTACTACTGCTGCTTGCACAGCAACTTCAGCTGTAGCAATATCAATTCATGCTTGTGTGAGTTGGGCAGCAAGGCTCTCTACCCAGGCGTCTCGGAATGTTTGGCTATGGCGAGAAGACGTTCTAGAGAAATGGGAGGTGCCTGAGACATGAGAGTTGTAATGGGAGGACGAGGTTGCCATGACTAGGGAAGACTCAGAAGTTTTCCTAGACAATTTGAATGAGTTTAGTGAACTTCATTCTTTGGCCACCAGGGGGCACTGTTTGCGTGCGTGGGTGCTTCAGCGAAGTCCACACTTTGACCACTAGGTCACTGCTTGCGTGAATGAATACTTCAGCGGAGTTCACTCTTTGACCACCAAGGGTCACTGTAGAGGCACCGCTGGGGCGCTCCCTGTGTGGGTAAATGCAAGCTTGCTGTTTACAGGTTGCTACTACTCAGTGTTGCTTCTAGATATCGTTTGGAGGGAACCACGAGCTATACGCCGGTCTGGAGTTACTAAGGAACTGACTGTCCTTATAGTGAATTCCAATTCTGCCTTCTTAGAATCATGAGCTGTTAGCCAACCTGGACCACTGAAGATCTGACCGTCTCCTAGTGAATTCCACCTGGGCTAATATGCCTTGTGATAATAAGCAAGGTTACTTGCTGCTTGCTTCTCCTTAATTTGTACTGAGTAGGGGCACCACTAGGGGGCATTGGAGCAAAGCCAGCTAAATTCTGTCTTCTTAGAACCACGTTGCTAGCCTACCTGGAGTCTACTGAAGCTCTGTCTGGCTTTCTTAGATTCCACCTAGGCGTGAAGACTTGTGATAATAAGCAAGGTTAATTTGCTGCTTGTTTCTCCTTAATTTGCACTGAGTAGGTGCACCACTAGGGGGCGTTGCTTGCTTGCTTGGGTACTTCAGCGAAGTTCTCCCTTTGACCACTAGGGGACACTGCTTGCATGAGTAATTACTTCAGGTGAAGTTTACTCTTTGCCCTCTAGGGGGTGCTGTTTGCTTAGGTAGGTGCAAGCCTGCTATTTGCAGAGTAGCTACTGGGTGGGGGGGTGCTGCACCTATGCTTGAGATGGGTTTGTTTTGAATCAAATGCTTTTCTCACTGTCCACATTCTTTTTACTCCAAAGGGAGGGGAAGATTGGGTTAAAATTCAGCCTTTTACACACCAGTTGCCTGGTTACCATGGCAATTAATGGTTTGATTACTCCTTTGTCTTCGAGATGAGGAGCCTGGGAGAGGCAAATGCTTGCTTCAAAGAGCTATGCTAAGTTTTGTAGGCAGGAGAAAGAGAGAGGTTTGATACTTGCAAATCATCAAACAGGGTGACTCAGATCACACATGCTGACCCATGACTCTTATGGGACACATCACCTCGTGTCTGTCTTCACAAAGGCTTCTTTTACAAGCTGGCACACACACACCTCTCCATTGATTTTAGCAACAGAAATCAAGTCCTTTACTTCAGTCAAGTAAAATCCTTTACTTGTTGCTAGCAGATGTATAGAACACAAACAACAAATAAACTTTGCAGCCTATTATGCGAAAAGTTAAATACAATAACTTCCTTTTACTTCAGTTAAGCAAAGCGTAGAGAATTCTCATAATCTTTTAGCGAAGAGAGAAACATGCAATACTTCTTTACTGTGAAACGTTGGTTGGTGAACAGAGCACTTTCTCAGAGCAGACGTAGAGACTTTTACTTTAAAATGTTCCAAGCTGATAAGAAAATAATTATACTGCCTTTACTGCTAAGGCTGCAGTTCACTAGCATTAATTCTTCACTTTAAAACGTTGACTGGCAAGCAAATTCAATAGCATTTTTAGATCATATATGAAGAATATTATTGATTTACTTCATCCAAGCAGGACATAGATGATTTTGAATAACTTTTACTTTTCTTACTCTAAAGTTACTATGGAGATAATATACTGAATTTACTGGTGCAGGCAGACGAAACTTGCACTTAGAGGGAATCAATCCTGTCAATTTACTGTTCTGTCCCACACAGAACAAGCTGCTGGGTTCCGATGAGACAGACAGTTACTCGGTGAAACAAGCCAAAGAAAATATCACTTTTATTCTAGGAATCTTCAAACATCAACTCACGTTTTCATGCAGAAGTTCATCCAGAAAGTAGGTAGCAATATAGGCTCAATTTCACAGGTAAATTGACAATGGAATTCCCCTCTTCTGCATATGAATCACATGTTGGCAGGGCTTCCAAGCCACGAGGCTGGATCCCGATGTGGAGAGAATCAAACAATGGCACAGAGCCAGGAAGTACAGTCATAAACCTTTGAACTCCTCCCATTGACTAGATAAACTGACTGCTGAAACTACATTACCCATAAGCCATTTTTAAGAAAACAGCGTTTAACCCTATAAATGCTAAACACAATAACACAGTTCTCAAGCATATACTTCTGGCCAGATGATTACATAGCTGGTCCAGCACAATCATCTTAGTTGCTCTTCTCTGCACTTTTTCCAAAGTGTCAACATCTTTTTTGTAACGTGGTGACAAAAATTGGATACAGTATTCCAAGTGTGGTCTTACTAAGTTTTTAGTAAGTTTTTAGTAAGGTTTACTAATGTTTTAATAAGGATTGAGAAGAATGGCTACATAAATTGAAATGTAAATAACTAAGCAACCTAAACTTCTATCTTTTCAATTATGCTTTGGGATTTTTAGTCAAATGCTCTTGAAATATTTTATCCTAGGATATTGATTTTACTGCAGAGTGATTAGCATTTTTTTCAAATCACATCACAATAAACTCTAGAATACCAACACATTAAAATGCCATAATGCAAAAAAGGAAATGGCTGGGCTTGTGAAAAATTGTTTTATTTTAAGAAAACTAAAAACACCACCACATGACCTTCATAGGGAAATTTGGTTCAGAGATAGGATTACTCTAAAGAAAGTCTATGTCTTTTGCAATTACCACCTTATGTAAGCAGATGGGAAAAGCCACAGCATTATTTGATAGCCAGGTTAATGACAGACATTTTGGTGAGGAGGAATAGACAAATGTGTCACTGATTTATGTCATAATAACAAGATGTGCAAATGAAGTATTTTTAGGAAAGGGGTCGCTTTGTCATTTGCAAGTGAGTGTGATGTATCTCATATCCTTCTGAAAGCAGCAAAGATGCATATTTTTTTCCTTTGAAGAAAGGCCTTCCAATAATCACAAATCCAGTTCATAACACAGCAAGTTTTTTATTTTGTTAAGCCACTGCAAGACATTTTCTACAAATTCTGACACTGCCTCAATTTTCAGTTCCTACCTATTTTCTGACCTCAGCAAGTATTCAATTCTTTGCAGGACCTGAAAGCATTTTAGCTAAAAAATGTCACCTGTAGACAGTCAGCTAATTCCAATTATATAATTAAAGAGCTCTGTTCTAAAATACAGATACCCAGCTCTTAAAGGGAATTGACATTTGCAGTCTGTACTGTTTTCATGAATAGTAATGCAGTTTTATGGAATTTTGTTTGGTCTTTCTACTTTGACAACCCTTTTCATATGGAAGATAAGTTTAATGATATTTTTATCATTTCCCAAGTGAAGGAAATCAGTAAAATGAATTGTCTACATTTCCTGAGAATAGTGAAAAGCTATTGCAAAGAACTGGAATGAATTAAACAACTTGACCCCGTACAAGGGAACTATAAGGCTTGATGGAACAGCCCCAACTATGAATACATTAGGTTTACTGCTACTATAATGAATCAAAGTCTCCCAAAAGATGAAAGAGCTGTTGTATCATTGAATGATGCCAGAAGGAAACATGAGTTTTGGAGCAACTAACTGATGCAGGACAGGAAGAATGTTAACACCTTTAAACTTAGTTGCTGGAGAAGACTCCTGAGGGTATCATGGACAGCTGAGAAACAAATGTATCATTGAACAAATTAACCCAGAGATCTCACTCTAGGCACAAATGACCAGGCTCAAATCATCCTACTTTGGACACATAGTGTCAAGACATAGCAACAAATTCAATAAAAGATGGAAAGTGCAACAGATCCAGGCTAAAAGCCTGGATGAAGATCAGATGTCCAATCAGTTAATTTGCTCCCTTGAGGATGAAGAAAACCTATGCAGTCGCATTCAGACAACCAAGGGCTTAAATCTTCTAACTTTCAATAAGAGAGTAGAAGATTCTGATGACCAGGACTTGTGAATACATACAGATGGCCTTTCTCTCTCTCTGGTCACTTGCAGAGTCCTGGATGCAGGGTCATGAAAGGACAGCAAGGAAAACACCCAATGTCCTAACCCACCCACATACAATATCTTTAGGGAAACACCCAAAAGGGAACATGTTTAGCTACTTCTCCTTTCTCCCTTCTTATCTACAGTGTGCCAGACTTACTGGGTGAAATCTTTGTCTTATGTGTGTCAGCTTTGCTGGATGGGTTGCTTATGTAATCAGAAAGAATAAATACAAGGATTTCTTGTCATTCGGGGCTTCTCTCATTTAGAAGAGTTCGTCTCTATTCAGCTGAATAAACACGTAAGCTTGAAGGCAACTTCTGGTTTCCTGTATTTTTTATCAAGCAAAACCTCAGAACCTGCACATCAGTTCAGTCAAAAATCAGACATAGCCAATTTTCAGGGGGAGAAAATACCCCACTATAAAGTTAGCTAGTTTGACTCAGTGTTTAAGGTGCTGACGTAGAAAACAGGAGGCTGTGAGTTCTAGTCCCATCTTAGGCACCAAAGCTGGCTAGCTGACTTTGACTCAGTCACTCTTTCTCAGTCCAACCCACCTCACAAAGGTGCCTTTGGGGAAAATAGGATGAAGCTGCCTTGAGTTACTTATATAATAATAAAAGGAGAGAAAAAAATCTAATAAATGAATAGATAAAATAGATATGACTTGCAGAAATCTGACTGTATGCCCTCATTTTTTTATTATATACTTCATTATTGTTACGGGGTATGTTGTTTTGTTTAAATTTTGTACCTGTGTTCAGTTGATTTGGGACTATACATAATGAAACATATTTAAAAAGCAGGTATTTCATAGGCTCAAACAAACCTCACTTAATCAACTGTATTGGGAAAATACCTCAACTAACCCAATCAACCAGTTTGCCCTGGTCTTCAAGAAACAAGACCCTTTGGTCTATGATTGTACATAAGCTAGTAACAGCAACCCACAGGGCTTTATTGGGCTTTATCACAGTTTTCCCAGTGGCATCTTGGCAACTGTGCTTTCATTAAAGGACTAACAACATTGCTGGTTGGTGAATGCTCAATCTCTACCTCAAAGACCCAGTGTTCCCTTTTAAAACTGCAAGTGTTTCACAGATATGCTGTCAAACTCGCAATGTCACGTGAGGTGTCATGACATATTGCAACTTTTTTTCCATTGCTGGCAATGGGGTGGGCGCGGTTTCACTATGATGCATCTGGCCCACGGGCCCGGCAGTTTGACACCCCTGCTATAGAGCAAATTTGTTCAAACTCTCTCTCTCAGATGGGAATAGCCAAAGTCAGGATAAGGCAAGGTTAGAAAAAGTTCTGTAGATCCATGTAATGAGTAGATGGAACTCCAATCTTACTCTTGACTTTTTTGACCAAGCCTGCAAAGACTCACCCACAATCTTTCTTCCTGAGTGAATGCATCAACCCAGGGTGAGCTAATTTCTGTACATCTCATTCTATCATCTGTCTATGTCTGTCTGTCTATCTGTCTGTCTATCAAAAAAATGCTACAAGTGGTGCAAAGAGCCATGGAAAGATACATGCTGGGCATCATAAGGCAAGACAGAAAGGCCTGCACATGGATTAGAGAACAAACGAAAATATACGATGCCATCGAAAGAGTTAAAAGAATTGAAATGGAAATGGGCTGGTCACATAGCAAGAAGAACTGATGGCAGGTGGATCAAGGTAGTCATAGAATGGATCCCATTTAATAAAAAGCATCCCTGAAAGATACCTAAAACAAGACGGATCAACGACATAAGAAGTATTGCAGGCCCAATTGGCAAAAGAAAGCTCAGAACTTGGTATTGGTTGGAAACGTGCGGAAGAGGCCTTCATCCTGAAGTGGATAGATAATGGCTGGAATAATGACGTCTGTCTATCTATCTCTAATCATCTCTGTCTCTCTCTTTCTTATTTATTGCACTCCAATACTGCCTTTTATCGGGGAGCCCAAGGAAATTTCATTGGGGAGGGAGGGGAAGACTCTCTTCCAATTTTTGCTTCAGGATAGCTCTAGGAAAGTAGGTTGGGAGCGAGCGCCCCGGCTGCCCCCCCCCACGCGGGTTTCGGGGTCCAGAAGGTCTTCCCGGTCTCCGCCCGATTTCTCCCTCCCCCACCCTTTTGCAGCAGGAGACTTGCTTTCGCCCCGCGGCCTCTCCGATACCCCAAACGCTCGCCGGCGGCGCAACGAAAGCGGAGCCTCCACCAGGGAGAGCTGCGCAAGTGGGCTTCCCCGCGCCCGCCAGCTGTGCGCCGAGTTACGATCCCAGCAGCTGCTCTCCTTCCTCTGCTTGGGGAGGGCGATGAATTGTTGATGGGGCAGCCCGCCGGTTGGCTTCCTCGCCCGGGCACTGCCCGCAAACAAGGACGGTCCGGCTCGGGGTGGCAGAGAAAAGGCTCCAGGGAGAAGGCGGGAGAGCCCCTGTTTGCAGATGCCGCCCGACGGCTGATGAAAGTCTGGAGTCGTGGGACTTTATTTTCGTAACCTCCACGCTTCAAAGAGAGGCCCCAGCAAGCTTCATTTGACCCCGGTCGCTGGCCCGGCTTTGGCTTGAGAAAACACATCCGCGGAGCCCAAGGCGATCATCTCCTCCTCCTCCTCCCTCCTCCTTTCAAGCGATCGGGGAAGCTTGGGGTTGTTGATCAACACGTCGGCGAGTTTTCTTTTCTCCCCTTTCTAATAAGGCAGCGCTGCTGGCTTTCTGCGGTGGACCCTGGACGCTTCCTTCTCCCTTTCGCCTCAAGGGCCGGCTTTGCATCTCTAGCTTAGGACAATCCGGAGTTAACCTGGCCAGAAGAACAGCAGAGGCAGCGTTTTCCTTTTAGGAATAAATGCTTGGACTGGTGGGAATTGTAATTCGGTAGATCTGGAACAGCCCCAGAGGGAAGGAAATACTTCCAGACTAACGGAGAGCTATTTAAAAATAGAGGGCAGGCCAAGAAACAATGGATAGAAACTAATCAAAGAGAGAAGCAACCTGGAATTAAGGAGAAACTTCCTAACAGTGAGGACAATTAACCAGTGGAACAGCTTGCCTTCAGACAATGTGGGTGCTCCATCACTGGAGGTTTTTAAGAAGAGACTGGGCAGCTACTTTCTGAAATGGTGTAGCATCTTCTGCTTGAGCAGAGGGCTGGACTAGAAGACCTCCAAGGTCCCTTCCAGCTCTATTCTGATTCTGAGAGAAGGAGTTTGAGTGGGTTGTATGCATTGGGAAACACGAGTTATCTGTGCAGTTTTCAGTGGCACGATGCATTCCAATGCACTGAGTTTCTTAATGATTATTCATATTCCTTCCTCTTCCAGGAGAAATAGAGGTGGATCTTCCTCCAGCTGCTTGCCATTAAACAGAGCTACCATTCAACTGAGAAAGGCACAGGGGTGTCCTTGGTGCACATTACAAATGGGTGGGGTTTCAGTGGTACCATCGGGGCTGCCATCTTGACTCTTTTGACCACTGAAAGGCAACTGCCTACTAAGGCAGCAAAGAGCAGTCAGGCATCTAGGAATCAATCCTATGTTCTGAACAAATTAATCTATTGCTCCCAGATACAAGGAAAAAAAGGGGTTTCATTGTCAGCATTGAATCTTTTCTTTGGTTTGTAGCTACAAAATATAATGGGACAAACCCCAGGAATCTGAGATGATATTTAAAAAGTCAGTGACAGAGTTCCCCTGAGAGTAACCAATTTTTATCTTTCCAGAAAAAACAAATACACAATCTTATTTTCATCCACCTATGTGATGCATGATATGGTAACATAGGATTTTCATTAAAAAAAAAAAAAATAGCAAAGCTTCTCTATCTGGTCTCTTTTGTAGAAGGCAGAGATGCATTATGTTTCACTTCCAGCTTGGTGCTGCAGATCCCATCTTCTGAACTTCTGCTTCTCACCTGTTTTTCTATAACTGGATGAAAACAAACTCAGTTTTCAAAAAGTAAAGAGTAATACTATAACTCTGAATTGGTTTCAATTTTCTGGCAAAGCTTTGGATGATGGAGCATTGGATAGCTTCTTGCACAGACTAGCTCCCTAATTGTGGTTAAATTCTGCAGCATCTCTGAGAAGCCCAACTGTGTCAATCATGGTTCTTCTAGGACATTCCGAATTTGCCTTACTGACATCTTGCTCATTGAGAGGATAAAATGCACAACAGGATTAGCTATCTCTGACATGGTATTAATCTATAGGAAAACCTTAGTCAAGAATGTAAAAGGAGCAGAAATATGGGATAAAGTGGCTACCAACTGGAGTGTAACAAGTTTCAGTCCTGGGCCTGTATACGACTCAGAACCACCATGATAAAGTAAGAAAAAAAAGAGCTGAATTAGTACTTCTGATGTTTTAGTCATTCTCTTGCTGCTGCTCTTTCTATTTTCACCTTTCCAAGCATTCGAGCCTTCTCTAGAGAGCTATATATCCAAAGGATAATTTGAACTTGGTCTTTTGTGCCTTAAATGAGAAATCTGGGTTAATGGGATTAATCAACAATCCATTCATATTTTTTCTGGGCTGTCCATGGTATCCTCAATCTCCGGTATTCTCCAATATGAAAGTTCAAGAGTGTCATGTCCATCTTATCCTGCTCTTCAAAAGTTTTGCTGCTATAGAATGTCATAAATACCATCGCTTGCACAATTCTGCAATTTTGTAGGTATCTCTTTTGCTGTCAAAACACTGCACAAATGCTTTCCTGAAATGAAAAGCCAACTTTCATATAGTGGTGGGAAGGGAGAAAAAGAGACACAATTTCAGTCCCAGACGTGAGAAATCAATATGACTAGCTTCTGTAGACCTGATCTTCACCACTGGTAAAGCTTCTTCCAAATCTGAAATGAAAGCAACTTACCTATTTTCACCTCAACCTTGAATCATCCCATGTGTTTGTGTTCCTAGAGATATAGTTAGTGTCATGTCATGATGAAACTGAAAACCACAGGATTAGAAATTAAGTCCTATGAAGAAATTAAGAATGGTTAACCTTGAGGAGATTAAGAAGGATGTGATGTCATTCTTCAAATCCCTAGAAGGATATCTTACAGCAGGTCAAGGCCTGTTCTCCATTGTTCTAGAATGCAGAATAGGGAATAATAGATTTAAATCATATGAAAGCAGATTTTGACTGAATAATCGAATAAGCTTTCTAACAATAAGAACAATGAATTGGTGGTGAGTTCTCCTTTGCTCCATGGCAGAAGTCAAGGTTAAACAACCATCTGTGTTTAGATGCCTTTAGTAAGAAGTTTGAGTTATATAATTTAAATGCCCAGTTCCATCTGTTACAATTTGTTACAGGTGAGAAAGAGATAGAACTAGTCTGGGAAAGTGACTCATCTGGATTTGGCTTTAAAATATTTTTTAATAATTAGCAACATGCAGTTAAGCGGGCAACCAAATGCCTTTCAGATAGTTTGGGTTTCATATCCCATTATCCCAAGCAACATTACCAATACTACAGATTGTATTGTGCTCCCAAATATTCCAGTGCTTCCAAGCCTATTCCTGCTCTGTGACCCTCTTCTAATAATGATGCCTGAAATACTCTGATTAGCCAGGAGCAAATTGCTACCTCTTTATCTCTGTTGCTCACCAGATACTAATCCTGAAGCTCCTTATACCCCTAAAGCAAGCACTCCCTTGCTGAGTCAGAATGCCACATTAGTTTTGGCCTTCTGGGGAAGTGTATTGTGAAAAAGGTGTAAGATGAAGACAAAAAATAAAATATTAACCACTTTAGTTCAATGATCACTATATTGAAATATTTTTTCCTCTGCCACCCATGGAACCCTATGAAATAAATCTATTGGTCACTCCCATTTGATTTTACTGTTTTCACTGAAAGGGTTCAGGTTTTTTCTTTTCCTAAATCAAGTATCAGTAGCTTAATAGGTGGAGGAAATCCTGTCTCTCGTTTACTATTGAACTCAGTAATCTACCTCTGATGGAAGCATGACTGTAGCTTATATTTTACTTGTTGAGAACTACGGGTTTTCCTAAATGTAAACAATTAGCGGAATTAATTTGAATTAATTAATTCATCTTGGAAGAACTACATGGAAGGGGTTTATGGATCCCAGGCTATTGCCGGTTGGCTGTCTTTGAACTCGCGATCAACCTACCCTGGTTATCGGATCTAGATCCAAGACTAGGTTCAATCAACAACTGAGGATCAGAGAGGGCTTCTTATCGACCTGAACTCATCAAGCCATCTGTTCCGAGAAGGCATGAAAGGCGATGATGATTTCGCTCAGAGCTTCTCCTGGGCTTTCCCCTGGGTGCTGGTTCACCAGGCGCTTCAGCACTGGCCAATTAAAAAAAAAAAAAAACCCTTCTGGGGAGGCTGGAAAATATTTCTAACGCGATAAAACTTCAGAGATAGAAGCGAGTAAGTATTTCCTTAATCGCGTGGCTGCTTCCCTTTTACAAATTCCAAAGAGGGGGTCCTTGGTGCTCTCTGAGCTTGCTTGTTTCCTTGCAGACGTTTCACTACCCTAACTAGGTAATGTCAGTGCTGATGATGTTACCTAGTTAGGGTAATGAAACGTCTGCAAGGAAACAAGCAAACTCCGAGAGCACCAAGGACCCCTCATTGCAACCCTGAGCTACAAATATTCTCCTTCAAATTCCAAAGAGCCATTCGGCCCTTTTCCCCTAAGCTGCGATTATACCAAACGGCGGTCTCTCGCTTTTCCTCCGGCTTCGAAGCAGCGCATCAAAGAGCCATTAGGGCGCCCCGCCCCTGCCGGTTCCTTTCTTGGGGAGGGGGTCTGGAAATCGCGCCCCTCGGTGAGGACGTCGGAAGCCTCGGTGGAAATAGGAGGATAATGAAACATCAAGGGGAAGTATCCAGCTGTTACCCATTCACAGCCCCGTTAGATGATTACATTCTGTAATTAAAATAACGATTTAAAAAGAAAGCCGGGAAAGGGGGGGAGGGGGAAGAGGAGGGTCGAGTCCCCTCGGCTAAAGACTTAAGAGCTGCAATCCACAAAACCCACCATCTACGGGTTATCCCATCCAGAGGAGTTTATGCTTTTTTTTTTTCCCCGCAGCATTTTTGGAATAAAATATAGTAGAGAGCCCCTCCAACTTTTATGGAGTAAAATACAGTACATTCAAAGTCCTTTAGACTCTCCGGAGAGCAGATCTATTCAGGCTTTCGGGGGATTCATTAATTCCCTTTTATTGAACCGGCTTGAATTTGGGAATAAACCCACCCAGGACGGAACTGCAAGAATGGCAAAGGGGAGGAATAAGATCCGTGTGAAAGCGTCGTTTCTCCTCCTAACATCTTAGGCGCCTCGACTCTCCCCGATCCCGATTGGGTGCGGACGCGGGAGCCCCGAATTACTCCGAAATTACTCCTAGAGAACTCCGATTGCGATTCGTCCCAAAAGAGAAAGAGGCAATGGGTTTTGGGTTTTTTTTTTTGCTCCGATTCTCTGCGCCCCTTCTGTGGGGCAACTAAAGCAACAGCGGGTAGGACAGACCTCCCCTCCCGCTTTTGCAAGCAGAGTGTGCCTCAAATATGCGAGTGAGGGATCCACGCAGGAGCTCCTCTCGCACGGAAACTACTCGCATGGTAGTAACGAAGCCGTACCAACTGTTTGGAGAACCATTCATTTATCTCCCCCCCCCCCCCGCGCACGCACACACACGCGCGCGCACACACACACAATCCCAAACCCCCAATGAGCCCGTGACTTTGCGGAGAATGTCCCGTAGCTTTCCCCACCCCCACCCCCCGTTTTATAACCCCACCCTCGCTTATTCTGCGCGCCCTCCTCCCGCTCCCCCCCCTTCGAGAGGCGGGAATCCGAAAGGCGTCGAGCCTATAAAGGCAGCGCCAAAGCCGCCGAGCGGAGAGTCTCCACTTGGCTGCAGGTCCCTGAAGGACACGCGTCTCCGCCTTCCTCCCGCAGGTTGCCTCGTCGGGCTCGCCTTTGCGAAGATGCTCGCCCTGCGTGGCCGCGGAGCCTGCCGGGCGTGGGCGGCCGTGGCGGTGGCGCTCTGCTTCCCCGCCTGGTTTGGAACCGCCGCCGCCGGCCTCCCTTTCAATTCGAACGGGCTGGGCTCGAACTCCATCAAGAACCCGCTCTCCGGCGGCTCCTCGCTTAGCGGCGGGAGCGAGGCAATGTACGACGGCAGCAATAAAAGCCGTGCCGGCGATTCACAGAAGGTAGGTCGGCTCGGCGGGGAGGGGGCTGGCCAGGGCAAGGTGAGACACCCTGGCTTGCGTCTCACCTGCCCCTCCACTTCTGCCCTCTCGCAGCTCGCCTTGTGCGCCGCGGACGAGGATTGCAACGCCGAAGAGTTTTGCTCCACCCCTGCCCGGGGGGGCATCTCCGGAGGAGGAGGAGGAGGAGGAGGACTGGTTTGTCTGACCTGCCGCAAACGCCGCAAGCGCTGCTTCCGCGACGCCATGTGCTGTTCGGGCAACTTTTGCAACAACGGTGCGTTCGAGGGTCCCGGGAGGAGAAGGGGGGGGGGAGGCAAACGGATCCTTCAAACTTTTTAAGAATCCAAGAAAGGAACTTCTCCAGCATCACCCTGGCATCTCCCTGCCATCCGAAGAATTGTCTTTGTTCTTTTGAGAAGGCTTTTGTGAGTCCTGGAAGGGTATGGAGATCGGGTCCCTCAAGTTTGCTCCTCTCTTGCCTCTGCCTGGACACCTCCATGTAGTAGTGCTTTGTGGCTTCCTGATGGAATGGACTGGCCATCATTCTTCTGGGATTCCTGGTCTAGTATGCACTCCTGGGGGGGGGGGGTTGTCTTGAACCCAGATTCTAACCTTGAAGTGTTTGGTATTTTTGAGATCACCTATAGTGGATTGCGTAGTCTCATAGGGTTAGAAGTAAAGGGACCCCTCTTGCATCCCTCCATGGAGAGTTTTGTGGATTTGTTGTTTTTAAGGCCAAGGGATATTAGCAAAACCCAAAAGGGGTTAGGTTGTAAATTCTAAGCATCCTTACTTTGGAATAAGGGAAAACTATTTAGTCAGAATAGAGCTGGAAGGGACCTTCAAGATCTTCTAGTCCAATCCCTTGCTCAAGTAGGAGACCTTATACCATTTCAGACAAGTGGGTGTCTGTCTTAAAAGCCTCCAGTGATGAAGCACCCACAACTTCTGAAGGCAAGCTGTTCCACTGGTTAATTTTTCTCACTGTTAGGAAGTTTCAGATTGCTTCTCTTTGTATTGTGTTAATAGAAGGTGTATTACTCAATATTCTGGAATCCGTTGTACAAGGAACGAGACATGCTATTTTGCCTTGTTTATTAAGAGTTCTGCAATTTTAAAGAAGCAAACATTATTAAATTTCCTTGCATACAGTTTTAAGCTCTTTTCTCTGCATGAGCCAAGTACCCACTGAACATCTTAACTAGCATCTTTTTTTCATCAATGGCTGTTCAAATTTAATAAAACTCCAAGCAGAACCTGGATATTTTTCCTGCAACATATTACTAAGCTATACCCTTTTTCTGAGGCTATCCTAGTATCTCAAGTCAAGCTTTAAAAGGATCTAATTATCTAATAATCACATTAGTGCTTGGATACATTCCTTGCTGATACTCATTCAGGCTCCAATGCTAAGGGAAATTCCTATTTTAATAGAGAAAACTAACAAAAAGATCTGCACCAAGTCGTTTACGTGGTTGGGATTCAGAATGAATCTTCTCTGTGATCTGTAGATAGTTTCTGCCTAAGTGAATAATCTGCAGTCCTCTAGAATCTGAATAGTCAGTGTCCAGTGTCCAGAATATTAACATTTTTTTTAATCCTTGGGAAGTTGACAGGTGTTCATGATTTCCCCCCCTCCTTTATCAGGTATGTGTGTAGAATTTGACCATTTTCATCCTGGAAGGTTTGAAGAGATCATAGAAAATTTTGACCATGGTACTTTGGACTCCCATCTGAAAAGGACCACGACTTCATCCCAAATGTATCACATAAAAGGTAAGGCCAGTAACGCACTGCTTTTAAATCCAGAAAAGAATAAACATCATTGTCACTGAAACGTATTTCAGTGCTGAAAGAATGTGCTTGATTTTGGATTGATCCAAGCAAGCTTGGACTCCATAAAATGACAGCTGTTAGAGGACTCTGAATACCTTTTGGAAAGCAATACTGGTAGCCCTCAACTTATGACCACAATTTGAGCCCAAAATTTCTGTTGCTAAGCAAGACAGTTAAATGAGTTTTGTGCCACTTTCCGACCTTTCTTGCCACATTTGTTAAGTGAATCACTGCAGTGAAGTTAGTAACACGATTGTGAAGTGAATCCGGCTTCCCCGTGGACTTTGCTTGTCAGAAGGTAACAAAAGGCAATCACATGACCCCGGAACACTGCAACCTGTCATAAATATGAGTCACTTGCCAAGCGTCTGAATTTTGATCACGTGACCATGTGGATGCTGTAACGGTTATAAGTGTGAAAAATGGTCACAGCTCACTTTTTTCAGTACTGTTGTAACTTTGAATGATCAATAAACAAACTGGTAAGTCGAGGGCTACCTGTACAGGTTCAATTGCTATTAGAGTTTTAAAGACTTTGTGGACATGCTTCTTAGTTTCTGCTTCAAACTCGTACAATTTTGTGAGCTTCAGTTATTTAGATTGGTTTTCAATGTCTGTTCCTTTTTTTCAGCCTTTTATTTACCTAGTTCGGTGGGGTGCTTTTTCCAGTGTAGTTTTCCTTGCAGCGAATAATGCAGTATGAATATGAGTAGATCACTTCTCATAATACTGTTTAGCTAAAGAATATAATCTTGCTTGTTCGCTTACATAGCTTGCAGGGGCCTACTCCTGTTTTCTAGGAGAGCTTAAGTATTTGACACAGGACCAAAGGGTGTTGCGGGTACATATAGTTTGATAACCTGTGGCAATATGTACAGCATGCACACACTAATTATTTCACCCCTATGGTTGATGCCAATAGTAGATGCCAATAATAGCAATTCAGGCTATCAAATGACCCCAAATCTATTAGATTAGTTCGGCCTTCTCCATCTTTGTGCTTCACAAGTGTGTCATATCACTATTCCTATTGCCCTTCCTTGCTTTGGCTGCTGGAATTATAATGGGAAGAGCATCAGCTTAGGGCAGGATTTCAAGTTACCTCAGTACAAAATGAGAATGTGAAGAAATGTTCTATATTCTTAACTCTCTCTCTCTCTTTCCTAAGGCCAAGAAGGAGCTGTATGTCTCCGTTCCTCAGACTGTGCTGAAGGACTCTGTTGCGCCCGTCATTTTTGGTCCAAGATTTGCAAACCTGTCCTTAAGGAAGGTCAGGTGTGTACAAAGCACCACAAAAAAGGCTCTCATGGTTTGGAACTCTTCCAGCGGTGTTACTGTGGGGACGGACTGACCTGTCGGCTGCAAAAAGATCACACTCTCAGCAATTCTTCACGACTACATACTTGCCAGAGACATTAGCAGTGTTTGCTTTCTCCTAATCCTGATGGACTCAGAGGGACTTTAATGAGTGTGGGATGCTCTCGTTACTGAAAATACCTTGAAAGACTGACATTTTTTTCAGAGTGTACCCTAAAGTACTCTGGCATTTTCCCCTCTCTGCAAATGGAGTACAAGGCATGTTTCTTTCAGAAACTATTTTTCAAGTGACTAATTGCAGTAAATTACTGTGTCTGTAAATTCTTGGGTGTGGCACTTAACTGTACATTGTACGGAATTTTAATTTTTCCCAAAGTGCTGCATGGTGTCTATTCTGACATGCGTTATACACACTGGTTTTATTATATTGAACATAAAAATTGTTTGGCAAGTTTAATAAAATCTTTTAAATATGCCTTATCTGGTGACCTTATGTTTAAATATGAAAGGCTTAATTAATTGAACTGACTCCAGTGCGCAGAATGGGAGTCCCAACAATTTGACAAAACTCTGAAAGTCAGACTAACTTAGATTGAAGATCTGTGGTGTTAGATTTTTGTAAATGAGCAAGTAATACTTTGCCCGAAAGAGTTAATAATCCAGTTCACACACTGTGTTAAGATGTGGTCCCTTTGTATTAGCATGACTTAAGTCACTGGTAGCTTACTTAATAAATCATGTTAAAAATAAACCCTGGTTTTGCACAGTGTTTGAACTGGGCCATTCTTTTTGAAAATGGCAGAGAAGTTATGACGTGATAAGGCAGACAAAGCTTAAAATACATGCTCCTTTACTACAGATAAAAAGCTATTGGACTGCAGCCTGAAGACTTAGAAACGTACTTTAATACTATGAAAAATGAAATAGATTTCACCAGTTAGCTGATAACTGCATGAACCAAATCCTGAGGATTGTAACTTACTGCATTTTTAGCCTGTTGCAAACAAAGATTACTTTTGGAAGTTACTTCACAGATTTTGCCTTTATTGAGACTGACTGATTATTGATGTTTACTGGTCTTTATATGAAGAGAATTTTATGTGCAATTTTCTGCTCTCAAAAAGTTTTTTTTCTCTTCCAGGACTGGATAAATTGGCATAATTTCTCCCATTCTGGTACATGATTTATGTACTCTATCTTTTTATAGGAATATAAGTATTATAAAGAGATATACATCTCAAACTGATAGAAAAGCTCTTTTTTTAAAAAAAAATTACAAATAGATTCACCTTCAGTTAAAGTAACCCCAAAGCAATATTTAGTGCTCCTGAAAACAGCTGGGATTCACCTGCCTCCTAAATAGGCCATTTTAGAAAATCAAACAAGATTTGAAATTCAGCCAGGTTCTGATGCCTGTCAAAGTTTCTAAGATTAAATTGTTGGACAATTTATGAGTGTTCCTTGAGGGAGGGAGGTGTATTCTCTAGGACATTATTGTGCTTTGATTATTATGAACTGCATTATGTATGTTTTACCCATCTATACTTTTCTCCCAAAAGACATTGAGACAGCAACTTAAATATTTCATAGATCACAACTAACTAGTCTTGAATGTGCTATCTCAAGGATTGTATGGAGTCATGACAAGTTGGGGGCGGCCTATACATTCTATAAAAAAGTAAGCTGGCTAACTTTATCATAGCATTTCTCCAATGTGGATTGAATCCTTTTCCTATTCAAAAATCTAAGCTAAAGGGTTTGCCATGATGTTTTCTTTGGCAACTGTCTGCATGTTCCTCTCCTCAATCTACTTTTATCTCATTCACTGGGCTAGAGCGCTTTATGCAGATCCTGTCAGCACAATTTCAAAGCACAGGAAGTGCAGTTATTATCACTTCTTCTAATGGAGGGGCGCTAAACATTTCAAGAGGAAAAAAACCTCATAATCGCTCCTCCCTTTGCAGGCTTCTGTCCATCCCAGGAAGTTGCAGATCCCATCCCATTCATCTCTGTAGCTTGGATGTCAGGAAAACACAACAGAGAAAAGGAAACAGGAAACCCACTTAGTTGCAAAAAAGAACAGATCCTCCAAAGGAGATCCTTAAGAGGGAAGATAGGTGATTAAATGATGCCTTTTCTAACCACATCCTTCTTTCTCTTCCTTGCCTCACAATGTTTCAGATCAGGATCTCCTTAGGAAAGTGGTAATTGTAGCCATGGGGAAACCTAAGGCTTGTATGCGGGGGATTTCTTTATCAGAGGTTAATGGCAGGGAAACAAAGGAAGAAAAGGCCTGCAGTCGGCAGAATTAGCCTGCAATACTGCATTCTAACCACTGAGCCACCATGGGTCTTAAAGCATCTTTAACCCATGCGTAGAAATGTTAACGCTAATTTTAATTATTCCTTGATGTACTCATTTGAGAATTACTTCTGAAAATAAATGTTTGATACAGGTAGTCCTCAACTTACATCCATTTGTTTAGTGACCATTAGAAGTTACCATGGCAATGAAAAAAGTGACTTATGACTGTTTTCCCACACTTATGGCCATTGCAACACCCCTCCCCCAATGGTCACTTGATCAAAATTCAGGCACTTGGCAACTAGCATGTATTTATGATGGCTGCAGCATCCTGGGGTCAAGCAACATCAATGGGGAACCAGATTCACTTAACAACCATGTGACTAACTTAACAATTTATTGATTTACTTAACAGCTATGACAAAGATTGTAAGATGGAGCAAAACTCACTTAACATCTGTCTTGCTTAGAGATAGAAATTTTGGGCTCAATTGTGGCCATAAGTCTAGGACTACTTGTATTCAATAAGAGCTAGATTGCTAAAACAGAATAATAATAGAGTTAGAAAAGACCTTGGAGGTCTTCTAGTCCAACCCCCTGCTGGAGCAGGAGACCCTATACCATTTCAGATAAATGATTGTCCAGTCTCTTTTAAAAAGTCTCCAGTGATGGAGCACCCACAACTTCTGAGGGCAGATTGTTATTTTGGTTGATTGCTCTCACCGTTAGGAAATTTCTCCTTAGTTCTAGGTTGCTTCTCTCCTTGGTTAGTTTCCATTCATTGGTTCTCATTTTGCTAGAAAGAGCCTAATCTAGTTTTCTAATGACATAGATCATAGGACGTTGTCCTGAGTAGCATTTAAAAGGAGTATATTCCTCTTCTGGTCTTACGTATGATTACTTCAAAGTAAGCCCTATTGAACTTTGCAAACTGCAGTGCAAACCTCTAAATACAGATATAATTGTCAAGAGAAATGGCTGTATTCATGCCTAACCTTAGGACAGGACAATTTTAACCTGGCTTGTTCAGCTAAGCAACTAAGCTGCAACATCTGGGTTTATGCATCACATTAACCCCTCCTCCCCAAAAAACAAGCAATGTTATGACTTAACATAATAAATAAACCTAGCCAATAACTTTAAACATCTCCACAGCACTGGGCTGTTAAATTCAGTAAAATATCTGAATTATTATTACCCCACACTTTGGCATGGCTTAAATTATCCCTTTAATTTGAATGTGTCTTACATGGCTATAACTTGTTGACAAATGTTAAAGCAAACGTTGCATGAACAAGCTTGAACCACTGCAATCTTTATTCCTGTGAGTTTTTCCACTTCCATTTTTTCCCCATTGTGTCATGCTATGTAAATTCTGCTTGTTATGGAAACCATATTGGCAGATTGGTGTGGGCTTTCTTCCAGCTGTGGCTTCTTTTTGAAGGGAGTTATAATTTTTATGAGGACACCCAGTATAATGGCTTGTAAAGACTTAAAGCCCTCAACCTAACATGACTTCAGTTCTCTTGCATCCTGTTTCAAACTGCATTTATTTCCTTAAATTTCAGCTTCTACATCTAAGAAGTACATGAGTAGAATTAAATTCTGTTGTCAGCCAAAATACTACAGAAGTCAGTACTGCTCCGACTGCCATATGCAACAGTTCTTGGTGCTCTCTGAGCTTGGCTGTTTGCTTGCAGACATTTTATTACATCACCTGTAAGGGTGGGAATAACTCCTTACACTCCATACTTATGACCCTACACTCCCTAGCACTGATGATGATATCTAGTGGAGTAATGAAATGTCTACAAACAAACAACCAAGCTCAGAGAGCATGAGAGGCTCCACAAATCAGTTCTGAGCTATATATATTCTTTTCTATATATAATGGTTTTCAGACTAGGAGGGGCAGTTCTTTCTTCCTAAAAGCGCAGTCCATAAAGTCTATTTCTTTTGAACAGTAAAATAGGTATTTGAGTAGGTGGGGCATGTATGTTATATGAGTAGTCAGGTATCTTGTCTTGAAGAGGAAGTATTAATTTATCTCATAATTTCAAATAGCAAAAATGCTGCAGATTCCAGGGCTGGTTTTTTCATGGAAAGAAAATACAACTCTTCTTCCATGGGATTTTCCTTAAACTTGTATTCCTACCTGTCTTAGTTTTCAAGAAAAAAAAAAGCATTGTTGCTCAACTGGAGTCAAGGTCTGCTTGGTGGTGTTTTATTGATCAAGGTAACTTTAATATATTTTACTACTTTGAAAACCTATTGTTTCTATTTTAATTGAGCAAAGAACCTTTATTTGCTTAAAGGACCTATGCTAGCTTGGTTTGTCTTCCTCCCATTCAGCAACTTGACTCCAGAGTTTCATGGTGACATTGTATGTAGAGACTAATATATATATACATATATACATATTCAAAAAACAAAAAACACAGATCACCGAGACTAAAGAATTTATTTAAAACTTAGCTTTCGTCAGCATCTGCTGACATCATCAGAGTTCTAGCCAGGATAGGGAATCACATTTTTATAGTCTCTGTAACGCCAATCGTTTCGCTAACAAGCGTGTTACCAGTCTATTCAGCTCCCGCCCTCCCATAGTTAATTGCTCTGTTTCCGTCGCACTCGTTGACAGCAATTTGAATTTCGGCGCCCTGCTCCTCTCCTCGCGCCCCGACCGTGGAGCATGCGTTGTGCTGCGTGCAGTCATCTTGCTGCTTTTCTGGTGTCTCCATATGCGCTGCTGTCATCTCAGCTGATTGTTCCTTCTTACTGTCGTCATCTCTGTCCATGTTGGTTCTGAGCCTTTGCTGTCACTCATCAGTGCCGTCTGCCTCCTCTTGATCATTCGCTGTGGTCCTGAGTCTGTTGGGGAGGGGTTACGATCATCTGTTAGCCTGGTCGTGTCAAAGAGGATCTGTGGCTGTTTCCTCCTCACAGTTTTTCTGTTCAGGGATGTCTACCGGCGTAATGTCTGATACGCTGGTAACAATTCAATATGCCGGTTGATGGAATGCTTGTTGGATAGCCATGCCTCTTTTAGCAGACAGCCATCTTTTGTTACATCCTGTGCAATGACCCTGGCCTCCGTGAAGTTAAACGTGTGGTTATACTCTGCGGTGTGAGCCCACACCTGGGACCGCTGCTCATGGCATTTGATGGCCAGTTCATGTTCATGCAGTCTCGTTCGGAGACGCTTCGTGGTCTCACCTACATAACTGCATGCGCAGTTGTTACAATTGACTTGATAAACCACGGATGACATCTCACTCACAGGGAGGGGTTCTTTGGGGTGCATTATCCATGTTCGGAGAGTCTGATTAGGTCTATGCGCCACTCTAATAGTATAGTATAGTATTCTTGCAGCCATCTCTGATACCCCATGGATATAGGGGAGTGTGGTCCAAGTGATGGTGACAGGAAGCCTATCATCTGCAGCACATGGCACCCGTTGCTGGTGATAGCATTGGATAAAGTCGACGGAATAGCCGTTCTGTATGCACACCTGATACAGGTGTGCGCGTTCCTTGGCTTTTTCGCTTGCTGTGCTGCAGTGTGTGTTTATTCTATTAAACAGGGTGCAGATGCAACCGATTTTATGGATGGTAGGATGATTGCTATCGCTATGAAGTATTCTGTCAGTATGGGTGGCTTTGCGATGAACGCTGGTAACTAATGTGCCATTATGCTCGCAACGTATCAGTACGTCCAGGAAGGGTAAGGTGTTATTTACTTCTTCCTCGACCGTGAATTGAATGTCCGGATAGATGGTCATCCATATACCTACCTTTGTTGTCATCAAGCGCCGTGACAAAGCCTCCTTTATGGAACTCACTTTCCAGCCTCGTGCCTTAAATGCTAGATCGAACTGGCTCTCTTACATGGCTCTCTTAGACTGAACTGCATTAAGATTTTGGCTTAGTGCAACATGTATGACCATTTAAAAAGCAGTTCTCACAAATTGTACTGCTTGATAATGCTCTTGAATGAAATTCCCTCTGGTTAGCTAGCTAGCTAGCTCTTCCTCCTCCTCCTCTTGCTTCTGCTTTTCCCCCTTTCCCCTTCTCCCTTCTTTTTCTCCTCCTCCCTTCTCCCTTCTTTTCCTCCTCCTCCTGCTTCTGCTTCTCCCCCTTCCTTCTTTTTCTCCTCCTCCTCCCTTCTCCCTTTTCCTCCTCCTCCTCCTCTTCCTCCTCCTTTCTCCTTTCTCCCTTCTTTTCCTCCTCCTTTCTCCCTTCTTTTCCTCCTTCTCCTCCTCTTCCTCCCTTTTACCTTCCCCTCCTCTGTTATTCTGTTGTTAATAAGAAATCTGTTTGAAACCTGTTGTTTGTTCCCCCATCTTAAAAAAGAAACCATAGCGGGAAGCATCAAGATGAAAGGTTCAACCAATCATGGGGTTTACAGCAAATCATTTTGGATCTGAAAGGTAAATAAGGGAGGCAAAGTCTGACCCGTGAACACACCACGCTTAGTATCCCATTGATGCAAGTTGTACTTTAAACAGGAAATGAAATCAGGCAGGAAAGTAAAATATGACTATAATCCAAAAGAGAAATAATCAAAGCTTGAATTTGTGTCTCGAGCAGGTGATTCTTGTACTTCACTGGTGTTCTTGTGTTTCTGTGTGCTACAGTGGCTTTCCCTCCCATTTTGGCACCAGACCTAACCCTGCAGCTTTAACTAGCTAAGATCAGAAAATCCAGCCTTTTATCTTTTATTTTGCAGAGTGCCCCAGAAGCAAAATGTCTTGAGTTGTTTCCTGTATTGCTTCTTTGGGGGTTGTTAGGCAGGGGATGTAATGTTCAAATGTGCTCAATTCATTTGCCGTGACCAGCACAATTGTTTGGATGGTTGAACATTATTTGCAAGGGAGAGATGTTTATTTTATTCATTTTATTGTATTCTCAGTCAAGATTCTAATGTCCTTTGTGCTTCACATTCTTGACAAAGCTAAAAAAAAGGTTTTGTTGGGATTCAAAGTAAGACATTTGGTTGCATTGGGCTTTTTCATGCATAGTCTGCATATGGCTTTGATGAGTTATTTTACTTTAGAAATGTTTGTGTTTTGGATCACTTGTAGAGAGTTGAGGGTGTTTTTTTTAATCATTTTTATAGCACCTATTATGTCTTTCTCCCATTTTAAGGAATTTGGCTTAATGTTCTACATAGCTCTGGTGGGTGGCTGGGGTACCTTTTTAACATTTATATCCATAAAGTTAGCTCTACCCATAATAATAGTGTTGTATTTACTCAGCACATTAACTTAAGATCTCTAAGGTGTTTTATCTAATGAATGTAAATAAAATGAGTTTCAAAATAATATTTATCAAGATCACAAGCATTTTGAAAATTTGAAATTACTTCAAAATTGCAATAAATTTCTTCCTGAATAACTCATTTGTGTTTCCGGCAACCTGACTATTTTCTCAAGGAATTCTAGCAATGGTTGTGTACCAGATCCAGAATGCTATCTGCACTTTTTTTTGAGAATAAGACTGCAACATTAGAACTGTTAGCAAATTGTGATTATGTAACACTTCAATATCTGATTAGATTAATATATGTATCACATAGTGAATATGGAATTCTGGCTGTAAACCAGAATATTGGCTCCTGCAAACATTAAGTCAAAATCAGATTTGCAGTCCATTGTTTTCCTCTGAAGTTGGATATGCAATGCACAGTTATAAGTACCCTAAATTACACAATTTTTCCAATGTTTCTATAGGAATTTGCTATTTTATTCTATAGATGGCAATCACTGTTCCAAAAGTTGAATTCACAGTGAATCCATAAGTCAGTTTCTTGAATAATGGTTTCTTTGAAGTCACAAAATGTTTGGGTTATCCTCACCTTGCAGCTACTTGTTTAGCAATCATTCAAAGTTACATTGAAAAAAGTGACTTACAACTTGGTCCTTGTACTTAACCCACAGTCACTTGGTTAAATTCCAATGCTTGGCAACCAGAATGTATTTATGATGTTTGTAGCATCCTGGGGTAATGTGATCACCACTTGTGATCTTTTCAACTGACTTCCAATGAGCATAGTCAATGGGAGAAATGCGATTCACTTAGCAACTGTGGTAAAAAGGAAAAAGGCTGCAAAATTAAGTGTAACTCACTTAACAACCACCTTGCTTAGCAATGAAAATTCTGGTCCAACTGTGGTCATACATCAAGGACTACCTGTAACAAACTTCAATAGAAGCTAGGGCCACTTTGTCTCAAAAAAGAAAAATGTGGGAATGTCTTATATCTTCATTTCTACAAAGACTGGAGATAGCAGTAACACTTAGACTTATAGACCGCTTCACAGTGCTTTACAGCCCTCTCTAAGTGGTTTACAGAATCCGCATATTGTCCCCCGACAATCTGGGACCTCATTTTACCGACCTCAGAAGGATGGAAGGCTGAGTCAACCTTGAGCCGGTGAGAATCAAACTTCTGGCAGTCAGCAGAATTAGCCTGCAATACTACGTTCTAACCACTGGGTCACCATGGCGCTATTATTCCTTTCTCTCTCCATATTCTTTCCACTGAAAGGTGCAACCTGGGCTAGTTAGGGGAACCTCTAAGACTTGAGATACAGAGTCTAGGGTGCAAGTATCTGGACAACTAATAAAATAGTTATAGAGACAATACATGCTGTTGCCATCTTTTGATCTTCAGATATTTGACAGCTTTAGACGATGAGATCATCAACGGTGCCTTCCTCCTGTGGGCTAATCTGACCATGTTTGGAATTCAGCACTAGTCCCTTCTTCCACTTCCAATTATTTTTCCTCTTTCCTCTTGGGATGGATATTTTCACATTATGGTATGCAGACTCACATTTTGCTGAAGTTTTCCAGGTATAACTTTGAAACCTTCAAAGGCAAACTGATCTCTAAGCATGGTTTTGAACTCTTGTTGGCATCTCAGGGCACTGTTACTGATTAATTGTATTGTATACAAATTGCTTAAAAATAAGATCTACTAAAATCAGTGGACCTTCATCTTTAATATATATAGAAAGAGGGTTGGAGGCACGCAAACTGATCTGGCATGCAAATGTATTCAGAATGGTTTCCCATCATGTGTATCCTTGATTGCAAATTGCACACCGTGAGAAGAGCCCTGAAAATCAAGTTTAATCATCTTCAAACTTCCTTTTCTGAACCCATTAAATAAGTGGATAGAAGTCTCAAAGGTTATTCTATAAAAGGGGGGAAACCAGTTAATTTCTTGATAGAAGAAAAGCTATAATGATTAAACAAAAGAAAAAAGAAAGAGGTAAGCCACCTGCTTAAGCTGTTTGCTTTGCTTTTCTAATTTGGCTACAGGGCTCGGTAACTAAAGTTTGATTCCCTTTGAGATGGGAGATGCGTACAGCAGATCACAAGTCCAAAGATTTGATTTCCAATGGTAAACCATACTTGTTAAAAGACAGACATCAGTATTGTTCATTGTATCCTATCTTTTTTACTTTTTCAACAAGGCCATTGCATCGCTGGACAATTCTACATAATGATTAATATATTTTGTTTGTTTGACATTACTGGGGTATTTTCCCCAAGGATATGGTTCCGAAAAACATAGGTAGGGAAGTAGCAATAGAAATGCCTCAGTGTATTCCCTTGCTCTTTGGGTATAGAAAAAAATCAGAGGGAATGCTAATAGAATAGAACAGAGACTAGACTAGACTAGACTAGACTAGAATCTGGAAGGGACCTCAGAGGTCTTCTAGTCCATCCCCCTGCTCAAGCATATATATATTTACCTTTATTATATATATATATATCTCATAAAGGTAAATATATATATATATATATATATATCATAAAGGTAAATACAAAAATACAAACAAATAGAAGGAGCACCCATGGGGTCACCCCTCTCACCTGTCATTGCAAACCTCTACATGGAACACTTTGAAACCCAAGCTCTAGAAAAATCTGATCACAAACCCAAACTCTGGCTCAGATACGTAGACGACACCTTCATAATCTGGCCACATGGGAAAGAAAAACTAGACAACTTCCTCACACACCTCAACAGCCTACACCCCAAAATACAGTTCACCATGGAAACAGAAGCTAACAAGCAACTTCCCTTCCTGGATGTCTTAGTCTACAAGAAATCCAATGGCTCCCTAGGACACACCATCTACCAGAAGAAAACACACACAAACCGCTATCTGCACGCACTCTCACACCACCACCCAGCACAGATCAACTCCGTAGCCAAGACACTCATCTCGAGAACAAAACGCTTAGCTGACGAACAACACCTAAAAACCGAACTACACACTCTCACTAATGTACTAACATCCAACAGATTCCAAAGAAATAAGATTACCAACTTAATCCAAAAAGAAACCCCCACTAAAATCCAAGACATAGAACAAGAAAACGGCAAAGCCCTCCTCCCATACATAAAAGGCACCACAGACAAAATCAGCAAGATCCTCCACAAACACAACATCAAGACAGCATTCTGCACAAACCGAAAAATATCTACCATCCTAAGAAACCCCAAAGACAAAATTGAGTTAGAAAATCAAGGAGTATATGAAATCCATGCACCGCCTGCCCCACCACATACATCGGACAAACCAACAGAAGAATAAGCGCACGCATTGAAGAACACAAGAACTCAGTCAGAAAAGAGGAACCAACTTCCTCCCTGGTCCAACACCTCAAAGCCACAGGACATAAAATTGACTTTAAAAATACCAGAACTATTGCCAAAACTGAACACTTTAACAACAGAATAATCAGAGAAGCCATCGAGATAGAAAAACGCCCACACAGCATGAATAAACGAGATGATACCTCCCGCCTACCAGCCATTTGGAAACCCAGCCTTATTGACAGACGAATCCCTAGCACAAGGAGCGACACTGGACCCACACTCACGAAGACCACACATGATGTCACCACCACACATCCACGCAAAAAGCAGACTCAAACCCGCACCGATGATGAGGCACGACCGCGGACCAGAAACCAGACCACAGCTGCATCATTGGCCATTTTAAACCCCTCCATTCCATACGTGAAGCAAACTGACACCCACCTTGAAGATGTGGCACGACCACGAACGCGAAGCCAAACTACAGCAATGCAGCTCTCCATCTCAAATTCCCCTGCAACTCAGACTAATCCTAGCACAACAGGGCCCCCACCCAAGCAGAGCACACCCCCATCCAATCAGAGCACAGCCAACCCCCCATCCAATCAGAGCACAGCCAACCCCCCATCCAATCAGAGCACAGCCAAGCCCCTAACCAATCAGAACACACCTCCACCCAATCAGAACACAGCCAAGCTCCCATCCAATCAGTTCATACCTCCACTGGCAGTTAAAAGGAAGAAACAGCTGCGATCACACATTGCTCCTAGAAGCACGAAGCCGAAGACACCAGCCTGAAGATGACGAATGGGACTTCGTCGAAACGTTGCCAAGACACTTTCAATTTTACACGGGAGAAAACCCGAATTACCAAAGACCTACATACAAACACCCGTGAAAACCTCAGAAAACACACACACACACACATATATATATATATATATATCATAAAGGTAAAAAGGATATATGCAGTGATCTTCATTTTAGATGTCAAAAGGGTCTCTCTCTCTCCCTCCCTCTCTTTCTCTCCCTCTTCCTCTCTCTCTCTCTCTCTTTCTCTCCCCCCCCTCTCTCCCTTTCTCCGATCTTCTGCTTACCTGGCAAGCTGGCTTCAAGCTGTTCTCCCCACCACACATTCTTATTGGGCTAGCTCAGGGGTAGGCAACCTCGGCTCTTTTATGACTCATGGACCAACTCCCAGAATTCCTGAGTCAGCATAGCTGGGCTAGCTAGCTCTCTCCTGCCCTTCCTGCTTCCTGCTTCCTGCAGAGACCAGCAAAGGGAGGAGCCCCGCCCAATAAGCTTTTCAGCTAACACCGAGTCCACTCTCCTTTTTACACACACAGAGAGAGAGAGAGAGAGAGAGAGAGAGAGAGAGAGAGAGAGAGAAGGGAAGTGCCTCTCTCTGTCTCTGTCTCTCTCTGCAAATGGCAGAGGAGGCTGGGAGCCGCAGGGAAAGGCTCAAAGAGCCACATATGGCTCTGGAGCTGCAGGTTGCCAACCTGTGCCCTATACCATTTCAGACAAGTGGCTGTCCAGTCTCTTCTTAAAAACCTCCAGTGATGAAGCACCCACAACTTCTGAAGGCAAACCGTTTCCACTGATTAATTGTTCTCACCATTAGGAAGTTTCTCCTTAATTCCAGGTTGCTTCTCACCTTGATTAGTTTTTGTTCATTGTTTCTTGTCTTGCCTTCTGGGTGCTTTGGGAAATAAGTTGACATGCTCTTCTTTGTGGCAGCCCCTCAAATACTGGAATACTGCTATCAGGTCACCGTTTAAATGCTTTCAACTTCAAAAATACTCCAAAAGATCAAATAAACTCTTTACCAAGATTCAAATGATATCCTAAGAATGACATAATTCTTCCTCTTTTCTATCTGTAGTTCCAATCTGGATGGGTTTGGAGTGTAGATTTAATGTGAAACTGTGTGTGGTGATGGAAGTGTTTGCGCACAAGCATTTATATAGACAAATTATGGAAATTTTAACCCATATTCTATGATTATTTATATTCAATGAGATTTTTAGTGGATAGGGCTGCAGTGAGTATTTCAAAGTGGAGGCTCTGGATTGCAACAGGCTGGAGGATAATGGTGATAAAAAGTGATAGAATTAAGACCCACTTCCTTGCAGAGGCTAGAGTCGACTTTTCCATCTGAGGGGGGGTATTGCAAAGATATGCATGTTTTAGAGTTTATAACTGCTTATAGTCATGGCTTGAAATACAGGTAGTTCTTGACTTACAACTGGCCACTTAGCGACCATTTGAAATGACAACAGACCTTCCCAGGGCTAGTTGCAGAATCCTGATAGGTATGATCCTGATTTGAAGTTCGGATAACCCCACAATCATGTGATCACATTTTGAACATTTGACAACAACAACCTAGATGTACACCTGTCTGCAGCATCCCTTGGTCATGTGACCTTAATTTGTAACATTTTTGCTGGAAAAGGATATTTACTTCCAGTTCCTGGGGGAAAAAAAAGCTCATTGCAGACATGGATTTGTTTAATGACCATGGCATTTGTCTTAAGACCGTAGCATTCACTTAAGGACAGTCACAAAAAAGGACTTAAGATCGGTCAGGTGGTGTAACCTGCTTAACAACCGGCATGATTTATGATCGTAATTCTGGATTCACTGATGGCCTATACCCCTCTGCCTTTCATAACATGAATCATCTATATGGTAGATGATTTTGGCAAAGGAAACATAATAAAATGAACATAATTCAAAGTCAAAGAGCCAAAATGGGCTACAATCTGAACTTAAAGTCTACAAAAATCAATCAGAGGTAAAATTTATACCACCTTTTAGACACAGTTTTCAGTCCTAATCCCAGGGCTTTTCAACCAGTGGTACAGCTACCACCTGTGGTACATTGGCACCTGGCAGGTGGTACGTGACCATCCTAGAAAAGTGGTAGTGGGGGAGGGGAATGAGCTGAACTGGTGGCAGCACCGCACAAGCCTGAGCGAGAGATGGCTGGAGCAGCAGGGCTCAGCGGAAGCGCCAGGATCAGCGACAGGCTCCAGGTGGAGCTCGGCGCTGATCCTGGTGCTTCTGCTGAGCCCTGAAGAAGCACCAATCAGCTGGAAAGCAGCACTGATCCTGGCACTTCTGCTGAGCCCAGAGGAAGCGCCGATCAGCTGGAATGTTGCAGCATCTCCAGGGTCTTGTGATTTACATTCAGATGCTTGGCAACTGATTCATATTTATGACGGTCACAGTGTCCCAGGGTCATATGAAGTGATTAAAACCTGCTGCAACCACCCAGCAGACGGGGGGGGGGGGATAAAAACCTAAAACCGCCCCACCCCACCCCCGCTGCCAACAGAAATGCTCACAACAATGAAAATGCTCACAACAATGAAGAGCGCTGCTGGGCGGGCAGGCAGGTGTCTTCCTCAGCTGTGGCTTGGGGGGGCACTTTTTTCAGTGCCATTGTAACTTCGAACAGTCACTAAGCGAACTGTTGTAAGTCGAGGACTACCTGTACTTTATCACTTTCTTTTTCTTTTTTTTGGGTCATCAAGTTTTTGACACTTTGCTAGGCGACTGGTGGTACTCGGATGTTGCCATATCCTAAAAGTGGTACAATGGGTGAAAAGGTTGAAAAGCCCTGCTAATCCTACCTGAAAACTATGTATAACTTGCATACATGTATTCACATTTTTATACAATATGAATCTCCATACAAACATAGACCGTAGGGTGGAGTTCTTCCCAAGTTTTTAGCTACCAGGGAACACTAGGGACTAGGAACCTGGTCTGCTTAAAATGCAAGCTAAGATGATCAAAATCCTGCAAAGGGATCCAACTGGAAAAGAACTACCGTGCACGCTACAGGGAGGGATTCCCCCCCCCCCCTTTGCCACCAGCATCTGCTCACTGCAGAGCGCCTTATAAACAAGAAGCGGATATTTGTCTCGAAGGGCAGACGAGGCACAGCAAAGCAAAGAGCAGGTTGGCTGGCAATTAGTAAGGAACGGAATTGAAGCATTACAGCCGGAGACACCGCCGTCTGGTTCTGAGAGACAGCGTGCATTAGCCGCCTAGGCAGAAGGCAGCCTTTCCATAAACCTAATTTGGTTTGTCTGTCAGGAGTGGACGAGACCCGGGGCTTGCAGAAACGCCGAGGGATTCCAGAGGAAATTTAAAGTTCAGGTCTGACGGGTTTGGGTGGGTTCAAGGAGGACGATGAGTCAAAGTACCGGTAGTTGCAACGTCTGGAGATCAACGATACCCCGGCCGCGCGCCGAGCCCTAAGGGCGACTGGTTGAAGGTGCAGCGTTGCTCCTCGGAAGGGCGAAGAGGGGGGGGGCGTGGCCTGAGCCGTGCGGCAGCTTCCTTTTCAATAATGTCTGTTCGGCATGTCTTCAACTTTGCGCCTCGGAAACATGTTTTTTCTTTTTAACCCAGGGGTTTGCAAGTTGGCTGAGGAATTCTGGGAACTGAAGTTCACAAGTCTTAAAGTTGTCAAGGTTGCAGACCCGTTTTAACCCGTTTACTCTTCATCTCTGTTTCAACATCTCTGTCTCGTAGCCTACCCTAATGCACACCATTGCTGCCTTTGTGCCTCAGGTTTACTTTTTCTTTTCTCTCCATCCTCTCTCCTTCCCCTCCCCCGCCCACAGCAACCTATCTTTTAAATTTCTGTGGAGATTCTCAGTCGTCCAGGTCACGGTTGTCCTAAACGTACTTCCCCCCCCCCCCCAAAAAAAAAAAAAAAAGGCAACTGGACTTTATTTTTCCTTGAAGGCGTTTCTGAAGAAGCTTCTTGGATGTGAAGAGAAAGGTCTTCAAGGAAAAAACAAAGTCCAGTTCCTTTGGGACTATCTTTTAAATTGTTTTCACCTCTTCACTCAACAAGCTTTCTCTGCCTCTCCCTGTACACCACCACATCTATTTGTGCCCTGCCTGGAGTCACACAGCATGCTAGATCAGGCTAAAATGGGGATTTTGGGGATACCTGGCTATTTAAAAATGATTAAAAACAGGTTTACTCACCCATCCCCATGCAGATGTAGGTGTGTGGCTTTGTGAAATTTGAAGCGTTATTATGGGGTGTCCACAAGGTGGGGTCAAGGAAGTCAATATGGTGGCTCAGTGATGCAAAAAATTATGTTTTTATGTGCATTATGTATGTATGTATATGCAACACACACAACAATGGGCAAAGCTTTTATCCCACTGTTGTGATGTCATCTTGGGGTTTTTTGGCTACACTCTGAGGACATCCCAGCTTGGTTATCATAGTGACAGTCTGGAACATGGTCTAGTCATAGTTTTTATAAATAAATAACTATTTTATAAATAACTAGCATCTTTCAATATTCAAGTAGATTATTCTTTACCAGTGTTTCATTAGTTGCCAGGTCACGAAAAAGGAAAGAAATATGGTTTAAATTGTGCTGAAAGAAGAATGAGTTGATTTTCCACTGTTGCTCTGTTCAAAACTTCTTAAACCAGGGATCTTCAAACTTGGTCCTTTTATGACTTGTGGACCCCTGTCTTAAACTATTCAAATAATAGTTTTGTTCTTGCATTTTTAAGAAGCACTGTTCTTGCTGCTATCATTACGTGAATCACCCAGTCTTTAGATCCTATTTTCTCATCATCTTCAATGAATATTCCCAGTATTGATGGTGAATCTATTTTAAGGAACTCAGCTGGTGTTTTTAAAATTAGCATACTATATGCAGCAGGCCAGCATGTGAAAACATAATATATTTTGAGGAGCATGGTATATTTTATGAACACAACAGTGTGTGAACATTTCTATCCTTCTGTTTCTCTTGTGTTTTATAAGTTCTTTCTGAACCTTATGAAATTGTAGTCTCTATTACAGGTAGCCCTTAGCTTACAACAGGGGTCTTCAAACTTGGCCCTTTTATGACTTGTGGACTTCAACTCCCAGAATTCCTCAGCCAGAGTGCCTGGCTGAGGAATTCTGGGAGTTGAAGTCCACAAGTCATAAAAGGGCCAAGTTTGAAGACCCCTGGCTTACAACAACAATGGAGTCTTGCCACTTATGGTTGTGAGTCAGGATGACCGTAACGCTGTGATCCACCTAAATTTACAATCTTTTTGTAACCGTCATTAAGCAAACACCAAGGTTAAAGAAACCTATTGTTTGCTATGGGGCATTTTTTTGCCGAAATCACAGTTATGTATTCATAGAACACTGAAAATAACTATAAATATGGGTCAGTTGATCAGCACCTGAAATGGGGGGAGGGGACAGCTGAATTGGATCATAGGTATTTTTTGAGGGGTCCGTCGTAACTTCGAACAGTCACTAAGCAAATGGTCTTAGGTCAAGGACTACCTGTACTCTGTAATGTTGGTAGTATTTTTCTTCTCTCTTTTCCCCCCATCCCCCAATCTTTTCTAGCTATATACACCTCCCTGGAAATCCTTAGGATATAGTGTCTGTCTATGGAGGTTCTCATTCATCCAGGTCATGATTGTCCCAATGGCGCTTTTATTTTAAAGACAACTGGACTTTCTGATTTTTTCTTTAAGACATTTTGCTTCTCAACCAAGAAGCTTCTTCAATTCTATCTAAACAATTGGTGGGAAACGGAAGGGATTTATTCTCGCTGCAATCAGCCAGACATTAATATGCTGAGGCTCATTGAAACTATCTAGGAGCTAATCTGGGTCCTCAAAGTCACATCAGAATGTAAATAAATGTGGAACCCTCTTGTGCCTGCAGATACAGCCTCAGGATCTAGGATACAGCCCAAGCTGTATCTTCGAAGCTAGCATGAATGGGAGTTGTTGTCCTAATACATCGAGAGCCCCCCCTTCAACTTGCTGCATCACTGTTATTTGTCCTCTGACGAATCAAAAGATGGCTAGCTGTTTTATCATTTGATAAAATGTTACCAGGCAATTCATAACATATTATCAACAGTTCCAAATATACCTATCAGTTATATACTAAGTGCCCCCCCCCCTTAGTTTTCCCTGTTCATTCAGATTTACTTTGGGCGAGGCTCACAAAGTCTGGGCAAGGCGTCATCCTCAGGGTTAAAAATACAGACAGACAGACAGGAGGAAATCACATGACCGCAATCCTATCATTAGGCAAAATGTCTCAGGCAGAAGATCCAAAAGTAAAGACAAAGCAGAAGACAATGCTGTGGAAGTGGTGTAGCCTGTTGTGCTGATCCTCACAGCCATTTCGATGCCTTCAGGTAGGATGCCATTGGTGAAATAAGACCCAAGTGTCAGAGAGATTATCAACTGGAGCAGGAAGTGCAAGCAAGGAGAAAGGGTGAACTTTTCCCCCTGCAGCAGAATGTCTTGAACTGTTTCTAAGCTTTCTAGGGAATTTCCCTTGGGAAGGTAAGATTATTGTGTCCTCCAAAGAAAAGTTGCAAAGAGGAGTGATGATATATTATCCTTTGGCCTAAAGGCATGTCTGCAAGTTGAGAACCTATTTTGTAGAGAAATCAAGAGATCTTGACTTCCTTTTTTTTCATCTAATCAGATTCAATGTCTGCCTCTTATCTAGAAGAGATCCTACCGAATTACCTTCACTGACCTCTCTCCAGGTTTCATGCATGTGAATTTGCTGAAAGCAATTTGCCAGCTAACTGTTCACCTCTTCCGACACACAGAGGTATGTCGCCCTTAAATAAACATGATTATACCCTATGAGAAACTGCAGTTTTCTTCAAATGGTAAAAATAAAGCATCCAGAATGAAGAAACCTAAATTAGATGTGGGTTGCCGAGCAATATAATTTCTAATTGGTTTGTGGTTCTTCCTTGGCTAAAAAATGACTCTGTTGATTTACAGCTCATGGGTTTGGCGAATAGGGAGAGAGATGTTCCTTCCAAGTAGAATTAAAGCAGGGTTACCATACCTTGTTTGCAAAAATTCCAGACAACCAACCGATTATATTTATTTATTTTTATTTATCAATAGTTTTATGGCCCTCCATCTGATAAAAAGTGACTCTGGGCAGCCATACAAAAAAGTCCAAAGAAATGCAGAAAACCTGTTATTTATTTTGTCATCTAGTGGTCATCTGGATTCTTGTAGCCAATTTATGGTAGCCCTATTCAAAGCTGATAGTAAGTATTAGAATCATACAGAATAACAGAGTTGGAAAGGACCTTGGAGGTCTTCTAGTCCAACCCCCTGCTCAAGCAGGAGACTCCATACCATTCCAGACAAATGGCTGACCAATCTCTTCTTATAGATTCAATCTTTTGTCTTTGTTAGTGGTGTGGCAGCCAAACACAAACACAATTCTGGGAAACAGAACCTCTGTATCAGGTGCATACTGATGATGAATTTATGGATGAAGTCTGTCTCTTAGTCATGCTCAGTATGATTAAAATGCCAATTGTAGGCATAATTTCTTGTGAGAAGGTCACATCAAACACAGTAAGACTTACCCATAATGGGTAAGTTAGCCATAATGTTTTGTATCCAGCCACAGATTTGTAGAGGGCTCAATCTCACATCTTCCTTTTTCAAAATATAAGCACTATAGGTAACAACGGTCTCTGCCTCTTAGTTCCTATCCATTCTCTGATGAGTAAGTGCAATTGTGTATTCAGAGCCTGAGAAAGGTTCTCATGCTAATATCTGGAATTTCTTTTTTAATCAGTTGAAGAAATGGGCTCCATCAATTCATACAGAAACTGTGGTTCAGTGGCTGAAGTAGCTCCTGCTTTAGCACTCTGAAATGGCTCCTGAATGTGAAAAAAAATCCTTGTTATTGAGACTTCCAAAACTTAATCTCTTTTCAATAAATCTGGATAAAGAAAACTCTGTGAGAAACTCATTTGTTGACTGCAGGCATAATACCAATGTAATATTAATAATTCAAAAAGTCATCCAGGAAACAGTATAACTTGATTAATGGCATCTATAGTAGACATCTTGACTGATGTTGACATTAATAACCAAGATAACACACTATATTTCATAAAGGTAGACTAGAGTGTGAAGTTCTGGGTGAAAGTAAATTACATGGCTATAAACAGATAATCATGAGGAGAGTGGTTCTAGTCAAGGGAGCTTTAGTTGTATTAACTTATTTGCCACATGACATTCACAAAAACAGGATACAATGCATTTCTTTTTAGAATGACTCTGTACATTGCCCTTCTGACAATTTTATCCTTATCAATGCAATCACCTGTTGACCTGGAACATAGGCTAAGTTAATTGGCACCTAAGCCTAGCTTTGAAAATCTGAAGGGTTTTTTGTGCATTTTCCAGTCATCTAGTATGTAGTATAGCCTCAGAGCTATGTCAGATATTGTGACTAGAAGTCCACTACACCAAACTGTCTCCCAACCTTTTATTTGAGGTAAAAACTCTTTGAAGGATACTGATAAATTACGTTTTCAATTTGTCAGTTTGACAAATGGAACCTCATCTGTCTCCATCAGTTTGCTTCAGCTCCTTAGACAGAAAATATCACCTCAAACAATGGCATCTGCCCTATAAGCATCGGCCCTGAAGGAAAGGGCAAAGATTTTTAATGATTATTTTATTCTCCGTGAATATCCTCTAGGTTTCTGTCAACCAAAGACCAATTATTCTCTAGTTAGGGCCTGCTCCTTGTTTACTTAATGATTTATTTGTTGTCATTAGTGATTTGTTCTGAAGATAATTATTACTATTATTATTATTATGGTTATTTTCACAGTCATTGAGATCTTTAGATTGGCACTTTTACCCACCTATCAAATTCTTCCCAAGGACCTGGAATAAAGGTGTCAAAGATATTGTCACAGGATGTTAGCTGTTCCAAATAAAGCTGCCTTTTGCAATTGATAGTGATTTTGTCAGTGCCAATGGCGTTCAAGTTGTTTTGAGACTGCACCTAAGGTGCCTATTACTATTGATACTATCTTTGCTTTCTTTTGCCACAGTTGTTCTACTTCTATTTGCAGGTCTTTGGATCTTGATTTTCTCCAGTTCTTTCTCTTCTATTTTACTGTTAGCAGGTACTGTCTTTTCAAAGACTTGTTTTTTCTTATCAACAAGTCTGGGGGAGTTATGTAGCAAACAGCTTGTCTGTTTGGATTCTAATGTCCCAAAGCACTTTAGCACTTTATTTTCTATTACTTTGTCTATTTTGTGGTCTTACCACTTCTTGCTTACAGTTGAGTGGTCTATCTTGTAGTTTGCTACTTTGCTACCATTGTTTGTAGTCAGTCTGTGTGATCTTCTTGCAGCATCTAACTAGGTGGTCCAATATTTCTTTACTTTCTTTATAGAGGCAGTATTTGTTTCTGCTATTCCTTAAAAGTTTAACTTCGATCTGCAAGTAATATTCTTCCATTTCTATATCAGGCATGCTATGAACAAGTGTCTGTTTGGATTTTAAAATCCCATAACCCCCTCATTTTTCAAAACTTTCTCAATTTGATGGTCCCAGTTCTTGTTACATTCAAATTCAAACCTCTGGCAAAGTTTCCAATTTGGGCAACTTGATCATGACATTGCTTATAGTAAGTTTGTAAAATTTTGCAGCAGCCACTGATCACTGATCAGATGGTCAACTGTTTCATCCTTTCCACTAGAAAGGTGACATTTACTGTTGTTTGTTACAAGATGAATTTTCATTTTCCTGAAATTAATCAGCAAAGCTTGTTCTTGAGCTACTAAAATAAAGCCTTCCATTTTTTTTTCTTGAATCTGATCTTAACCAGCTTCATGTGGGGTTTTTATCAATTTTTCCTTCTGTATCCTTCAAGTATTGACTTATTCAGGTATTGAATATTCAAACATTGGCTTATTCTTCCAATGGACAACATAGTTTTCAATTTTTTCTTGTCTGTAGTCAGCCTTCACCTTTGTTATTTTCGAAAGAAATTGATTTCTTTCAATAAAAGTTATTTGCTTTTCTTAATATAGTCATTCAAGCTATGTCTTTCTTCTTCCACAGTTTGTTTCGCCTGTAGGAATCCTCTGCCCCCACCCCTTCGTCTTTTGCCAAATACAGCCAATCTATATTGTTTTGGGGGTCAGAGCATGGTATATTGTTACTGCTACTATTATTTGCCTGTCTTCTTGTCTTTCCCTTCACTTTCCTTTCCCTTTTGCCATTTCTTCAGTGAAATGTTATACTTGTTTTTCATGACAGCAGTCTTGTATCTGATGAGGTAGAGATTATCCATGAAAATTGGTGCAATGTTAAATTTGATAGACTGAATAGTACAGTAAATATAATGAAACATAATCCTAACTCTAAACTTGCAGATATTTTATATTATGAGCACTAAAATTCCTCACTATAGGCAGTGCTGGCTGTGGTTGATGGCATTTTTAGCATTAGCATTAGATCCTCTTATGCTATGTAGATATTGGGCAGCAAAGGATCTCCAGTATTTTTGGTTTTGGGGGGAGTAAGCATCTCCCCATGTGATGTTTAAAGTCTTTAAGTCATCTATGAAGTTTTTCTCCATGTATTTTGAGGGCGTCCTCTTGGTCGTTTGGCTTCAGGGGGGGATCCATCTTGTTGCCATCTTGGGAATTCGATTATTTTCCATATGGAGTATAGGTAATCCTCGACTTACAACCACAATTGAGCCCAAAATTTCCGTTGCTAAGTGAAACATTTGTTAAGTGAGTTTCTCCCCATTTTACGACCTTCCTTGCCACAGTTGTTAACTGAATCACTGCAGTTGTTAATTTAGTAACACTGTTAAGTGAATCTGGCATCACCATTGACTTTGCCTGCCAGAAGGTCACAAAAGGTAATCACAGGACCCCGGGACTCTGCAACCGTCATAAATATGAGTCAGTTGCCAAGCGTCTGAATTTTGATTACATGACCACAGGGATGCTACAGCGGTTGTAAGTATGAAAAACAGTCATCAGTCACTTTTTTCAGTGCTGTTGTAACTTTGAATAGTCACTAAATGAAGTGTTGTAAGTTGAGGACAACCTGTATATAATCTGCAAGTTGGAGTCTTCTACGTGTGACTATGTCATGTAACTTGCAGGAGAAACTCTTTTGGAGCACTTCGTTAGTAAAATGGTCAAAATTGTGAATCTTTAGGACTCAATAAAGGCATCTTTGTTGGAAGATGTTGAGTCTTTTGTTATTACTTGTTGGGCACTCTCTTCATTAAAGTTGTATATAATACGGCTGATTAAGAATTTCCCGGAAGTCGATGGCATAAAAATAAAATAAAAATGTGGACATTGTATATTGCTAGAGTAATGCATATAGCTCTCTCCTATATGTGATGCTCCTCTACAATTGTCCTACACGTGTACACTTTCTTGTCTTTCCACTTGACTTTTCTACTCTATCCTTCTGCCTTCTTTCCACCCCGACTTTGTGTGGGCAGGCAAAAAATGTTTTCACCCTCATTCCTTAAGAATCAGTTTAAAAGTTGTGGTAGCTATAGAAGTAGCTAAACAACAGGAAATGACTATTCAAATTGTGCCAACAAAATTCCAACCTGCTCCAATGACTTTCTAGTCCAAGTTGCTAAAAATGGACCTCTTGAGTTAAAGATAGCTTATTGCAAATAACATAGAGCAAAGGTTGGTTTGAACAAGAGTGGACTTCTCATTTTACTTTACTAAGCTTTGAGCAGCCACGTGTGTTGTTTATTTATGGCTTGACAGTGAAAAGTGCTGGGCATCTCCTCTAAGGTGCCAGGCACCCTTAATTTTCTAAGCCTAAAGGGAGACCAGATGATCCTTGATAGTAGGTTGCTTGTCTTCTGCAACGCACGGTATATTTAGGAATCTAACTGAAATGAGAGGCTGTAGATGAAATAATGACGTAGCATCTTAAGCACAACTGACAGGCTGGGATACTTGGTTAGATTCACAGCCTAACTGAATTTCAACTTTCATTAACTTTAGACAGCAATATTTTCCTTGGTAGACCCAACCTTTATGTCATCCTAATATTCCTATCAAGTGCCCAAGACTACCATAAATGGTGGTACAGTAAGGTATGACCCCATCCTTCATCCTGGTCCACCTGATTTAATCCCACTTGTAATGTTGGTGTCTGTGTTCCATGGCTTCCAAGTTTCACCATACACAGCACAGTTATGACTTACCCCTTTCACTGACTGTTCTTTTCCACTTCCTGATGTGCTGTGCATGAGTATAGAAACTTTCTATCATTGTCATGCTTGAGCTCCAATTTTTATTTGATTTCTGGCAAGCTCTCTTTGCACAACGTCTGCCTTTCCCCCCCTGAATTGTTTTTTATTTTACATCTTTTCTGCCAGCAGCAATCAAGTGCACCTGGATCTATGTTGGTGGTCTTGCATCTCCTCTTCAGTGCACAAATTAAAAGGATATCACAATGTTCAGTGTTATTCCATCAAAGAACCAAGCACTGTTATCTAAAAGAGGTACATATTAAGGTGTTTAGGGATATCCAATTCACAAATCGCACTGGATTTTTTGAAAAAGCATAATCCCTGTCGGAATCCAAATTGCGAAGTAAAACACGATTCCTTACATGTTTATGCATTTTTTAATGGGGCTTTTTTCAGGTTTTCGAATCCAAACTCTATTATATAATTCATGGAACACAGACAGGTTCTTACAATACATTGGATAATACTCCTATTTGGAGACTTTTTACAAAGTGGGAAGTGAAAACATAGCTGTCCACAGAAAAAAGGGCTTGCAATCTTTCTGATAACATTGGCATGTCAAGTTCTGAAATTAATAATGTTACACTCTACCAAATCTATCTCTATTTATCTATGTATATGTATCTATGTATGTATCTATGTAGGTGTCTATCTCTATCTAACTTTATATATCTATGTATCTATGATCTCTCTCTCTCTCTCTCTCTCTCTCTTTCTATCGTCTGTCTGTCTGTCTGTCTGTCTGTCTGTCTACCTACCTACCTACCTATCTACCTATCTACCTACCTACCTACCATCTATATCATTATCTAACCTAATCTTCCTTTCTTCAGGTTGCTTGGCTATGCTTTGTGTTCCCTATACAGAACACTTTCTAAAACAAATTTATTTTATTCAAAATTCAAGGCAAATACCAAAGTCATACCCATTAAGAAATATGAAAGACTACTTTATTATTCAAAGTAGATTTTGAAAATTTCTCTCATATCCAGTGAAACTCCCTTCCTATTAAAGAGTTTTACTGACCTACAAAGTATGAAAACAATTTCATAGTGTAATCATTTTAGCTGGAAAGATTAGCCATGCCAAGGAGCAAGCAACCAAGTCTATTCCTTGACTAATCGGCCCCCGCTTCAACCTCGGTGAGCCCAGCTCCTCAAAAATCAATTACTACATTTCTACAACAGGAAACTCAACAAAAAGATACGCAAGCGATACTCCAAGCAATTGCAGACTCCAAAATGGAAATGAAAAAAGATTTGGATAAAAATTATGAAGACTTGAAAAGTGATCTTCTTAAAATGGATCAAAAAATGGAAACTTTCCAACAGGCGATGATAGATACTCAACAAAGAATACAAAAAATAGAGGATAAGTCGGAGATGGTTGATCAGAAATTAGAAGCATTACAAGATGAGAACCAGAGATTGGCACAAGTTAATGCGGAATTGGAAGATAGCATCGCTGTGATGGAGATGGAACGGGCGTCATACTTCTTGAGATTCCAAAATATACAGAAGAGAAAGATGAGAACCTGTTAGAGTTGATGTGTGAGCTATTGGCGGATCGACTTGGAATGGAAATGGATCAAATGAAAAAAGAAATGGACCAGGTCTTTAGAGTCAATTCAAGCTATCCAAGAAGAAATAGAGTTCCCAGAGAGGTCCACGTAAGATTTCTTAAAAGAGCAATACGAGATGAGATTTTGAGAGCAATAAGAGACCAACCACTGAAATATAAAGATAAAGAACTTCTAGTTCTTAAACAGATCCCGAAGAGAATAAGAGAAGCACGAAGAGAATATCAATTTTTGACAAGGAAACTACTGAACAAAGGAGTGAATTTTAGATGGTTGGTCCCAGAAGGATTATTAATTTTTTGGGACTCAAGAAGATATAGATTGGATACCCCACTTAAAGCAGAGGAATTTTTTAATAATCATAGAACCTTTCTGGAAGGAGACGATATCAGATCAAAAAAACCAGAGGAAGAAGCAGGAGCATCGAAACAAACAGAAGAGGAAGAACCTAAAAAGACTCAATCAGAAGAAGACGTAAGACCCAAGGATCAGAGACAGATAACTTCTCCTAGAAGACTGAGATCTAAGTACAATTAAAACTATGGAAGAAATTGAAATTTTTTCAACAAATATAAATGGTCTTAACTCCCCATCAAAAAGGAGTAAAATATTTTATAGATTACAAAAATTAAAAATGGACATAATTTGTCTCCAAGAGACACATATAAAAAGACAACACTTTAGACTTCTAGAACAACCAAAAATAGGTAAACTTTATTTTTCATCGGCACTGCAAAAGAAAAGAGGGGTAGCTTTCTATATAAAAGAGAAGATGAACCCAAAACAAATTTATGCTGCTGATGAAGGAAGACTATTAATGGTGGAAATTACATGGAACCAAAAACAAATTTTGATGATTGCGATATATGCCCCCAATGAGAAACAAGACCAATTTTTTCAGCAATTATATGATAAGTTAATGGAATTAAACTATCAAAACCTTTGTATTCTTGGAGACTTTAATGCGATAACTGATGCAAAACAGGATTACAAGAGCTACAAACAAGGGAAAAAAGGGGGAAATACCTTATCTAATTCTTTTCTAAAGATGAAAGACGAATTAGGTATACAAGGTATATGGAGAGAAATGAATCCAGATAAAGCACAATACACATTTTATTCAAATAGACATAAATCCTGGTCACGAATTGATATGATATGGACTTCTTATGATTTAAAGACTATGATACAGGAGATTGAAATAGAACCTAATATTTGGGCAGACCATAATCCAATTAGAATGACGTGGAAAGGAACTAGAAAGAAATTAAGATGGCGGTTGAACAAAGCTATATTGAAAGAAAAGGAATTTTTGCAATTAGCAATGAAAGAAATGGAATTTTTTTAAAAAATAAATAAGAAAGAAGAAACTTCTATTCAAAATGTATGGGATACAGCGAAAGCATATTTTAGGGGCGTGGTTATAACCTATGTGGCCAAAAAGAATAAAGAAAAGAAACAAACACAACTTAGATTGAAAGAACAATTTAGTAAATTGGAAATGGAGCTACGAAATGATCCACAAAAGAAAGAATTGAAGACACAGATGGAATTAATAAAACACAAATTAAATCTAATGGAAATGGACATAAGGGCACAACAGATTAAACGATGTAAACAGAATTTCTTTGAAAATGCCAATAAACCCGGAAGATGGTTGGCATATAAATTGAAAAAAGAAAGAGAAAAAAGATTGATAAGTAAACTACAAGATACAAAAGGCCAATTGTACTGTCACAATGATGCAATTAAAAAAATTACTACAGCTTATTATGAGACACTTTATAAAACTGAGGTGGTTTCGAATGAGACAATACAGGAATATTTAAAAGAAGCGGACCTTCCAAAGGTACCAGAGAATATGCAATACATATTAAATGAGAACATAACAATGATGGAGATTACAGAGGCGATAAAAAAACAAAAAAAGGATAAAACTCCGGGACCTGATGGTCTCCCTGCAGAATTTTATATAGCTCTACAAGACATTGTCAGTCCGATTTTGAAAGACCTTTGTAATGAAGCTTGTTCAGAGACAAAAATACCAAATTCCTGGAAAGAAGCTAACATCCCTCTTATACCTAAAGAAGATACTGATTGTACACAAATTAAAAACTATAGACCAATATCTTTACTAAACGTGGATTATAAAATATTTGCTACAATAATGGCAGAAAGAATGAAGAAATTTTTGACTGAATTCGTCCATTCAGACCAAAATGGCTTTTTACCAAAAAGACAGATAAAGAATAATTTAAGGATTATTTTAAATGTGTTGGAGTATTATGAAAACCATCCAGGGAAACAGTTGGCGCTTATATTTCTTGATGCGCAAAAAGCTTTTGATAATCTTAACTGGCAATTTTTGTTTCAACAGTTGAAGGAGATGGACTTTGGCGGAAATTTTATAAATGCAATTCAAGCAATTTATAATAAACAATCAGCAAGGATACTTATAAATGGAGATTACACAGACAGCTTTGACATTAAAAAAGGCACAAGACAGGGATGTCCATTGTCCCCTTTGTTATTCATTTTTACATTGGAAGTGTTGGCTAGAAATATTAGGCAAGATATTGAGATTAAAGGATTGGAGATAAAAGATCAAAAATACAAACTACAGGCTTTTGCGGATGATTTAGTTTTTATTTTGGAGGAACCACTAGAGACAGCTGTTAAACTCTTGCGGAAAATAGAGAAATTTGGAGAAGTGGCGGGGTTGAAGATAAACAGGGAAAAGACTAAAGTATTAACGAAGAATTTAACAGATAAACAAAAAATTCAATTTGCTAAAAAGACAAACCTTCAAATAGCTAAAAAAGTTAAATATTTAGGTATCTATTTAACTTCAAAATATACAACAATAAAAGAAGACAACTATGAGAGATTACTAAAACAAATAAAAGTGGATTTGGAGAAGTGGAAAAATCTTCAATTATCATTACTAGGAAGGATAGCGACTGTTAAGATGAACATTTTACCTAAGCTAATTTTTCTTTTTCAAACAGTTCCTGTCAAGTTAAATCAAAAATTCTTTGATGAATTAAACGCTACAATAATCAGATTTATATGGCAAGGTAAAAAAGCTAGAATTAAAATTAAATTATTACAAGATTCTAAAGACAGAGGGGGCTTTGGACTCCCGGATTGGAGACTTTATTATCAGGCAGCTATTTTGCTTTGGCTTAAAGAATGGATTACATTGAGAAACAAAAGGCTTCTTTATTTAGAGGGGCATGATTTGCAATTAGGTTGGCATGCATTTTTGTGGTATGAGAAAAATAAAGTACATAAATATTTTCAAAATCATGCTATAAGGAATGTACTGTTTTCAGAGTGGGAAAAAATTAAACATAAAATTTACATGAAAATACCCGAGTGGATTTCAACAATGGAAGCCTTTTCCTACCCAAATTTAATTAATTATGATAAACTCGTTAGCTATAAAGATATTTTGGATAAAGATGGGAAACTTAAAGACAGACAAATTCTTCAGCAACAGGGTATTGACTTAACATCATGGTCTTACTTGCAAATTCAGACAAGATATGAAAAAGATATAAAGTCTACAGGATTTTATAAAGAACAGACACCGCTAGATAAAATATTGTTAAAAACTGATGAACATTTGATTAAAAAACTCTATAAATTTCTGCTAAGCTGGAAGATGGAAGAAGAACAAGTAAAAGAAACAGTGATAGTATGGGCTAAGAACTTTGGATATTCTATAGACTTAGAAGATTGGCAAAAACTATGGGATCGAAATATTAAACTTACTAAAGCGGCTGCATATAAGGAGAATTTATACAAAATGTTTTATAGATGGCATATGACACCAGTTAGACTAGAGAAAATGTATAAAAATGTATCAAATATGTGTTGGAAATGTAAACAAAAACCAGGAACTTATTATCATATCTGGTGGATATGCCCTAATGCAAAGATATATTGGCTTAAAATTCACAGATGGCTAGAAAAGATGACTAAGATACAGATAGAATTCAAACCGGAATTGTTTTTATTAGGTATATTAAGATCTAATTACGGAAAAGATAATGAATATTTAATCTTACATATATTAACAGCTGCGAGAATAGCATTTGCCCAATTTTGGAAAAATGAAAAGATACCACCTGACCAGATTATTATTATGAAAATATTGGAATGTGCAGAAATGGATAGATTAACTTTAGAAATTAAAGAGAAAGAAGACACAATTTTCTTTAAAACATGGGAAAATTTTTACCAATGGTTAGCAATAAGACAGAATGAAAAAGGATGATGAAATTAAATAAGATAAATGATGTACTTTTTTTTTGAATATTATTTTTTAACTTTTTGGTTAGATGTTTACATTTAACTATAATTAATTATAATTAATAAGCGTTATATTGATATTTATATGTAACTATATTTACTTAGTAATACATCACTAATTGTATACTGATTATTGTTACTTATAGAATGAATGATATGTATTGGGTTAAGCCTTTACCATTAATAGTGATAAATTTATTAATATAGCTTTTTAGTATTATGTTAATCATGCATACTTAATATGTATACCCGGACGACAGTCTGCTTGCTAAAGCGTTGATTTAGTGTTGGGGGTAACCCCATTATTGTATCTATCCTTACCCTTGGTTTAATCCTTGTTTTTTACCCTATGTTATACCTTTACCTACCCTTCCCTTTCTATCCCGATAAAAATAATAAAATATATTTTAAAAAGAAAAGAAAAGAAAAGAAAAGTGGCTTCTTGGGTTGATGGGCATGGAGCATGTGTCCTAGGAATAGAATGAGTTTTCATGATGCCTGCTGATATGAAATTGATCTTTTGACACCCAATTCTAAAAAACAATAATTCCTTGGAGAGGAAGCTATAGACTTCAATTTAGTCTACCTAATACTGGACCAGCATAGTGATAAATATTACCAGTGAAAAATTCAAAGAGCAAGATTCGAGTGTTTAAAGTCTTGAGTTGATTATTATTTTAGCTTGGAGTTAACCTGCAATGTGAAGTAAGATTTGTATGGGAGGGTTGACTTTCTATAGCCTGAGGGTGCTTATGGACACTGTTTTAAAGCAATCTGCCTAACAGAACCTAATAGCAAGTTACAGTCCTTAGAATTCACCTTGGAAAGAATCTAATCATTGGGGCTTGAAAATGCCAGTAGTCATCTTAAACAATGTATCTGGAATATTGATTTTCAAACCTGTTTAAGCCTAGTACCCAAACTTATGGCTTATGGATTCTTCTGAAATGAGTATGTGCCATCATCAAATCTCTCTTCAATTCTAATTCTGAACTTTTATCAGGCTTTCCCCTTGGCCAGGTTGGATGCAATGCTCTCTGCAGTCATTTATTTATTTACTAAATTATTATGTGGCCCTATAAGGGGCCTCTGGGCAGCTGATTATGTGGAAATGATAGAAAAACATCCCTATTCAGCATTGCTTTTGCTCATGTGGAGATTGCTCTGTGGAATCTCTAAGCTCCTTTGTTAGTCTCTCTATAGGGGATCTCAGAAGATAAAAGATATTTATCCTATTTTAAAGAACGACCCTCCTAGAGAGCACAATGTCTATCTCTTACTGCTTCAAACTGACTTATCTTAACAGGTTGCCTGATTTTGTGCTAACATCTGTTGTATCCGTCCTACCCACAGTTGAAGTTAACACAAAAGTTTGGTGATTGCTACTGGTATCTGTATTACAGTTATTACTATAATTTTATTGCATGCCTTTAATTTTTTTTTACTAATAATAACAACAGGTTTATATATTTTATTGTTGTGCTTTTTGGCCCAAAAGCCATAATAAAGGTTTGTTTGTTTTGATTTGAATGTTGAGAGAAACTAGAAAAAGAGTCCTAAGAGACCATTGGAAAGAATTGGAGAGTTTAAGAAGGTTTGTCTCCAACTTTTTGGCCAAGGGAAAAAATAGTTTTGAGAAAAAGAAAGCTGGAAACAAAATGTGCACATACTTTATGGAAGGCTTGAAGGAGATGAGAGAGAGAGGGAAAGAGAAAGAGAGAGAAAGAGAAAGAGAGAGAGAACTCTCCAACTGTGTGGGGAGTATCCATGATATTATCTGACCTAAAGACTCAGTGGATTCAGTGTAAAAAATAGCTAGAGGGGGGAAATAACCTGGGTTTTAAGGGCACAAAAATAGATTTAAAACAAAATGTCTATACCGCCACAAAGCTTTAATTTTTTTTTCCTGATCTTCTTTGGCCATGACTTCATCACTAGAACATGTCTTTGTTCCAAGTCTCTGGAAATGCTTCCTCTTAGTTTTATCTGAGATGTCCTGTACTCTCATCCAGACAAAAGGCTCAGAAGTTCAAAAGCCAGAAGTTCTAAGAAATGGATCCCCTATCCTATTACAGTGTACCACATTGCCTTATTTGTTTAGGGCTGTCTTCCTTTCTCAATTTTAATGTACATTCACAAAATTATTCCCACCACACCATTCTCCTGTGATAAATTTATATCTGGTGAAATACACACATATGAACAGAAAGAGCATGTGTTTCTTGAGGTGCCACCATTAACTGAAGCCCAGACATGTGATTCGAACCCTCTACTTTTAATATATATATATATATATATATATATATATATATATATATATATATATATATATAAATAAAAATTACCTGACCTCTCTCTCACCCCCCTCCCCCATTACTCAGATTCAGTGAGATCTTTTGTTGAAAAGTACAAGTCCAGTAAAATTAAACTGAGCTGGACAGCTCAAAATTTAAATGATTTTTAAAAAGGTCATTAGCCATTTTTATATCATTTAATTTTGCTACTAAGCAGCATTTAATGTTCTTTTCTGACATCAAAGAACACTTGGCAGGAGGAGGAAGCAGCTTGTTCTCATCAGTGAAAGGAAAATGAACTTAATGAAAAGGAAACAAATAACATTTGTATTTGCACAATTAAGCCTTCCACTGAATCAGCATAAATTCTAACTTAACCTCTTTTAACTCTGCCCGTTGCAAGGAGTTTGATCCTGACTGGTCTAACACAACATCTAAAAAGAAGACTAACAAACCCCATTAATAATAATAATTTAAATGAAAGTTAAATATATTGTTTTCTAGGAGTCCAATTCAGCTGAAAAATGTACCATTTTTATTGCCTTTGAAAACGCCAAAAGGGACTTATACAGGTAAGAGATAAACAAGTGGATAAAAAATATTCAACTTTGTCAAATAAATATTAAAAGAGATCTGTTGCAATGAAAACAGTGCATAGAACTGAGTTATTAAGCCCACAATTAAATTTGTGATTCAGGTCACAGATGTTTGCTTCCTTGAGTCACAACCTGTAAGTATAAGACACATTTTGGGGCCAAATATAATAAAGCTGCAAATTCCATAAAAAGCAATCTCAAATACTATCATCATCACCATCACCATCATCTTTATCACAAAGAAAGCTATCTCCTCACAAATAATATGACCTACTACTTTTTGTAGCTCTTTCAGATCTCCTTCAAAAGAATCTGCTGACTGGAACTTTTTTACTACAAGTGCCAGAGATAAAACATGGATTTCTGTTTGTAAAACATGTTGTATCCTTTATTTTCTTTTGGATATAGATATTATTTAATAAATACCATAGTGCCACAGAGTAGCATTAAATAGACTATAATACCACAGAGTAGCTTATCTAGTTTATCACTCCTAGCCTATGAGATCATATTGCCTTCTTCCATAGGTCATTTGACTTCAGCCACAATATGCAAACTAGAACAAAAAAACATTGAAAACAGATATCTATATTATAATCCCAAACACTGTAGGCCATTAGAATAATTTGATTCAAGAGGCAAGCATAGATTAGTACTTAAATATATTTCTGCATTTTTACATTTGTAAAACATGGAGAAAGCAGGTTTTAGATACATATGGTATATATTGTCTTTATAAGTTGTGTTTAAAAAGAAGCATAATCTACTTCAAGTAGTGATTCTCCATTATCATGGGCACAGACTAAAATAATGCTATATTAATATTAAAATGAGTAAATTCAAGAGTTAAAACAAGTTACACATCATTTATCACTACAGTGTTCAAACAGAGAGACACAATGTCTACATGAAAGGACAGATGGCAATAATATTAGGTAAGACCGATTAACAAAAAGTTACTGCTGTTATCTGCTACTGTATTATGCAGGCTGTTAGAATAAACTTGGCTACATTTACAGGTATTCTTAAACCTTGATTAGATTAGAAGTTGTTGAACGCAGAGTCTGTCAGGTTGACTTGAGAAATAAATGTCTATTAATGGTCAGCATGATGTAATAGTCAACACAGAATCAGGACCAGGACTTGAACACATGATCAAACATCAGGAGACAGAAGCATAAAGTCTCTATGATATTTAGAAAACTCAAGACTGACCTAATTTTACTCCAAATAGTTATGCACAAAATTACAGTAATATAACAGTTCATCAAATCATCCCTATTCAGAAGTTAACCCCACTGAATTTAATGAGACTTCCTTCCTAATGATTGCAGATGAAGTCTAATAATAGATTAGTCACTGGGACTTCAGAATATCCCTGACTGAAACCAAACAAAATAATTTCATTAACATTAATAGCTTAGTTAGGTAACCACAGTCTTTTAAAATTGTAATTAGCCCAATGTATTTGTAACAGTAACCCTTAGACCCTCAAGCACTTCTTTCTTTCTTTCTTTCTTTCTTTCTTTCTTTCTTTCTTTCTTTCTTTCTTTCTTTCTTTCTTTCTTTCTTTCTTTCTTTCTTTCTTTCTTTCTTTCTTTCTTTCTTTCTTTCATCGTGAACTCCATGTAGCAAGGAAGAAAAAAAAATGAGGGATTTTTGCATAACAAAATGGTACCTTCATTTTAAAAGAAATGAAATCCCTTCCATCTGTTATTTTGCTTTAAACCTCTCATCATAAAAGTGTGTGTGAAAGCAGAAATAAGTGTTTAAAAAGTAGAGGTGGACAGATGTGTAAAGAAGTAGGGAATCATAATACTATCTGCCTCATAATCTAATATCTAATCTAGCATTTGGCCAAGGTAGCCTATTCTTAAAGGAAGATGATCAGAGTATAATTGAACACTGGATAGTGCATCCAGTTTTGGTCACCACAATATAAAAAAGATATTGAAACTCTGGAAAGAGTGTGGAAAAGAGCAACAAAAATGATTAGGGGCATGGAGGCTAAAACATAAAGAACAGTTGCAGGAATTGGGTAAATCTAATCTAGTGGAAAGAAGGGCTAGAGGAGACATGATAGCAATGTTCCAATATTTGAGGGGCTGTCAGAGATAAGAGGGGGATCAACCTATTTTCCAAAGCACCCAAAGGCAAGACAAGAAACAAGGATGGAAACTAATCAAGGAGGCAAGCAACTTAGAACTAAGAAGAAATTTCTAACAGTGAGAACAAACAACCAGTGGAATACCTTGCCTCCAGAAGTTGTGGGTGCACCATTGCTGGAGGCTTTTAAGACAAGCCATTTGTCAGAAATGGTATAGGGTCTCCTGATCAAGCAGGAGGTTGGACTAGAAGACCTCCAAGGTCCCTTCCAACTCTGTTATTCTATATTCACTATGTTTACTCTTCTCTCTGTTATTTTATGTTCAGCATGTTCTGTAGCTGCAGCTTCTAAGTCACTGCTATTGGGACACATTGGGCAGGTCATTTTCTACGAGATACAATAAGCTACAGGACATGCTACAGATGCTACCCAACCAGAGCAGAGCATTGAAGAACATATACACATACAAAAGGCAAAAGGAAGATCCAAACAGTGGCAGCCTCACAGCTGATTCCCTCTGGATCTAGTGGGTCTCCTGGCAACATGACATGGTTGGCCAGGATATGCCACTTGTGGCCTGAGACCTCTGATACCACATCTTACCACTTCTGTTTACTCTCTCACAATCCATGGTAGGTGCTACTTCAGAGATTGCACCACGTTCTTTGGGTGGAGACAGCAGGGAGGTAAAGTAAGGCCAAAGGGTGTGATGACTCAGTAGTTATGACGCTGAGCTTGTCGACTGGAAAAGTTGACAGCCTGGATATGAGACCTGAGTGCTGTGCAATGGGATGAGCTCCCATTACTTGCCCAGCTCCTTCCCACCTAGCAGTTCGAAAGCATGCAAATGTAAGTAGATAATTAGGTACCACTTTGGTGGGAAGGTAACAGCCTATCCATGTAGCTCGGAATATAGTCACTCTGGTCACATGACCATGGAAATGCCCTTTGGACAACACTGGCCTCCCTCAGTTAAGAAATGAAAATGAGTATTCCACTCCCCTTGAGTCAGATACAACTGGACAGGGGAAACCTTTACTTTTACCTTTAAGGTAAGGGCAAAGAAGACTGGCTGGACAGCTGGGAATGCCCTAGAGCAAGGGTCCTCAACCATGGCAACTTTAAGACTTGTGGACTTCAATTCCAACTTGCTGGCTGAGGAATTCTGGGAGTTGAAGTCCACAAGTCTTAAAGTTGCCAAGGTTGGGGACCCCTGCCCTAGAGAAAAGAAGCAGCAGCTGAGAAGCAGATGGATTGGGAGGACTTCTCTGCTGAGAAAGGAATGGATAAGATAGTAAGGCCAAAGAAAGGGAAGGAATTGCAAGTGTTGAGCCTTTTCCTCATTCTCTTTCTGTTCTGTTTTCTCTCTTGCCTTGTTAGAATCCTTTCCATTCTTTGCCTAATAGAGATAGCTTGCTTGCTTATTATCTTCCCCCTCTTTCTCCAGCAGAGAAGCTGCCACGGGGCAGCCAATCACACCTCCATATATAAAACCCAGCAATCTGAAAGGACCATTTCCCTCTGTATTGAATTCTTAAAACTGGGTGGAAGGGCCATTTCAATGTCTCACTACTTAGGGAAATATATTAGGTGGTAACATAATGAAAGAAAAATACTAGATATAACTTTCTTCCTTGAAGAAAGGAAGTGACATTTAGTGACATTTTACCATCTCGCTAAGAATCATCTATTCCGTCTGTCATTTATGCCTGCTGATTAAGACACTGTGGAAAGTGTGTAGATAGTTCCTTTTCTCCCTCTACATTTTTTTTGCTTTATTTTAATATTAATGTTTTAATGATATTTTATCATGGGTGTTTTACTACTATCTGCCATTTTTTTTCATGAAAGAAAGGATACCAGCTGAATGAATAACAACAGTGACAATCCTCCCCTGTGGGTAAACTTTACAACAGTATTTGGTCTTTTGTGATTCAGGAAAAAAAAATGAAAGCAAACTTTGAGAGACAAAATAAGGGGGTGTAAAAATTATGGTACTGTGGGAAGTCAGCCCCCAGAGAAGGAAATATTAAAAGGGCAGAAAAATATATTTCCTCAAAAGGATTTTAAAAGCAGAAACCAACCCTGCCCCCAAGTCTCTCTGTCCCAAGCCGAAGCCAGCTCTGTACAAATGCAGATGTAAACCATCAGAAAGGCCCCAGCTAGGAGATCAAGAAGACAAAGACACCTAAAATCTGCATACCCCACCCAAACTCTAAGAGTCATTAGTCCCAGCACCAAGGAAGCAGGATATGACATTTGGTCATAATAGGACTAACCCATCATCATCAGAATACCAGAAAGGCACACCCAGACTCAGGTCAGAATACGTGACACAGGAAATACAAAGCCTCAATACAGGAACAGGAAGCAACTTCAAACAAAAGGCTTCAGAGGGTATAAAAACCCACTCCCCACATGTGTTCAGCCCTTTTCTTTCTCTCCTCTTTTCTGCCAGAACCATCTTTCTGTCTGGCTCTTCAATAAACTGCAACCTACTTTCTAAAGCAGTCGCCATGTTGTTTATCCCCGGCTTGGATGAACCAGGATGAAGACTTTTCCTTCAACAGTACAAAAAAAAATATCAACATTTTCCTTCTACCCCTAACAACTTGGGTTATCTAAGAATCAAGTAGGTGATATGGGATAACTAAAACTTAATACATTGTATGAAATTAAACCATAAATGCAGCACCAGAAAACATAGTTTTGGTTGTGAAATTGGATTGTTTTAAATTGAATCAGTCCCTTCATGAAAGAGAAAAATGATTACTAGTCACAATAATTAATGCTATAGTATGAAAAACAGACCACTTTGCATCAGTATCAGTAACTGTGGGAAGTGTACATATACCCATGTTCTACATGTGGGTTTCTTATAGTTTGTTTGATCATTTTAGATTGACCTTTTTTTTCATTTTGCATGACTTTTCTTAGTAGGCTACAGATCAATGGGAAATGTTCACCTTTTCACATCTGAAATATCTCACTGTGCTACATGATATTGTAGGCTATTGTAAGTTACTGTTCTAACATATTTTACTCCAATAACTTACTACTAACTTTGTATTCAGAAGAAAGATGGATTGGGAAGAAAAGTTGAACCTCCTTAGAAGTCCTGATTACTTCAGAGAAGATTAGTTTTCCCAGTAAAACGATTCTCACCTTTCACATCTTACTGTGTGCTGTGTTTGTAGAAACAACAAGTAGAAATGCTTCCAGCTTTTGGTAGCTTTAGCCAGGTTAGTTATCTGACTTGCTACATTCTTTAAAATGAAATCTTCCTTGCAAAATGGTCAGGATGAAAGAAATCATTTCATTTTTTCCCAAAGCCAACAACAATTGACTTAAATCTGGTCAAAGATTACTAAATGTGAAAAGCAGAGTGTTTGCTCAAAGGACAAAGCTTTCATCTTCCATCTGCCTTCTACCTACACATTGTTAGTACCAAAGCTGTAAATGTTGTTTAGCTTCTGTAGAGAATCTAAGGTCCAGGAGACTTTGAAGTATTTTCTGTGACTTAACATCACCTACTGTTCCTGTCAGCAAGCTGAGATAAACCTGATGGATTCAAGGTGTCTGGTCTAATTCCTTTATTGACGCATTGTCTTGTCTTCAAATGCTTGAGTAAATGACTGTGTCCAGAGAGTAATGTGTCAGTAATAGCCTTCCAGATAAAGGTCCTTGTTTATGTACTGGTTCCTTGCTTCCTAAATTCTTAACAACCTTCAGACCTTACAAATTAGCACCTCACTGAGATCAAAGTTTTTTTTTTAATTCTTTTTCTTTGTGCAATTACGTGCTTAAATTGTAGAACCAAAGGGAGACTCCTAAATTCATCTTGGCCTGGTTGAAGTCTCAGCTTTGGAAGGAGGCAAATGGCGGGTCTCATCCTTTGACAGCAAAACATGTACCACTTTCTGTGTAAGTTAACCTGATGTATTCAAGAGAAAGCAGAATACTTTCTATATTGTGTATAGAAAGCAGCATGTATATAAAAATATCTGGGAATCTTAATGAATAATCTCCCTGGTCCTTGAAAGTGGGAACCACATCTATGTTTGAAAGTTATAGACATTGAGAGCTTCTGCACTAGAGACAAATTTCTTATGTGTCTAATCATACTTGGCCAAATAAAGTATTCTATTCTATTCTATTCTATTCTATTCTATTCTATTCTATTCTATTCTGTTCTGTTCTGTTCTGTTCTGTTCTGTTCTGTTCTGTTCTGTTCTGTTCTGTTCTGTTCTGTTCTGTTCTAGTTTTTAAAGTCTGAAATTCCAGAGGTATAGCAGCATAGTGCTTGCCGTTATTGTATAGTATGGCCAAAAAAACGGACCAACACATAGCCTGTTGTTTTTTTTAAGAAGGAAACATTTCACAAAAGTCATCTGGGATTGTCAGCAAATACATTCATTAATACATTAAATGTTATATTTCCTATATCACAGCCTAGTAAAACCTGGATTTCATAGTTGGTATCCCAAGCATGATGAAAGTAATGAAAATGCGGTTGCTTGATTTACTTTTGCAAATAAAGTATTCTTGGGGTTGTATACATTCATATAAACCACAAAACTAAAATATAACAGAAGCGAGTCTTCTCAAATTAGATGCACACACAAATAAGTAACATTTGGAAATATAATACAGCAAGCCTAAAATAATGATCCCAAAGTGAGTAAGAAGGCATTGCAGAATCAGATGGGAGCTTTGCAGAATGAGATGGGTGAATTTAATGAATAAAATCTATAATTTAGCCAATCAAATGATGCACTGAGAATCATTTCAACATCATAACAAAAAGGACCAGCCACACAGTGACTTCTCTGCAGTAAAGGTTTTTTTTCACCCATTGGATGGGTGCAAATAGAGATGGATGAATAGCTGTGACTTTAATTTGGGTTCTTTTACTGAGCAGGAGTTGAACTCTGGGGCTTAAATGGCTCTCGTTCCACTGTCTTTGCATAATTTAAGTGCAACATTTCATGTTAAGTTTCTTCTCCCCCTTTGGTGGGTTTTTAATGGAGAACAGCAAGATTTACTGCTTGTTTTTCTTTTCCCTTCTTCCTGTCTGAGCCTTGTACCTATCTTGTACCTAGAAATGTTTTTCTCAGAATTGCAAAATACTTGCAGAACTAGTTGGGGTACATCTGAAAGTAGACCTCCATACATCTATTTTCCTACTGTTGGTTTGCAAAAAATTCTTCTTATGTACTTTATTATTTTTAATCTCTTGTTTGTGGTTTACAGTATTCTTTTGCCTTCAATTTGTGGCAGTTCACTAACCACTGCTTGTAATTCTGCCAAAAAGCTGCCCCCAACCACAAAGTTTTGTGTGTGTGTGTGTGTATAAAACCCTACCCTTACTCAGACAAACAAAATAGGATAGGCAGGATATTTATTTTGTTATTTTACAAATAACTCAAGGGGGCAAACTTTAAGCTATTAATTGTTATATCGTGTCAAATCCAACACGATCCAATCTATGAATATGGTGCACTAAAGTATGTCCCTGTAGGGCTTAAGACAGCATTATCTCTAGGTTTAAGGGCAAAATCAAGCTAGTTCTTAGTTTTGGTGATGATCTTTTTGAAAGACAAAGACATTGTCGACTTTCAGTGGTGTGGGGTGTGTTCTTGACATTTCCCTGCATGAATCTGTTCATATTGTCACCAGAAGGTCCACAACACCAACATTTTCATTCCAGTGCAAATATAAATGCAGACCAGCTTTTGACAGTTCTGAGTGTTGACTTAGGAATGGTATCAGAAGCTCTGCATTCACTCTTTTAAAGAATGTGACTCAACTTTAATGAGTATGCATTTAAGAATATTGTTATGTCCTGTGGGTGTATTATATATATATATATATATATATATATATATATTTATGGACTGAAATGTTAATTTCAAGTAGAATATTGAATATGGGTTGTTTGGTAGACAATCCTGTGTTAAAACCTGGTGCATCATATATACAAACAGAATAAAATGGGAGAGGACAAGAATATCAAGAAAGCCAAAAAAACACAAGAAGAATGATAAATACAATTATAATTGTGTACTTTTAGTGCTCTGAGCTGAGGCAATAATGACCATCACTCTGAATACTATTTTAATGCTGTGTGAACAAAACGTGGGAAGTAGGTTCCTGCCTCCCATTTAATGCAGCTATAAGAAGGAAATTAGAAATATATTTCCATTTTCAAATAAATTTCGTTTCTTGTCTGTCTAAGAGGAACAAATTATGTTATGTTTAATTAATTTATTTATTTAGTAAACGTATATGCCTCCCATCTCGCCTAGAGGTGACTCTCAGCAGCTTACAATTATATTTAACTATGGTTTGAGTAACTGGGGCTTTTGGCTTAGACCTTTGGGGATAATATATCATTATTTATTTATTCATCTCATTTCTACATAACCCATCTTACTGTACCTAAGTGATTCTGGATGGTTTACATTAAAAAAATATAATATAAAATCACAAATAAGAACAAAGTTAGAAACAGAATGTAAAAGGTTAGGGTTAAAATATTAAAAATTCCTGGTTTGAACATAAAAGTGCAATTAATTAAAAATGCTTTTGATCTCTTCCTTGTGGCTTCATCAAAGAAGAAAACAAGGATCAGGAATATTCATATAATCAAGACTATATATTTGTAAAGCTCTAGTCTAGCTGATGTCAGCAAAGAGTTTGAGTTCTTGTCTATCTATGCTGCCATCTAGTGATTGTCCATATTTTGTAGCCTAATACAATATAGCCCTAATGCAGGGGTGTCAAACTGCCAACCCGCGGGCTGGATGCGTCATGGCGAAACTGCGCCCACCCCATTGCTGGCAATGGAAAAAAAGTCGTGATACGTCATGACACGTCACGTGACATTGCGAGTTTGGCACCCCTGCCCTAATGCAATGTTTCTCAACCTTGAGAACTTTAAGATGTGTTGACTTCAACTCCCAGAATTCTCCAGTCTGCACATCTTAAAGTTGCTATGGTTGAGAAACTTTGCTGATAATATAATGCTCAGCTATGACTTTTTCAATTCTGTAGAGATCTTGTTTCAAAAGATGCCCAAAAAATGATGAAAGGGGTGGGATGAGATTACCTGTAAACACCCCTTTGATTATGACATATGAATAGCCTACAACCTACAACCTTAATGAAGGACACACTTTTCTTATCTTCTTTACCATCAACACATGCAAGATCCAAGCTCAGGGAAGAAATCAGTCCACCATGTCAGTTTCCTAAATCTACTCCATCTGTTTCTATTCTCTATGCTTTCTGAACAGAATCTTAAATAGACAGCTGGGGAGCACATGTGCTGTCACCCATTGGATATATTATTTCAAGACCCTTCAGAATTCTCATTACCTTCCCACAGTGCTGTTATTGTTGGGCTGTGATTCCTGAAAAGGTAAAGTAGAAGAGTTGAGGAGAATCTTTGTTTTTTTTAAAGGAACATAGTTTCCGGTAATAAAACAAATTTTTAATACCTCCTGTGCACAAATATCCATTTATCAAACTAATGAAGAAGAAAAAAAGATTTTTCAATTACATATTGAGTGTTTAACATACATTGTGAAAAAAGAAGCTATTAAAAATTATAAAGTAGTGTTTTCATGGTGCCTCTTTGGCCTTAAAATTTTATCTGTATATCTGTGTATCTATGTATCTGTAAATCTGTATCTCTATCTCTATGTCCCTCCCTCTGTCTCTCATCTATTTCTATCTATTTAACACAGTGTATGTTAAATATTCAATAAATAATTGAAAACATTTTTCTTCTATCTTTGTCTATATCTGTCATTATCTATTATCTATCATGTCAATCTAACACAGTGTATATTAAATACTCAATATGTAATTGAAAACTCTTTTTTCATCTCTGTCCATCTTTCTCTTCCTTCCTTCCTTCCTTCCTTCCTTCCTTCCTTCCTTCCTTCCTTCCTTCCTTCCTTCCTTCCTTCCTTCCTTCCTTCCTTCCTTCCTTCCTTCCTTCCTTCCTTCCTGGACTATGATGGCATTAGGCAAAACAACAGCTTACCAAGTATCATGGAAATTGTTGTATTTCCAAAGATTGCATTTCATGCAAAAAAAATCACTTGAGTCCAATAAGAACCACAATAGTATGAATAAAAGGCTGCTTGGGAATCATAGGTCATATATTGTCCATATCTAATTAAAATAATATATGCCCCAGAGACTTTCATGGATTTGACTTACCTGTTCTTGGTAATTGTTTATTGTTTTATTAATCTCATGTCCAAAATGTTTCTGCCTAACACAAATGTAATAGATTGGTGTGGTATTCTTGTGGTGAAAGCATGGAGACATAAATTCACAAAAGAAACTGTCAGTCATTGATCGATGACCCCTACCTATTTGATAGCAAATAAGTGTATAACAACCAAAAGAATAGACATAAATTGATTGGTGTGTGAAATTTAGTGATGAACAAAAGCTTCTTTTGTGGGCAAAAAAGGAGCAAAAGCCAATTTATCTTCAGTTGTCCACTTCTGGCTTGCATTTTTCAAAGGATACCAATAAAAGTATTTTCAACAGCATATCTAATTTTCACCAACATGTAATAGAGTTCCAATGCAGTAGCTACAATTGTTATTTTTTTTCAATATTAAATCATGATTGGCTATGAATCCATTAAAGTAGACTTCTTTCTTCATCCTGTCCTGATTTGAAACTTGCAGGTCTTAACTATTTAAAGTATACTTAAAGCTAAATATTTAAAATATTTACTCCAGCCTGGGACATATTGTTCTTTAAAATCTAAACATTTGGTTATTGTAGGAATGAAAGATGCAACTAAATTATAAAACTGATTTGGAACAATGTAGTTAAAGTTTGCTTATCTTCAGAAAGGCAATCTAAAGTGATGCTCAAATTTTTCCCCTTGCCACTATTATACGTATGCATTCCCAGTTCAATAACAGTCATTTGTCTCATTTCAATACTACATCCAGGGTTTAAGCAATAAGCTCCTGAATCTATTGTCCCAGTATTGTTTGGTTTTTACCTATTTTCTTTTATCTGATTGTGAATAACAGTTGAAAAACTCTTCCATGGCTCATGATAAGAGAGAACTGGAGATGGGTGGGTAGGTTATCTTATCTTAACCCTTGAACCACTAATAATAACAAGAAGCTATCATCTCCATCTATCTATTTAACACAGTGTATGTTAAATATTCAATATTCAACAGCAAATTTTGATTCAAATTGCTGGAATTCAATTTTAGTGTATATGTAGTCCTCGACTTACAACCATTTGTTTAGTGACAGTTCAAAATTACAATGGCACTGAAAAAAGGGACTTAAGACTGTTTTTCACACTGATGTCCATTGCCGCATCCCTGTGGTCACTTGATTAAAATCCAGATACTTGGCAACTGGCATGTACTCATGATGGCTGCAGCGCCCCAGGGTCATGGGATCACCTTTTGCAACCTTCCAACAAGCAAAGTCAATGGGGAAGCCAGATTCACTTAACAACCCTGTTACTAACTTAAGAACTGCAGTGATTCACTTACAGTAACAACTGTGGCAAGAAAGATCGAAAAATGGGGCAAAACTTCTTTAGCAACTTTCTTGCTTAGCAATTAGAAATTCTGGGCTGAATTGTGTTTATAATGTTTATAATGATGTTTATAATGATCAGAGCAAGAGTGGCAATTCATCCAGATTCAATGGCAGTGTGTTCCACCTAAATATCTTGTGTTCCTGAGCACTGTGCCTTCTTTGCTATCCATGATTTCCACTTGAGGTCCGATCACCAGAGAGCGTGCTACTTACTGCAATTCTTAGCACCCGAGCTGAGCAAAAATGTAGCCAAAGTGCTATAACTAATGTAAACAAAGAATTAGGTTATTATAGCTGCATGTGGTGGTTTAATTAAAGAAGACTGCAGCAAAGCCACTAGTGCATCGCATGCGCCACGGTGTCGCCAAATTTGCAGATGTTCAGCCTTACTTTTATTAAGCATGACAATGCTCAGCAGGATTTATTTTTTCTGATTATACTCAACTGAAGAAGAATAGTAAAAGGCAAGATAATTAAAAATATATGACTAAACAAAGGCCGTGTCTACAATTCCTTTTTCAAGGGCTTTGAAATAGTTCAGTTTTCTTTGCTGGCTTATATGCACAGTATAAAGGAACCAAAAGGATGTCTTGGATCCAACATATGCCTTCAGTCTGTTTCATAAAAGAAACATAGCTTAAGACCACCATGAATTGATCTCTAAGTGGTGGCTTGTCAGAGGATTTCTGATTTTTATCTCTCTCTATCTATTAGGGTAAAAACTACTGCAACAATATTGCTCAACTACAATATGTTTTCTCCCTGGAATTAGAAACTAGAAAGTACTTGATGATATCCACCTCATGTGTGATTTTAATTTTAGAAAAGGGTTCCTTAAAAAAATGCCACCACCAAGATACACAAACTGAACTATTCTCTGACTTCAAATTATGTGGTTTCTCAAGTGACTGGATGAATAAATTAAGACAGATGTGTTTGTGTTCAAAATGATAGCCATTTAAGAATGGTAGTGGCCACAAACACAAACACATATGAAAGTAATCCATGGAAGCTGTCCATGAATGAATTAAGGCTGAAGATGAAGCAGACACTTTCTCCAGCATCATCTCTGCATATCAGAGCACCATGTCTTGCTCTGTTCTTCTGTTAGGCTCAGTGGAACAATATGTCTTACATTATAGCCTCTTTCAGTAGTACCTTCACATATTGAACTTAACATGTGAAGAATAATGAGCGGGCTTATGTCCTGTTGTGACATCAGAATAGAGCTGGAAGGGACCTTGAACATCTTCTAGTCCAAGCCCCTGCTCAAGCAGGAGACCCTATACAATTTGAGAAAAGTGGCTGTCCGGTCTCCCCAGTGATTAAGCACCCACAACTTCTGAAGGCAAGCTGGTTCCACTGGTTAATTGTCTTCACTGTTAGGAACTTTCTCCTTAATTCCAGGTTGCTTCTCTCCTTGATTAGTTTCCATCTGTTGTTTCTTGTTCTGCTCTCTGATGCTTTGGAAAATAAGTTGACCCCCTCTTCTTTGTGGCAGCCTCTCAGATACTGGAATACTGCTATTATGTCCCCCTTAATCCTTCTTTTCTCTAGACTAGCCAAACCCAAATCCTGCAACTGTTCTTCATATGTTTTTGTCTCCAGGCCCTTAATTATCTTAGTTGCTCTTCTTTGCACTTTTTCCAAAGTCTCAACATCTTTTTTGTAATGTGGTGACCAAAATTGGATGCTTAGTGTAATATAGTCTCTTTCAATAGTTTTTGCAGATTGAATTTAACATATAAAGAATGATGAGCAGGCTTACGTCATGTTGTGACATCAGTGCACAATACATGGTCATACATGGTCAGCAATTCATCAATACAGTAATGGTCTCCAGCCAGATTTTTAAAGCCTTACGAAGGGCCAAAAGAGTTAGGGCCATTCTAATCTTCAAGATTATAAATACAAAGCATTTTATAATATTCCTCATTTCTCTCACATTGTAAGAAAAGCCTTTTCTAAGCATATTTATCCTGGCACAAGTCTGTATAATATAAAACAAGTGCTCCTAATATCAGAAAGAGTGGTATAGGGAAGAATGTAAATGTTACTTAAATGAGTTAATGATCATATGATGTCAAAATGTGTTTCCTTAGGTCACAACACTAATGCAACATAAATGTTGTCAAATGAGACTGATGGAGACAATAAATGTTCATGACAATTACAGAATAGATAATTAATTTTGTGTGTGTGTGTGTGTGTGTGTGTGTGTGTGTGTATCTATTGCTAACTGGTTATGTGAACTCAAATTAGAGAAAGAATATTGGCACATCAACACGGCACAGAAAAGAAAATGAAATTTATGTTTGTTAGAATGGAAAATATAAATTCCAAGAAGTTGAAGAGACAAAAATGGCTTTTTCTTGTCAGAGAGATTTGTGTGACAAAATGAGATATGAAAATATATGTAGAAAAGCAGAAAGCATTTGAATGAAGAACTCAGGAAGAGAAGTAAGGGAGAGTCTCTTTTGCACACTAGAAGCCTGTTTCTTCAAACTATGGCAGAACCAATTTTATTTATTTATTTAAAAAAATGTAATCCCAGGTTAGAAAAACTGAAGGGTTGCAGTAGCTCTGGGCAGGAAGACAGTCTAATGGCAAACTGCTGAGAGAGGTGTTAATCTGCATTTTTTTATCTGTGACTAGAAAACCGATTCCTGTTGGGAAGTCAGCTGGGACACACTATCTGCTGTCACAAAACATGTCAGAAGCTGATCCTGGCCCACTTCACCTGCAGACTCTCCAGAGAAATAGAGAGGAGGAGGGTTCTGGGAGGAAAACATCTTTTACAAGCTAGAGAGGAGCCTGGAAAGTGGATTTTTCCCCTTTGTCATTAGGCCGCTCCATTTACCTTGGTGGCACAGTGGTTAGAATGCACTATTGCAGGCTAGTTCTGCTGACTGCCAGCAGTTTGATCCTGACCTGCTCAAGATTGACTCAGCCTTTCATCCTTCTGAAGTCAGTAAATTGAAGACCCAGATTATTGGGGGCAATATGCTGACTCTGTAAACCACTTAGAGAGGGCTGTAAACTAGCGGTATATAAATTTAAGTGCTGTTGCTATTGCTATCTTTTCTTTCTCCCTCTCTCTTAAGAGATTTGCTGTTTCATTAAGACATGCTGTTGGAAAACACTTGATTCCAGAGGTTCAGAGAGTGTCAGAAGGGATAAAATGAAACTTTGACTATTTCCCCTCCTATCTGGTTTCTGTTGTGGGTAGTTGAATATTTGCATCTAATATATTTGCTTTAATCTGCTCAGAGTAGGTGAACTGAAATGTCAGGTCAGTGGAGAATTAAATTGGAAATACCTAACTCATTGGAAAAGGTCATGTCCAGAAATTTCATTAATTTCAAAGAGTTTAAGATCAACTCATGCCTGTTGCACTCTTTATTGGTGGCTGGCATCATATGCAAGAACAGAGAGAAGAGATCCATGACCATTGACTTGAGTCAGCATCGTGAACAAAGTTTTATTTTCCTTATGTCTGAGAATCAATACTACTGGGATAAGGGAACAGCACCTAAAATGTCAACCGGCACAAGAGTATTTTTTTCTGGAATTCACACCAAAGACCTACAGCAGATTATATTGCAATATGCTTCCAGTTCATATACTGAAAAGAACACCAATTATCCTTGTTTTCCTTCTCTAGAGACAGATGTGGACTCTATCACTAATACTGCACCAGTTCTGAAATAGTGTGGGGAGAGAAGGACCTACAGGAAAGGGAAAGGGAGGGTTGAGAAGATGGGGTTTGCAAAGGTTTGCTTTGAAATGCTGCTTCCCCATCACAGGAAACCCCTGTCCTGCCTCTTCTGCCTTTTGAGTTCTAATGAAAGGACAACAGCTTTGGGGATCTGCTGCCTGGTTCCAGGAAAACAACAAATAATATTGACAAGCATTTTGTCCGGTTCCTCTTTCTTTAGCACAGACCTGGGCATTTTACGGCCTGCCAGCCACATCCCGCCTTTTGACTGTTCCCATCTGGCTGGTGGTGATGGTGGCTGCAGGGGGGGGGGGACAGTGGCAGTAGAGCTCTCAACAATCCCAGTTTCTTATATGGTCCTTTGGAAAATTTAACTGCCCACCCCTGTCTCAGTACCATTGCTAATGTAAAGCCTCAGGATGTTTTCTTTCTCTTCCTTTCTGTATAGTGTGGAGCTGAGGGGATCCTTTCCTTCCTTCCCTCCCTCCCTCCCTCCCTCCCCCCCCTCTTCAGGGCCTTCAGCCACTTACTGCAGATAATCTTTCTCCACCTGTGTCCTTATCATTTCAAGTGGCACCTGAAGGTTTGGAGAGGGAGAATGGAGACATTGGGGAGGGTGGAAGTGCTTTAAGATTAAACCAAACTTTCACTCTTGTTCTGCTTTAATGCATGAGTGAAAATAAAAACCTGAAAGTTTTACATAAAGAGAGAGAAAGTCTCTCTCTCTCTCTCTCTCTCTCTCTCTCTCTCTCTCTCTCTCTGCTGCCTGGGGGCAAAGATGCACTTTGTTTTTTAATTTAAGTGCATAATATGCATTACTCCAGCTTATTTATATTTTCTTTGTACTTATGCTTATGGTCATATTTCTTGACAGTTTGAAACTTACATGACATGACACGACACACAGCACTGGAGTTTTCACAATACTAGTACTAAGACATCATATCTAAGGCTGCATAAACTCTAGTGACATATAAAGCCCAGACTCCTTCTTCTTTCCCTTTTCCTCCTTTTTTCCTCTTTTCCTCCTCTTTTCCTCCTTTTTTCCTCCTCTTTTCCTCCTCCTCTTCTTCCTCCAAAGTCACTGGCTATAATATCTAATTATAAACCAAACTAGTGAAGAAATGTCTTCCTATGTTAGCTTCAGCATCTTGAGGTAGTATTAAAAAATGGTAAAGAACAGCCAGAATTTCTGAGAAATATAACAGGCAAGACACAGACAACAATACAGACAATGGTTGGTGGCATATAGGATCAGCCTGCACTTTGATAGTGTTGCTATTCTATGACAATGATGTGCATTATTACTGCTTTCACTCATCCATGCATACTGACTTCTTTTTTTGTCAAATGGCAGCATAAATGTTGCTCTGGCCTTACATGGTAAAGCTTTTAACTGAGTTAGGAGAACAATACCCACTCTTTTCTATCTAAGATTAAAAAGAAATGCATGGTGGATTTAATAAATTCACTTTTCAGTCCACCTTCCCTAGGACAGATCCATTTAGTTGTTGATGCTTGATATGCTATGATGCATGCAAAAATAGCTTGATCTTCTTTCAAAAATATTTCATTAGCCTGCAACTCTTACTTCATGTGAGGACAGAATGAGGTAGTATGCCTTCTTCTCAATTGCTGGTTGTTACCACATTTCTTGTGCTAAATTAACATTTTGACATTAACCATTTTATTTAAAGATGATTTCAAACATAATGCACAGGAATGTTTGTTTATACTGCGTAGGGCCATATGGCACAACATTATTTCAACGGGCAGTGTGCTCTAACACTTCGCTTTATTGATTTAATTATTTTGCAGCATTCATATCTCCCTCTCTTTGTACAATTAGCAGAATGAGAAAATTAAAAAGAATCATATCAGCCAAATTAAAAGGCTATATCTAGAAACTTTGGATGGTAGCCATTGGGTAAGATGATTGAACTAATGATAGTGTTGAGTCAAACGAAGGGAACTAGGGACCTCTCTTTCATTTAGCCTATCACTGTGTATCAAAAGGCAATTCAGTTGGATTTTTTTGCTTCCATGAAAGCCTTCTTTATTGCTTCAAGGAAGAATGCCTGCAACCTGTTTCATACTAGGCAGGAAGTCTCCTTGGTGCTGTCAAAATAAATCCACTGTTTGATATGTAATTTCTCTCTGTCTTACCTGTGGTGCTAATGACAAATATTTTCAGTAGTTTGAAGAAATCCTTGGACTGTTTTGGTTCAACTATGGTACCTTCTCTTTTGAATTTAAAATTTAGGTATTTCTCACTCTTAGGAGAAGGGGACAGTAGAGGATGAGAAGGTTAAATAGTGTCATCAATGCTATGAACATGAGTTTGGGCAAACTCCGAGAGATAGTGGATGACCCAGGAGCCTGGCTTGCTATGGTCCATGGGGTCACAAAGAATCGGTCATGACTGATCAACAAAAATTGCTTACTCTTAAACTCTCATAAGAATACTTATATCATATAGCTTATTTTAGCTTTAATTTTTTTTGACAAAACTATGTCAACTTTACTCCTTTTGGATCTATTCTGCGAATGTTTTATGCCGTACAGGGACTGTCCAGGACTAACTGCCTTTTTCCTATAATCAAACCTCATTGCCTTTCCACCAGCTTCATTAAAACTGGTTTTTTTTCTATATTCTGTACTATTCTTAGCAGCTCAAAATAATTCATAAGAGCAAAATCATAAGTGGTTGATATCATTCTTACAGGACAAGAGTGGAGTCCAAGAGGGTAAATGTTATTTTATATGTTTAATTCTTAAAATCTTCATTGATTTTGTGTTCATTAGAATTTTATGCATTTCAATGCAGAATCCTACTCCTTTGCTGTTTCTACTTCTATTTGCTTTAATCCCTTATTTTCTGTCCAATTCAGTGAATATGTCCCAATCCACTATCATGTAAAGATGTGACTTGTCAGATTGCAGATAAATTCCATAATGGTGTTTTTATTTTTAGTTGGCTAGTTTTTAAGTTCCATTTTTCCAAAGAGAGAACTGCAAAGGCCAAAGTACACTCTCATTCCCTCTATCTAAAATAGTAAGAATGCTTCCAAAAATAATGAGAACAAATTTAACTCAAGAAAAGTAAAAGTAAAATAGAAATAAAGATTGCATTACAACTTCCAAAGAACAAAGGTTCTTGGAAATAAAACAGATTTTTTAATTTTTCCCCCTACATATAAGGGAATGTGAGGGGGGGGGAAGAGATAGATTAAATTAATAAGAACTAAATAGATTGAAGAAAATTTGGCTAGAATGGTTCTCCCTCCTCTTTGCCTGACCTCCAAACTTGAAGCACTCTACTCTTATCATGCAAACCAAGAGAAGAACTAGGTTAGGATTCGTAATTGCCATTGGTCTGTGTACTCTTTCTGTCCATGGGGCTTAGCTTGTGGTGAAAAAACAGAGCCATAAAATCAATCTCCATCTGTTGAGTCTCCCTGTTGATCCAAAAATGAAAGTGCTCTCCTATAACAGAGCCAAGGTAGACAGGTAGTGTGGATTTCATTCATCAGTGATGTCATCTGGCTCTTGGCTTGTTATTCCTGCTGTTGTGATGGTTGCAGCTGCTCCTCTGACCACATAAGTACTCCCAGCTTTTTGACTTCTCAGGTGTTTTGATTCTTTTAGGAATGTGGAGTCCTGATAGCCTTGGTTTAGATAGCCTTGGAATGCATATCTAATATTATCCAAGGCTTTTTACCTCTTTATAAAACCAGAGTGTCCTTTCATTTGTAGTCTATGTGCTAGTGTAGCTGTGAAAATATTAGTATCAACATTTAAGAAGAAAAATCAAGTAGTACATTACATAACCCACAGAAGTTTATCTACTCTTCAAAGTCACCGTGATATAAGCTTCATGGAAGGAGGTTGAAAAAAAATAACAAAATGATCATCATGATTAATTCTTAAGTAATCTTTGACTCAGAATTACAAGTTAAATTTCAGAATTTTTTTATATGAATGACTTTTAAGATTAGAATCATAGTATGATTTTCCATGAGCATTTTTAATAGTAGAAATAATAAAACCTATATACAATATATTACCTTTTCTTATTCTTTCCCAATATCTCGTAAATATTCTTCATCAAGCACATAGAAGGAATTAAGTTCCAATTTAGGTAACATTAATTCTTTATATACTTCTGGAATGGCTTTTCTTCCAGATATATTTAAAGATTCCTTGACTTTATTTTCCAAATGTTTTTCAAATGTCCTTTTAAGTTTTTGATTCTTTTTTTCATGAAGTGTAAGCAATAACGCAACCATGACTATTTGCATTAAAAGTATCCCAAATCACCATTAAATACATAGTCTATTTATTTGTATGAAAAAATCTTCATAATCTGGTTCCATATGCTTTCTAAACTATGGCTTTATTAAGAATGATTTTTTTATACTATCTTGAAAAACTAGGAATACTTTTTCTTACAGCAATTAATCATTTCCCTTTATATTTTTAAATAGTTGATTGATTTGATTTTCTATTTATCCATGTTATATCATCCCTAGTTAAGACCAAGTCAACAAATTTTAATAGAAAGAAAATCCTTAAAATATAATAAGGAAATGATCTCTGAAAGATTGCATATAGGATAGAAAACACTCCTACTCTCAATCTCTTATTGTTTTCATAAATCTCATAGTTTATGTACTGATGTAATTCAAGAATCTCAGCTAAAGAAATATAAATGTGAAGTTCATAATTTTTCTAAGATTAACTTTAATAAGCTATGGATTATAGAAGAACTCCATGGCCAATAAACTACTACTGGCTGATATTGCATAAGCTAGAATTTTCAGGAAATAACTTTTTTCCCTTATTCTCTACCCATTTTAAAAACTCCTTTCTTTTGCTACATAAAGACTATGGGTGATGCTGTTTTATGTCAGGAAATAAGACAGCTTGGTCAGGAATTTAATGAGCCTAGACTTTTATCTTGTATGGTTTATGAAAGAGCAGAGAAATATTGTAAAGGGAGATAAAAATATCATTTCTTTTCATGTAATGAAGGTCTTCTGTGCAGCCTTATGGGGAAAACATTTCAATTTCATTTACAGAGAGAAAAATTATAACATGACATGTTATAAGTAATAAAATCTATAGGAATTATCTATGGTTTAAAATAAAATACTTATTTTGGGAGCTCCTTGAAACAATTGTGGCACCATTAATTCCATTTTTCTGGAATTGTCTTTGAGGCAGACGTTTGTGTAAAGAAGACCTGGAAGAAGCATCAAAGTGGCTCCAACTTGAGCTGTCAGGAGGAGCTCTATTCTACTCAACATTTGCAAGCTGCCATCCCTATAAGGTAGACTAGACTAACACTAAGGAATCAATGCCACGCAGGTCAGGGCTACTTTTAGTGTAATAGAGGTTTGCAAGTCTGAATGTGCTTCCCTCTCCCTCCCTTTATTTTATGTAAATTAGGGAGGGATCTGTCTGAGATGTTTTCTTAAGTTTTTGGTCCAGGCCCAACTTCTCTGCCCTCTACAGAGCTGTTCTGGTGCAATGGTTAGAATGCAGTATTGCAGGCTAACTCTGCCAACTGCCAGCAGTTCAATCCTGATCGGCTCAAGATTGACTCAGTCTTCCACCCTTCTGAGGTTGGTAAAATGAGGACCCAGATTGTTGGGGGAGCAATACGCTGACTCTGTAAACCACTTAGAGAATGCTGTAAAGCATCATAAAGTGGTATGTAAGTCTAAGTGCTATTGCTATTGCTACCTAACCTGAGCACTCCATTCAGTGATTTGCATACTGACAAATTAAAAACAACAACAACAAATAAATTGATTATGTTCAACAAACAGCACTGATCTCACAAAATAATGGGATGATTGATGGTGGAGGGAATGATGAGAAATGACTCTGGTATATATGGCATATTAAAAAAGTAGTACATATTTTTCTAGGATACATTTCGGTGTGAAATTCTGTTATATAAACACCCCTATTTACTGGCTGGAGAGTTGCTGGAAAGAGAACTACTTGGTCCTTTAGCAGAAAAGAACAAATAGGAGATAGCTTCACAGTATATTTTTCTTATATTTGCTTCCAGCCATAATATCTAGTTATTTGCTCCACATGGAAAATCATGTGCAGATGTGTGTAGAGAGACATATCTCCCAAGCATCTGACTCAGAAAGAATGATAATGATGTCAGACGTTCTAAATCAGATTTCATATATTTGCACGGCAAGAGAAAATTATTAGACAGGGTCTTCTCATTTTGGAATTTCTTCCCTAGTGACATAGTTCTGTGATCTTATACACCTTCTTTTAGTTATTTTTCTTTTATTATTTCTGTGGTTTTACCTTGTCCAAGTGAAAGAAAAAAAGAAGGTAAAAGTTACAAATCAATTCCTCATAGTACCCTGTCTTTTAAAAAAAGGCTAGTTCATTCCATTAATTTGCAATGGCCCTTTTGCTTCTAAGGGAGTTCCTACAGCTCAGCTTTTGGATTATGGCCTGAGTCTATCAAGAATTGCAAGTGTTTAATGAATCTACAGCCCATCATAGCAATATATAACTTCAGATTGGTGGCATACCCTGCCTGTTGATTTGGTGTCTATGCAAATACAAATTCACTTATGGCAATGAAAATCGCCCCATAGGTTTCAAAGTGATTCATGAAACTATTCTTCTTAAAACAGAAGCAGTTACTAAAAGTATTTTATACTATTTCTCAGTACAAATAATCCCAAAGCAGGAAGGAAAGGAGATTGAGTTTGAAATCAGCTCCAGATCCCCCATAACACCAGCAATGTATCATTTCTTTGTGATTTATTTTTACTCAGTTGTAATGTAGTTTAAACTTCTTGGAAGTTATTTTTTTAAATATAGTGATTCTGTCTTCCTGTTGTGTTTCTCCTGCGGATTATAGAGGATCCTCCTCCTCCTCCTCTTCCTCCTCTTCCTCCTCTTCTTCCTCCTCCTCCTCCACCTCTTCTGCTTCTGCTTCTGCTTCCCCTTCTGCTTCTGCTTCTTCTTCTTCTGCTGCTTCTTCTGCTTCTGCTTCTGCTTCTTCTGCTTCTGCTTCTTCCCCTCCTCCTCCTCCTCCTCCTCCTCCTCCTCCGCCTTCCCCTTCTTCCTTCTTTCATAAACTCTAATGACATATAAAGTCCAGGAGGAGGAGGAGGAGGAGGAGGAGGAGGAGAAGGAGGAGGAGGAGGATTGACAAAGCTTTGGTTAGTACTACTGTTCTGTTCGCAAGGCAGACACGAAGACGAGGCAGTTGGTACAAAAGATGTTCTTTATTGAATACATTCACTGAACAGAAGCATGGAGAAGATTGAATAGAACTCGAACAGAATCAGGCAACAAGCCCTTTTATACTCCCCTTGCAAGGGGATGCTCAACCAATGGTTGCAGGCTATTCTCCCGCCTCGCGCATGTGCGCGAGGCTGGAGACAGCCTGTCTGGGTACCGGGCAGACCCGGGTCTCTACAACCGGTCCCGGGCAAACACGTGGTCTGCCCGGGTCTCTGCAGTTGTCCTGCAGATTCCCTGAGCCTTGCTGATTGACTCAGCAAGGCCCAGGACACAACAACTACTTTCTTGTGTTATGTTGTATGGAGTTTGGGTTACAGAATGAAGAACTGAAACCTGATCTGCCTTTCTGTCATGAGACATACAGTCTATACCAGTGGTGGCGAACCTATGGCACGGGTGCCAGAGGCGGCACTCAGAGCCTTCTCTGTGGGCACGCGTGCTGTTGCCCCAGTCCTAGACCTTCAGCTGGGTTTTATAAAACCTTTTCACTTTAGGCCTCCGCCGCCGTGTGCAAAAAAAAAAAAAGGTTCAATCAGTCAATTTCAACTTCTTGCGGAAAAAAAAAGATCTTGCAAAGTTGGAATTGATTGATTGAACTTTTTAGTCCCACCCTGTCTGCCATTACCACCGCAGCCATGCCCACCCAATTGACCACACCCAGCCAATGGGCCACACCCACCCGGCACTCAACGATGCATAAGTGGGTTTTCGGTTGCAGTTTGGGCATTCAGCCTCTAAAAGGTTCGCCATCACTGGTCTATACTTATACCGTACCTAATAATCTAGCATAGGAAAAAAATAGGGAGAAAGCAGGGTTTTTTCCCCCTCACATGTGGAGTTCATGAGGGGAAGCAGTTGTATTCTAGGGATGGAGATAGTTAATCAAAGAATGGTAAACCTTAAATTTAAGAAGTTAAATCAATTTGTTACATTCTAGTCTCTTCTGAAGTTAGTACCAGCTGAGTGCCATTTGTATACTTAGTCCTGCATGGTTGAAAAATAAGCCTTTTCTATCTTTGAACGGTTATAAAGAAAGAAAACATTTAAACTGATTTGGCAGAAGCTCTTTCTGTGCTGTGTTTTTTCTGTTTGATCCTACAGATACCCCTCACAGAGACAGATCTCAGCATTTCAAGTGGCAGACATATAAACAATCAAAGGCCACCTTCAAAATGCTTCTGAGACTTTAGAGAGTACGAACAGCGGGTGGTATTGAGATGTCTTAAGAATAAAGTTTACAAAATGGCAAGACCTTATTGTGGTGGATTATAAAAGTGTGGTGGTTTTGGTCACAAGCAATTGAACTTTTTCTTGCATTGCTAAGCACCCATTGGTTTTGCAAAGCAATAGTGTTATAGAATCTGAGAATTAAAAAGAAATATGTGTTTAATTATCAGTGGTACTGAAATTAAGAAAGGAAGTTTTATATATTAATTTAGTTTTCCCCATGAAAGTTAGTGAGCAGAATTTGCCATCTCAACACCGCATTACATATTATGTATGCGGCTAAAAATATTCATTGAAAATGGAAAGATGGTGATAATGATAAGAATGCATTTTTTCACTTTTTCTGTTGCAGTTCTGTTATAACTCGGAGTTATATCAGATCTACAAAAAAGGAAGATAAGCAGATTTTATAGGTTGATACTCTTATTATTTATTACACAGTGAGGAACACTATTCTTTTTGGCAAAGCTGAATTAAAATAAGATATGTTTTTAATGTGTCTGTAATGAATGGGGATTAATTTGATGTTATTTCATGAGATGAAGTGAGATTCATACATAAGTTTGTTCTACCTGTTTTTGTACATAGTGTATATTCGTGTTGTGATATGATTTATCAAATTCAGTGCAATACCTGCTCATTTTTCTTCATTCTTTTCCGCCACTTTTGCTCCCTCTAGTTCTTTAAATAACTAAAGGGTTATTTAAACTGAATCTTAAACTGAAATAAAGGGTTGAATTTTTAATGAATTCTCATTAACTCTCTGGGTATAGAATATCCTATATGATTAGGCCATTGTCAAAAAGACAACAAGATTATCTAAGATTATCTGTGTGAAAAGGTATTTCTTTGGAGCAAAAAGGAATTTCTTTGGAGCAGAGTGGCTGGTGGAAGTATTTCTGAGCTGACTTTCTGCAGAAATTATGGAAAGCTGTAGAGTAGGAGAGTTTAGGGATCTTCTTCATGGGACTAGAAAGTTCAATCCACCACTTCCTATGCATGAATGCCTTCTTATAATAGATAAGCAATTAGTAGACATATTTGAAAATTTTTAAATACCAGAGTGGGACTGGGGCAACAATATATGAAATAGATCTAGACTTTTGACCCTGAAGCTGATACTCACTCCGGAAACAAATGGAATAATCCTTCTTGGGGGATAGTCAGGGGGCAGGGAGTACAGTCAGGCAAAGAGATTTAATTTCCCTACTCTTCCGTCGTGCACTGTGATTTCAGTCCTGCTCCTTTCTACATTACTAGCATTTGAACAATAAATACATGCACTATCCATGTACGTATTTAACTTCTTGTATACTTTAGCAATACACATTTTATATTTTTATTCCAGTGTATTTAAATGTATCATTTATATATTTAATAATGTATTGTTGTACATATATTAAAGTAGCCTACAATTCATTAAAATTTTAAAAAGTACAAAACTCACAAAAAACAACCAAGAACTGAAACCTGACACTGAAACTTTAAACCAAGGTCAGTAAGAAAGTCAACGGATGGAATCAAAGGCCTGCCTGAAGAGTCACTTTGTCAGTCGGCAAAACTGAAGTCTCATCCTGATGTTCTTCCAACATCCAATAATTTCATATCAAGGATGCAATCAGTGCCATTCAGGTTTTGCCCACTGATGGCACTTCAAGCAGAAGCAGAAGCCCATTAGAGGCCAAGATAGTAGATTTTGCAGCAGTTTTTATTTTCCAAGGATAACTTATTTGTAAACACACCCTTCAGAATACTTCCCCCCAACCCAAATGAGATTGATAGACAATAAATAATACAAAATGCATGATAAACAATATATGATGATAGATAGATAGATAGATAGATAGATAGATAGATAGATAGATAGATAGATAGATAGATAGATAGAAGATAGAAACATAGAAGATATCTATAGATATTGATAGATAGATAGATAGATAATAGAGATATACTACTACTACTACTAAAGTTGGACCCTGCTCAGGCAGGAAACCCTATACGATTTCACACAAATGGCTGTCCAGTCTCTTCTTAAAAACTTCCAGTGTTCACAGCTTCTGGAGGCAGGTTGTTCCACTGATTAATTGTTCTAACTGTCAGGAAATTTCTCCTTAGTTCTAGGTTGCTTCTCTCTTTGATTAGTTTCCATCCATTGCTTCTTGTCCTGCCTTCAAGTTCAGGTGCTTTAGAGAATAGCTTGACTCCCTCTTCTTTGTGGCAGCCCCTGAGATATTGGAACATTGCTATCATGTCACCCCTAGTCCTTCTCTTCATTAAATTAGACATACCCAATCCCAGCAACCGTTCCTTATATGTTTTAGCCTTCAGTCCCCTAATCATCTTTGTTGCTCTTCGCTGTACTCTTTCTAGAGTCTCAAAATCTTTTTTACATAGTGGTGACCAAAACTGGATGCAGTATTCCAAGTGTGGCCTTACCAACATTGTAAAGTGGTATTAACACTTCATGTGATCTTGATTCTATCCCTCTGTTAATGCAGCCTAGCACCGTGTTGGCTTTTTTGGCAGCTGCAGCACACTGCTGGCTCATATTTAAGTGATTGTCCACTAAGACTCCGAGATCCCTCTCACAGTTACTACTAATGAGAGATGATATAGATAGAGGATAGATACCAATAGTAATAGCACTTAGACTGATATACCATTTCATAGTGCTTTACAGCCCCTCTAAGCAGTTTACAGAATCAATATATTGCCCCCAACAATCTGGATCCTCATTTTACCGACCTTGGAAGAATGGAAGGCTGAGTCAACCCTGTGCCGGTCAGGATTGAACTGCTAGCAGTGGGCAAAGTTAGACTGCAATACTGCCTTCGAACCACTGCACCACCACGGTTCTATATTATCTCTCTATATAGATAGACAGATGGAACATTATTTATAGTTCACTGTGCCTTTCGAAGAGAATGCACATGGCAGCTTTAATATTTATGGGTAGTGATTCACAGTATATTTGATTTTTTTTTAAAAAAGAGGGTTGACAATGATCTCATCTCTCCATGATTACTCTTACTACACTCTATGAATACAGAAGGGATATATTTGTTATGCTATAGGTTTTGATTTGTTGGCCAGTACAGGTTAATCTGAATTAGAATCTTCAGTAGCAAGATCACTGCAGAAGTGTATCAAAAATACACAGCCAGCTTTCTTAAATATATTCCTTCAGGGGTGTGCTCAAAACTGCCTTACCAATTGCTAACCATGCAGCAGGCATCATTTTATATTTGTCTTGGGTGAAAGAACCCAAAAGTTATTTTTACTTCATTTGTTTCCTTTTTTAGCTAATTATAGAAGTGTATATGCTGTATTATTCTTTACTCAATGTATGCACAGTATACAGTGGGGTTTCTTTTCATGGTTGCAAGCAACAACTACAACAATATAGTAACATTTCCTTCCGCTGGTCTTCCATGCATACCCTTTTATTACATCACATACATTCTTCGTCTAACATATGGACAACATATAACCAGGAAATAGACCATAATTTATCTAGTCTTATTTGTTAGCCTTATTACATTTCTTTCATGGTGATCCAGCCCTTTCCAAACTAAAATGTATCCTGCCAATAAATACAGAAAGGATCAAAACATTAGCATTAATATGGAAAAACAATTTTCCTTGCCCAAGATACTTTCTCCATAGTTCAGAAAATGAATCATCCACTTGTATGTTTGTTGCTTTGCACACTACGTTGCTGCCAAAATTAACACTCTTGGCATCTTAAAAAAAAAACCTCATAGACCAGTGGGTTTTCACCCTGTACAAAGAACACATCACATAGAAAATTGGCACCTGTGCATCTTTTTTTCATTTCCTTTTGGTTTCTTTTCATCCTAAATAAAAATGACTTTAGCTGTGAGCATTTTGCAACAATTACGGTCCAAATAGAATTGACACTCATACAGAATTTATGAAATCACTTTGGTTCTTGCTTCAATGTGTACATGAACCTTCCCTCTTCTTGGCACGGTACAACTTATAACGGGGCCAGCCCTGCTATTAGAGAGAGTGTGAAGTGACCACAGCATATGGGAAATTCTGGAAAGCAGAGATGACAACGTTATGGCATGACCATTTCTTTCTTTTATTTATATAAGTGACTCTGGGTGGTGAACAAAATTAAAATAAAAACAATTACAACAATCAAAAATTAAAATACATAGCAGCCAAGACAATACTATGTTCCATAATCACTAACATAGTCAAGAAACAGATCCCTGCACACACTCAGGGCCTTAGGCCCCAAAAGGACTTTATGGCTTTACAACAACAAAAATAGTACTGTATCAGGGCCATCCTGATCTCCAGTAGTGTTCCATAGGGAGGGCACTGCAGCAGAAAAGGCACACCTTCTAGGACCTGCCAACCAACATTCGTTAGCTGACAGGACCCAAAACATCCCCATCCTGCTTGACCAGATCGGATGAGTAGAAATAAGCTAGGAGAGATGGTCCCTTAAGTCTGATCCCAAGCCACGAATGCTTTAAAGGTGACAACCAGCATCTTAAATTGTACACTGGAAGCACACCAGCAATTAATGCAGCTCGTGGAATAATGTTACATTTGCTGAACAACTGGCACCATTGACTACCTGTGGTACCACATTTCTGTGCCAAGTGAAGCTTCTAAATCCTCTTCAAGGGCAGCCCCACATAAAGTGCCTTGCAGTAGACCAGATGGGAGGTCATGAAGGCATGAATGACAGTGAATGGGGCTTATTCATTCCCCATCCTTGCTGTCAAGTTGGGAAACTAACTGTCATGGCTGCCATCCCCCAAGCCAAGCTTCGCAAAGCCGACAGCCTGACATTAGCAACGGGGGAGAGAAGCGGGTTGGAATGCAGGGAGGAGATGGGGGGGAAATGAGGAATACCTGCTAGCCAAGGTCACCCATCAGAGTGCAAAGAAGAAAAGCCTGCAAAATCAAAGGTCTGTTACCCAAACAATATACCAGTACTTAATTGGACATTTGCTGGTAACAGGGGGGATGTCCAGTGAAAAAAGAATGTTAATTGCATCACCAGAACCAGTTTTGCTAAACTTCTGTAACCATTTAAGCTCCAGTAAAGTATACTCTTGGCAAAACAATGGTCCAAGAGTCTTTCTTTGCTGGGTAAATGAATGGGACGGTTGATACTAACCTACTTTATGTTGTTACAGTTATGGTATTCCATTTCAAGTACTGAAATAGAATTTCTCATCCAATCATTTTTGTAGGGTTTGAGGTTTTGTAGGGTTCTGCCTATGAGAAGAAAGATATTGCCAAGTATTTTATTATAGCTTCTGGTTTTTGTGGATAGGTTTTCATTATTTTAAATGTGTGAAGCTTTCACATAAGTTGAAAAACTGTGGGGAAGTAGTGATCTGTGTACTTCTAAAGGGCACATTAAAATTAATTCAGTACCAATTGACATGATCGTCCATGCTATCATGCTGAGAAGGTGTTCTAATGTAAAAAAAAAATCTGCAATCCAGAGAACAAATAATAACTCTGTATATCCAGCCTGAAAAATGAACACTAAGGCTAGTATTTAATTTTTTCCTGAACTTCATTATTTGCACATATAGATTCTTTATATGGCAGAAATTATATCTCTGAGAATTCTATTCCCTTCCTCGGCTGTCACAACTGTTATTTCCATTATTTGTGAAGTTGACATTGAAATAACTAACCATTGCTTACCTGTGTCTCACTGGCTGCTTCTAATTATTCCCACATTCTCTCTTGTGTTTTTACATTTTTTGAATGAAGTTACTTGGGGAACAAACAGGGCAAACTAGACGCAATAGTACATGACGGAAGGTATGACATAGTTGACATTACAGAAACCTGGTGGGACAAAACCCATGAATGGAATGGATTGATGGATGGATAAAAATTGTTCAAAAGAAACAGGTCTACAAAAAGAGGAGGGGGAGTTGCACTATATGTAAGCGAACACTACATATCTACAGAAATGCACATGATCAAGATAAAATCTCTCCAGAATGTACATGGGTCAATATAAAAGAGAAAAAAAGTGACATTGCCATAGGTGTATATTACAGGCCACCCAACCAATCAGAAGGAATAGATGAACTCTTTGCCAACCAGCTAACAAATGTATGTAGGAAGCATACCACAGTAGTAATGGGAGACTTCAACTATCCAGATATCAACTGGGAGACAAACTCTGCAGCAAGCGGGAGATCAAACAGATTCCTAACCAACCTAGCCGACAACTTTCTCATCCAAAAGATGGAGGAGGGAACTAGATGTAAAGCCATACTGGACTTAATTCTAACTAATAGAGAAGAAGTGATAGAGGGAGTTGAAGTTGCCGGAACCTTGGGCGAAAGTGACCACGTCATACTGGAATGTAATATAATGCAAACACTAGCAACAGAAAACAATCCAACCAGTGTCTTGAACTTCAAAAGAGCTGACTTTAACAAACTTAGAGAACTTAGGAAAGATTCCATGGATGAAAATCCTAAAGGGGAAAACAACCCAAGAAGCATGGGAAACACTAAAAAATGTGATCATAAAAGCCCAGACCAGCACAATAACACTGAAAAAGAAAAACAAGAAATCCAAGAAGAAACCAGCATGGCTGCACAAAGATCTCTCTGACAAACTGAAAGACAAAAAGGACAAATACAAAAAATGGAAAGAGGGGGACATAACTAAGGCCAATTATCAGCAGACAACCAGAACATGCAAAGATGAAGTCAGGAAAGCAAAGGCTCAGAACGAACAAAGACTTGCAACAGAAATCATGGATAATAAAAAAAGTTTCTTCCAACATATTAACAACAAGAAAAAAGTCAAGGAAACTGTAGGTTCACTAAAGAGAGAAGATAGCAAGGAAATAAAAGGCAGCAGGGAGAAAGTAGAGCTGCTTAACTCATACTTTGCATCAGTCTTCACACAAAAAGAAACTATAGCCCAACATATCAAAAAAACCACTGCAAAAGACAAATTAGAAATAAAAATTAAAATAAGCAAGAAAATGGTAAGAGAACACCTATCTGACCTTGATGAATATAAATCACCGGGGCCTGACAGATTACATCCCAGAGTTCTGAAGGAGCTGGCAGATGTTATCTCAGAACCATTGCACCACATATTTCAAAAATCCTGGAGCAGCGGGGAAGTACCTGAGGATTGGAAAAGGGCTGATGTGGTTCCCATCTTCAAGAAAGGAAAAAAAATGGACCCAGGAAACTACAGACCAATCAGTTCAACATCAATATCTGGGAAGATCCTAGAAAAGATAATCAAAAAACAGATCTGCGAACAACTAAAAGTGAACAAAGTTATAACTAGTAGCCAGCACGGGTTTGTTAAAAACAGATCATGCCAAACAATCTTATTTCATTCTTCCACAAAGTGACTAAACTAATAGACCAGTAAAATACTGTGGACGTAGTATACTTAGACTTCAGTAAGGCATTTGATAAAGTAGACCACAACCTACTCCTTGGTAAGCTAGAAAAAGGTGGAATAGACAACATCACCACCAGATGGATCTGTAGTTGGCTGGCAAACCGTACTCAACGAATAGTCCTCAACGGCACTACATCCACATGGAGAGAAGTAAGCAGTGGGGTACCACAAGTTCCGTCTTAGGCCCAGTACTCTTCAATATCTTCATCAATGACTTAGATGAGGGAATTGAAGGGGAACTCATCAAATTTGCAGATGATACCAAACTGGCAGGAGTAGCCAACACCCCAGAAGACAAACTCAGGATCCAAAAAGATCTTGACAAACTTGAACAATGGGCCCTATCCAACAAAATGAGTTTCAATGTGGAGAAAAGCAAAGTTTTATATTTAGGTAGGAAAAATCAAAGGTACAAGTACAGATTGGGCAAGACCTGGCTTAAAAACAGTAACTATGACAGGGACCTTGGAGTCCTAGTGGACGATCACTTAACCATGAACCAGCAGTGTGCAGCAGCAGCCCAAAAAGCTAATACAATCCTGGGTTGTATAAACAGAGGCATAGAATCAAGATCACGCGAGGTATTATTACCGCTTTATAAAACCCTAGTAAGACCACACCTGGAATACTGCAGCCAATTTTGGTCACCATATCACAAAAAAGATTTTGAGAGTTTGGAAAAAATTCAGAGAAGAGCAACTAAGATGATCAAAGGCCTGGAGACTAAAACATATGAAGAATGGCTGCAGGACTTGGGTTTGGATAGTATAAAGAAAAGAAGAAATAGGGAAGACATGATAGCAGTATTCCAGTATCTGAGGATCTGCCACAAAGAAGAGGGGGTCACATTATTCACCAAAGCACCAGGGGGCAGGACAAGAAACAATGGTTGGAAACTAATCAAAAAGAGAAGAAACCTGGAATTAAGGAGAAACTTCCTGACAGTGAGGACAACTAACCAGTGGAATAGCTTGCCTCCAGAAATCGTGGGCGCTCCATCACTGGAGATTTTTAAAAAGAGACTAGACATTCACCTGTCTGAGACAGTATAGGTTCTCCTGCTTGAGCAGGGGGCTGGACTAGAAGACCTCCAAGGTCCCTTCCATCTATTCTATTCTATTCTATTCTATTCTATTCTATTCTATTCTATTCTATTCTATTCTATTCTATTCTATTCTATTCTATCTTGAAAGGATGTTGATTTGTTATATACAGTCAAGCTGTCTTTTTAAAAAAAAAATGAACTGAGTTTATAACAGTTTATGTAGCATTGCTAGCATCCACAAAAGCATTTCAATTAATAACTATTTGGGGCCTGCTTCATTGCAAAATGGCAGTCTATACCCTGATTATCTTATGGTAAAATGGCAACTAACCTGGCTGTATGGGTAATCCTTGACTTTCAACCATTCAAAGTTACAACAGCACCGGAAAAAGCGACTTATGGCCGTTTTTCACACGACCATTGCTGCATCCCCATAGTTAGGTGATTAAAATTAGGACACTTGGCAACTGGTTCCTATTTATGATGGTTGCAGCATCCCAGGGTCATATGTTCACCTTTTGTGACCTTCTGACAAGCAACGTTAATAGGGAAGCCAGATTCAGTCATGTTGCTAACTTAACAACTGCAGTGGTTCACTTAACAACTGTGGCAAGAAAGGTCGTAAATGGGGCAAACATCACTTAGCAACTGTCTCACTTAATAATGGAAATTGTGGGGTCAGTTGTGGTCATAAGACAAAGGCTACCTGTATTCTAAAGAGCCTAAAAGTCTGTGTCTTTTCTCATGTCTTGGATTACATTGAGTGGTTTATCCTGTCTGTCTGTTTCTTTCGGTGTTTTTTTTTTTCCTTGTGATGTTTGAACTCTTGGATCATATTTTAATATTGCTCTTATTGCACACTGCATAGAATCGGGTGGCTGTATGCATTTCTAAAAATATTAAAATGAAAAGAGAAAGTATTCAAATAGTTTTGTTCAGGGTTTGAAATGTAAATTAAAACATCTGTCGGCTAGGCTCATTTTGAAGAGATAGGGAGGAGGAGATTCTTAATGGAGGGCTAAGAATATTGGCTGAGAATGATGGAAATTGAAGTTGTTACAGATGTGGAAGGGATTAGACTGCAGCTGGTTGGGCTAATAAGATGCCTAATGTTGGATAAACATCTTACTGAAGTCAGCAACACCCAAAAAGGACCAGTTTAAGTAATATGTTACTAAATATGTTCTTTTCTTAACTGAAATATATCTCCTAAATGTATTAGTGATACAGAGCATTTGCAAGAGAATGTTTGGATTTTCATATTGGTTTAGGCATTGTCATATACCAACAATATATAATTGCAATGAAGTAATTAGGCCTTTTTTCATATAGAACAGGCATGTCAAACTGCCGGCACATGCGTCATGCCGAAATTGCGCCCACCCCATTGCCGGCAATGGGGAAAAAGTCCCGATACGTCGCGCGATGTCACGTGACGTCCCGAGTTTGACATGCCTGATATAGAAGCATACTTTTAATCCCAAAGATAAGCAGTCACATAATAATAATAATAATAATAATAATAATAATAATAATAATAATAATAATAATAATAATAATAATAATAATAATAATAATAATAATAATAATAATAATAATAATAATAATAATAATAATAATAATAATAATAATAGTAGTAGTAGTAGTAGTAGTAGTAGTAAATTGGCTTGGATTAATTTTATTTTGTGAAAGCCCATAATGCATTATTTAAAGATGCAAGAATTCATGCAAGTGGGAAGAACTGCATTTTCTGAGTATTTTTTTGGAAGGTTGTTTTCTTTTTCCTATTCTTTTTACATTGAAAAATAAGAGAAAATGTGTAGCGTCATTTTGGGTTTGGCCACTTATTTTCAGTGGAGTAATTTCAGAAATATTTGGGCTGTCAAAAGTTGGTAGGAAAGCTGCATGCCCAAAGTTGAACTGCTTCATTATATGCTTGCAGAAACCTTAAGGATCTCAAATGCTCCATCACATTAGTAAGTTGATGGCTCTTGGACTGCTACTGTAAGAAGGTTCTTTGCTAAAGTTTCATAAAGAATGTAAGGATGATCTGGATGGTTTTTGACCTTCAGCAGACTTCTTCTAATGGTCAACTGCAAAGCCTTGATGATTGCTTTGAGGTAGCAGTGGGAGATGTACCATACAAGCTACGCCTAAGAAAGACACCTTGAGGATGTCTAGTGTGAATGCCTTTTATGGGGAGAGGTTGTGGGTGCTAGAGATTGAGCCGAGGGGGAGGAAATCCCAAAATATCTGTAGCATCACGTGAACACCATCAGCACTGAAAAAAAAGTCACAGTCAATTGCAAAAGGCCACTTGACTTGGAACAGCTTACATCCCGCGATGATACCTTTAAGGCCATCAAACATCTGCATATCCCAGATCTTTGGGAAGGACTGGATAGCTGGATAAAAATGCCAAATCTAGTCTAGATATCTGGCTGATGGTGCAATCAATCATAATCATACATACATTTTTATGCCACTCAACTCCCAGCAACTCTGATTGGTTTAAAACAATTGTTAAAAATGTTTTTAAAAAAGCAATAGCAAAAGACTAAAGAACAATAAGGAAGGAAGGAAGGAAGGAAGGAAGGAAGGAAAGAAGGAAGGAAGGAAAGAAGGAAGGAAGGAAGGAAGGAAGGAAGGAAGGAAGGAAGGAAGGAAGGAAGGAAGGAAGGAAGGAAGGGAAAAGTCATCTTTTGAAAGGCTTGGATGAATAGCCAAGTCTTAGAGGCCATTTGAACCTCAGGGGAACCTCATTCTAGAAGGCAAGCTACAAAGAAAGCACACTCCCAGTGCCCAAACTGATGGCATTGTTTAATTGATGGAACCCAGAACATGCCAAACCTATTAAATTAAACTGATCAGGCAGATACTGTGGGGCATTAAAGACATCTTGGGGATGAAGAATTTGTTTACCATATTCTGTCTTTTAATTTTAGTTTTAGTTTTTAGTTTTGCTAAGACATGAACAGCAGGAAAGGTTTCCACAATTTACTGAGCTCATTACCCTGGCTGTATTAGCAATCACTACAAAACCCGTGGTTCCAATATTTTTTCTTCAGTTTAATTATGCATGGATTATAAGAACGTTGCTTTATTTACAGACCAAAGCAGCAGAGACACCCATAGGTAATGATTTAGATTATCCTTTGTGTTAGAATTGGATATTTAACACCCATCTTTTTTCTCTTTGTGGCTAAATTAGAGCCCTGGGTTTCTGTTTTTTGTTTTGTTTTTTGAAAAAAAAAGGTTGGAGGCAACAAATGTAATTGCTACTCAAGATCAGTTCTCCTATTATTATCAAGAATAGTTTGATTTGTGCCTATAATAATTTGAGGGAAGACTTATTGTTCAGGAGCTATTGTGATTAAACAACTGTTGTAATGGATATCTCAATTCCTGATTTATTCTCAAAATTTGGGCTTTTTTATTGTCAACATTTACCAACTGGGTTCTATGAGTTCTGATTCATTAAGACAAAAGGGTTGTTGCTCCTGGACTTCCTTGCTGTTGTTTCTTTTTTTTTTTTACTTCTTTTTATGACATGCTAAATGGACTTTTCTTATTGTTCATGTTTTCTCTTGACTTGGGTTATTATTAATTACCATGACTGTGATGGGCTTTGATTCATTTAAATCAAAGCAAGGCTATCTGGCTCTAGTTACTCTTAGCTTAACTTCGCATAGATGTTCTTAGAAGTCTTCCTGATACAAAGCACATCTGGCTTTGATAAATGACAGCTGTGGATGCATGGCACCAGTCTGCTTGGAAAACATCCGCAGTTTAACATGCATCATTAGATGCATGCATATTTTGTCTATGGCACTAATAACACTGAACTGATGAAGGGAATGGAAAGGGCAGAGTACAGGAAACTTCCCATAGCCGAATGCTTCCAAAGCCTTTTTAAAGTTCATAATATCATAAAGAGGCCCAAACAAGTCTGGAGCCAAGTTAAAGTGACTACTTTAAAGAAGCTTTTATACCCTTCCAACACTTAATTATAAGAAAGTTGAATCCAGCAGGAGCTCTTGGGAGAGAATACACTCCAGAACTTAAGCAGAGCAATGAAAAAATTACTGAGTAATTAAGTTGTAAGACAGGGGTCTTCAAACTTGGCCCTTTTATGACTTGTGGACTTCAACTCCCAGAATTCCTCAGCCAGTTGAAGTCCACAAGTCATAAAAGGGCCAAGTTTGAAGACCTCTGTTGTAGGATATCCCAATTAAAAAAAAAAACAGTTCATAATATAGTTGCTTCAAATGTAGAGTGTGTGCTTAGCCTAGCTGTCAGTGAATGCTAACCGGCATCCATTGTCTCTGAAGTAAGGGCTAGATTTCTTAAGAAATACAGGAAAATAGAAATATCTTACTTCTGTGATCCAAACTATATCCTGAAAACTACATCTCCAACATTAATAATCTTAAAAACATTCTGTAAAATTAACAGGACCTGATCTGTTGCAATTTTTGACCAACTACATTGCTGTTCTCATAAGACAAGGAGATATGGAGCCTAGGAGTGTCAAACTGCCGGCCCGCGGGCTGGTTGCATCATATGGAGGCCGCACCCACCCCAGCTCCGGCAATGCAAAAAAAGTCACGATACGTCGTGACATGTCACGTGACATGGCGAGTTTGACACTCGTGCTATATTCCCTCAAATGTTGCTAAACAACTCTATTGACCCTGGACTTGCGCTTGGAACTGTGAGTCAGCAACATTTTGAATACAAGTTCCTCATTATTGTCTTAAGGGGTCCTTAGGCTGTAGGGCTAGTATTTCCATAACTTCCCACAAATCTGTTGCTACAGATACCTCTCAATTACATGCAGCCAATCAGGCTTTCTGTTATTTACCAGTTCTTTTCTGAGATGGGAATATCAGTTTACAATTGAGGATGTTTGATCTATGTTCTGCTACTGTCTCCTATAATGAGCGACTTCAGAATAAATCAGTCTGTACATACCCCCAATATAAATGCTCCAATCATTCTAATCCATGAGATGATTAAAGCTTAACTTCTTCAAACTCATCCTGATCAATGCTGGATCGGTGGCATTTCTGGGGAGGGGATAGTGTCATATGGGCATTGCACACATGTGCAAAAGAGGTGGGGCTTGCATCACAACACCGTGTCCACTACCTTGCCTTTTAAAAAAAGTTCCTCCTCCTCTACATGGACTTATTGGGCATTTGCAATCCAGAGTTTCTAGATTCTGACATGGTATTCTTGGCTAAATATCACCAAATACCACCTTTGCCTAAATTTCTTACCTTTTATCCTATTGGTTTATCTTTTTAGTCATGCCTAGGTATGTTTGATGTTTGCAGTTCGTTCCATCCTCTAGTTCTATTGCACCATCTTTTAAGTTTCATTACCATATGTGCTGAGCTGCTTATGGAATTAGTATTCATGGAAAATTTAGCTGTAACTAGTGCCTTTTGGTAGTTTCTCTGTGGTTTGGCTAAAGTGAAAGAACAATCATTGCTGTCTTCATACCGACTCAAAATTTACGTGCCACACTGTCTTATGAATGTCTGTACAGTTTATTCATATGGATCTTACGTGATCCTAGGTTTAGGGATGAGAGCAAGAGATATTGCTTGTGATGATGTAACTTCTAACATGTTTTAATGTGTCCATAGATAACATACGAAAAAATTCAGGGAAGAAGGGGAAGGGGGAATATATATGTGTCTGTGTCTGTATCTGTGTGTTCATATGTCTGTGTGTCTGTGTGCGTGTGCTTCTGATTTTTATTCACGCCATTGCATCAAAATCATTGGGACAGTTACTGCTGGAGTATTTTAGTTAATGATGTTTTTCTTAATGGATTGACTTAAGAATGTAATTTGGATTCTCTAAATAAAACTTAAAAACCAAAAAGTAATACTGTCATGCCAGTTTTTAGAAAAAGACTAACGGAAAACTGATATTCTTGGGACTTAAAAAATCATCAAAGAAGATACAGGAATGAGAAATGGAGCCTGACATATAAAATGATGTCATTAATGTGTTATGTCACTTGCTCAGTTTTGAAACTCTGGGTTCATCAGAGTTAAAAGATAGTAAGAACTCCATAAAATTATGACAGCACAATCAACAAAAAAACAACAAAGAAATAAATAAAATTATATTTCTATTTTCCTTTTCTGGGTTGATATTTCTAGCAGTCCTTCCATTCCCACTACCCCATTGAGGCAATTTTTGGAGAAGAATTCATTAAAGATGCAGGAAGAAAACTAGCATGCTTTGACTTTTTATTGTTTTTTTTTTTAAAAGAAAAGAGTCACGGTTGTGATTTATACTTTATAACAAAATAAAAAATAATAATGTCCTGATTCCAGGAGCTTAATCAGTCTAGTTTGCTCAGTGCTGTATGGATTTAATGGATAACCAAAATTTACTGTAAGTTGAAAGGTGAGTCAACCTGACAAGAGAAGGGCTTCCAAATGCAAAATACAAGCAATACTTTCCTCTGTCTAATAGAAATGTCTCTTTAATCTTAGAGGATGCAATAAACATTCAGAACACAAGACAACTCGGATCCCCTGGGTTATCTTCTGCAAATTCATAAAGCAAAAGACCCAAGACGGGAATAAAACACTGTGCAGTACTTGCTGCTAATCATCCTATCCACTTTTAAGTTGGAGCCTTGGGTAATCAGTTGGTCAGATCGTTTCCTGAAAAAGGCTATTTTCAGTTTTTCCAGGATGTCTTTCTGTTTGTTTTTTTCCTCCCTTGAGCTCACTAATTGGAGGTCAAATTGTTTTGTATGTATACTAAAATAACCACGTTCCAAACTGGATGGAAAGATGCCATTCTCAGCTCAGTGCAATGACCTGATGCAGGGCAGACTATTGAGTCAATGTTTATTGGAACGGAGTTATACAGTCAAACAGATCAGTTGATATAATTTGGTAATAATGTTCATCATGGTATCTGCTCCACTGTTTTAGACTGCTCATGCAAGACCTGAATCAAGGCACAGTCCTGCCAATACATGAATTTGGCTATGATGTTAAAAGCTAATACTATGTTATTTTACATTACTATAATTGGCTGAGTAAGTTCTGATTCTACAGTTATTGTACTATGTTCTAAGCATTATATGTATGTAATAAGTTATTGTAGTATTGTATGATTAATAATTCTAGTTGCAGGTAATTCTTGACCATAATTAAACCCAGAATTATGATGTAAGTTCTGGCAGTTGTTAAGTGGGTCACTACGTGACCACACCCGATTTTATGATATTTTTTGTGGCAGTCATTAAGTTATGATGTAACTATGCTTGTTAAGTGGAACATGGTGGTCATTAAGCGAACCCATTTTTTCTAAGGGGTGTTTTTGCAAGAAACTGGAAGTAAGCACCAGAAATTGTTAAAAATGCTGAAAATCATGGTTATACAGTATCTGTCTGCTGGAAAGAGAAGGGAAGAGAAGGGAAGGGATGGGATGGGATGGGAAGGGAAGGGAAGACATGGGATGGGATGGGAAGGGAAGAGATGGGATGGGAAAGGAAGGGATGGGAAAGGAAGGGAAAGGAAGGGAAGGAAGGGAAAGGAAAGGAAGAGAAGAGAAGAGGAGAAGAGAGGAGAAGAGAAGAGAAGAGAAGAGAAGAGAAAAGGGAAGGGAAGGGAAGGGATGAGAAGGGAAGGGAAGGGATGGGAAAGGAAGGGATGGGAAAGGAAGGGAAGGGAAAGGAAGGGAAGGGAAGGGAAAGGAAAGGAAAGGAAAGGAAAGGAAAAGAAAGGAAGGGAAGAGAAGAGAAGAGAAGAAGAGAAGAGAGGAGAAGAGAAGGGAAGGGATGAGAAGGGAAGGGAAGGGAAGGGAAGGGATGGGAAGGGAAGGGAAGGGATGGGATGGGATGGGATGGGATGGGAAAGGAAGGGAAGGAAGGGATGGGAAGGGATGGGAAGGGAAGGGAAGGAGATTTCAATGCATCCTGCCAGATTCCCACAAGGAAACTCAATGGGGAAGCCAGCAGGAAGTCAGAAGTCACTCTTGCTCCCAGTACTTTTTTGCCTGCCCTTGCTCATTCTATTTTTCTCTTTAGGTAAGGAAATATCTCTGAAATAATGACCCAATGGGGCATGGCACGTCTGGTGTTATTATAAACTAACTCCATTCCCAGCTCATTTATAAGCTTCATTGAGAGTGCTGATTTTTATATTTAAAAGTACCAAAGGCAAATTATTTAAGAGAATGCATTCCCTGACCTGCATGCCATCTTCACACACATAGCTAATATCCAAAGGTGGCTGTGTTTCAGATATCTCCGGATGATAGATTACAGTGCCTTTTTGGTGTGGTAGGACCATACATTTTTAGAGTATTTTAGTATTTTAGAAAAAGTTAACCCAATGGTTAAGGGTTTTCTGTTTTCTTTTTCTCACCAGGTTAAAAGTTTCCCATTAGCCAAATTATTTTATTACCATTTTTGTTTCTAAATTTATTTTTCATTGCTAATTTTATTGCTGGATTTTAAATTTAATTTTGTTAGCTTGGCTCAGAGTTTATTTGGAGTTTGCCTTGTTTTTCATCTGTTGCATTTTTTATCTTTAAATATTATTTATATTTTTAGTGTTATTTGAGGTTTATGTTTTAGTGCCCATTTGTGGCAATGCTCGTTATGTTGCACTGCTAATGTTTGCAGGTGTCTCATAACCTAGTCACTGTGCCGTGATGGTGCAGTGGTTAGGATGCAGTATTGCAGGCTGACTCAGCCCACTGCCAGGAGTTAATCCTGACCAGCTCAAGGTTGACTCAGCTTTCCATCCTTCTGAGGTTGGTAAAATGGGGACTTGTTGCTGGTAGCAATATGCGACTCTGTAAACTGTTTAGAGTGGGCTGTAAAGCACTATGAAGCAATATATAAGTTTATTGCTATTGCTATAAATGCAACTGAGAAAACAATAATTTGGGGGATATTATTTTAAGTGAAACATACTTGCTTCTGATTAGCTGGCTCAGTAGCCATTAGCCATAAAGCAGTATATACATATGAATTCATATTTTGTAGTTTCCAAAATTATAGAGCAGAATTCTGAATTCCAGCAGCCATCATTTCGATCAAAACTCAGTCTTAAGATTTTCATATATAAAACCCACTTTGATTTTCTCTTTAAATATTGATAATCTTACCTTGATTCTAAACAAAATGGGTTAGTCTTAAATATGTTCAATAACTAGACAATTCCCATGTAACATTCTGTATTCTCTATGTTCTTAATAATTTCTACATGGAAATGGAGAATAGGAAAGTTGTTGTTAGTACAGGAGTTGAACAAGAATTGATTTCATTCCTTTGACCTGAAAATGTAGTTTATAAAGAAAATAAAAAAATACTTTGCTTGTTTTCTCATACATAGTGTAGATAAGTTCTTCACCTACATTATCTATAATATAGGTCAGCATTTTGACATTAAATACAATTTATATACCCCTTACCAGACCTATGCTTATGATAAAGCAACTTAATGGTAGCTTCGGGACCTATAATTGCTCAGGATACCATAACATTTGGTAGACAACTATAATTATCAATTCTCTGAAGGAGACAGTCTTGAAGGCCAAGGGACTGAAATATGTAGTAGCTAAACTGCTTAAATATAGACCTCAGCCACCCATTCATGGTTGATCTCTTACAATAGATGACATTAGTTTTATTACTTTCCTTTCTTTCTATTTATTTACTACACTGCTTGAATTTCTAGAGAGACCTCTCATTCAGTATTCTTTAAGGGCTAAACATATGTTGTATAGATATTATGGCGTACATGATTTTAGCTGTACCACAATTATTTCTTCCAGTTAATTTGGTGTGGCCTCATGGCTCTAGGTTGCTTAAAACACTAAATTTTGTGGCTTGCCTGAAAGAGGCAGGTGTAGTTTATGTTTATTGGCTAAAGATCTTGGTTTTTAACAGCCAGAGACAATGAATGAAATCTTGAAGAAAATCTGGCATCTGGAATAATATTGTTTCCTGGTTCATTTCCCAGATAAAATAAAAACTATAAATAATAATAGGAACACAAGAACATTCTAATATGGCCGTGCAGAAGTTGGAATTCAAAAGCAAAAATGGTGCTTTGGAGCATATGGGGACATCTTGGCAAGCACCAACTTTAAACTTTTTAACCATATCTGTCTTTTCCTGGAATCACACTGCATTCATAGGAGGCAGTTATGCAATTCCAGAAAAGTGCAGCTGCTTTCAAGGGTTGAAAGCATACGCCAGTGATGGCAAACCTTTTAGAGACCCAGTGCCCAAATTGCAACCCAAAACCCACTTATTTATCACCGGGTGCCGGGTGGGCATGGCCACGGTGGTCATGGCAGACTGGGTGGGCGGGGCCAGGTGGGGGGGGCAGTCCCTCGCCACCTCTGGGGCATGGCACGCGTGCCCACAGAGAGGGTTCCGAGTGCTGCCTCTGGCACGCGTGCCATAGGTTCGCCACCACTGGCATACGCCCTGAAGTCCTTTTTTTTGTTTTTGAGTTTGGAGCACTCCACATGCTAATTCTTTATTTTATTGTTTTTTTTACTAATCAACTGCATTTTTTTTTAAAAAAAAGACATTTTAGGGTAAATCAACCCCCCCCCCCAGAATAGGTTTTTAATGTCAGTAAAATAAGAATATGCAAAACTACCAAAAAAACATTAATACATTGAAATCATTGCAGCATCCTTTGGTAACAACTACTATAGGAGCCCATCCAGACCCAGAGCTGCTAAACATATATATCAGAGATGTAGCTCTAATTTTCTTTTTAATCTCAGGTACCAGTCTAATTTCTCCCATGTTGCAGTGACAGCATGAATGAAGACCCTTCTGTCCAATCGAAAAATACTTTGGTCCAGTGGGTGGAGCCTTCCTTCAATAGAAAATGTTCTTTCAGCAGAAAAAGGTCTAATAAAAAGGTGAAACATTCTGAATCCAACCCAATTTATCTTCAGACTTTCACTTCTCTTTCCACATTTCAGTAGGAAATGAAAAGGCCTAACTCCTAGAATGCCAGTCACACATGCATGCACCGCACTCAGTGATAATATACCCAATATCCCAAACTTAAAATGAAAGAACTCAAAATGAGAATTTGTCTGAGACCTCCTTGCTAATCTTTGTATTTTTCTTCTTTGATAGACTGCCATGAGAAAATTGCTTTTCATGGCATTTCCCACTACAAGCACATGGCTTTCATCTGGGTTTTAACCACAAAAAGAGAACCACGTGTTTATGGCTTGAGAACACCATTGAATTTTCTCATTGAAAATGCTCATTGAATTTTCAGTCAGAGGAGAGACACACTGAAAAAGTCTAGATTCCCTTGCATCATTGAGTTCTCACTATTATTAAACTAGATCAAACAGGACCAGCCAAGATTAACATGAAAGCAACACATATGTCAGATAGATTTATTCTGTATTTTTTTTAAAAAAAAAAGGGCCCTGAAAGGAAGTATGGAAGGTATAGAGAAGATATGGATGAAACAATCTCTCATCTTGCCTTGTATTGTATTCCTAAAATATATCTGGGGGATGTTTAAAATCTCAGTGAGATGCACATTCCCATATTGACTCATTATACAGAATTTCATGGAACTGTTTCAAATCTACTCATGAGAAGGATACTACAAGTGTAACAGGATGTCCCTTTAATCATAAACTCTGAGTAAGAGACTTAGAAGATTTGGTTGTTCCTAAATGGGTGTTGGATGGAATTCAATAACCACTTATTCATGTGGTCATCCTCATTCTGCAATCTAAAGAAAGATGTCAATATTTCCTTTAAAAAAACCCACCACACACTTAAATGACCAAAATCTTGTTTTCATCTTACATTTTATAGAATGGCAATATTTTCTCCTAAAATCACATAAAATTGTGAGGGAAGAAAGTGTAATTGCCCAAGGTTTTGTAAACATGTGAGATTTCAGCTGATGTTTATTTTTATTTTTATTTTTTTAAAGTTCCATAGAGACTATTTGGGAGCTTTCCCACTCTCCCACCTGTCTCCATTCCCCACAATTGTTGCCTTGGTTCTTTTATTTTCTCACCTTTGATTTACAGTCACTTTCCTTCCCATGTATGCCCACATGGAATGGATTGTAAAGCAATATTGGCCCACAATATTTTTGCAGTTTTATATACTATGAGTTGTTTCAGAATAACAACATTGGGTTATTTTGACCAGGTTGTTGTAAGACTGACTTGGACATAGTAACCTGCCTAAATATAATATGAATGTAATAGGAGACTTTACTTGAATGAAGAGGATATTATAAAAAAGGCAAGTACTGTACTGTATATAAACTGAGTTACCATTTTGGCATGAAATAACCCAACCTAAAAATAGCTTAAACCTATGTGCTCTTACTTTAAAAATATTTAATTTAAAATTTAATTTTATCCCTAAAATGCAGGATTTCTCCATTACATCATATAAAGAATGCTTTGAGGTAAATATTCCTTATTGAGGTAGCTTGAGGACAATAGACCACAATGTAAGTTAATTTTTTTATTTTATTTGCTTATCACATTTCCTACACTCCCATGTCACCTATGTGACTCTTTGTGAGAATAAAAAAAATGAACTGGAAGTTGCTGCAGTAAAAAAAAAAGAGGGGGGGATTAGAACATATCTCTATGGTTGACTCTGCAAGAAATTGTTAGGCAAGGCTATGACTTTATTTTAAACAGACAGAAAGATGAGAACATGGATTTTTTTTTTAGCATGAAATGACTGGATATATTATATGTTGTACATCTCATTTCTTTTGTTCTCTAAGAACAAGAAGTTTGTTCTCTTCTTTTATTAGAAAGCTGGTAATCTTGGCTCCTAATTAGTAGCTAAAGATCTGTATTGGAAGCAGCTTACATTGATATTTATAATCTAAAATTACTGTTGATACTATCCATGGAAAGTCAAAAACGTTTTATATGAAATCTTATCTAGTGGTGTCACCCATTTAGATTTATCTTGTGGCTTTAATTTTCACATATTTTACTTTGGATCAAAGCAGCATATATTTACCCATAACTCATTCCAATAATCAACCGTTAAATGACTTTGTTTATAATTCATTTTCTATAAATCAAACTAAATTGTTTAATGTAAGAGGAAGCTTCCACCCTGGAGGAACACTTGAAAATCTAGTCAAGTGCAAGAATGTTTGTTTGTTTGTTTCTACCAAAAAGCAAACCATCAAGAGATGGATGGTTTGCTGTTTGGAAGAAACCATAGCTGACAGCACACACTTAATGATCTATCCTAATCATTACCTAGAAAATTAAAAGATTGAGGTTGAATATAAAAGACATCCTCCCACACCTTGAAAATATCTTTTACAGCAATAAGAATTGCTACAAACTGTCAAGGCAGACATCAGACAAGGTAGCTTTGTGCCACCAAGCTGTAAAATGGAAGTGGTGCATTTCATTAGCAGGCAGCATTCTGACTCTCTGCAAATCTCATCTGATACATTTTTATAGAGTGGAATTACAGTTCTTTTAAAAATCCCTGCTATGCTACACTGCTGGAGGCTAGCAACATGGTCAACCACAAATGGGTGGCTCTTTGGGGCCACACAGCTGCAAAGCCTCAGAGTCTAACTCTGCCAGGCCCAAGTGGTAAAGCACGTGCTGGCTCTACTTACAAGATTTTATGTAGAATAACTTTGGCGGTTTTTTGCTGGGCCAGCTGTAAGATATACTATATAAACAAACTTCAGTTCCTGGTTTTCATAACAGGAATACTTAAGTATTTAATGGAAAAATCCACCTAGCTATGTATGTGAAAAAGCAAGCAAGCAAGCAAAGCAAGCAAGCAAGCAATATGGAATTGTACAGTTGGAAAGGCCCTCTAGGATAATCAAATCCAATCTTTTCCAGTATGTAGTGATAAGAGCAGGACACCCCCTCCTCACCCCAAAGAAGAAATATCTTGGCAAACACAGGAAGAACCCAATACAAACTAGTCATAAACAAACACTTAACACACACTGGCTACAAGGAATGCAGAACCGGCTAACAGCAATTGGGATTGACAGGATTAGAATAGAAAACCCAAAAGGTACACAACAATAAAATAATTAACACCGGATCCCTCCTGGAGCAAAAATTAACACCTTTTAGACAGAATTGAGAAGGAAAATTAACCCAACAGTAGACACTGACCAACAAATCAGAAAAGACAAATTTAAACTCACCAATCAGAAACGACAATTTTGGAAACCATGAAAGGGTATAAGAACTCATGTTTAATGACCATTCTGTCTAGCTAGCCGGGGATTCATGCTGAATTGTCACTCAACTTTAATCTCCGTGATTAAACCTCTCTTTCCAGTAGCTGGCTTCACGTTCTATTTGTTCTCCTCTGTGCTGCTTGGGAGAATCCCAGCTGGAAGAGCCTGAACGGGGGAATTCCTCCCAACAATTACCTGGCGACCACGAAGGGACTTCCAGCTCATCCAGCCACCGGACCGGGCCCAGAAGAGCCATCACCCAGCCAGCAGCAGATGCCTTGTTCCATGGGGAAGTCTCCACGGACCCTGCCCAGTTGGCAACGGGTATTAAAGGGAGTTTTTGAGTCTTGCGCTCAAACAGCTACCTGGAAAGAGGGTAAGTGCCGCCAAATTTAAATTCAAAGGGTCCAAAGAATGAAAGGAAGAGTGTGTGAATGTATGTGTGGCAAGGGGCGGGGGACATCGGAGCGTGAGACCTTCTGAGAAAGGGGAGAACCGAGCAGGCAGTAAAAGTGTAGTAAAATCTTTTGTATTGGTAGACCGGACCCCTCTCAGAAACTTTTTACATTAGGTAGACTGGACCCCTCTTGGAAACTTTTTTTTCATTGGTAGACCAGGACCCCTTCTGCCAGTAATTGTTTAAGCAAAAGCCCCAAGTTAGGAAAATAAGCTAGGAGCGTCCCTTACCTCTGAAAAGCAAGCAGAGGTCCTCCCGGACATTTGAAGTCCGCAAACAGTGGTGGTGAAAAGTGAAGGTAAAGGGACTTCCGGTTTTGGTCGCAGTGCAGGCGGTCGCACAAAGAGTTTTGCTCTCTTTGCCGGCCGGTTTCCCCCCACCGGTAGACCCTGGATAGGGTCGAAAGTCGCCCTGGAGGGGCGACTACTATTGAGGAGGCCACTCGTTGATGGCGGAGGGAGCAGCAGCTCCCTCTGCGGTCCGAGACAGCTCCTTTGGGCTGACGGGGAAAAAGAGCGATCATCTAGCTGCTTCAGCCGAAAGTCACAGCAACATCTAAGCGAAAAGAACCACTGTGGGTGATCCGGGTGAGACCTTTCCTTCCCTCTTGATACCCTATTTATCTTCCTGAGAAAAGCTTCTAGAATTATTTTCCTACTTTCAGAAAGCAGCGTTCGGATACTTGGGAAAACGAGCGTTGAGAAAAATAACTAATTTTTACTGACTATTTGAGCTGTTGGATTTCAGGGATTCTGAAAAAATCCTTATTGTGAAGGTGGATTTTCTTTCTCTTTGCCTGCTTGTCTTTAGTCTAAGTGGAAGACTTTAGGGAGGGGGTGGAGTGTTTTCCGCCCTCCCCCCTTCTGAACATTACTGTTTCTTTTTAAAAAAAATTTAGCTGTCTGGGCGGTGTTTTGTGGATTGAAATGGCAAATCAGTTTCACTTTGCTTGTTCGGATGTGTATTCAGCTTAAACTTGGCATGACACCCAGACATTCCTATCTGTATTGAAACCAGCTGAAAGGCTTCATTTTTTTTGCTTTCCTTGGCTTTCTTCTAGTAGTTTACTTTGACTTTATAATACAAAATATATTTCTTAGAAAAATGGACTTTTCTTTTTTTGGATTACAAGATAATAATTGACCTTTAAGGCACCTTTTTTTATTACTATTTTGGACTATAAATTGGATGCTTATAATACTGATTTTGATTTTTTTCTGCCTTTATCTCTTTGTTTGGCTTGACTTTTTTATTTTTTCTTACTCCTGTGTGGATATTACATTTTATAATTTTGCTACTATAGAATCTCTATTTGGCCTGATTTTTTTGTTTTTTTTCTATTTCTGTTTGGATCCTATACCTTATACTATTTCTACTACAGAATTTTTATTGTTGTATTTACCTTTTAAGCTGAACTTTTACTAAAAAATTAAGACTACTTTATTATTGAAATGGAATCTTACCCACAGCTTGACTATGGACTTTTACTAGAAAATTTTTTGGAACTGAAAGAACAATTTAGAATAGACATGGAAGATGATCCAGAGTTAAAAATTGACTCTCAAACTTTGACTGACCAATTTATAGATCAAGGAACAACAGAGGAAGACTACTTTATTATTGAAATGGAATCTTACCCACAGCTTGACTATGGACTTTTACTAGAAAAAAATTTGGAACTGAAAGAACAATTTAGAATGGACATGGAAGATGATGTTCCAGAGTTAAAAATTGACTCTCAAACTTTCACTGACCAATTTATAGATCAAGGAATAATAGAGGAAGAACAGATTAACCCTAAAGAGGCCGATATGCAATGACCACAATTCAATGAGATGGAGGAAATATATCTACAATCTATTGAAGAGGAACCAATCAACACAGAGGAAGAGATTATATCGCAGATGCAAAGTATGGAGAATCTTGATGACCAAAGGCGGATTCCAACCAAAACACCTATAATCCTAAAAGCAATAGGAATGGACTTTCAAAAACGAGGCATCGAAAACACTGACAACATGGACAAACAACGAATAACTATCATACTGATTAAGACCGACTATATAGTGCAGACAACACTGGAAAAAAGAGAAGAGGATTATGATCAGACTCAATTGTGGAGACATATGGATAACCAAATATTAAGATTTGATCACTCGGAGGCTCTTTGGTGGAAACCTGCTTGGCACAAAAAGAAAGCTAGAATTAGGTTTAAAAATGGTTAAAACTTTATTTGACGGGTTAAAAAGGCTTTTAGAGATTTTGACTGAGTTAATACTATCGAGATGAAAACTATGGATTTGACTATGGTTGGGAGGTAATTTGACTATGGGTGGGAAATTTAATATGTGGTAAATAAAAAGTAAATAGATGAAGAAATAGAATACAGATTGGAAATGAAATAAGGTGTCTGGTGGAATAATATTTTTTTCTTTTTATAAGTATAATGATTTTGATAGGATTTAAATTTTAGGTAAGGAGTGAAAAAGGGCTTTTAAGATTTATAAAATATATATTTGAAATAGAAAATATATACTTGATAGAGTACAGGAAAGAGAATATAGTTTGGAAGTATTAAAATATAATAGTTGATATAATATGTATATTTTAGAAATAATTATTGTTTGATGGGAAATTGGGAGACCCGAAATGTAACTTATGTGTTTATTTTAGGCTAAAGTGGAAAATGGTATGTAAAATAGTTAAACTTAAAAACAGGATTTTGATTGATATAAGTGAATTACTATTGATATTCTTTTTACAATGATTGAATTTTATTTAGAAATGTATTAATACTAGGTTATAGCCTGAGGGAAATAGAGAAGGTACTTTTAAGGAATTATTGAACTATTTATGTTTGATTATATTGTGGGGTTTTTTTTTGGATGATTGATCACCCTATCTCCATGTGGATTCCTAAAGCACTTTGATGTAAAACCAAAAAATACTAATAAAACTTGTTTTAAAAAAAAGTGAAGGTAAAGCCGGTAAGAGAATGCCACGTACCTTCTGCAGGGGAGCAGAAGAGTCCTTGACAGATGCCTTTTTAGTCTGAAACCATGGTGGTAGATCCCTAAAGGAGCGCCATGTACTCTGTGAGGGATCCAGAGTCCTCCGTGGGTCCATTTTGACCCAAAACCGTGGTGGAAGGCGGAAGTCTCACTAGGAGGCTTCAGTGCGCCAGACCCGATAGAACCAAAGTGAACCCCTGCATCAGGAATAAGGGAATCATGGGAGGTTCTAGTTCAAGGGTTGAGATAGGCTCCCCAGTGAAAAGCTTGCTTGAAGCCTGGCACGGGAATCAGCTACCCATCCAGGCAGGCATGAAAAAGAAACAGTTAAAAGAATTATGCAAAAAATGGGCTTTGCTTAAAGATGAGTGCGGAAAACAGATTTGGCCAGAAGGCGGCACATTCGAATTCAAAACACTGAAAGCACTTAGATCCAGAATAGAACCAGCCCAGCTACCCTATTGGTACTGCTGGGCTGAACTGTCCAGATTAAAAAGCCAGGCTCAAATCGAGTTCAAACCTCAGCCTCCCTTAGATGACCCCAAACCAAAACCAAAGCTCATGGCCCCCCTACTGAACAGGCCTGTACCCGGGCGATTGAGGGGCCAGACTGAACACATTTTAACCCACACCCCCTTCTCCCCGTCTGACTTGGTTGTTTGGAAAAAGGACACTCCTACTTTCTGATCAGACCCTCAATCGGTCATAACAACTATAATAAGATCAATTGTGGAAACCCACAATCCATCTTGGGCAGACATGACCCAGCTATTACATGTGTTTTTAACAAAAGACGAGCTAATGAAGCTTTTTGAAAAAACTGAAGAAATAGCCAGGTGACCTATAATAAGTACACCTGGGCAAGTAGCCCCTGCTAGAGTTGCCTGGCCTCTTAACCGCCCAGACTGGGACTATAACAATCAAAACCACTGGGACAAATATACGAGGGCTAAAATTAATTTAATGGAAGCCCTCCAGGAGATAGGGAAAAGGCCCCTGAACTGGTCTGAATTCCAAAAAACAATGCAGAGGGACAAGGAAACCCCAGATGCTTTCTGGGTCCGTCTCTTAGAAGCCGGAATCACATTGCTCATTTAGACATAGGCTGTCAAAAGGACCAGAAAATTCTTGCTGCAGCCTTTGTTAACCAATCGACAAATGATATCCGGGGGCACTTTCATAAGATAGTCTCTAACTGGTCGACATTAGACATCTCAGAGTTGCACAGAATCGCAAACTTTGTATTTGACCAGAGGGAAAAATTAGCAGAAGAAGAAAAAGAAAGAAAGGAAGCAGACAGAGAGAGAGAGAGGGAAAAGAGGCATAGAGTAGAAAGAAGGGAGTACTTACAAGCCTTTGCAATGTTAAACAAGGATAGTGGACAAAGGCAACACAGACCCCCCCAGGGAAGGACAAAATGCCGGCAGTGCGAATTTAAAAGGGAAACGTTCTGCAGACATTGCCTCCGTTGTGGGAAGGAGGGACATTTTAGCAAAAATTGCTGGGGAGGTCAAAACAGGGAAAACCGGAATCACCATAACCAACCAAGACCCCCCTTCCCTAGAGAAACCACACGCCATCGGAATGAAGATAGGGACCAAGCCCGACCCCAATGGGAGCAACAGGAACATGACATGTCCTGACTAGAAAGCGATTATAAGGCCACATTTCATGGGCTGGCTATTCCCTTAAAGGACGGCCCGGATGGAGAGCCCCTTTTGACAGTAACTATAGGGGGAAAGGCATACGAATGTCTCATTGACACTGGAGCCACCTCCTCTCTTATCACTATGGCACCCTTTAAAGATTCAATAGTGCCTGGGGCCAAGGATAACGTAGTGGGGGTGGGAGGGGAAATTATCCCGGTCGAATTCACAAACAACCTAAAAGTGGAAGTTGGCCCTTTTTCCCTAGAACACCCATTCACCGTTTGTCCCCAATCTCCCCTGTCCCTCATGGGCAGGGACTTGCTTTGTAAACTGGGGGCAACCATTAAATGGGCTCCACTTAGACATCCCATTCAAACATGCACATTTTACCATGGTATGTTCAACTGAAAAGGAGATCCAGCTACCTATAGATCTCAGAAGCCTACCGGCCTCTCTATGGGGGTGGGATCCTGCCAAAGTGGGATTACTGAAGAGAGCCACCCCAGTTACGATTCAAGCAAAGGCAGGACCACCACCGTGCATTCCCCAGTACAAAATACAGCCAGAAGCAATAGAGCCCATTCAGAAGCTAATAACAGCATATCTAAAACAAGGGGTATTGCGCAAATGCGTTTCCCCCTGTAACACTCCAATCTTTCCAGTTCGGAAACCCAAATTAGACAGCGAAGGGAAGCCCATTTATCGTTTTGTACACGATATGAGACCCATAAATAGTCACGTGGTACCAAGAGCACCTATAGTACCAAACCCAGCCACCATAATCACAGAAGTGCCAGCGTCAGCCACCCACTTTACAGTAGTGGATCTTTGCGCAGCCTTCTTCAGTATCCCTGTGGACCCTGCATCACAATACCTCTTTGCCTTCACATGGGACAAACAACAATACACCTGGACTCGACTGCCACAAGGCTACACTGAGTCCCCCACCCTATTTTCCTAAATCTTAAAGGAAGTCCTTGCTTCTATTTCCCTGCCACACAAATCTACCTTAATCCAGTATGTGGATGATTTATTATTGGCTTCTGAATCGGAGGGAAATTGTAAGGCAGATACCTATCACCTATTGGAATGCTTGGGTGAAAGAGGACACAAAGCCTCACCTTTAAAGCTACAATACCTAAAAAAGGAGGTGATTTACTTAGGGTATATTATTGCCCCCGGGATCAGAAAATTAGCACCAGAGAGAGTTAAGACCATTTTAAGAATGAAACACTCACAAACAAAATGCCAAGTCCGTGCTCTATTAGGGGTCTTAGGGTTCTGCCGCCCTTGGATTCCCTCCTTTGGGGAAATGGCAAAACCTTTAATCCAATTAACTGCAAAAGATGAACCAGATCCTATTGAATGGACAAAGGAATTAACAAATACTTTCCAAAGGATAAAGCAAACCCTAGCCTCAGCCCCCACCCTGGGTCTCCCTGATTACAGAAAGCCTTTTTTCCTTTTTGTCCACGAATATAAAGGTGTGGGTTCAGGGGTGCTGGCACAGAGATTCGGTCCAACACTCAGACCAGTAGCCTATTACTCTGTCCAACTGGACCCAGTGGCCAGAGGAACTGTTCCATGCTTAAGAGCCATGGCTGCTACCGTAGAACTAGTTAAATGATCAAAAGTCGTGGTTTTAGGACACCCCCTTATTTTAAGAGTTCCCCACGATGTATTTGCAATACTCTTAAAGTCGCAGACTCAGGCATTCACCCAACAACGCCTGGCCCAATACGAAGCAGAACTATTCACTTCAGAAAACATCACCTTTGAACGCTGCAACACACTCAAGCCAGCAACGTTATTGCCCACTAATCTAGCAGACGAAGTATTACATGACTGCTTACACCTAGTCCAAGACGCTGAACTACCGTGTCCTGACTTAACAGATGATCCCCTTCCAAACCCAGACCTAGAATTGTTTACTGATGGCTCCTCCTACCTTCTTGACGGGACCTGTGTAACAGGAGCTGCAGTTGTCTCTCTGCATGAGACAGTCTGGGCCTCCCCCCTGCCACCGCGCTACAGTGCTCAAGCAGCTGAGCTTATTGCATTAAAAAAGGCATGCAAAATGGCAGAGAATCGGTCTGCCAATATATATACAGATTCCAGATATGCTTTTGGAATCTGCCACGCGACCGGCGCTCTCTGGAAACAGGGATTTCTTAACATCTAATGGCCAGCCAATTGCTCATGCTGACCTCATATCTGACTTATTGAAAACTATCCAACTACCCTCATCCCTAGCAGTCATCCATTGTAGAGCACACCAAAAGGATGATTCAAGGGTCACAAAAGGAAATCAATTTGCTGACGTCACGGCCAAGTGGGCTGCCACTCAACCCCTGAAGGCATTCACTACCCTCCCTACATTACAATTAGGACCAACAGTACAATATCAAGATCTGTTAGAATTTGGGGAAATAAAAACTTGGGAAGAGAAATGTGAGGCAGTTTATGATGAAGGATTTTGGTGGGTCCCAGATGGGAGGCCCATAGCTCCCAGACATCTGCTACGACTAATCTGTCAGCAGCTACACTCCAAAGGGCACTGTGGGACACAGGCAATAGTAGATGCTATAAGGAGAGTGTGATATGCCCCAGGGGTCTACAGTGAAGCCACTTGGATAGCCAAAACATGCCAAATATGCCAAGCAAACAATGCTTCCTCAAGAAAAGCAACGCACGCAGGGGGGAGACCATGGGCCCAACGCCCCTTTGAAAAACTCCAACTGGATTACATTCATCTCCTCAGAGGCAATGGTTACCAATACGTACTAGTCTGTAGGGACCAGCTAACCCACTGGGTGGAAGCATACCCCTGCCGCCATGCCACTGCTCTAGAGACAGCAAGGCACCTATTAAAAGAACTTGTGCCCAGGTTTGGAATCCCAAGCGTTTTAGACATGGACAGAGGCACACACTTTGTGTCACAGGTAATCACGCATGTCCTCCAAGCACTGGGCATTAAACAAGACCTACACACACCGGGACACCCCAGTTCCTCGGGGGAGGGGGTAGAAAGACAGAATAGGGAATTAAAGACCCTTCTAGGTAAACTCTGTCAGGAGACCCACCTGCCCTGGCCCCAAGTACTACCCATAGCCTTGTTCCACCTTAGAACCCGGCCAAGGCGAGACATAGGCATCTCCCCCTTTGAATTATTGTTTGGTCGTCCACCTGACACACTCAAAGGCCTAGACCCCCAGTCCCTCTGTTTAGAAAAAGGGGAGGTAGTCTTATCATCCTATCTTACAGCTCTACACCAAAGGCTTAAAGAATTGTGGAAGCAAAGTACCCTGACGCAAACCTTACCATTAGAAGAAAACCTACATCGTTTTGAACCAGAGGACTGGATTTGGATAAAGTCATACAGCCGCAAGTCACCATTACAACCAAAGTGGAATGGGCCCTTTCAAGTTCTGCTAACCACCCAGACAGCAATCAAGGTAGCTGAAAGGAATGCCTGGATCCATTGGACGCACATCAAACCAGCAGTTGTAGACCACAGCATTATACCTGAAGCAACACCAAAGGTTCCACCCCTGAGACTTGGAAAAAACCCAGAAACTGAAGAGTGGATGCTAAAGGCCCTTTTTGAAACTGAAACAAATGGGGGAGGGAATTAAGTTCATCTTTGTTAAAATCCTGTATACTATTTGTATTGTATTTTTGTATTTGAAATGTACCTCTGGGTTCATGGAACCAAAATTATTTCCAGAAAAGGGGAATGTATGGGAATATTTAGCAAGGGAAGTGCTGAACACCACAGATTTTTGCCTTGCCGGGGGTAGATCAGTAAAAGATATCTTGACCACATGCCTGATGGGAGTAGCAATAGCACCACGAGCCATCACTAATGACACCAAGTTAAGAGAGTTTCCACTCACAGCCTCATATTCCAATATTTTTGATTGGGGCACCAATGCAGACATAAAAGACAACAGCATGTATATATTGCAGGTGGCAACTGTAACTCAAGCAGCTACTTGCTTCACACCAACCGGATGCCACATGCCTAAGGTCTCAAATTGCTACAACCTCACTAACACTGAACTGGCCTGCAACAACACCAGGGCCATCACCTTTTTATACAGCCATGTGAAACTTCCTACAGGATGGTTTTTGCTGTGTGGCTTAAAAGCTTATTCCTACCTGCCAGCAAACTCCACAGGGGGCCCTTGTACATTAGGGCGACTAACCATGTTAATGCCCTCCTTGCAAAGGCAGCAAAAGAGGAGCTTCCATACATTGGCTCCTGACTGTGACTCAAAGGCCCCCCTCCTCACCAAGGCTGAATATGTTGCATTGGCTGTCTCTCTAGTGGGAGTGCCAGAGCTTGCAGCGCGAAATTCAAGGAACATAAACAGCCTGGCATGTACCCTAGCTAAAAGCCTAAACACCACCTCCCATGCTCTAGATGCCTTAAACAAGGAATTAAGGCAAGTCAGAGAAGCAACCCTTGAGAATAGAGCAGCTATTGACTACTTATTGTTAAGGCACAATCATGGCTGTGAAGAATTCCATGGGCTCTGCTGTTTCAACCTATCTGACCAATCTGGACTAATTGAACAAGATATCAAACATTTAAAAGAACTAGCACAGAACATTGGACACAACCAATCATCCTGGGACCTTTCCTGGCTCTTCTCATGGTTACCAGACTTCCATTGGTTGAAAATTCTCATTGCTAGCATAATCACAGTCATAGTAGGTGGAGCCCTCCTTTGTTGCCTATGCCAATTAATTCCTTTAGGGTTGAGGTGCCTAAAGATCTGCACAACTCCCATCAGAGGCAAAGAACAGAGCAAGAAAACCTCTCTCATGATGTGCCAAATTGATCACCACTACCGAGTATATGAACCAGTTGGGCTGATCACTGAAACACCAGTGATAGCCCAAAATGGGGGAATTGATAAGAGCAGGACACCCCCTCCTCACCCCAAAGAAGAAATATCTTGGCAAACACAGGAAGAACCCAATACAAACTAGTCATAAACAAACACTTAACACACACTGGCTACAAGAAATGCAGAACCGGCTAACAGCAATTGGGATTGACAGGATTAGAATAGAAAACCCAAAAGGTACACAACAATAAAATAATTAACACCGAATCCCTCCTGGAGCAAAAATTAACACCTTTTAGACAGAATTGAGAAGGAAAATTAACCCAACAGTAGACACTGACCAACAAAGACAAATTTAAAGACAAATTTAAACTCACCAATCAGAAATGACAATTTTGGAAACCATGAAAGGGTATAAGAACTCATGTTTAATGACCATTCTGTCTAGCTAGCCGGGGATTCATGCTGAATTGTCACTCAACTTTAATCTCCGTGATTAAACCTCTCTTTCCAGTAGCTGGCTTCACGTTCTATTTGTTCTCCTCTGCGCTGCTTGGGAGAATCCCGGCTGGAAGAGCCTGAACGGGGGAATTCTTCCCAACAGTAGGAAATACCAATTAAATTCTCCTTGATAGGTGGCCGTCCAATCTCTTCTTAGAAACCTCCAGTGACCAAGTACCTGTAACCTTCTGTTATATGGATCTTATTAACAGGCATTCCTCACATTCCTTACCCATGAATTAGGGTTATTCATACTATGTGAGCAGAAATCTTTCTTCTTTACTTTTTGCTTCATAGACCTATTGCAAATTTCACTCCTCTGGAACAAAATTAGGCATGAGAAGTTCCAATGGAGATGTAACCTGTTTACAGATTCAGTTATGAGCAAGTCTGGGTAGCTTGCAGACATCAAAAGGGATTGTCTGTATCTCTGGGGGGTGTGTGTGTCTGTGTGTGACTGTCCCATTAGGCTGGTGCCATGACAGATGGTGCATAGTTGACAGCTCTGAATGGAATTGCTGTATACTGTGGATGGTTTTCTCAGAAGACAGGTAAAGAAACGTTCCATAGTCTTTGAATATAACTAAGTATTCAATATAAAGGTGACAGAACTGGCAGTGATGACAAAACTGACAGTTCTTATTAGATGAAAGTCATTGACAAAATTTACTACTAATTGGAAACCTTTTGTGGACTTTTTGCAGGAAACGGAAAGAAACCACATTATGATGTATGGATTCAATGACTAGTAACATTTATTGATTATTTGGAAACATGAAAGCTATAGTTTCATGCTATAGTAAGGGATGAATTTCAGTTTTAGCTATATTTTCTGTAAAAGAAGGCAGAAGTAACTTTTTATCTACAGTTTTGTTTCTATAGTTTTGCTTTTTTGCACTTTTATTTCCTATCTCTTTTTCTTATCTTTTTCTCTCTCTGACCATTTCTCTTAGTTAATTTTTACTTTGTTTTATGAAAAAAATAATAAAGTTAGATACCATAAAAAAGAATATAACTAAATATGAGAAGAGGTTTTATTTTAATGTAAAATTATGTTTCTATGAATGTGACTGGTCTGCTAGCAAAGATAGCACCTGGATCATCATTATAATTGGAATTAATGTACTGTATACCAATCCATTCTTTGTACATTGCAAGGAAAATTCACCACATTTTGAAATAATTCATCCTTTTTTTTTCTTTTGCTTTAATATATTGCTCTCTCATTTCTTAGCAAGCAAAGACTTTTTCTTATCACATTTTCCTGTTCAACTATTCTCTTAAAGGTAGTTCACATTATTATCCCCATGATCAAATAATGCAATTAAACTAACACTTTTTTTCTGTCAAAAATCTTTGCAACCTTTCTTTGTTGCTAATAATGATGGTGAAACCTGCAAAGATTTTTTTATTTACTTATAACATTTCCATGTTGCCCAAATCAAACAACTCTGTTTAGCATTCAAAAGAATCTCCAGCAACATCACCCCAACAGAATAATTCAAAACAATAAATGCAAGACAAGCAGAATAAAATTTGGTATTATCCTTCATTCTTACTGGTTATATATTAAAAATAAAAACGTTCAAGCTTACCTAACAAGAAACATTTTAAGAAGTTTTCTAAAGGCCAGAAGTGAGCAGACCAAGCCCTTCTCTGAGATCACTTCACCTCACTTCAGGTAAGGGCATAATATGAAGCAGGTCCTCTCTAGGTGCCCTGGCAGAATCTGGAGAAGGTGATCTCTGAGGAAACTGACTTTGTGCCATTAGGGCTTTAGAGAGGATAACTACTGCAATGTGTCAGAATCCAATTATATCTTATTTCTAGCTATCTACTCTGAGAAAACCCAATTCTTACTCTCTTTTGGATTCTGTCATACTACAAGGGGGGGGGGAGTAAACACGGGTGTTTATGACTGGCATTCCTCCTATCAACTACAAAGGAACATCCTCTGTGGATTCCCTCTGTGGAGTACTAACAATAACAATGCGGCCATCAGCCTTTGATCTCACTCCCTATGAAGCCTCCTTTTACCGGCAGCAAGGAAAAAGGGGGGAAAGATTGCAACGTTTGGGATTCCGATGGATTTAACACCCAGCCATCTGCCAATTTGAATTGACCGGAAGGAATGTGGAGTGGGGCTGCCTGGGAACACTTTAAAACATTGAATGGTCAATGGGGTTCTTCAGATCGTGTCTAGCATGCCTTCAGTCAGTTTTTCTTAATAAAGATTCCTGTTGGAAGAACCGTTCCAAGAGCTCTGTCTTGTTAAGATGTAAATTGAGGTGGGTCCTGACATTAGACAGGATCTGCAAAATTAGTCAACCTGGAAGGAAGAACCTTGCCGGGGGACTTTGCAAAAATTACCATGTCAGACGATGAAGCAGGGAAGGGGGAAAGCCCCCCGGAGAGGGAGCCATTGCCCTGACTGGAAACCTGCCAAATATTCGGATCTGAAGGGTCAGATTCCTCAGGAGAAGAGGTGGTGGAGACGCGTAACCACAAGCCTCAGTGGTCAATGGGCGTTGGAAAGAAAAGCGAGTGGGAAAAGAAATCAAGAAAGGTGACCCTGAGACGGGGGGCCAACCAACCAGGATGGAAGCAGGAGATGGAGAGATCCCTGCATACAAGCGAAGATGAAGGAAGCTGGGCACAGCACTCGAACTGGATCCTAGAGAAAGCTATCGACTTGATGAAGAGAACCCTCAGCTCCCTAGGAGAGGAGGATCCTGAGCCCCACGGCCGTACCAACTCCTGGAACCACAACTGGAGAGACACTGAGGGGGAATTGGAACCCGCAGCCCCGGGGACATCCACTGATCCAGTAGTCCCCACCCCCCACCGACCTGCAGATGGCGATCCGGATGGAAGACAATACCGACGAAGAAGGCACCGATCCATTCAAAGACTCCCGCCGCTGGATGCGAAATTCAAGGGAGAGCCGACACGCTTGGGGTTTTTCCTAACCCAAGTCCTTGGCTACATGGAGGAACACGGGCGACACATCCCTAGCGACAAAGCCCATATCCGGATTGTGCAATCTGCTCTGGATGGACCGGCCACCGATTGGGTGGTGAATATGCATGATTCCAATGCCCCAGAGCTCAACGACTTCAAACGTTTCATGTCCTCTCTGAGAAGGCAATTTGAAGACCCCCTGGCTGATCGCAAAGCACACGAAAGAATCAAAACGATGAGGCAAGGCAGACGGCCAGTAGCCGAATATACACAAGAATTCCGAACCATTGCCAGCAAGCTGAACTGGCCGGAAGACATCCTCCTTAGCCATTTCAAAGACGGTCTGAATTACGACCTATATGACGCTTGCCTGCCCCGGGGGGATCCACACCAACTCGATGAATGGTACGTCCTGGCAGAGGAAGCAGAGATCGACCTACTGAAGAGGCACCGCCGAGGAAAACAATGGAGCCGCTCACCGCCTGAACCGACGCGCGAACCAGCGAAGCCATCGGCTATGGCCAAGAAATCAATGGGCTGTTTCAAATGCGGGAGAGAGGGGCATCGGGCTGTAGAATGCCGCTCGAAAGCCCCCCAGCACAACCCAGACAGACCACCGGCCAGCAAATCCGGGAAGTCCCCAGCTAAGTCAAAAGAATCTGCCATGAGAGGGATAGAGGCTGTGGAATCCCCTACCTCTGCCCATCGTGGGGAAAGAGCTCCAGCCTACACCGCAGGGCCGGTGGATGCCCCAGATGACAGCTCGGAGGGTGAACCACTGGTAAGTGGATCCATCCCACCCATCCTCAAGACAGTGACTATATTAGCCCCTTCCATGCCCGAAGCTGTCAAAGTGAAAGCCTTAATAGACTCTGGCTGCACCCGCTGCCTAATTAGCCCGACACTAGTGGGAAATTTGGGCATTCCAGTGAGGAGGCTGGAACAACCAATCTCATTTGGCCAGTTAGATGGGTCCATAGCAGGGGGGGTGCCAGCTACCCTAACCACATTACCAATCCACCTATCCCTGGGAAATCATGAGGAAGACATAACATTTGTAGTGACCCCAGGCATGGAATGCCTGATGATCCTAGGGCTGGAATGGTTAACAAAATGGAACTCCTGGGTAAACTGGAGGATGAAAGAAATCAATTTCCTGAAAGAGGACCCTACAGACTTAAAACCCCAAGGGGATCTACCAAAATTAAAAATGGAAATAGCGTCCATGGGTGAAGAAAAGGGGCTACCAGAAATACCAGAGGAATACAGAGATCTGGCTGAGGTTTTCAGTGAGGAGAGGGCGGATGAGCTTCCCCCCCACTGACCCACGGACTGTGCCATAGAATTCAAGCCCGGGGCAAAACTCCCGAAGCCCAGATTATACTCCATGAGCCCAAAGGAGAAGGAGGAAATGGAGACATTTATAAAGAAAAACCTAGAAAGGGGGTTCATTGAACCAGCCAAGCCTAAGGTGGCCACTCCGGTCCTCTTTAGAGAGAAGAAGGATGGCTCTCTACGTTTATGTGTAGACTACCAGCTTTTGAATGCAATCAGTGAAAGCAACCTATACCCCCTACCCCTCATGAAGGACATGTTATCACACCTATCGAAAGATTTTTTTTTTACTAAACTAGATCTAAGGGAAGCGTATTACCGCGTGAGAATTAGGGAAGGAGATGAATGGAAAACCGCATTTAACTGCCCAATGGGGTGCTACAAATTCAAAGTTTTGCCATTTGGATTACAAGGGGGCCCCGCAGTATTTATGCAATTAATCAATGAGGTACTAAGGGAGCACCTATTTAAGGGGGTCCTGGTTTATTTAGACGACATCCTTATCTTCACCGAATCAAAAGAGGAACATGTCAACATAGTCAGAGCGGTTTTAAAGAAACTGCGAGCCACCCACCTATGTGCCAAATTATCAAAATGCGAATTTAACCAGGAAAGAATAGACTACCTAGGTTACCGCATATCCCCACAGGGCATTGAAATGGACCCAGAAAAGGTCAGGGCAGTATTACAATGGGCACCACCTCGCACAAGAAAGCAATTGCAAAGTTTCCTGGGTTTTGCAAACTTTTACCGCCAATTCATCCCCTCATTTGCCCAGATAGCTCTGCCCCTCACGAACTTACTAAAAACGAAGGGAGAATCCTCAGTGAAACCTAGCCAGCCACTAAAATGGACAATGGAATGCCAAGTGGCATTTGAGAGATTAAAGAGGCTTTTTTCTGCCGAACCAGTACTGAGGCACCCAGACATGGACAAACCCTTCATAATACAGACGGATGCAAGTGATGTGGCAGTGGGGGCTGTACTATTACAAGAAAATGATGAAGGAATATTGCAACCCTGCGCGTATACAACCAGGAAATTCACTGAAACGGAACAGCGCTGGCCCGTGTGGGAGAAAGAGGCATATGGGATACGTTGGTCATTACTTACATGGCGCCAATTCCTTGAAGGCAATAAAATCCCTTTCCAGGTGTGGACAGACCACAAAAATTTGGAAGCCTTGAAAACACCCAGAAAGCTCAACCCCAAGCAAGCCCGCTGGTCCCAGCATTTTCACCAATTCAATTTTAAGCTCAAGCATTTGCCGGGGGGAAAGAACTTTCTGGCAGATGCATTATCTCGCATGCCCCAATATAACAGCACGCGAACCACTGACTCTAAACCGATCATGGGAGAATCACAACTGGCCGCGCCAGTGACTACCAGAGCCCAAGTTAAATTAAAACCACAGCTGGATAGCCAGACCGGAATTGAATTCCGGAAAAGTTTGGAAACAGATGAATGGTTCCAGAAAAATAAACACGTGTGCACAATGAAAGACGGACTGCCTTGGGTGGGGGAGAAGTTATATATACCGACCACCCAAAGGATCACATTCATGCAACTTTGCCACGACACAAAATCAGCAGGTCATTTTGGATTTGTAAAAACATTGCACTTAATTAAACGGCAATTTTGGTGGCCATCCATGAAAAAAGACATAGAAAGTTACGTGGCCAGCTGTCCAAAGTGTGCAACTGCAAAAAGGTTGCAAGGGAAATTGCCAGGACTGTTACAAACAGTGGCAAATCCCTCAGCCCCCTGGAAGGAAATAGCCATGGATTTTATAGTGGAATTACCAGAAAGCAATGGGAATACTGTCATTTGGATGGTCACAGACCTATTTTCCAAACAGGTTCACTTTATTCCTTGCCAAAAGATCCCCACCGCAAAAGCTTTAGCGAAACTTTTCGTGCAACATATTTACAGATTGCATGGGGCACCCCAACACATCATATTTGATAGGGGAGTGCAATTTACATCTGCATTTTGGAAGGAATTTCTATCTCTTTTAGGGACCACCCAGGGACTGATGTCTAGCCATCATCCTCAGGGAAATGGTCAATCAGAAAAATGTAACGCAGTACTTGAGCAATATTTAAGATGTTTTCTTAATTTCCAGCAGTCAGATTGGACGGACTTGTTGCCTTTTGCAGAGGTTGCCTACAATAATGCAGTCCACTCCAGCACAGGTTACACTCCTTTTCAAATAGCTACCGGTCAAAGTTTCAACCCCATGCCAGAACTAACCCCAAACGAACCGGCAATCCCATCACTGAAAGAATGGATGGAACAATTACAAAACACCTGGCCAATAGTTAGAAAAGCTCTAGAGGAAGCTAGGCAAGCATACAAAGCACAAGCAGATAAGAAAAGGGTGGAGCCCACACCATTCATTATAGGAGAAATGGTGTACTTGTCTACAAAATACTTAAAATCCATACAACCCTGTAAAAAACTTGGACCAAAATATATAGGGCCTTTTCCAATTAAAAGAATCATAAACCCAGTAACAGTAGAATTACAATTACCCAAGAATCTTAGGCAAATACACCCAATTTTCCACTGCAGTTTGCTGAAAAGAGAACAACAGTCAACAGCCAGAGGGCAGGTCCCACCACTGTTCTGCAGTGGTGGGACCTGCCCTCTGGCTGTGTATTCTATATCAACTACAGCTCCCAAATCATTGTTAAAGGCAGATTCATATGAGACACATTGCACAGTTCTTTTGTGTATGATGATAAAGGCAGGAGTCAGTACTACAAATGCTTCCACAAATGGAATTGAATATGCCATGCTATGCTTATGCTATGTTACACTCATTAAGGCAGTGTTTCTCAACCTTAGGAACTTCATGGTCTCCTGCCTTGGACCAGGATTGAACTACAAAACCTCCAAGGTCTCCTCCAATCCAATGACACTACATTACGCTACGCTACACTACACTACATTATATATACTATACTATCTAATAAAAGCAAAAGTATCAGTATCATCAAGAAAAGTGGAACTTGTTATACAGGTAGTCCTTGACTTGTAACCTTGAACAGTAACCATTCAAAGTTACAACTGTACTGAAAAAAGTGACTTATGATCATTTTCCATACTTACAACCATTGCATCATGTGTTCAAAATTCAGATGATTAGCAACTGACTCATATTTATGATGGTTGCTGTGTCCCAGGGCCATGTGATCACCTTTTGCGACCTTCTGACAAGCAAAGTCAATGAGGAAACCAGATTCACTTAACAACCTTGTTATTAACATAACAACTGAGGTGATTCACTTAACAACTGTGGGGCACAACTCAACAAATGTCTCACTTAACAACAGAAATTTTGAGCTCAATTGTAGTTGTAAGTCAAGGATTACCTGTACTTAACCTATAGTTATGTATGAACATGCAGCTGCTAGCTGAGAAAGATCCTTCATCCACTGAGAAATTGACTCTTCAATCATGAAATGTCCATGGTGTATTAAATTGATGCATGTTTAAGGAAAGGCTTATTACCGAAGAGTTCATTGCTTATTTTAAAATTGAATTAAGGATCTTAATGGAACAATCTTTAATGTGTGACTGCAATTACCCAGAGGAATTTACAAATGAACTTAAATGTTGTATCTCAACAGGATTGCTTATTAAAGTCCAATCTGAAGTAATTTACATTTGCCAGTTTAGAACTTTGAAAGCAGAAGTCTCTAGAGATGAAGGAAATGAAATAAATTTCAAAAATAAATCTGTCTTTTTAAAAATGATTTGTGAGAATCTGAAGGGTATATTATTCTTAGAGCTTGGGAATAACTACTTTTATAGAAATCTATTGTCAGCTTTATTTAGTTAATTTGTAGCCTGGGGCTAAATATTTAGGTAGAGTTTTTGAGAAGTATCTCTGTTGTCTATATCTGTGTGCATGCTATGAAACTTTATGATCATAGTTAATCAAGAACTATTGAGTGCCTATTGACTGCTTATGATTAGGTGCTCAAATACTTTTAGTTATAAATCACAGTTCCTCCAAGGACATTTCAACAGTCTCTTTGATCCCCTTATTTGTGGTCATCTCTCAATTTTGCAATATATAATTCATCACTTTTTGCATCAAATTCTCAAAGCATATGAGTTTCTGCTTTCTGATTATCTTTTTAAAGGAGCAGCCATTTATATTTGGTCCAAGGCTGATTAATTAGTTCTTCTTTCAGTCCATGACACTTTTACTATCCAGGCCCATAATTCAAAATATCTTTTCCCACCCTTTCTTTGATGTCTAGCTTTCATGTTGTACATTATATCAGGAAGGCCATTGTGTTAATTACTCTGATCTTTGATATTATTGAAATGTCCTTATCTTTCAAGAAAGTTGCTTGTTATTGCCTTCCTTCCTAGGCAAGCCTTCCCTTTATTGCCTTGAACCCCAAGGAAACAAATGTAAATTCAATAAGCATATTTACTTATATTACTTTTGTTATCTTAACAAAATTAATCCAGATTTTAAATGTTGGGCTTCTTAAATCTCATAATGAACTGGCCTACATTAATAAACGATGTTATTTGCATATCTCAAACCATTTGTGTTTTTACTTTAATTTGTCTTTTTTAATCCTGAGTTTAGAAAATGCTGTCTATCTTAAAGAGATCTGAGGACATGACATCATGCATTGCAGGTAGTCCTCAACTTATGACCACAACTGAGCCCAAAATTTATCTTGTTAAGTGAGAATTTTGTTAAGTGAATTGTCCTCCATTTTACAATCCTTCTTGCCACAGTTGTTAAGAGAATCACTGCTGTTGATAAGTTGGTAAACTGGTTGTCAAGTGAATCTGGCTTCCCCACTGATTTTGCTTGTCAGAAGGTTGCAAAAGGGAATCATGTGACCCTGGGAAACAGCCTCATAACAGGTCATAAGTATGAACCAGTTGCTAAGCATCTGAATTTTGATCACATGATCCTGGGGCTACTACAAAGGTTGTAAGTGTGAAAAATGGTCATAAGTCACACATGGTAACTTTGAACAATCACTAAATGAACTGTTGTAAGCGGAGGACTAACTCTATCTCCTTGTCTTCTTTCTCTGTACCATTGTTTCTTTGGATTTAATTCTTACAGCAACTTCAGAAGAATAATCAAGATGTCCATTATCCTTAATAAGCTCCACACTGAACTGTAGTCTGTGAAAGGAAGGAAAATCTTCTTGTATTGTTCTCTCCATCATCCATTTTACATTAACTATCTGATCCTATGGCCTTCTGTCTTTTCTGAAATTTGGCTTTCTTTATTCATGGCTCATATTTTTTAAGATCTTAAACAAATCTTTGCTTGAGGGAGGACTTAATGGAGTGATCCTGTAATTTGCACATTCTCTGGCATCTAATTTCTTCAGTGTAGGAATCTGCCCTAATCTTGTCTGATTTCTAAGCTGTATAGTTAACATAAATTTATTATTGTAATTGTCTATTTTTTACAGCTTGAAATAGTTTGCTGGGCCCACTGGTCTCCTATTTCACAGTTGTCTATGCAATCAGTTTCTGAATATATTCTCTCTCTATAAATCTTTTTCTATAATCCCATTTGTTTGGGGGTTTCCTCATCGTCTTTCATCCTGCTTTAATCCTGTTTGCTCCTATCTTATCTCCTCTGTGATTAGAAAGGCCCATTCCTATTTTAGCTGTACAATTCCCTGTGATTTTTTTTAAAAAAATCACCTTTAAAAGAGCACATTTTTGTTTTAAAAAAATCTAGTTAGGTACTTCTATTTGCTGCCTTTCTTGATTAAGGTGTCAGGACTGAGAATTTAGTGTTTTGTGTTTTATTCTTTATCTTTCTCTATTGTAATAATAGTCTGAAATTTACTCTTTTTCTCTTGGAGATTTTGAGATTTTTTTTTCTTACTTGATTTTCACAGTCTCTAGTATCTCTTTTTATGGCTCTTTGGTATAAGTTAAGAATGCTGAATTTGTTCCTTAAGTTGTTGAGTATATGACTATATATTTTCCACATCATATTTTACTGGCACACCTATTTTCTATAATTTTCCAAGTTGAACCCATATATCTGACACCAATCATTCATGGTGTCTCACAATGTGCATCTGACATTTCTCCATCTTCTTCATTTTGTTATGTTTTCTGTTGAATTCCACTATTCTTCTGGCAGTCTTCATAGGTACAGTCTCGTGTTGAAGCAGCAACATCTGCTGCTTTAACCTGTCCCTGCATTTCAGTCACCCATTAGTAATAATTCTAGAACCTGCATCTAATAGCTCTTACCATCCATCATAGAATCCCTTAATGTCTTCTGTAGTAAGCTATGTAAAGCATAATAAAGAACATCTTCTCCTCCATGCATATTCAAAAATTGCACAATCACAAATCATCGCTTTCCAGACACCATTCTTTTAGTAATTAGCTACTGGACTGGCAAAGATTGTCCTAACAGGAAACTTTTTCCATTAACACCTTTCCTTGTTTTGATCAAAATAAAGGTTATCCTCTGGTATCTTATCCATTCTTGACTGAATCAAGGCAGATCTTTCTTAGAGCTGTTCAAAATAAGAATTGATCACTAGCATTCCCACAAAAATGTCAACCTCACACAGATCTCTCATTTTTTATTTAAACTTACCTTTTGACTAGAATAATATTCTGCCTTCCCTGTGTTGTTTATTGTTCAGTCAATGAATTATTCAGTCATTGTTGACCTCCATTCTTCTTTATTCTATGACAGGTATATATGTTTGTGTAACAATACACCTGACATATAACCACTAATAGTAATACAGTAGATACAATTATGAATTAGATTGAACATGAGCTGAACATGTATCTTTTTTGAGTAACATTTCCATTCCATTCTTTTGTAGGAACTAATGCTGTGAAAATTATACCATGTAGTCATCTAAATTAAAAGTGGTCAATTCTGGTCCACCTAAATCTAGTTATTCTTAAAAATGCTCATTTTAAAACACTCATCCTTTTTGCCTTGATGATTTCAAGTTTACTTTAGTTCACATTGTTCACATTTGATGTTCCTTTTGCATATGATCCATGTAACTATTGTCTATGACCTATCTCCCTATATGTTCCTATGAAAATTCTGCCCTGGAGGAACATCTTCCCACTTGTGGGTATTAGCTGGCAATGGTCTTCAAGAGCAGCCCCATATAGAGTCCATTGCAATACTTGAGATGTGAGGTGATTAGAATGTGATTGACTGTATTAAGGGCTTCCCAAATCAGGCAAGGGTGAATAAGATGGAGGTGTGCAAAGGCCTTCTTAGTTGCAGCTGTCACCTGCTCTTCCAGAAAGTGCACCATCCAAGTGGACCCTATCTAAGATTAAAAATGGAAAATTGCTGGATAATAACCCCAGCCATTCAGTCTTGGTAGGACTGAATTGGAGGTGATTGTTTCCCATCCAGGCTCACATAACCTACAGGCACTGGGACAGGATCTTCATAGGCTCTCTTGGCCAGCCTGGAGTTGAAAGCTGTAGTTGGGAATCATCAGTGTATTGATAATACCAGATCCCAAATTAACAAATTACCTCACCTAGAAGTTTTGTGTAGATGTTAAATAAGAAGGAAGAGCCCTGTTGCACCCCACAAAAGGAGGCTCCTAGAAGCAAACACACTCCCTCCCTGCCAACATTGACTAGAACTGTAATGGTATGTTAGAAAGACCTTGGGAGAGTGGGCAAAGAGATGCTGCCAAGGGAATGGTCAGATAAGAAACAGCGTAGTCTGCAACTGGAGAGTGGGCAGGAGAAGAGGCTCAGAAAGAACCCTCCTAGTTTCTCAGCCTGTAAAGGAGATGGACAGGGGGAAGGATTATACTTTCAGATTTGCAAGATGCTGTCAATGAACTTTACAATTAAATAGAATTAGGCCCCCTGCTTGTGATTTCTATCTAGTTTATCCCTGGAGACCTACAAGAACTGGCCAAGAAAGAAGGAAGAGAATCATTATAACAGTTCCTCCTATTTCCAATGTCTCAATCAATCCAGAAAGACAATGCAGTTGATGGCATCAAAAGTCATTGAGAAATCAAGGAGCACAAGGATGGATAGATGGATGGATGGATAGACCACCTCTATGCCAGCTCGGCCACAGGTCCTCCATAAGTGCAAGCAAGGCTGTCTCCAGATTGAATCCCAGCATGAAACCCAACTGAAATGCATCTAGATCAGGGGTATCAAACTGGCAGCCCGCAGGCCAGATGTGTCACACGCAGACCATGCCCACCCCGGCTCCTCAAAGGTAAAAAACATCATGATAGGTCATGTGACATGATCAAGTTTGACACCCGTGATCTAGATAATCTTCTGGAGTATCATCATGTGTGTTAGATCAATAACAATATTTATTTTTAACTTTAATTAAAGTTATTTTATGAATGAGCCTATGCAAAGCTTAAACAGAAACCTACTTAGGTTCCACTCTTCCTTGGTAATGGATTGCTTCCTCCCTGCTCCCAATTGATATTAAATTATTATTAAATTTTTATGCCACCCATCTCCCCTACAAGCTTTTAGAAGACCAATTTGACTGAAGTTACAGTGTCATTGCCCATTCTCTGTCGAATACTTTCTCCAAGCTTCTTGTTCTCTTTTGACTCTGCCCTTTTCTTCCCCTTTGTCTTTGTCTTGAATCCTGTCTCTTTCTCCTTATCTATTTAATCTAGCTGGAGCCAATTTGACAAGATTTTTCCCAGCACAGCATAACTGACTGTCCACCCCAATAGCTCTCATTTTAGAAATTGTGTGTCAGCAAGAGCTGCCAAAGTCAGAAGTTATCAGATCAGTAAGTACCACAAGTGCTAAAAGAAACATTTTATTATTTATCATATACAACTTTAAGATGACAAGTTAGACTTTATTGTCTGCGCAAAGTGCTCCTGCTTGGAGAATGCATTTCCAAATTACTAGAAATTTGTTCTATGGGAATAAAATAGAATAAAGATTAAATTCTTTCATGTGTGACAACATGTTTACTGCTGTTCCCTGGCATTTTGATGGGCTGATTTTTTTCTGTTTTGTAAGGAAATCTTACAAAACACATTTTGATTTTAGGAAATACCAGATTTGTATTTGGTTAATTATGGTATGTCAAGGAAGACATCTATGGCATACCACGTCATGACATCCATAACCATAATTAATATATAATGCATAGTAAAGCATATAAATTATATTATTTTTTATTTTACATGCATTTTCCTCCTCCACTTTCCATTTTTAAAAACATAAAATATGCAAATTATTATCATGCTCATCATCAAGACAATATAATAGTTTATTTAGGGCATTGGACTATAAATACATGCTTGCTACCCTATATATAAACTCCTTAAATTACGAGAAATGCAGATTTTATAATGAAAACTAATGCCTCTAAGACATTTGTTTCGTTTTCTTATATATTTATAATATAAAAATGTAATCTTTTTTTTCTTATGATACATATATTAGGGTGGGTTTTGTTTTGTTTTGGGGTTTTTTTTGGCTGTTTTTCACTTAGTCTCCACTCCTGATAATTGCCTGGATGGGACCCTGAAGTTTTCTTGGCAAGATTTTAGAAGTGGTTTGTCATTGCCTCCTTCCTAGGACACAGTTTTGAGCCCATCATTCATAGCAAGAATGATAGGCTCAAAATTACACAGCTCTCTTTGTACCTAAAGCAGGATTAGAACTCATCCAGTCTCCCAGTTTCTACCCTAATGCCTTTAGCCCCTATATCAAATGAACTTTCATAATATGACATATTGCTCATCAAATTAAGTTAATATTTCTCATGCCATAATCTTAGATACTTTTGCTATCTACCACAGATACAGTACATTCTGTAGTGCTGTATGGGCACATGGTTGTGTAATGTAATGGAAATAATTTTAATAGAATTCCTAAAACCAGTTTTAGTTTCATTTGGAGTTAATGAAGCTGAGATTTTAAAAATAAAAACATAAAGCAAATTTTAGATATAAAAATTGGAATTAAAACCCTGGAATGCAGTGCCTTCTCCTGCTGCTCCCAGCCTCCTCCGCCATGTGCAGAGAGAGAGACAGAGACAGAGAGAGGCACTTGTGCTTCGCTTCCCTACTCTCTCTCTCTCTCTCTCTCTCTCTCATGCAGACTTGCCCCCTCGTGGGGCTCCTGATTGGCCCTGCACCCGGGTGCCCCTCCCCCTGGGGGAAGCGCAGCCAGGAAGTCCCTTTCCTGGGCTGGCCCCGTCCGAGGAGCACATGGCTGGGGAGCCGCGTGGGGAAGCCCTGGGATCCCCCCTGGGAGTGGCCCGCTGGAGCCTCTGCTGAGCAGGCCAGCCCTCCCGCAAGCCCCAGGAAAGGAGTCTGCCCCGTTTAGGAGTTGTCCCCGAAGTCCCGCGCTTCCCCTGAAGCCCACCGGGAGATGGGAAGGGAGGTGGCAGCAGCTGTCTCTCAAGGGACCTCTCGCCAGCCCGGTGGATCCGCTGGGGGACCCCCGCCCGGGAAAGGGAGGTAGGCAAAGAGCGCCAGATCCCCCAAGGGGGAAGCTTGCTCCATCCTTCCTTTCCTTTTGGACACTGTTTCTGAAAAGGGGGGGACCCAATTGGAGCAGGAGGACCTCTCCCCAGCCCATCCCCACCACACCTGCCGGGGTCCTGCGGCTTCCCAGGGAGCCTGGCTCGGGGCTGGGGGGGGAGGAAGCCAGGCGCTGTAGGAGCCCCAGAGCCAGAGGGAAGAAGGGCCGCCTGGAAGGATCCTCTCCTTGGGGCAGGGGGTCCTGGGAGCCCAGCTCCCCCCATGGCTGGGCTTCCCCCCCGAGTATCCTGCAGGCTGCTTTGCAGGGGGGGCTGCGGTGGGATCCCCAGATGGGCAGGGCAGGGAATTGGGTCTTCTGTAAGACCCTGGGGTGTCTCTTCCTGATTCTGCTCAGCTCCGGGTCTTTGCTCTGAAGGGAGCTCAGCTAAGCGGCTTTGGGGGTCTTCCAAGGGGGGCTGGCTGTGCCGCTCACTGGTCAGAGCTGGAGGGTCTACCCCCTCCCCGAGAGGGTCCACAGAGCCCAGCCGTGTCCTGGGATGGAGCCCCTGACTCAACCAGGAAGAGAGAGCGAGAAAAGAGCTTTGGGTTCTGCTTCCATCCCCCGCAGGGAATTTGGATTGTGGCAGATGTGAACTGGCCTCAGGGGAGCGATGGACACCGAGAGAGGTAACCCCCCCGGGTTATCCCGGAAATTTTCTGGGAAACCCAGGAGAAGGGGAGGGGAGGGGAGAGGAGAAAGAGAGAGGGAGAGGGAGAGGAAAGAGAGAGAGAGAAAGAGAAAGAGAGAGAGAGAGGGAGAGGAGAGAGAGAGAATATGAAAATCCTTCATCACCTGTTGGGATGAAGGAGAAAAGTTTTCCCCCCCTCTTTCTCCTGCATAAAATTTTGTTTTCTTTGTAGCAGTTCATTGATTTCATAAATGCAACACACTATAGTTTTTTTTTATACATAGCATAAAGGTAAAAAAGGATATATGCAGTGTTATCTTCATTTTAGATGTCAAAAGGGTTTTGTGGCTCCCAGTGTTTTCTTTTCTGTGAGAAACGGGTCCAAGTGGCTCTTTGAGTGTTTAAGGTTGCCGACCCCTGCCCTAATCTATATCTAAAAAGCCATGGTGGCACAGTGGTTAGAATGCAGTACTGCAGGCTAACTCACTGCTTATTCCAGGAGTTCAGTTCTGAATGGCTCAAGGTTGACTCAGCCTTCCACCCTTCTGAGGTCGGTAAAATGAGGATCCAGATTGTTGGGGGCAATATGCTGACTCTGTAAAGCGCTTATAGAGGGCTGTAAAGCACTGTGAAGTGGTATATAAGTCTAAGTGCTATTGCTATTGCTAAAAAGCCACACACAACAGCCACCATATACATACCACACACAGAACAACCCAAAGCACATAGAGATGTTCCCTGAGGATGGGGTCCAACATGAGTCTGAAAGCTCAGAAGATTTTGGGTTCAACTGTAGTTGTAAATCAAGGACTACCTGTACTCATGATTTGTGCTTGTCTGGACTACTTCGGAGGGCTCACAACTGCAGAAGCAATTAAAAGGTATTTATTTCCAAAACCTGATGTGTAACAATATATTTGAAAGGGTCAGCTTGATATTTACACCATTCCTTATTTTCTAGCAGAACAAAATGTTTCCAAACACTCACTGCATTTAAGGGTACACAATTTCTTTTTAAATTCAGTCTTTCAAAAATTGTTCTTGCAGCTGCTGACTGCTGATTGTTATATTTAAATGAAAGGATTCATCTACAAGCCATGAAGTTCAGTATTCAGAAGCTAGATGATTTCCTTTCTTGCCTGATTGACTGATAGGTAACATGAACCTTATGAAGCTGAATTCTCCATTTGCATATTCATGTCAACCTTTCCATGCTACTAATACCTTTTTCCCTTGACAGTATTTATAAAGAAGTGCTCGCTCTCTCTCTCTCTCTCTCTCTCTCTCTCTCTCTCTCTCTCTCTCTCTCTCTGTGAGAGAGAGATAAAGGCATGGCATATGATAATTATTTTAATCTCCTTCCTTCCTTCCTTCCTTCCTTTCTTCCTTCCTTCCTTCCTTCCTTCCTTCCTTCCTTCCTTCCTTCCTTCCTTCCTTCCTTCCTTCCTTCCTTCCTTCCTCTTAGCTCTGTTCTACCTTCCCTACTATTATCTTAATGTACGTATCTGAAAGTAAGTTGGGAAAAACTAATTTCAAAAGGTTCAATTACCTTCTGCCATCTCTCTCTCTCTCTCTCTTTCTCCCCCCCTCTCTCTGTGTGTGATAGAGAGACAGAGAGAGAGATGGCAGAAGGTAATTGAACCTTTTGAAATTAGTTTTTCCCAACTTGCTTTCAGATACATATATAAAGAAAATATCAGGGAAGGTAGAACAGAGCTAAGAGGAAGGAAGGAAAGAAGGAAGGAAGGGAGGGAGGGAGGAAGGGAGGAAGGGAGGAAGCAGGGAAGGAAGAGAAGAAGGGAGGGAGGAGATTAAAATAATTATCATCTGCCATGCCTTTATTTTTGAAAGATATTTACTGAAGAATTAGAAGACTACGTTATCAGTATTAGGAAGGAATCTAACTACTTAAAATTAAATTTGGAATGGAGGGAAGCTTAGTTCTGCTCCCAATTTTGTTCTCTTTGGGTCAAGCAATCTATGCCTGTCCTATCAAATTGAACATCTTTCTGTTCCAATTCAGATACCTTATATAAGCTGCCTAGGTGCTTTGTTTGTCCTTGGGACAGTAGAATTGCAGAGAAATAATATAACCACTTCTTTCAATGTAAGCTGCTGTCATAATATTGATAAAAGTATTAAACAAATTTGGTTACAGTTCCTTATAAGAAATTGAAAACCAAGGTTTTTAGCATTGAACAGAGGTATCCACAGGAGCTGCCAAAAACTTAAATTAGGAATCAACCCCTAAACTCCTATGCAGGTCAAACAAAAAGGGACTAGTGAAATCTAAAGATGAGAAGATAGATTTCTGCTTATGGTGATGAGCAAATATTTAATTTGACTTGAACAATTTAGATGGAACAGAAAAGGCTCACATTAATTAATTAAAATATCAATTAAATCTTGCTCATAGAAAACTGTGTGATAAAGACAGTACATTTACTCCATCAGGATCATTGAATCATCAGCATACAGAGAGAAGCTAAAATCAACAATAACTAGGCAACACCCTCTCTATGGCCTACAATCAGTTCATCAGAGATTAAAATCTGGGAAAAGCTTCCTTAGGTTGATGGAAGATTTCAAAGAATTCAAAAGTGGGGAGGATCTATGGAAAGCTACAAATAACCAACACTGGATGGAACCAATAAAGGAACTGGCACCTGGGTCTGGCGAAAGCTGGGAAGCATGGAAATTGAATAGTTGAATAGACTGTGTATCGGTACAGCAAGATCTAGAGATATTCTGAACAACCGGAGAGATCCAGTGGCTTCTGCCTTTTGCAATTGTGGTGACATGAAGAATAACAACACATATGTCTACCTGTCCTTTGTCTCCTGATCATTTGAAGACTTCATGGCAATGCAACAGAACACGCTAGTTTCTGGGCAAGATATGTTTAACTTGTGCATATTTTAATCTTGCATTTTATATTTTAAATTTTATGTTGTATAATATGCCTTATTTTAATGATGCTTCTGGCACCAATAAACAATCAGAATCATTTACCATGCGCTGGGATTTTTTTTTTCTTTCTTAAATTTTCATTTCTGGCTTGGAGTAAATATAGTTCAAAAACTCCTGTACTATCTCATTAAGACCTAACCTTTGGAACCCAGCTAGATTTTAAAAAAAGGTTGACTTTTTGTTTGTTTATCTGTTTGGGAAGACAGGTGACAACTGAAAATTGAAGATGAAGATGCTCTATATCTTAATCAGATATTAATTTATGTTGCATCTGTATATGCTTATATTTTCCTACTATGTATATTTGAATTGTATTTATTTACTGATTTTTTTTCTCTCCAAAATTCTTAATGGCAGACATAAAAGGCCTTAGAAGAGTGACATCTCTGCTTTCAAAAGTCTCTTCAGTCCCAGAGTGGAAACCACACAGAGCTAATGATAATTGAAACCAGATGTTCCTTATCAAAGCTTCCATTTAAAGGCAGCTTAGGAGGAAAATTCATAAATCTATGTCTTGACCTCAGTCCACCAGCCTTCTTCATATCATAGACTTTCATAAATTTTTATTCCTATAGTTCACGCAAATTATTATCAGGCATTGTTTTAATAAGCAGATCATTACTTCAGAATAGATTTAATTCTAAAGCAGAATTAAATCACAATCAATAGAAGCTCCAATCAAGGAGCATTGGAAATAGGAAACCTCTTTTAAAATACCATTATGATATTCTGAAGTTTATTATGAATTATTTTTATCTTAACATTTTGTTTTTGGTAATGAATTATAGACATTGGGCTGAAGAGTAATCCATGTATCTTTGAAAAGACAAGTCAAGGTGCAATTCCTTCCTGTAGTTTCATTAATTGCTGGTTGGTAGGGATCTGACAATGGGTCTCTGGAGCATCTGTGGATGGGAATTTAAAAAAAATGGCAGCACCAACTACATGATCAAAGCCCATGTATCTCTTTGTAAGTGCATCATGTATGCAGTACATATAAAAAGGGGCATACTCTTTTTGTGATATCATGGACAAAATCTTTCATTGTTGTCCCTAGGAGTAAAAAATGACTTGAGGGCACATAAGCAATTGGATGGTTCAGTTGGGATTGATTTCTTGATTTTTTTGATGCAAATTCATCACTCTTTGATGTTGATGTGGCTTGTCGGAGTCAATATGCAAATTATAAGATGTAAAAAATGGGAGCTCCTTGGCTGTCCCTATTTTAAGTTTTGAAGGGGAAAATCATGTTTCCCTCATGTTTTTAATCTGCCTTCTGTGATTATGCACTAAATTTTTACTATACTTCAGTATTGATAATTTAATTGTGTGGGGGGGAGAAGGTAGTTTTAATTCAAAAACCTCCTTAGAAACTACATTTTGCTACATTTTCATGGGAATAATATTTTTTACCTATCATAACAAGGAGTTATTAAGTGTGGAAGACATCACTTTGGACAAGATAAAATAGCTGTCTCTGCAGAATTAAATATACAACTTCTTCTATATAATTGCTAGAATGTATTTTGTTTTGTTCCCTAGAAGGTGATTTTCATGCTGCATGAATCATATGTTTTAATTCAGGAAGAGAATTTTCTATCAAGCACATTTGTGTTCTAGATTATTCTCCACACCCATATGACCATTTTTTAAAATGCAGAGTTAAAAACAAATAAGATTTTTGCACTATCCACCCTCTTTGCAATATATAATATACTATTGTATCTCTGGTCAAGATATACTGGTTTTTCTCTGTTCCCTTTTGTGTTTCACACTGGATAGAAGATTGAGAGAATGTAGGGTGTATTAGCTTTAAATTTGAGCTCTGTAGACCTGCTGGCACCATTAACAATAGTGGAGGCTCAGCACTTTGAACAGATATTATTTATTTTCACTAGCCAACAAAGATTAAATATCAAGCCCCCCTATTATTAGTGCTAGTGAAGTCCAGATTTACTGTATGATTAATCACTGAAGTCAGAATCATGGACAGAGAGTTTTTCCAGAAGTGGTTAAACCCTTCTTTTTAATAGGACTTGTAATTTACCATTTCACTATTATCGAGATCCTTTTTTGCTTTAATATGACTTGCCAACCTCTCAGAACTTCAAAGAGGTGGGAAGCACCATTTTCCGAAACCTTAATGATAATTAAGAACATTCTTTTGATTCTGATTTCCCCAAATGGCATACTTTTGATATGCCAATGAAAAGGCAAGGAAACTTTCTAAAATTATAATAGCTGACTAAAACTAATTGTCATTTAAATGTTAAAATGGGTAAGATTTGATCCCATTTAAACTAGAGCTCTTTCCTTTGAAATATGCTACCTTGTGAAGATGCCATTGGGGATTGTTTAAAAAAACCAAAACTCTTGACGTATTAAAGGGACTTCAGGAATTACAATGTGAAAAAATGTGCCTCCCTTCCCCCAATTACTCCAGATTTCAAAATGCAATTGCATCCGGGAATGGCTAATTCTACAGCATTAAGAAATCAGTCCATTGATAACAAGCCAACAAACAAAACTTGGATTGCTTCAAAGGCCTGTTTTCAAACTTGCAAAAAGTAGTGAGTCAAAGCAACAACGTTCTCCCCCCTCCCGTCAGCTCCAATCCTTTAGCAATATCCTGGGTAGGGATATATCCTGCCCACTTAAGCAGAGACAACACCTCTGATGAGTTTCTCTTGTAGTGCGGTTAATAACCAGATAGAGGAATCACATCCACCACTTTTGACTTTGATGCTAGGAAAGCAGGACTGTCTCCTCATTGGCGTCAAACAGTCCTCCTAAAGCATGCACACAATTTCAATTATTACAAGGCAATGTTACATGGATGAAGCCTGGTATAAAATAAAGTAATTACTTTAATTAGGCAGCCAAAAAGGAACTAGAGAGCCACTGGCTGCCTAAATGCTTTGCCTTTTGTTGACTTAACGTCAGGAGAGGTCCTGAATAGAAACTTCAAAGTGTAAGGGGCTAAACTGCTCCTTAATTAGCGGAGGCAAAGTTAGGAAACACAGCAAAACAACAACAAAAGTCCTTGATTTTTTTCGCCAGGGAGTTCAAATAAAGATTGTTTGGTTTCCTTTGTGGATGACCCTGCATTAGGGTGATTTGTCTGTTAAGAACTTGAAGAGGCACTTACGTTCAAAAGGGAAGATTTTCATTTTAATTAGAGTAGTCCTTCCGAACGGTACAAGATTGACAGTCAAGAGGCAAGGGATTTCTGACTACTTTGCACAAGCATTAAAATCAGTATACACAGCGGCAACCACAAAGATTAATACATTTCACTGGGAAGCAGAAATGAGCATAAGGATTCCTTTAACCTGAACTCACAGGTTGCCAGATCCTAAGTGGGAAGCTCAGCAGAACATAATATCTAGAGGATACTGCTGACTGCCAGCATTTCATTTCATTATTTTATTTTAAAATACATATAATTTCTTTCCAAAATCAGTGGTTCTTAACTAGTGACACCCATAATGCACTAGGTAGGACACTGAAATATTCTAAATTGGACCCAGAGTGAATCTTCAAAATAGTCACCATAAGAGGAAGACTGAGTGATGGTGATTCTTTTATTAAGGCATATCTAGATTTTTCTACATCAAGAGCTGTAAGTTTAAGGTCTCATCATTGTCTGGTCCCCAGAATATCTCTAAGCACAATTAGCAGCAGACTCTCTCTATATATTCAAAACAACAAATCTCCAGATTCCTATCCATCTCTCTCTCCCTCTCCCTCTCCCTCTCCCTCCCTCTCTCTCTCTCTCTCTCTCTCTCACACACACACACACACACACACACAGGAAGAAAAGCCTTCATCTTGGTTCATCCAAGCCCGGGATAAATAAACAACATGGTGACTGCTTTGGGAAGAAGGTTGCAGTTTATTGAAGAGCCAGACTGAAAGATGGTTCTGGCAGGAAGGAGGAGAGAAATCAAGGACTGAGCACATGTGGAGTAGGTTTTTATACCCTCTCTAGCCTTTTGTTTGGAATAGTTTCCTGTTCCTGTGGCATGAACTTTGAGGCTATTTCCTGTGTCACGTATTCTGACCTGAGTTTAGGTGTGCCTCTCTGGCCTTTGTGAGTTAATCCTACCATGTCCTGTCACAGGTGGGGTATGCAGATTTTAGGTCTTTGTCTTCTTGATTTCCTAGTTGGTGCCTTTCTGATGGTTACATCTGCATTTGTATAAGGCTGGCTCCTGCTTGGGGCAGAGAGACTTGGGGGCAGAGTTGATTTCTGCTTTTAAAAATCCTTTTGAGGAAATATATTTTCTGCCCTTTTAATATTTCCTTCTCTGAGGGGCTGACTTCCCACAATCCCTGCTTTGTGCCTTAAGTGTGAGAATGACACACTTACTGGCACAAGATTAAAATTGATCTGGTCAGGGAGACTTGGTAAACTTTAAAACTGTTAAGCCAAAAAAAAATAAGACGCTAATGGAGGCAGCAGAAAAAAAAATCCCTTCAGTGGCTCCCAAAAGGGGAGCCTCCAACCCATAAAGTTCTAAAAGTCAGGGCAAACATTTTGTTAGGTGGAAAAGAAATTTATAGTGTCCAATATTCTGTGCCAATCATTTTCAAATGTTGGATGTCACTTTTAGCTTCTAGTCAGGTTTGCACATCCCTCCCAAAATTCTTCCCACCCATGGTTTGCCTCAGTACATAACCACTGGCCGCCCATTTTCAAGGGTTGTTTCCTGCCTTAGCTCTTAGTTCAGTGCATCCAGGTTTGTAATGTCCAATTGAGGTTAGCCAGTATTACAAGCCAGCTATCAAATTTTTCCTTAAATTGCCCATAATGAGCTCTAGGACTCCCAATCTGAGTCCACCAGTGCAAGATATTCAGGGCTGAGGTCTGGAGATCTGTTTCCTGCTACTTCCTTAGTCAGGGCATATGAATTGCAAATCACCTGAGGGGGGGCTGGTTCCCTCCCTCTTGGAATTTGTTGGAAGTTGTTCCTACAAAGCTTTTGGTGCAATAGAGCAAAAATCAGCCTGGGGAACTTTGCTGAAGGTAGGTGGAAGAGACTCAGTGTGGGTTATGAATGGTGTGGTGCGTGTGTGTGTATGTGCAGCTACTAATACAAAACAGGCAATACAAACATTCTGGATAAATTTTCCCTCCCACCAGATAGAAGTCCAAGGTGTTCAGTACTTGCTGTGCCAACTATTCCCAAATGCCATCACTCCATAAATACATTCAACTGGCTTGTTACAATACAAATGGGGCAAGAAAGAAAATTTTACAATGAGTTTCCACCCTCCCTCCATAGTCTTCCTAGGCTTCACATGGGACCAATGGCTCCAGGAATCCTTCCTTCTGCAGCTCTCACAGGCATCTGGGGGAATGGTAGGACTTGGGAAGATGTTCCACTCAGGTTGCATGGTGGATTTTTAGTGGATGGCTGGATTCAAAACCCAATTCCATGGCTCAAATGGATGGAGGCAACATCTGGGTCAGTGTGCTCTGCTTCCAAAGGTTGGGGGGGTCATCTATGCAGGGCTGAAAGACATGAGAATAAGATTCTGCCCCCCCTTTCTGGGTGGACTCTCCCAGGAGAGGCAGATAAAAGGTAGGAAGAACAAAGGACAAGAAAAGGAGATGTACATGAGGGTGAGTAGCTTGCAGGCAGAGTTTGAAAAGGCATTAATATTGCAGTGGTCAAAGAAACAGATAGGCAGACAAATGAGGACAACCACAGATGAGGACAAGAAAAACCTGGATTCTGGTAAGAGAACATACATGAAATGTTTCACTTCTGAACTTGAACATTTGCAACATGTTAAAGACAAGAACTTCAACTTGAAAAAAAGAATGCTAGGCAGCTTGAGAATGCTGAAAGAATATTTTAAGGTGTGCAATTTTCCAGGGGCAGGAGAATCTACCTTTAACATTTATTCTAAAATAGACCACATTGTTTTAGAGATTGAAAAATGCTTATATGTTTCAGGATTAGCTTCATAGTAGTTTCACCAATTAGTGATAGGATAAGAAAAGTAACTTAAGAAAATTATTTCCCCACACAAGCAGACTTGAGCTTCAAAAGGCTCTTGTAGCTAGACACACATTTTTCAGGAAAAGGATAGATAGACAAAACCCATTTACAACACATTGCAGAAATCATTGCAGAATGATTTCCAGAGCTTGGGGCAGGAACCCAGCAGGCAGGACACCCCCTCCTGACCCCAAAGAGAAAATACCTTGGCAAATACAGGAAAAACCCAATACAAACTAGTCTGGTTCAGCGGCAGCCTGAGGCTAAATAAACAAACACTTAACACACACTGGCTATAAGGCATGCAGAACTGGCTAACAACAATTAGAATTGACAGAATTAGAATAGAAACACCAAAAGGTACACAACAATAAAATAATTTAACACTGGATCCCTCCTGGAATAAAAATTAACACCTTTTAGACAGAATTGAGAAGGAAATTAACCCAACAACAGACACTGACCAAAAAAATCAGAAATGACAATTTTGGAAACCATGAACTCATGTTTGAGGACCATTCTGTTTAGCTAGCAGGGGATTAATGCTGAATGGTCATAATGTCTGTAGCTGGTCCAATGAAACAATGTACAAAAGAAACGGTTTGCATCCATCAAAGAAAGGGACTGAGTTACTTGGCAATAAACTCACAGATTTTCTGGAGGAATATTTAAACTAAACAAGGGACAGTGAGTTAATTGATACAGAACATCCCTGTCCCCGGCAATCAAAAAAATTACAGGGTTAGCAGTGCAAGTAACATACATGTGTGTGTGGACAAGAATATCAACCTTGCTATCAAGCAAAATCAAGCTTTTAATATCACACAAAGTGCACTAACCAAACAGGTGGTAAGAAAATAGGGGAACTCAGGCACCACATAGGTGTCAGTCATAAAGAACTCAAATGTCTATACACCAATGCACAGAGTATGAACAGTAAACAAGATGAACTAGAAATTCAGGTAAATGAGGGCAGATATGATATAGTTGCCATTATGGAAACATGGTGGGATAAAACTCACAAATGGAACACTCAGCTAGAGGGATTTCAATTGTTTAAAAGAAACAGACCAAATAAAAGAAGAGGTGGAGTTTCTCTCTATATAAGAAATAACTACATATCTACAGAAATAGGGCACAACAATGATGAAAACTGTTTTGAATGCATTTGGGTCAATATAAAGGGGGGGGGAATGACATTGCCATAGGTGTATACTATAGGCCACCCAACCAAACAGAGGAAATAGATGAACTTTTTGCTTGTCAGCTAACTAAGGTATGTAGGAAGCACATCACAATAGTAATGGGGGACTTTAACTACCCTGACATCAACTGGGAGACAAACTCTGCACCAAGTGGAAGATCAAACAGATTCCTGACAAACCTAGCAGACAGCTTTGTCTCCCAAAAAGTAGAGAAGGGAACTAGGGGATTAGCCATATTGGATCTAATTCTCACTAACAAAGGCAAAATGATAGAAGGTGTGGAAGCCACAGGAACCTTGGGGGGGTGGTGATCATGCAATATTGGAATTCAACATTATGGAAGCACAAGCAATAGAACACAGTCAAACTAGAGTCTTGGACTTTAAGAGAGCCAATTTCAATAAACTTAGGGCTTGGGAAGGATTCCATGGATGAGAATCCTCAAAGGGAAACAACTCAAGAACCTTGGAAAATTTTGAAAAGTGAGATAATAAAAACCCAGTCTAGCACAATACCAACAAAGAAGAAAAATAATAGCTCTCAAAAGAAACCAGCATGGCTGCATAAAGAACTCTCTGATAAATTGAAAGATAAAAAGGACAAATATAAAAAGTGGAAAGAGGGGCACATAACTAAAGCAGAATATTAGCAAATAGTCCGAGCCTGCAAAGATGAGGTGAGGAAAGCTAAGGCTCAAAATGAACTAAGGCTTATGAGCAAAGTCAAAAATAATAAAAAAAACTTCTTTCAACATGTAAGAAACAAGAAAAAAGTTAAGGAAATGATTGGTCCATTAGAAGGGGAAAGTGGCAAGAAGGTGACAAGCAACAGGGAGAAAGCAGAACTATTTAATTCATTTTTTTGCATCTATCTTTACACAAAGGGAGAAAAAAAATAGTCCAACTTATCAAAAACAGTACCATAAAAAATAGATTAGAAACACAAGTTAAGATAGGCAAGAAAATGGTAAGTGAGCACCACCTATCCAGCCTAGACGAGTTCAAATCACCAGGACCAGATGGATTACACCCCAAAGTTCTCAAGAAACTGGCAGATGTGATCTCAGAACCACTGAACTATATTTTTCAAAGATCCTGGAGCACTGGGGAACTACCAGAGGACTGGAAAAGAGCTGATGTAGTTCTCCTCTTCAAAAAAAAGGAAAAAAAATAGATTCAGGAAATTACAGACCCATCAGCCTGACCTCAATACCTGGGAAGATTCTGGAAAAGATAATCAAACAAGAATCAGCGAACACCTAGAGGCAGTCATTACTAAAAGCCAACATGGGTTTGTCAAAAACAGATCATGCTAGACACATCTTACTGCATTCTTTGACCAAGTGACAAAATTAGTGGACCAGAGGAATGCTGTGGATATAATTTACTTGGACTTCAGTAAAGTTGGTATAGGGTTTCCTGCCTGAGCAGGGGGTTGGACTAGATGACCTCCAAGGTCCCTTCCAACTTTATTATATATTATTAAATGCAAGAGTGAAACCTTTCTAGCAGATGAACTTAAAACATTCCCTCCTGCTAACTTTGGGCTGTTCTTAAGAGTACACAGAGAGAAAGGGGAAAAGAAAAAACAAACAAACAAACAAACACATTTCTCTTCACTCTGTTTGTTGGCCAGACAAACAGAGTGAGGGTATTTTCTTTTTGTGGCTTATTTTAAGCAAAATTTCTAGCAGAATTTAAAATTCTTTTCTCTTTGGATTTGAAACAGTTAACAGTCACATTTACCTCACACACAAAGACTTTGACAAACATATATACACAAAGACAAGGAAAACAGAAAAAGAAACAGAAGTCTTAGTTTTACACATCCTAGTAATTCCCACCATAAATTTCAATTAACTCAAGTTAGGGAAGGCTCAAATCTTAAACATACCACGTGGTTACAGAGAGAGAGAGAGAGAGAGAGAGAGAAAGAAAGAGAATCACTATTTCTTATTTTTCCCTTTTAAGTACCTTTATTTAGCCAAATTGGTTTCCCAGCAAAGCCCTAGAAAAGCCCATTTTCCACAAATTTGTCTTGCTCGCTTCCTTTTTCATTCTATCCAGGACAGGCACTCGCCTCTCGTCCCACACCTCGAGCAAATCTCCAATAAGTGTCCTAATTCCAACCCTCAAACTGCAGCTACCCATGTTCCCCTTCCGATGTGGGGTCCAATCTGGCTCAGTCGGGTTCTTTCCTAGCAGCCCTTCCCAGCTGCTCTTAGCGACAACAACCCTGCCGCCCCGCCTCAGTTTTTGGGCACTACAAAATTGCCCAGGAAGACTCCGTTTCCCTACACGGAGTAAGGGTCTTCCTATTTAGGGAACACTGTCACTTTGCAGACCTCAAAAATACATTGTCTGAGGAGGACCTGCCGCACAGGTACCCGGCCTCCGTTTACACCCTGCCTGCAGTTTTCAGACTTAGGAGAAGTCTGGGAGGACCTGTGCTTTGTGCACTAGTACCAGCACCTCCTATAGGTGAGCTTTGCTTACAGGGCCTTACCAGCTAGTTGCCCAAATCCAATTCTCTCATTCACTCATTCCATTCCATTTTCACACAGCCTCTCCCTTTTCCCCTAACAAAAGGTCTTGCGCTCTGGCCAAGCTCCTGTGATTGGGAAAAAAAAGGTCTTCTCACTCACACACACAGCCATACATACATTTTCTTTGTTCCCCTGGGCTTTAAACTTAAAATTTAGAGGTACTCACCTTCACCTTCTTTCCAAAGCAGCCCTTGAGCTCAAACCCAAAACTCCCTTTACTACCCTGGCTCCACATGGGCAAGGCCTGAGAAACCCATCCACAGACACAAGGGGCTTACCAGTCTGAGAAACCCATCCACAGTCAAGATGGGGCTTACCAGTCTCAGTCCATTGGAGAGGTTAGCTTGGGGTGCCAAATTGTGGGAAGAAAAGTCTTCATCCTGGTTCATCCAAGCCGGGGATAAATAAAAAACATGGCGACTGCTTTGGGAAGAAGGTTGCAGTTTATTGAAGAGCCAGACTGAAAGATGGTTCTGGCAGGAAGGAGGAGAGAAATCAAGGACTGAGCACATGTGGAGTAGGTTTTTATACCCTCTCTAGCCTTTTGTTTGGAATAGTTTCCTGTTCCTGTGGCATGAACTTTGAGGCTATTTCCTGTGTCACGTATTCTGACCTGAGTTTAGGTGTGCCTCTCTGGCCTTTGTGAGTTAATCCTACCATGTCCTGTCACAGGTGGGGTATGCAGATTTTAGGTCTTTGTCTTCTTGATTTACTAGCTGGCACCTTTCTGATGGTTACATCTGCATTTGTATAAGGCTGGCTCCTGCTTGGGGCAGAGAGACTTGGGGGCAGAGTTGGTTTCTGCTTTTAAAAATCCTTTTGAGGAAATATATTTCTCCAGCATGAGGATGGAGTCTCCACAAATGGGTTAACTTCCTCCTCCTGCCCAATGAGACTAAGTCAAACAATTGCCACGCCTCCTGCTGGGCTGGATCTTAACCCAGTTACGACTTAGTCTGAAAGCCCAGCAGGACGCTTCTCGTTTGGCTCCTCATTGTTTCAGGCAGGTTGGAATTTCAATTTGTGGAATCTTTCTCCTCTCAGCATTGCATTCCATTTGCTTGCCTTTCAGCCCTCCCACCGAGCTGTCAGCAAGACGGAAAGGGCCGCGATCGTCCACTGACGATCAGCTGGGCTGAGGCCTCTGCTGGCTTGCAGCACGGCCGCAATGCTCCTAGAGTGTTTTTCCTCGCTCCTGACTTTATCTTTTGAGCGAAAGGGGCCGCGATTATCTCCCGACGATCAGCTGAGCAGCGGGGCAGGCAGGAGGCCGCCACTCGCTTACGGCGCGGCCGCAGCCAGAACAGCCAGAACAGCCAGTTCTGCCTTGCCTCAGAAAGCCGCGATCGAAAAGAAACTACTTATTATGATCAGCTGGGTCACGGGCTCCACTGGGGGCTGCCGCTTGACTCAGCACGGCTGCAGAAAGCCCAAAAGCTTGCCATTCGGTTGAGAGGCATTTGAGGCAGTTCGGGCCTCACAGGCACCCCTAGATTTTGGCGGGATCATCGCGGCCACCATTTTGGCCGTTGCGACAGTTTATGCAATTTGGGGGGAGGTTTCCCTTAAAGGGACAATTCTCCCTCTGCTGTTCTGCTGCATTGTGAGGCTATTGTAGGTCGGACCTACAGCCTCAGGAGCGCTGACCCAGGCAAAACCAGAGGGTCATTTTCTTTGGCAACTGGGCCTACCTTGCAAGGTCCCAATTGCCCCAGCCGCCATTTTGAATAACCTCATCGTTACAACTGCCGCCATTTCTGCCTCAGGCAGGCCAAGCAATTACCTCAGTGGCATTGGAGCGGCAACGATTGTTGGAGCAGTGACCAGCCTCACTGGTAGCTCCCCAGTGCACACACGGCCAGTGTCTGGTCCAGTCGCCACCACTAATTGGAGCCATAACTGGCCTTGCCGGTTCCTGGGCAAAAGACATCCCAGAGCTCCACCTAAGATTGTCTGCATTCTCAGCTTCGGCTGAGAGGTTCCAACAGCGATGGCAGACAACTCCGATCCTACGACCACCCACGGTGGTCTATCATCCCCAGCGAAAAAGAGGCGCAAGTCCTCAAAGCTGGAAGCAGCAGGCAAGCAGAAGGCCAATGCCAAGGCTATTTCCAAAAAGGCTCCTCCCAAAGCAGCTGAGAAGGAGGCCAACAGGCGGCATCTGGCCTTGGAGAGGCAGTTTTCAAGGGCCCAGCAACAACAGCATACTGACATTGTAGGCCCAGCTGCTGCTGCCTCGACTGTGGGGACTCTCTTCGAGCCTCACATCGCTCCTTCTGCACCTCCATTCCAGAGGGCATGGTCTCCCGAAGCGGAGACTGCTCAAGGGCAGGAAATGATGAGTCAGTCAGCATGCCCTCAATGGCCAGCTCAGCCACCTGCCGCACGGCCTGCACCTGAGGCCACGTTTACGCCAACTGCAGCGGGGATCCACTCTGTGGTTCCTCAGGAGTTCTCACCAGAGCAATTCCAGGCCTTAATAGCCCAGGCTGTTTCCCAAGGTTTGGCTTCTGCTCTCCACAAACCCAGAGCCGAATCAGTAACACCTATTATTCCACCCCACTACCCATCAGAGCCGGCAGATTATGCCCAGTCCATTAGCTCTGACCATTCCTCCCAGGATATAGATACCTATCCAGAGGAATATGAGCCGGGTGAGATTCACCTATCTGAGGATGAGGAAACAACACCTGATCCTATCCCATTTGTTGGGCTGTTTGACCCCTCATTATTTAAAGCCCTCGGCAAACATTGAGCCTGAACAAGAGGCTCCCCCTCCCTCCACTGATCAGGTCTCAAATCCTTTATTCACAGAACCTTCTGTTTCTTAGAAATGAATTCCTTGCCCTCCTCTGTTCCTCAACACCATCAGAAAGCAATGGTCAGCTCTGGGTTCACCGCCCTCACTGAATACTTCAGATAAGAGACTATTTAATGTGGCCTCTTCTCTGTCTGAGTTACTTGAAGTCCCAGTGGTGGATGAGGCCATTACACCTCTAGTCTCTCCATCCACCATATCCGGTGACATGGCTGAGGCTCTAAGAGCAGAGGACAAGAGGTCCGAGTTCTCCCTTCGCAGGTCCCATCAAGCCTCGGCGTGGTCGGTGAAGGCATCGACGGCTACTTCCTTTTTCGCCAGGACCTCCATAATGTGGCTGCGTGAACTCCAAACCATGATACCCCAGGACCAGGTACGAGTCCACCAGACCCTGGGTAAGCTACTGGCTGCATCTGAATTCATGGCAGACGCCTCTCTACATGCAGCCAGATTTTCTTCGTGAACCATAGGCCACAACGTGACCATTCGCAGACTGTTGTGGCTGAAACAGTGGAGAGCGGACTTACACTGGCGGACAGTTATTTGGTGAGTCCCTCTCTCCATATCTGGTGGAGAACCGTGACAAACGCAAGGTGATGTCCCACCTTAACAAACGTGGGGACAGACGCTCTACTTCAGACTATCAAAGAGCGCCCTTTTGTGCATACACGAGTCCAGAATGGGCTCCGCACGCTCGGCCCTTTCCTTCCAGGCCCGACTGACCATGGGAGCACCCTGGCCCCAGACCCAAACAACAGGCCCAAACTAAGCGGCCCTTTCAAGGGGGTGGAGGTCATCCGCTCAGAAGGGCTAAATGACTCCAGGGACAAGGTCCCCATAGGAGGCAGACTCTCCCTATTCGCAAGCCAATGGGAGAGCACCACAACAGACTCTTGGGTGCTCCGAACTATCAAAGAGGGTCTATCTCTAACCTTTCTCTCCACACCCCCGGGTCGCTTCATAGCTTGCCTGACGCCACGGCGACTGGACAAGAAGAGACTTATGCAACAGGCCATTCGTCATCTTCTAGACATCAGGGCCATAGAGCCAGTCCCCGCTGGCCAGAGAGAGCAGGGATTCTACTCCATCCACTTTGTGGTGCCCAAGACCTCAGGAGGATGGAGAGCAATTCTAGACCTCAAAGGTCTGAATTCCCATATCAAATACGAGAGGTTCAAGATGCAGATGCTCCAGTCCATTCTGGCCAGCATCAGGAGGGGTGACCTCTTGACATCCATAGACCTCACGGAGGCCTACTTGCATGTTCCCATTATCCCCAGCCATCGCAGGTTCCTCAGGTTTTATTTTGCCGGGCACCATTTCCAATACAGAGCCCTACCATTTGGCCTTTCCTCCGCCCCAAGAGTGTTTACAAAAATCTTGGCGGCGTTGACGGCCCACCTGAGGTTAATACCAGTGCGGATCTAGAGCTACCTGGACGACATTCTAATTCAGTCCTTGTCCGTCCAGGCAGCCCAAGGGGATCTCAACCACACTATTGGGTTTCTACAGGCTCACGGGTTTTCCATAAACTTCCCGAAGAGCCACACTGTTCCATCTACCCATCTATTGCACCTGGGGGTGATCATAGACACGATGCAATGCATGGTCTACCTGTCGCAGGAATGCCGGGACAGCATTCGATCTCTGGTGCTCCAGATACAGAAAGATCGAGTAGCTCCCCTGGCCACACTCTCCAAACTTCTAGGGAAGATGGTCTCGTGCATGTCAATCGTTCCATGGTCCAGGTTGCAGTCCAGACATCTGCAATGGTTCCTTCAGCCATTTCAGAGGCTGGGCACGAGCTCTTCCACTCAAAAGGTCAGGGTCCCTCTTCAGACCTTGCACTCCCTTCAATGGTGGATATCTCTGGCATTGGCAAAGGGATCCTTGTTCAAGGAACCACCTCGTATCACCCTAACCACAGACGCCAGCCTCTTTGGTTGGGGAGCTCACCTCCAGTCTCAGTTGGCTCAGGGCCGGTGGTCTCCACCGGACCTGCAGCACAACATAAAGTGGTTGGAGCTCAGGGCCATCCATCTTGCCCTTCGACACTTCAGGAGCAGTGTAGCAGGGCAACATGTCCTGGTCCTTACGGACAGTGTCGCAGCCAAGGCCCACGTGAACCGCCAAGGGGGTACTCGGTCCAGAGACTTCATGACCGAGGCCCAGCTGCTAGCCTCTTGGGCAGAGTCCAACCTCTCCTCCCTCAGGGCGGAACACATCTCGGGGGTAGCGAACCGGCAGGCGGACTCCTTGAGCAGATCAATGGTAGACCACTCAGAGTGGCGTCTGGATCCCTCCATTTTCAAGGAGGTCTCGACCAGATTCGGACAACCGGTGATAGATCTGTTCGCCTCGCCGCTGAACACTCAGCTCCCAAGATTCTTCTCTCGGTTCCCTTCCCGGGGGGCAGAGAGGGTGGATGCGCTCCACAGCCCTTGGCCCAGGGAATGATTATACGTTTTCCCTCCTCTTCCTCTGATCCAGGCAGTCATCCGCAAGGCTCTGCTGGAACAGGCAGAGGTAATTCTGATTGCCCCATACTGGCCCAGACGTCCTTGGTTTGCAGACCTCGTGGATCTCTCCATCTCTCCGCCATGGAGAATCCCTCCCAACTGCATTGCCCTGAGTCAGGGAGCCCTGCAGCATCCAGACCCTCAGTGGCTTCAGCTAGCCGCCTGGCACATGAGCGGCAACTGCTAACTATGGGCTCCTATTCAACAAGGGTTATAGCGATGATTCAAGCCTCCAGGCGCCCCTCCATGAATAGGATATACGATTCCACCTGGAGAAATTTTAGTCTCTAGTGTGCGAAAAGTCAGTTGGATTTCTCCTCACTCACCATCCCAAGGGTCTTGGAGTACCTGATGGACAGATTGGACAAGGGCCTATCACCCAGCACCATCCGTAGACAGGTCGCAGCTCTGTCAACAGTATTGCAATGCGACAATTCGACCCCTCTGTCCCACCATTCTATGGTGCACTCCTTTATCAAAGGGGCGACCAATACCAGGCCACCAGTGGTACACCGATATCCCTCTTGGGATCTGCCAAGGGTCCTACGGGCCCTTACATCAGGCCCGTTTGAACCCATCGAGGCATGCACTCTCTGCCTCTTGTCTATGAAAGTCACTTTCCTGGTAGCCGTAACTTTGGCCAGGTGCATCTCGGAACTGGAGGCTCTCTCGGTAAGGGAAGATCTGTGCACCTTTCATAACGACAGGGTGATTCTTTGCCTAGACCCATCATTTGTCCCCAAGGTTAACACCTTGTTCCACAGGGCACAGGAGGTGGTCCTCCCTAACTTTTGCCCCAATCCGTCCCATGATTTGGAACGTACGTGGCATACTTTGGATGTTCGCAGAGTGCTGAAACATTACATCAAGCGGACATCCGCTGTTCAAAAGTCGGAAGCGCTCTTTATTTCTTTCCAACCCTCTTCCATGGGGCAGAAAGTGTCTGCCTCAACAATTGGCAGATGGATCAAAGCTTGCATCGCATGGGCTTATCAAGCACAATCATTGTTCGCACCTGGCCGCACCACAGCTCATTCCACGCGCAGCACCGCAACATCAGCAGCTTGGGCCACGCAAGCTTCCATCACCGAAATCTGTAGAGCGGCGACCTGGTCCTTGCCTTCTCCCTTTATAAGGCACTACAAGATGGACAAATATGCCTCCACAGACGCCTCCTTTGGCCGGAGGGTTTTACAACAGGTGGTGTCATCGACCGGGACACAGGCCCAGACTGCTTCCCACGCATAGGGACAGATGGCTTTGGTATGTCCCATTTGTGGAGTCTCCATCCTCATGCTGGAGAAGGGGCGTTGTCTTACCTGAACGCCTTTTCTCAGCATGACAATGGAGACTCCACCCCCATCCCCTCAAAGGGCTGTCAGGTCCTGTGTAGGGGGCAGGAGGAGCCAACGCGTCCGACTATAGTTTCTGTGCTTCGCCTTCATCGTAACTGGGTTAAGATCCAGCCCAGCAGGAGGCATGGCAATCGTTTGAGTCTCATTGGGCAGGAGGATGAAGTTAACCCATTTGTGGAGTCTCCATCGTCATGCTGAGAAAAGGCATTCAGGTAAGACAACGCCCCTTTTCTGCCCTTTTAATATTTCCTTCTCTGGGGGGCTGACTTCACACACACACACACACACACACACACAGAGAGAGAGAGAGTATGGATAAATCTCTACAATTTTCTAGGCAAGATTTGAGAAGTGATTTGTCATTGCTTGTTTCCTAGGAGTGAGAGAAAGTGACTGGCCAAGATCACCCAGCTGGTTTTGTGCCCAAGATGGGACTAGAACTCACCGTCTCCTAGTTCCTAGCCTAGGCCTTTTAACTACTACACCAAACTTGCTCTGTTTCTACCCATGTTCAACATTAAATTGCCATAGCAAATGTCTAAGCTTAATTGTCATGAAGCCAAAAAGGAATTATTCAAAAATTATCCCAATTTCTTTAAGGCTTTGGTTTGCCAAAATCACAACCAGCACTTTCTTGTTTAAGACCACTGGCTTTGATTTTATGACATACTTCTGGACCTCACTGTTATCAAAGGTATGCCTTTCTTCAACATTGGGACCAACTGTTTTATTTCAGGTCTCCTCAGTCTAGATGACTCTGCCAGCTCAGAGTTAGAAGAGTGAAGTCCAGCAAATCTGGACACCAACAGCCGGGGAAAACTGATATATGTTTAACACAGAAATTAAACACAAATGCATATGTACAAACACAATCATTGGTAGGAAAAGATCTGATTATATTCACTTGTATTCTAGACCATTGTGCGAGCATCAGTCCTTTTATTACTATATAAATGTAGAGTAAGAGTGACAGTTTCTAAGGTTATAGATGGCCACCAGTCCTTTATCTACAGTGAAATTGTCACCAAACATCTTTCATACTAATGAAAAACACCCACAGCCGGTTGCACTCTCTGCTTCCTTGTCAGCATCTAGCCACACAAGGCTAGCATGTCTCTGCTCCAGGCTGTTTGTCTATTCTAATACCCATGGAGACAACAGCCTGCTTATGTCATAAACCACATCTATCACCAAAAGCTTCATTTCTTTATTCTTGGGTTAATATTTGAAGGAAGCATCACTTCCCTGTCTCTCTTCCTTCTAAGCACAAAGACAACATTTATGGTTCAAAGATCTAAACCTTGTCTTGGACAGAGATGAGCTGAAAGAAGCATGAATATCAGCGCTGAATCTTTATACATAGACTTAGGAAGTGAATGTCTAAAGCAAACAATGCAGCACATAAAAATGCTTTCTACAGGGTCACCAAGCCTAGTCTCCAGTCTAGATGTTACAAGCCTTAGCAAACCCTCCTCCATGTAATAAAAAAAGATCTTTTCTGTCATCACCTTTCCTCATTAATAATATTTAACAATCCTTAGTGATATTACAGTTGCCCATCATAGAACATCTTTTGAAAGGATTCCAGAGAAGATAATTGACATGAAGGAAGGAGTAAAAAAAGTATGCCAAAGTTAAACAGTCATTTGATATTCTTACAACAATCCCAATACTAAGAGAGTAATATGTTATACAGTTCTTAGATATAAACTCCTCAAATCTCACATAGCTATTCTCTTCTGTATCTTTATTCTAGCACTTGAATTAGGGAAAAAAATGAGGCCATCTTCAAGAAATCCATACTTTTCAGCATGATAGAAAATGTAGTGGTATCATTTGCAATTTGGAGGCATTATATGAACAAGTAGACTGGGCAGGTCACTATTTTGCAGCTTAAGTTACCTCATAGGATTTGGATTTTTATTAGATATATAGTGAAGTAATTCCAGATTTTAGTTTCAAATTGTAATACATTTTCCCTACTGCATTTGTTGATTCTATTGTCATTTTGTTACTGGGCCAAGGAGATTTGCTCTCAGATACTGCCCAGCTAAGATTGTTGAGCCACAGATAATTTCAATTTCAATTCAGAATGTGGAACATAACTGGAAGGAACAAGTAAGTTTAAAAATAAAATATATTTTAGTATTATCATGTAATCATTGTTATATTATTTTATAGTTATTATTTTATAATCAATAGCCTGAGTGGATGCTTTGTGTATATTGGGAAAAATACAAGCCTTAAGTGAGAGGTGGGGGAAACAGGAGTTATAACGGCGCCTGGTGTGAGTCATCATCTAGGAATAGTTTTTAAGTACCTTCTGGTGCTTGGTACCACTACTTGATCTGACAGGTGTGAGAGATGGAAGACATCCTTCCTCTAAGATTGATAGGGATGTACATATATGGTCTGAGTAAACAGGATAGTAGGGGAGGGATCTTATTAGTATAATGTAAGCAAACAGGGGCGGAGATAATGTATTCTGTTTAGGCGCTTCTGATAGATTGTAACCTCCAAAGCCTAAGCCAATGGTGTCATGGAGGAGGGAATGGGGTGTCGTGATAGGATGTATAATAATGTGTGATTCTGAAACATGAGTGTGGTTCAGCGTTTGGCTATGTTGCATCATTAGCCTTCCTGAATCCACCACGCTTTGCAAACTGTTGTTTTTTAGACTTTGTTGTGAAGGTTAATAAACTTCTTTTCTATTTGCAACTTAAACTGAGTGAATTTTAATTTGTATCTATTATTTTATGTCCAACAAGAATAAGCTGGAAGGGACTTTGAAGGTCTTTTAGTCCTGCTCAAGCATGAGACCCTATACTATTTCAGACAGGTGGCTGTCCAGTCTTTGCTTAAAAACCTCCAGTGATGAAGCACCCACAACTTCTGAAGGCAAGCTATTCTATTAGTTAATTGTTCTCACTGTTAGGAAGTTTCTCCTTAATGCCAGGTTGCTTCTCTCCTTGATTATTTTCCAACCATTGTTTCTTGTCTTGCCTTCTGGTGCTTTGGAAAATAAAATGATGCACTCCTCCTTCTGGCAGCCTCTCAAATACTGGAATATTGCTATCATGTCCCCCCAAGTCCTTTTTCCCTCCAGACTGGCCATTCCGAAATCCTGCAACTGTTCTTCATTTATTTTAGTCTCATCTTAGTTGCTCTTCCCTGTACTTTTTCCAAAATCCCAACATCTTTTTTGTAATGTGGTGATCAAAACTGGATGCAGTATTCTGGGTGTGGCCTTATTAAGGTTTTATAAAGTAGTACTTGTCTTTTGTTTGTTTTTGTTTTGGGTTTTTGTTTTGTTTTGGTACTTAATTGTTTTTTTTTCCAAGTTTTATTGGTTTTTTAATTTTTACAACAAGGTGCTTAGGAAGCAACGTGGTGATGGGTTGGTCAATTATCCAAAGAAGAAAAAATCATACATACATAACTCAAATTAATTCCTTGAATATTCCCTCTCTATTTCCCTCAATTAATATAACCTATTCAAATTAATACATTTCTAAATACAATTCAATTAATCAATAGAATTTATCAATAAAATTTTAGCTATACAAGTCCAAATCCTACTTTAAGCTTTACTATGTTCCAATTACCATATTCCACTTTAGATAATATATTTTCAATCAATCAAAGAAGTTGTCACTAAAATTTTAACTGTACAAATCCAAGTCCTGTATTATAAGCTCTACTAATTTGCGATTACCATATTTCAGTTTTGTCCTTAAATAAACATATTGTTTACATTTTGGGTATCCCTAGTTTCCCTTATTTAATTACCTAACAATTATAATATCTAAAACAAAAATATTATTCCAACAGTTAAATAGGGTAAAGAGAGGAAAGGAAAGGTCTCACCCAGATCTTCCATGGTGGTTCATTATCGCTTAGGTGTTCTTTTGACTTGCGGTTGGAGCAGCTAGATGATCGGCCATGTTAATGGCCGATCCTTTCCCCATCGGCCCAAAGGAGCTGCCTCGGACCATGGAAGGTGCTGCTGCACCCTCCGCAGTTGACGAGGGGCCTCCTCAGTGGTGGTCGCCCCTCTCAGGGGTCTACCGGCGGAGGGAAGCCGGCTGGCGAAGAGCAAAGAGTCTCCGCGTGACCGCCAGCACCGCAACACGGAACTGGAAGTCGGTACTTGATTGTTGAACTACAAATGGGATAATTATACTCCAGCATCTGCAGTGTGGAAAACTTGGGGGAGATACTTTGTGAAGATTGTTCCTGTCCAAAAGGAACACCAGCCTTCTTCTCTTATAGTCAGAAAATTTTGTCCAATTATAAAAACCAGATTTGTTTTCCTCATAAAAATTCTCTATCTCTTCTGTGTAAAAGCATATTTATAATAATGCATTGATGTTATACTTATATAGGTGAGTGATCAGTGCATGAACAGAATTTTTTTTTTCCATAAGGTTAAGGCAAGTTCTCCTTAATTACAAATACTAGACTTCTTAGAGAGAGCCAGTTTGGTGTAGTGATCCAAAATACTAGGTTAGAAATAAGAAAACCACAAGTTCAAGTCCAGTCTGAAAAACATAAAAGCCATCTAGGTGATTTTGGCCAGTCACTTTCCCTCAGCCCTAGAAAAAAGGCAAAGGGAAACCACTGAGAAACTTACAAAGAAAAGTGCAGGGAATTGGTCATGTAGTTGTAAGGATTGAAGGCATCTCGACCCCACCAAAAAATTACATTAATGAATCTATTCATTCTACCAATACAGCTAAAGCATACAATATTTTTTTAAAGCCCAACATGCCTTGAGGTAGGCTGTTGTGATATCAAGTTAATTCTTATGTTTCTATATATTTACAGACATGAAGTAGCCATGTTGAATGACTCACCCAGGTTTAGATCTATTTTATGCATCCTGCCTTTCTTTTGAAGGCGTACTGGCTGTTAAGTTTGGTGCTCAGTGAGGCATCAACAAGGCAGCAGGTGAACAAACAACTCTTTATTTCAGGTTAAAACAGAAGCCTGGTTAACTACTGCTCCACCTCTATTTATACATTGAGCAATAGGCGGCAGCCAATAGGATTCAAGTGTCTTTCCCTCTTAAACATATTATAATGAGTCTGCAGACAGCAAGTCTGGCACTTTAACTGACAGTTTTTTCAACAATTCCAAGTAATTCACTTCAATACATTACACCCCTTTCCTCTAGATCAGTGATGGCGAACCGTTTAGAGACTGAGTGCCCAAACTGCAACCCAAAACCCACTTATGCATCATCAAGTGCCGGGTGGGTGTGGCCCATTGGGTGGGCGTGGCCCATTGGGTGGGCGTGGCTGTGGTGGTAACAGCAGACTGGGTGGGACTAAAAAGTTCAATCAATCAATTCCAACTTTGCAAGATCTTTTTTTTCCCGTGAGAAGTTGAAATTGACTGATTGAACCTTTTTTTTTTTTGCACATGGCGGTGGAGGCCTAAAGCGAAAAGGTTTTATAAAACCCAGCTGAAGGCCTAGGACTGGGGCGACGGTGCGCGTGCCCATAGAGATGGCTCTGAATGCCGCCTCTGGCACCCGTGCCATAGGTTCGCCACCACTGCCCTAGATAGTTCATAAGGTCATATGTTGAACATAGTCCCTTAAATAAGTTGGTGGCCTTTTCGCCCGTTCTGAACGCCTTGAAATTGCTGGAGGCCCCTGGTCTGTCAGCTCGCCTGCCAGGCTCGGAAGACCAGGGTTATGGGGCCCATCCATCACTGGTAGACTCGAGTCTCTGTGGCTGGGCTGTCCTGGTAGGCCTGAGCCAGTGTCCACAGGTGGAACAGAGTCCACTAGTCCTGGGCATTGTCCATTGGTTGTGGAATCAGTGGTTGGGACTGACTCACCAGACGCTTGAGTCTCGTCCCTTAGTCTGCTAGCTCTGCCCTCGCTGGCAGAATCTGATGCACTACTGCCATCGTGCTGCTCCTGAGTTTGACTGTCACTAGAGTCATGGGTTACTGGCTGGTTTGCCAACCTCCACCGCAGTTGGTCGATGTGCCTGCGTAGCACGCGACCGTCTTCCAGGACCACTTTGTACGAAAGTGGCCCAGTCACCTTACAAACCACAGCTACCACCCACAATGCCCCTTGCCCGTAGTTCCTTGCCCAGACTGGGTCGCCAACTTGCAAGTGCCATGGTGCCTTTGGCTGCGATGCTTGTGAGGCAACTCTATCTGGATGTAAGTGATCCAGCTTTGTGATCAAATGCCGGCCGCATCTTAATTCTGCTGGGCTTCTGCCCATGGAAGTGCATGGGGTTGTGCGTTGGCAGAGTAGGAAATCTGCCAGTCTGTGTTGCCAGTTACCTGTGACTATCCGCTTTAAGGACTCCTTCATTGTTCGGACCATGCGCTCCGCTTGGCTGTTCGAAGCCGGGTGGAAAGGGGCTGATGTGGTGTGTCTGATCATATTTGCCCTTAAAAAAGACTGAAATTCTGAAGCAGTAAATTGAGCCCCATTGTCTGAGACAATCACATCAGGTAACCCGTGTGTGGCAAAGATCCTGCACAGCTCCTGGATGGTCCTGGCAGTAGTCATAGTGGGGACAGGTGCGACCTCTAACCACTTGGAGTGACTGTCCACCACAATGAGGAAGACTTGTCCCTGGAAAGGCCCTGCATAATCGATGTGAATCCTGGACCCGGGGTGTGTGTGGTTTCCCATCTATGGACTGGGGCATGGGGCATCTCTGGCCTAGATTGCTGGCAAATGTGGCAGCTGTGTACCTGAGCCTCAATATCTTTGTCCAGCCCAGGCCACCAAAGGTAGCTTCGCGCGAGTGCCTTCATCTGGACTATTCCCGGATATCCCTCACGCAGAGACTCCAGGACTCTAGTCCTCAGTGAGTTCGGGACTACAACCCGACTACCCCACAAGACACACCCCCTGTGAGCTGACAACTCATCCTTCCTCCTACTAAAACTCTGGAAGTTAGGCCCTGGACTAGTTTCTGGCCACCCTGTGAGCACCCAGTTTAACACACGGCTTAGTGTCGTGTCGGACGCTGTGTCTGCAGCCACGTCCCCTGCGTTAAGGGGAGACTCAGGCAGATCCTGGATAGCCAGGATGCACATGGCTGGAGCGGGGTCAGGCTCTAAATGCGGCAATGGCAGTCTGCTAAGGCCGTCTGCGTGGCTCATTTCCCTACCTGGTTTATGAATCAAATTGAAATTGTATGCTGACAGAAATATTGACCACCTCAACATCCTAGGAGATATGATCTGGGGTTTTTGCTTGTTCGTTGTGAACAACCCCAGGAGTGGCTTGTGGTCTGTGAAGACCATAAAAGGCCTGTCCTACAGGTAGTCATGAAACTTCTTGACCCCTGCCACTATGGCCAAGGCCTCTTTATCTATTTGAGTGTAATTACGCTCTGCAGAGGACAAGGTCCTCGAGTAATAGGCTATTGGAGCTTGCCTTCCATCAGCCATTACATGACTCAACACAGCCCCAACCCCATATGGTGATGCATCACAAGCGATGCAGACAGGCAGCTTTTCATTAAAATGCATCAAAACGGAGTTTGAAGACAGCAGTGATTTGACTGCTGAGAAGCTCCTCTTGTGGACGCTGGTCCATTTCCACTGTGCATGTTTGTCCAAGAGCTAGTGTAATGGCTCTGCCACTGTGGCCTTGTGAGGTAGGAAGGCATGATAAAAATTGAGCAGTCCTAGGAACGCTTGGAGCTCCCCCTTTGATTTTGGACTGGGGGCCTGCTGAATCGCTTTGATCTTGGATTCAGCAGGATGAATGCCTTGGGCATCTATACGGAAATCGAGGAACTCAGTTGAAGCTACCCCAATCTTACATTTCTCCCGCTTCAGCTTCAGCCCCGCTTCGCGGAAGCGCTGAAGGACGGCCTTGAGCCATTTTGCCAATTTTTCGACTGATTCCCCAGCTATGAGAACATCATCGAAATATGGGCACACGCCTGGAATACCCTTGAGCGTGCGCTCCATCACTCCCTGGAAGAGGCCTGGGGCAACACTGACCCCGAATTGTAGGCGCTTAACCTTGAAAGCTCCCCTGTGAGTAACTATGGTTTGAGCTTCCGCCGTGGCATCATCCACCAGCAGTTGCTGATAGGCTTGAGCCAAATCTAACTTAGCAAAGATGCGACCTCCCTGTAGTGACGCCAAAATGTGGCTGACTACACGCACCGGATATGCGTGTTGTTGGAGTGCTCTATTAATAGTGCACTTGTAATCTGCGCATATTCACACTTCTCCGTTGGCCTTAAGTGGTGTAACTATGGGGGTTTTCCATTGACTGCTATCAACTGGCTGGAGGATGCCTTGCTGCACCAGCTTGTCCAGCTCTGCATCGATCTTCTGCTTGAGGGCGAATGGCACTCTATGTGGCTTGATCCTTATTGGAGTTATGGCAGGATCAAGCCGAAGAGCTATGGGAGGACCTTTATATTTTCCCAAGTGAGGGCTAAAAACATCAGCAAACTCCCGGCAAACTGCCGCTAAGTCCACTGCTTGTGTGCTGTTTATTCCAGTTACATTGATTCCCAATGCATCAAATCAATCAAGCCCAATGAGGCTTGTGCGGTTGCCCTCAACTACTACACCTTAAGAGGGCATAGTACACTCCTCCTAGTGGTGCAATAGCCCACCCTGTGTTGCCCAGGGGCCCCAGTACCTTTCCAGGGAAACTCTTCTGGTGGACTGTCCGACGACCTGACAGACTGTGGCGATATGGCCTTGTTTGCCACACGCCCAGCATGTTGCTGTGTGGAACTGGCAGTCCACATGTCTGTGTCAGCCTCCACACCCCGCACATCGAGAGAAGGGAATGCCTTGTCAGCTGGGCGTTGTGGCCTTCTTTCTGGTGGCTGCTGTAACCGATCGATCTCTTGATCCGATTCAGAATCTTTGACCCTATCAGCGCCTTCCTGGTGGATGGCCTCTGTGTAGGGAAGGTTCCTGGAGAGCCGTAAGGCCTTGACGCCCCCCCCCCCCGGCGGCTTCTTCGGCTGTGATCTCTCTTAGGGCATCTTGAAATGAAATAGTCTCTTTAGCAAACAATTTCTGTTGTAGATCCCTGCTTCTTAACCCACACACTAAGTGGTCTCGCAGCCTCTCTTCAAGATCTTTGAACTCGCAGGGTTGGGCTGCTTGACGAAGGGCAGCAATGAATTCGGCAGCCGATTCGCTGGGTCGTTGGTCTCTTCTTTCGAAGGCGTGCCTCCAGGCGATGACCGATAGCTTCGGCTCAAAGTGTTCTTTGAGCATTTTCTTAAGTTCGGAATAAGCAACAGATTCAAACGGCACCGGAGCTATTAAGTTTTCGGCGATCTCAAACGTTGCCTGGCCACAAACACACAGCAATGTTGCGGCCTTCAAACCATCCTCACGAACTTGGTTGACTCTCAAGTAATTCTCGACTCTCGCGATGTACAAGCTCCACCTCTCTGGATGTGCGACGTCAAATTCTGAGTCTTCCGAGTTTGGCCATGGTGAGTTGTTTCCGTTATTTTCGGCCTCGCAATGCCTTGTGCTGCCAAGGCTTCTTTTAAGCTTCCAGGGACGGTTCCTGGGAGTGCTCTTCCTCCAGCATTTCCATACTGGCAGGAATGGGGGGGGGGAAATGCGGCCCCAACCAAGGCGTCGATGCTTGGCTTACTCCCTTAGTGACTCAGCTCTTTGAGTTTGGCAGCACATCCCACCTTCGTTGCCACTGTTAAGTTTGGTGCTCGGTGAGGCATCAACGAGGCAGCAGATGAACAAACAACTCTTTATTTCAGGTTAAACAACTCTTTATTTCAGGTTAAAACCTAGTTAACTACTGCTCCACCTCTATTTATACATTCAGCAATAGGCGGCAGCCAATAGGATTCAAGTGTCTTTCCCTCTTAAACATATTATAATGAGTCTGCAGACAGCAAGTCTGGCACTTTAACTGACAGTTTTTTCAACAATTCCAAGTAATTCACTTCAATACATTACACTGGCAATAGTATTTCCTGTGAAAAGTCTTCTGCATTACTGTTATCATTCCCTAGTAAATCCTACTTTAATTGTCTTTGGTACTTTAAAGCTCTTTATAATTTTCATCATGGAAATTTTAGTTGAACTTCTGTATTCCTAGGTGAAATTCCCTTTTATATCAATGGTACATGCTCTCTATTCTTATTATCCAAGTCTGTTGTTTTTCCAATAAGGCTTTCTTATTCCTGGTTTCTGAATTTTGCAGTAAACTGTCTTTTCCTCATTAAGCACGCTAGAAGATAATCTCTAATTAAATAACTTCCAATTAATATGTTCCTAAACAAAACTGACAATCAATGAGCAACTTGTGAGCATGAATGAAGAATGAGCTGTGTATTCAACTTTCAGTGTTATACTTTGCTGCAGACTTGTTGTCAACTCACTGAACTTGGGATATGGGAAAAAGAATATTTGTGAGCCTCACTGTTGTGCTCTCTGTCCCAAAGAGACCTGGAGAGATTTCTGTAAAAATACACATGGAATTTATGTCGTGCCTTCATCCTAGTTCTTTCCTGCAATCTTCAAAGTTATTTCTTACAATATTAAGTGCCATGGAAAGGAACCATTTTCTGCCATTTTAAAAGACAGATAGACAGAAACTGTAGTGTGGCACCCAAAATAGGCATATCACTGCAAACACACATACAGAGAGAAGAAAATCCTAGTTTTTCTACCAAATCCTACTCTGTCTATATATTGGATGTGGCCATATTCATTTTGTACCCCTCAGTCCTCAAAATTTGACTACCCAAATTTTGTCTCATCTGCACTGTAGATAATTAAGGATTATTGGTTAAGGTACAAATTGGGGTTGCTATTTTCCAAAATCAAACTAATTATCTGATCCTAACCCATTTGCATGCAGCCTCACATATATGAGGAACCTGGAGCTACATTTGATCTTCTAACCTATCCTCTCCTTGGTGCCAGAATTTCCATGGCTGAAGGTCAGACTGTAGCATGGGTTTCCCTTCTTCCAGTCCAAATCCCACAGTACACCACCCTGGCTGTTATATCTTTAGTGTGACAAATTGTATTGCTCAATTCACAGTGCCAGTCTCAATCAAGGAGTGATCACTGAAAACTGTAGCTTTAACGGAGGCTATTTTAATCAAAGACCCCCTGGGTTGTAGTCCTTAAGTGGTTGAGTTTAATCTTATGGAAAATCATAAGATCACTTGCACTGGCAATACAACATGTTTTTACATGGAAGAAGGAATAGAAATGTAAGTGATAACTCGATCTTAATCTGATAGTGCGGTATATTATCAAAGAATATTCAAACTCCAATATCTACAATCTCCATTCAACCCTACAAATACGTGGCCCACTAAACAAAATACAGTCCATTCATAAACAGAACTTCATTTTTAAACTGTAGTTTAAGTACAGATTGTTTTAATCAGAGACCCAATTTGGCATTGTGACTTAAGACTTCAGACCAGAAACCAGGAGACTGTGACTTATAGTCCTACCCTATGCATGAAACTAACTGGGTGACCCTGGGCAAGTCACTCTTCTCAGCTCTAAGAAGAAGGCAAGAGTTAGGGTAACCTCTGAAAAAATCTTGCCACAAAAACTGCAGGGAGTTATCCAGGCACTTGCCAGGAGTCAGGCCTTACTTCAAGGCACCAAAGTGGAAAAGGAAATCAATGAAGCACTTATCAAGAAGTCATATTTTTAAACAAAACAGATGCCTTTTCTTGTGAGTCATTGACTAAGACAATGATGATAAGAGAAGCTTTCAGAGAATCTCAGTAATGCATAGACTCCAAAGGTATTACAAGCTGTTTTCTTTTGGGATTCTGTTAAAGCAACCCTTTTAATCTCTTAATCAATCAGTTTAGTTACTACATGTATTCACTTTTGTAAGTTTAAACCTTTGGAAGAAAGCTGCCTAAGGAACAGCATCGTAATGTATTTCTAAATCTATTTGGCGTTAAGCAACACTTCTTCTGTTCTTGCCCCTTTTTATTCTAATTCTTTAAGTTACATTTTGCATCCCTGAGATAGATAGATCTCATTTTTACCAATATCTGTGCATTATTCCATTAAATTTTATGCAATAAAATTTAAAGTTGCATAGAAGTGTTTAGGCAACTATGCTAACCATTTTTGGAAAGATCAGTGACAGTGTCATCAATAATTCCTGTAGACCTCTCCCTTCTGCATCTCAGATAATGCCCCTCTAAGGCCTTTGAAGACTCCAAGGGGTTTAGAACCAGCAGTTGCTGGGATAGGAATATTTATCCATGCAGTCACCAAGAGTCAGACTTAAACTGGTAACACCTAATGAACCTACTTCTTTTCACCACTTCTTATCCAATATAGGTTTTCTCTCCCTTTCTTTAGGGAGGTAGCCAATGGTACAATAACACTTTGAAAGTACATAATATAGAACATAGAATCATAGGGCTGAATGGGACGTTGGAGACCTTCTAGTCCAATCCCCTGCTCAAGGCAGGAGACCTTGTACCATCCTGGTCAAATGGTTGTCCAGTCTATTTTTGTAAACCTCCAGTGATGGATCACCCACAACACTAAGAGGCAACCTACTCCACTAATTAATTATTCTCACTGTCAGAAAATTTCTCCTTACTTCTAGGTTGGATCTCTCTTTAACCAGCTTCCATCCATTACTTCTGATTCTTTGGAGAATAAGTCAATCCCCTCTTCTCTGCCCCTGGAAGACAGTTATCATGTCTAGACTAGACATACCTAGCTCCCTTAAACGTTCATCATATAACATAGCCTCTAGACTCTTTATCATCTTCGTTTCTCTTCTCTATACACTTTCTAGAGTCTCGGCATCTTTTTTTTGTACCATGGTAACTAGAACTGTACATAGTATTTCAAGTCTGGCCTTACTAATTTGGTTTAAAGTGGTATTATCACTTCCTCTCATTGTGATGCAATCTTTTTGTTGATGCAGCTCAAGACTACATTGGCTTTTTTGGCAGCTGCAGTTCACTGCTGGCTCATACTTAAGCAACAGTTCACTAGGACAATTAGATCCCTCTCACAGTTATAACTGTTGAGACAAGTATCACCTATTTTGTATCTATGCATTTGGCTTTTCCTAAACTAAAATAAAATTTGAATTGTAATTTGATGGCTAAAAAGAATAATTTTATGTAAAAAGGGTAACTCCATATGAGCACTTGAAAGAAACAATGTTTGAACCGGGATAACATCCAAGTGGGAAGTCTGGAGAATTGTCCCAATTGCTATGTTTATTTTTGCCCTGTTTTGTATTGCAGAAGGAAGTTTAAGCAGAAGTGGGCAACTTTATTTAGCTTGGGGCTATGGTTTAAGTTTTCCCCCTGAACATTTAGTCTTTCTCTGAGGTCTGCAGGGAAACATTTCAGTGATATTAGGCTGTTACCTGGAGTTAACATCTCAGCTTTCAAGGCCCTCATATATGCCACCTTGAGCTTGTAGAAAAAAAGAGACAACTAATTTGCACGGTATTTGTTAGGGTTGTGTTTTCCAGAACTTGTTTTAGCATTAATTGATTAATTGCAACAATGGTCTGGAAATTCAGCTCTTTGTAAGGCAACCTTATCAGGGAATGCACTTTTAGATGGTGATGAAGGAGTCATAAAACATTTGCTGGAAATCATTCAAAGAATCAACTCCAAGAAAAAGGCTTGCAAACAAAAGGTTATTTAGTCAGTTGTTTCAGTTTTGTCATTTGTGGCAAACAATCTTAAGGATCATAAAATGTGAGGTGAAGGCTAGAAAACGCCTACCAGTTCTCAGATAGATATTGTTTCATCACACTGAAAGAGAATCAAGATTAACATAATTCAATTCTGTAAATGCTTTTGTAGTTTACTTAACTTACCAACAATCAAATTTCTGCTAAAGTAAGATTGTCAGAACCCTATGTTCTGTGTGCATGGGATTTCTTATTCTTTTTGGGTTCTGCCATTCTCCTGGGGGGGAGGGGGAAGCTTGAGGTGCCGATGTGTATTTGCTTTGCTCTGTCTCTTGCTCTATCCTCTTTGTTGTGTCTCTAACAGGGTGAGAATGGAATGTATCTCCAGCCATCTACCTTATCTCCGAGCACGGAAGAAATGGTACAGACATCTAACAGCCTTGGAAGTGGCGCCTTATCACTCTGTTCCCATGGTGTTTTCACACCTGCGGATTGGCCTGTTTGAACCGTCTGGATGGACAGTTAGGGTGGGGTTACTATGGACACTTTTAATTACTTGATTCACGTGGGAAACCCTCAGACAAACCCCTGGTAAGTGGAACCATTGCGCCCCTCACCAGAACCATAGAACTATTGAGCCCAGGGATGCCGAGAAACGTAATCCTGAAGGTCCAAGTGGACTCGGGTTGCACCCGTTGCCTCATAAGCCCAACCTTGGTGGGGAACCTAGGAATCCCGGTGAGGAGGCTGAAGAAGCCTATGCCATGTGTTGGACCCTCCTCACATGGAGGCATTTCCTAGAAGGGAGTAAAATCCCCTTCCAGGTATGGACTGACCACAAGAACCTTGAAGTCTTAAAAAACCCCAGAAAACTGTCACCAAAACAAGCGAAGTGGTCTCAACACTTCCACCGGTTTAACTTTACTATCAAATACCTGCCTGGGGAAAAAAATTTCTTAGCAGATGCTTTTTCAAGGTTGCCACAGTATAACAACACCAAAACAAAAATGGTGGACCCCTTCATGCCATCTAAACAATTAGCAGCTCCAGTAACCACACACTTGCAAGCAAAGAAACTAAAGCCCCTAGATAGCGAAGCAGGAGTGGACTTCAGACAGGCTTTGGAAACAGATGAATGGTTCCTGGGTCATAAGAACCTCTGCTCGATGGATGATGGACTGCCTTAAGTGGGTGGGCCCAAAGCCCAGAGACTGAAATTTATGCAACTATGTCACGACTCAAAGATGGCTGGACATTTTGGGTTTGTAAAAATGCTCCATCTAGTAAAGAGACAGTTTTGGTGGCCATCCATAAAGAAGGACATTGAAAGCTATGTGACTAGCTGCCCCATCTGTGCAGCAGCAAATTGAAGACAGGGTAGAATGCCGGGGCTATTGCAGGCGGTAGCAAGCCCATCAGCACCTTGGCGGGAGATTTCCATGGATTTTATTGTGGAGTTACCAGAGAATGCAAGGAACATGGTCATTTGGGTGGTGACTGACCTGTTCTCCAAACAGGTGCATTTCATCCCGTGCACCAATATTCCTACAGCCACTCTAGTGAAGATGTTTGTACAACATATCTACCGATTACATGGGGCCCCGCAATGCATAATTTCAGACAGGAGGGTGCAATTCAATTCACAGTTCTGGAGAGCATTTTTGGACCTCCTGGGGACCTCCCAGGGCCTGTCATCTAGTCATCATCCGCAAATGAATGGTGGGACAGAACGTTCGAACTCTATTGGAAGAGTATTTGAGATGCTTTATTAATTATCAACAAGACAATTGGACCAATCTGCTTTCTTTTGCAGAAGTGGCTTACAACAATGCTGTTCACTCCAGCACAGGCTACACCCCATTCCAGGTTGCAACTGGACAAAGCTTCAACCCAATGCCTGAATTGCCAGTCAACGAACCCATCATCCCCTCCCTAAAGGAGTGGATCACACAACTTCAAAATACATGGCCGGTAGTGAGAAAAGCATTAGACAAGGCTAGGGAAGCATATAAAGTGCAGGCAGATAAGAAGCGGGTCGAACCAAAACCATTTAAAGTGGGAGAGAAAGTACACTTATCCACAAAGTACTTAAAATCTTTGCAGCCATCAAAGAAATTAGGACCAAAATACATAGGATCATTCCCCATAAAAAGAATTATCAACCCAGTAACTGTAGAATTAGAACTCCCAAAAATGTTAAGACAAGTTCACCCGGTATTTTATTGTAGCTTGTTAAAACGTGAACTAAACTCATCCCTAAGGCCAGCTGCAGTTCCCCCTCCCCAACCTATCATGGTAGAGGGAGAACAGCATTTTGAGATCAGAGAAATCCTGGATTCCAGGAAACACCATGGGTCAACCCAATACCTAGTAGCTTGGAAGAATCTTCCCTCTTCTCAAAATGAGTGGGTTCATAAACGACACGTTAGAGCCCCTAGGTTGTTAAAAAAGTTCCACTCCCAATACCCTGATAAACCCGACTAATCTATTTATAATTTTTCTCCTTGTTATTATTTTCTTTCTCTCCAGGTGGATCTCTCGTTTTTTTAAAGAGGGGCGGCATGTCAGAACCCTATGTTCTGTGTGCATGGGATTTCTTATTCTTTTTGGGTTCTGCCATTCTCCTGAGGGAGAGTGGGAAGCTTGAGGTGCTGATGTGTATTTGCTTTGCTCTGTCTCTTGCTCTATCCTCTTTGATGTGTGTCTAATTAGGTGAGAATGGAATGTATCTCCGGCCATCTGCCTTATCTCCGAGCGCGGAAGAAATGCCGCAGACACCTAACAGCCTTGGAAGCGGTGCCTTATCACTCTGTTCCCACAGCGTTTTCACACCTGCGGATTGGCCTGTTTGAACCGTCCGGATGGACAGTTAGGGTGGGGTTACTATGGACCCTTTTAATTACTTGATTCGTGTGGGAAACCCTCAGATCCTGCCTTCTATTCCCGCTGTCAACACCTCGCAATAAAAGTTCCTTTTGAAATGATGCCGTTTCAAGAGTTCTGCTTTCTTGGGAAGACTGATTGAGGTGGGTCCTTACAAAGATGTTTAACAGGAAACTGTTTTTATTCAGAGACTTCTATAACCTTGTCTGATCATTGATATGTGTTCTCAGAACCACACACTATTGGTTATGTTCCAGATGCTAATGCTTATTCCTAGAATACAGACCAGCATCCTACCCCTTTCTTTTCCTTGCAGTCCCGATCTGGATTGGTCTCTTCCTGATAGATTAGGTCATGGCAGGTATTCAGAGTCAGACCTAATTCAAGACCACAATAAAGGGGCAAAGGCTTGAAAAACATATATTGTACATCCCTATGCTGAAACTCCTCAACAGGTTTAATAAGACCCAAAGATGCTTTTTCACAAGGCAACTGGACTTTCTTGTTGTTCTTTGAAAATGTTTCTCTTCTCATCCAAGAAGCTTCTTCAACTAGACTAAACTGGCTCTCTTTTTTTCACCATCAGCCATATATTGGAACAGCGTGCATTGTATTGACATGAATTGACAAATATTGTAAATCTATCCATAGTTTTAGAGGAGCTGTCCTAATATGGTGGGTCAGATCTGCATGTAAATCCAGATTACTTATGGACAGTCCCTCTGGCGATAGCACACAAGACCTGTATACTTACAGTCTCAGTTGTCTTTTGTCAAACCACCTATTTTGGGTGCCTGCCCTGAGCTACAGCTTAGCACCAGCTATGTCACACTGCCTATTCTTGATGAGGGAGATGAGAATGGCTGGTGAATTTCACATTGCAGGCTGTTTTGTTGGTGCAATAAAACCACAACTACACAGTAGCTGCCCAAGGCTTGGAGATTCCAATACAAATTGGCTTTGTAAATGTATCTAAAGGTCCACCAGCATCACCCTGAGTGGGTCCTTTCATCCCAGCTTCTATAAAATAGAAGAATATAATAAAAGAGCCGCTGTGATTTTCTTAAGAAAATCTTTCTTCTCTTTCATTGATTTTGACACTAACCTTCCAATTTCAACTAAAATGTTGGAGAAATAGCCTGTATTATTAGATTTGCATTTGACAAAGTCAGGCTGACAAAGGACATGAATGATTAAACAGAACATTAAAAAAATAAATAAAACTCTCTCCCTCACATTAAATTTATGACAGGGCATCTATGTTGAAAGAATAATTAGAAGTTCTTTTGGAAAGGAAGGTGCTGCCCTCTGCTGACTAAAGTAAACATGTTTAACTTTTAAAGTATACAGTATACTAATTCACATTATAGCTGCTATCTTTTGAAATGGATATTGCAAGTATTCACAGACATTTGCAACCACAGACATGTGGTTGGGCCAGCCACTCAGGGGGCATTAAAGTTATCTTATGAATACATGATAGGTGCACAACATTTTTTTTGGCTAATGGATTTTTAATAGCTGAGGGTTAGATAGTGACCTCACTGCAAGACCAGACCTCACCTCCCCCCAAAAAAACCTCTGAATGAAAAGCAAATAAAACCAGAACAAAACAAAAACAAAACTCAGCTGATGAAGTTCAATTGTAATATTAACTAATCAGATATGCATTTAAGACAAAGGTTTCATATGCAATTGGATCATTGGATATTATTTACTGTCTCCTTAAACAAGACCCTTCATAAGATGGTTTGAAGGTCTGTAAGAACTAATTCCTAAGGCTGGAGATGCCACATAAGAGCTCAGATTGAATTCTCTCCAGCAGGATTGCACTTTAGTAGAAGAGCTAGTTAGTCCAAACAAGCAAAATTCTAAAAAGAGAGATCCTGTCAGAATCCAGTTATATTTCCTTTCTATCTATCTTCTCTGATCTAAAACCAATTCTTACCCTTCCCTGGATCCTGCCATACTCCCAAGGAGGAGGGGGATATGCATGCGGGTTTATTACTTTCACTTCCTCTATTCACTACAAAGTAAACTTTTGTTCATTCGCCTTCGTGTCTGCTAACCATTACAATGTAACAATTTTATCTTATCCTATGCCCCCTCTGAACTTCTCCTCCTTACTGGGCAATTAGGAAAAGTGGGGTGAAAAGATACAGACCTCCGGGATCTGGTTTATTTCTCCGTCATCAAAATAAGGTGTGAAGAGCTGTTGAATGATCGTGCACAACGGAGCCGGATTGATGTTATCTTTCCTGGATTTAACACCTAGAAATTTGCCGGTCTGAATCGCCCGGAAGAACTGTGGAGTGGGGGTTGCTTAGGGACACTTTAAAACATCGATTTGTAAGGGAATCCCTCAGATCCTGTCTATTATGCCTGCTATCAATTTCTCTTAATAAAAGTTCCTGTTGGAAGAGATTGTTTCCAAGACTTCTGCTTTCTTAAGATGTGGATTGAAGTGGTTCCTTACAGATCTGCACCTGGAGAACAGTGTCCACTTTTATTCTTTTTATTAACAAATCAAATTTCTCATTCTCCTTCCTCCTCCTGTTTTCCCCACAACAGCAACCTGTGAGGTGAGTTGGCCTGGGAAAGTGACTGGCCTAAGGCCACTCAGATGGCTTTCACAGCTAAGGCAGGATTAGAACTCGCAGTCTCTTGGTTTCTAGTCTGGTACCTTAATCACTAAACCAAACTGGCTCTGGCAAATAACTAGGAGATGGCAGATCATTTATAAAGTGATATAAAGAATATGACAAATCATAAAGAATATGACAAATCACTTGGTCATATTCTTTAGATATGGAGAAATGATTTTCAATTTAAATTATAATCACTATTTATAAATATGGAGTCCTTGCTGCTCTCTGAGCTTGGTTGTGTGCTTGCAGACATTTCATTACCCAACTAGGTAACATCATCAATGTGAGTCAGTGTAGGTTTTGCTTCCTGTTTATGTGCAATAGCTTTTATAGGTGTATTGTATATATCTGCAAATGTCTGTCTTTTGGGGTATTGCTTTTTCTAATGCCATTCCTGGTGTGTGGCAATGATTATAGTATAATAATATGTATTATATATAATTCATGCCTATAATGTTGCTGATTTGTGATGCCAGCCCAGACGAGACCCATTCCAGATCTTTCCTTGCCTTGTTTTTTTAGTTAATTTACTTCGGTTGAGGTAAAGCCCTAATAACGTTCATGTCAGTCAGAGCAAAGGAATAGCTTCATTTCACATGTAGAGCCTATTCTTTGAATTATGCTGCTAATGTAATATTTTTAAAGCCAGGAAAATCTTATGAGTATTGATTCTAAAAGATAACCACTTGGAGTTGGAAGGAACTCACGGTCCTGGGGGTGGGGGATACATTGCAGAGTTTGGAAGCTTTCAGCTGTGATAGATAGACCCATTTCAAACATTTTCACAGTACATGAAATGCTTTCAAGCAGTCTTCAGAATCTATCAATACCAGTATGATTTTTAAGAGCTTCTTCCCATTTCAGAATAAAAGGAGTTATGATCTGTCAGTATCAAGAAGGGAAAACAGTTCAAGGCTGAAATGGGGTCAGACAGTAAGGCCTGACTTTCTGTAACTGACTTTCTATAAAAGTGAAGAAAAATTGCTTTTAAAATACAGTGAGATTGATACTGTGATCTTTTATTAAAATATCACTTAGAGCTCTGTTGGCTTAAACAAATGATGCTGGCTCACCTTATGGTAAATCTAATGTCCTGATTTTATCAGCACCTTTTATTTGATAAAATAAATTATTTTCCAATGAGTTCTAAGCCATTAGTATGTGTACACCATATAGTCATTATGGGTTTCAGGAAAATTAAAGCTTCTGGTATTGTCAGGAAAGCTGATGATCTTTTAAAGCAGGGGTCTTCAAACCTGGCCCTTTTATGACTTGTGGACTTGTGGAGTTGAAGTCCACAAGCCTTCAAGTTGCCAAGTTTGGAGAACCCGGATGTAGAGCTAAGTTGGCAATGTTTTTAAGCAATAGCATCTGTAAGCTCAGACAGTAAATAAGACGAACACTATGCATTGGAAGCATGGATATATTTAAACATTATGTTCTGGAGTTTGGATTTCAGTTTATTTCATAATTTAAATTTGGCATTAACATAAGAAAAGTTGGTTATGAGTCAAAAATCCCATGTTACTGATCACACATCATATCATTGTAAACAACAGCTGTGGGAGATCTAATTTGTCATCATCATCATCAAATCCTTATTCAGTCGTAGACCAGAATGTAGAATACAGAAATCGCAGTTAATAGGGAATAAAACACAAAAGAAAGGATATGTATGTATGTGTATGTATTTGAGTATCTATATCTATATCTATTTCTCTCTCTCTCTCTCTCTCTCGCTATCTATCTAGCTATTATAATCTACCCATCCACCCATCCACCCATCCACCCATCCATCCATCCATCCATCCATCCATCCATCCATCCATCCATCCATCCATCCATCCATCCATCCATCCATCCATCATTTATCTATCTATCTATCTATCTATCTATCTATCTATCTATCTATCATCTATCTATCTATCTATCTATCTATCTATCTATCTATCTATCTATCTATCTATCTATCTATCTATCTATCTATCTATCTATCTATCTATCTATCTATCTATCTATCTATCTATCATCTATCTATCATCTATCATCTATCCCAGAGTTCCCCAATGTTTCCGGCTTTGTGGACCAGCGGGGGGCAGAGGGTCCCTGCGAGCAGCCAGCAAGCATGCGCATGCAGCTCCATTTGCATGAGCAGTGTGCACGTACACCTGCCGCTCACTTAAATGGAGTATGAGTGCTTGCCCACTGCTTATGCAACTGAGGATGCACATGTGTGCGTGCACGCTCAACAGTAATTTCCGTGGCCTGGTTGCAAACCCCTCACAGCCCACTAATGGGCCTCGGCCCACAGGTTGGGGTCCCCAAATCTATCCAGTTATCATCTAGCTATCTGGCTATCCGGCTATCTAGCTATCATCATCAAGGGTTAGAATCAATCCTACTGTGTAAAGTGCAGACTACGGAGCAGTTTTTGGTGGTAGATGGAGAGATGGAGTCATATCATAGGGCCAGATTCAGGTCTGATAGAATTTGAGACAAAGTGCTTTGAATCTGACAGTCATAGGAGGATAATAATTTGGTATTGGATCCTTCAGCATGGATCCTTCGGCCCTGTCATGCTGTGGCAGTCCAATTTACCTCATAAGGTGACTGTCAGGAATAGGAAGGAATGTTGTGTTTGCCACCTTGAGTTCCTGAAGGAAAGGTGGAAAATCAATCAAATAAATAAATAATATATTTTTATTATAATTATTAAGTGAAAATGGCAGCCCTAGAAGTTCTACCATGTGGACCACACAATCCTAATGACAATGCTGCAAGAATCCAACAGGAAAAAAAATTCAAGGATTACATTAAAAAAAGTGTAAAATGTGCAGAAAAATGAGGTAGGATAGGATATAGATTCAGGGATAAATTTGAGTCCTTCAATATATGGCACTGACAAGTCCAATGGAACATAGAAAAATCTTACCAGTTTATTGCAAGAGAGGAAGGCAAAATATATTTCTCCAATGTTTGCCGAGAGAAAAAGAGGTTCTACTCAAACTCTTTTGGAACCATGGCTGATTGCAAAAGCCACAACAGTTGAATTTACCCATAATGTTAACCCAACTGAGCAACTACTGTATATTATGGGATGCAATTCTTTTAAAAAAATTGCTATTAGTATTACTGCCATTACTATCTAACCAATTAATGCAATTTATTACTTTTTTCAAGGTAGTATATATATTGAATGTTGACAGTTTGAGTTAACTGCAAATCTTGGAAATTATCTACAATAATAAAAAAAAATTCATTCCCAAGTTTATATTCCTCCCACAAAAAATCCCATGCTTTTTTCATCTATGTTTGTAATATTTGCTTCAAAGGAGAAGCATAGATGAAATTCAGAGACACAAAAGCAGAGAAATCACAATTTGGTTGGAACCAGGCAAGTAAATGAGGTTAAAATAATTCCAGGCCTTGGTGAGTAACTGTGTCTTATTAGCTTGTAACTTGAGAAGTTCTGATTCATTTATGTACTGCTTGATGCATACCACCAAATACTATTGCTCTGACATATGATGCCCATTTCAAAGAAAGGTACATTTGCACCAGGAGATTGCACTTGGAGATTCTTGCTTTTGCAGTCGGTAGTGCTAATGTTGTTACCTAGTTGGGTAATGAAACATCTGCAAGCAAACAACCAAGCTCAGACAGCACCAAGGACTGAATGGTTTAACCCTGAGCTATGTACTGTGTAGTCTCCACTATTGAAGACTGCTTTTTTTTTGGTTTGCATATTTTCCAGCAAATATGAGATGTGGAGAAGATTGTGTTTTGTTCGGGAAAAAAGACCATCAGATCTGCAAAAATATTGCTCCCAAAGGAACTGCCAGCATTTGTTGTTTCCATAGGTGACACAAAATATTATCCTGAAAGGACAAAGAGTTGCAATAGCTGGTTTTCCAATGAAGACATGGCTTATCTATATCATCCCCAATGATCACAGAGGTAGAATTGAGCTAAAGAATTGCAACCCAACTCCAGTGTCTTCCGGCTATTTTGGGTTGAAAGGGAAACCTCCTTTAGCTGTAGAGATGGGTGATGGAGACAAGTGTTCCCAACCCTTGACTATGGTTAAACTTCAGTTATCCACATTCCCCAGAGAGTGTGGAAGTTACTGAAAATTCTGAAGCTGAAGTCTATACATCTAGCAGTGCTCCAAGTTGGAAAACAGTGATGTATAGGTTGCCTCTTGCCTTGCAAATATCCTCAGGACCTCATGGCTGATAAGCAACAAGTAAACTATAGTACTACAGGTAACCCCCAACTTACAACAGTTCATTTAGTGACTGTTCAAAGTTACAACGGCATTGAAAAATGTGACTTATGATCGTTTTTTATAGTTATTATCTTTGAAGCATCCCCATGATCATGTGATCAAACTTCAGCTGCTTGGCAACTGGTTCCTATTTATGACCTTTGCTGTATCCCAGGATCATGTGATCCCCTTTTGCGACCTTCTGACAAGCAAAGTCAATGGGGAAGCCAGATTCAGTTAACAACCAGTTTACTAACTTATCAACTGCAGTGATTCACTTAACAGCTGTGGTAAGAAAAGTCGTAAAATGGGGCAAAACTCACTTAACAAATGTCTCAGTTAACCACAGAAATTTTGAGCTCAATTGTAGTTGTAAGTTGAGGACTACCTGTATTATGTTTATATTTATTGCTACCATGTGGGTAATGAATGAGTAATTGCATGTATGAATTAAAAGGATTGTCCTGGTGAAGTATTGGTGTGTATGTGACATCTTAGATTCTTCATCAAGTTATGGTATCTAACTTATACGTTTTGTGTATCTGACTTATAAGTAGATTAAGTAGATAGTAATAAGTAGGTAGAATAAATTCTAATGTTATCATTAGATGCTAGACACATACATTGGCTATTACAATCCAGTCACATCTAATATATTCTGAAGAGTCCTGTTCTTTCCCCCTTAAGTAAAGCCTTGGCTGATTCATAAAGAATTCATACTAGTAACTATTCATTAGATACTAGGCACTTATACAACAATTGTGCAATTATCTAAGTCTTCTTAAGCTTCTTAAGAAACACAGAATAAAGTGTTCAAATCAGTACACCACAATTTTAGCAGCAAATCTCATCATTAAAAGGAAAAATGGGTGCTACTTGGATTCCAGTTCATCCTTGGGACATAATTATTGTTTTGCTCCATCATTGCTTTAGAACACAGAACACAATCAGAGTTGGAAGGGACCTTGGAGGTCTTCTAGTCCAATCCCCTGCTCAGGCAGGAAACCCTATACCATTTCAGATAAATGGCTGTCCAGTTTCTTCTTACTTGCTGTTCTGTTCTCAAGGCAGACATGAAGACGAGGCAGTTGGTACAAAAGATGTTCTTTATTGCATACATTCACTGAACAGAAGCAAGTGAGAAAATGGCAACATGCCCTTTTTATACTTCCCCTGCAAGGGGAGGCTCAACCAATGACTGCAGGCTATTCTCCCGCCTCGCGCATGTGCGCGAGGTTGGAGACAGCCTGTCTGGGTCCTGGGCAGACATGTGGTCTGCCCGGGTCTCTACAACCGGTCCCGGGCAAACACGTGGTCTGCCCGGGTCTCTGCAGTTGTCCTGCAGATTCCCTGAGCCTTGCTGATTGACTCAGCAAGGCCCAGGACACAACACCCCTCCCCCCTTGGCTTGGACAATGCTGTCCCCACCAGTTAACAGTACCATATAACATTTAGTCCAAACAGCAGCCTGGCTATTCCCTGTACCCCAAGTAACCTGGTCCCAGTGGGGTTCAAGTCAGTCCACGTTCTTTCACTTTTTGACAATAATCGCCCCGCAGGTACCGCACATACTCATTCAAATATTTAGGAGGACCCTTGGCCCTCTCCGATCTCCGTGGAGACGGATTAGGTACAGGTGTGATGCTATTTGGGGGAAGTGTATTGGGTGCCTGGAGTGCTTGCTCCCGGTTTGTGCACAACAAACCAGGACTTTGTCGCCCAGAAGACTCAGGGGTTCCCCCTAACTGCTGACTGGCTGGATCCACTAAACCCAAACCAGATGTCCTTGGAGGGGTCGAGTTCCCCGAGTTCCATGGTGGGGTGGAGTTCCCCGAAAACCCTTGGAACTCCCCTTGGGAGCAATGTCCTTTAGGCCCAAGGCCAGCAGCAGGGGTGCCCTGAGTAGCCGATTTACGGCCATTTGCCCTAAGCCAGGGACCTCTGCCAGAGTCAGGAGCCGCCTCCATGGCAGAACTCCCTGCTTCTATGCCAGAGTCAGGATCCGCCGCCATGGCAAGACCCTCATCTGGAGCATTTGGAGACTCCCCTGCTTGGAGAGACTGTGATCCACAATCGTAATTGGGGTCCCCCTCCCCCCTGAAAGCGGAGCCAGGGGAGGAATTCCGGCCTGGAATCCACCAACGCAGCTGGTCTATGTGGTGCCATAGGACACGCCCATCCTCTAAGACCACTTCCTAGGACAGTGGCCCAGAGACCTTAGAGATTACAGCAGGTACCCAGAGATGCCCCTGCCCATAGTTCCTGGTCCAAACCGGATCACCCACTTGAAGTCTCCTAGGTGCCCGCGGCTGCAACACCTGTGAAGCCACCCGGCCTGGGTGAAGCCTGTCCAGCTTTGTAATAAGTCTGCGACCCCAGCGGAGTTCAGCTGGGCTCTTTCCAGTAGCTGTGCATGGTGTGGTGCGGTGTGTGAGAAGACAATCAGCTAACCTGTGATGCCAGGGTCCTTGAGTGATTCTCTTTAATGCGTCTTTCGTGGTGCGCACCATGCGTTCAGCCTGACCATTGGTGGCAGGATGAAAAGGAGCAGATGTGGCATGCCAGATCATGTTGGCTTGGAGAAATGCCTGAAACTCAGAAGAGGTAAATTGTGGACCATTGTCTGATACTAGAACATCAGGAAGGCCATGGGAAGTGAAGATTCCTCTGAGCACCTGGATGGTCCTGGCAGTAGTGGTGGAGGACACAGGAATGACCTCTAGCCACTTGGAATGGCTATTCACAAGGAGGAGGAAGAATTGCCCCTGAAAGGGCCCAGCATAATCTATATGGACACGTGACCATGGAGTAAGTGTCTCCTCCCACCTATGTACAGGGGCCTGGGGCATTTCTGGCCGTGATTGCTGGCACACTTGACAGCCCTGAACCTGGGCCTCGATGTCCTTATCAAGTCCAGGCCACCAGAGATGGCTGCGCGCGAGCGCCTTCATCCTCACTATTCCCGGATGTCCCTCATGAAGAGAGAGCAAGACTCTAGTCCTCAATGAGGCTGGGATGACTACTCGATTGCCCCACAGGATACACCCCTTGAATGTGGACAATTCATGCTTCCTGCGCCAGAAGTTCTGGAAATCAGTACCAGGACACATGTCAGGCCATCCTGACAACACACATGTCAGCACACGTGCAAGCATGTGATCAGTGGCAGTTTCTGCAGCCACATCCCTAGCATTGAGGGGAGATTCTGGTAAGTCCTGAATGGACAGAATATGTACAGCAGGAGCAGGGTCTGCCTCTATTTGTTTAAGAGGTAACCTGCTTAGGCCATCAGCATGGCCCATCTCAGAACCTGGTTTGTGAACCAGGGTGTAGTCATACGCTGCTAAGAAGATAGACCATCTCAGCATTCTAGGAGATATAATCTGAGGAGTTTGTTTGTTGGTTGTAAACAACCCCACCAAAGGCTTGTGGTCAGTATAGACTGTGAAATGGCGCCCATACAAGAAATCGTGAAATTTCTTGATGCCTGAGATTATTGCCAAGGCTTCCCTGTCAATCTGCTCGTAATTACGCTCTGCAGATGAGAGGGTCCTAGAATAATAGGCCACAGGGACCTGCATTCCATCTTCCTTGAGATGGCTTAGCACTGCTCCTACCCCATAAGGGGAAGCATCACATGCGATGCACACAGGCAACTGCTCATTGAAGTGAGCCAGTACAGTATTGGAGGAAAGTAAAGCCTTGACTTTCATAAAGGCCTCTTCATGGACTTTTGTCCATGCCCAGGGAGCCTGTTTGTCTAAGAGCCTGTGTAGCGGCTCAGCCACAGCAGCCTTGTGGGGGAGAAAAGAATGGTAAAAATTCAAGAGGCCCAAAAAAGCCTGAAGTTCTGTTTTTGACTGGGGACTAGGGGCCAGCTGGATGGCCTGGAATTTGGACTCTGTGGGGTGGATGCCTTCTGCATCAATGCAGAACCCCAAGAACTCAGTGGATGTCACCCCTATTTTACATTTGTCTTGCTGTAGTTTCAGCCCAGCTTGGTGGAAACGCAGCAAGACCGCCCTCAGCCTTTCGGCCAAGTTCCCTGATGACTCTCCTGCAATGAGGATGTCATCAAAATAGGGGCAGACCCCGGGGATCCCTCTGAGAGTTCGCTCCATCACCCCTTGAAATATGCCAGGGGCTACATTGACCCCAAACTGCAGCCTCTTTACTTTGAATGCACCTCTGTGCGTGACTATGGTTTGTGCCTCAGCAGTTGCCTCATCAACAGGTAACTGTTGATAGGCTTGAGCCAAATCAAGCTTGGCAAAGTACTTCCCTCCTTTCAGTGAGGCCAAAATGTGGCTCACCACGGGCACAGGATACGCATGCTGCTGTAAAGCCTTATTCAAAGTGCATTTATAGTCCGCACAGATTCGGACTTCCCCATTGGATTTTAGGGGAGTTACTATGGGGGTTTCCCATGGACTAGAGTCCACAGGTTCCAGAATGCCTTGTTGGAGCAACTTGTCCAACTCGGCATCAATTTTGCTCTTTAAGGCAAACGGCACCCTCCTAGGCTTGACCCTTATGGGTGTAATGCCTGGATCCAATTTTAATGCAATGGGAGGCCCCTTGTACGAGCCAAGTTCTGAGCTGAACACATCAGCAAACTCCTACATACTCCTGTAAGGCTAGCTGTTTGCAGCTGGTTCAGACCAGTCACTCGGATCCCAAGTGCCTCGAACCAATCGAGTCCTATGAGACTCATTCTATCACCCCCAACAACCACTACATCCAATAATCCATTGAAGCCTTTTCGCTGCACTCTGAGCGTGGCTTCCCCCTTCACACTCACTCGCGTGTTCTGGAAATCCGTGAGAATAAGATTGGAGGGCCTGAGCCTAACTCTTGAGCCACTCCGGGAGCAAATCTTATTGAACGTGTCCACTGAAATAATAGAAAGAGCGGACCCTGTGTCCAGCTCCATAGCCAGGGGAACTCCCTGCAGCTTCACATCTATGTGCAGCTTTTTCTTAAGGGGCCTATGGGTTCCTGTCTTGAACACCCCCCTCCGGGACGCGCAAAAACCCACCCTGTTTTGGCTGGGGACCTTGGTACCTTTCAGAGGCAATTCAGGGGACCTGTTCTTTGGACGACCCATGCAGGCTGATGCTATATGGCCTTGCCTTCCACACGCTCGACAGACAGCAGATCGGAATCGACAGTCGGTCCTCCTGTGGTGACCCCCACAGCCGAAACAGCGAAGGGATGCAGGCGGTGGCCCTCTACGATCTGGCAGTCGTCTCTCCACCGCTGGCTGGATCTTGTCCACCTCTTCCTCCTCAGAGTCTTCTCCCGAAGCCTCACGCACGGCCTCCTGGTGGACTGGGACGGCCGCTGGATGACTCTTTGTAGACCGCAAGGCCTTCACCACGCCTCCGGCTGCTTCCTCTGCTGCGATTTCTCGTAAGGCATCTTGAAAGGTGATGTCCGTCTTTGCAAACAGCTTCTGCTGTACTTCGCGGCTTCGCAACCCGCACACAAGTCTATCTCGGAGCCTTTCCTCCAAATCTTGAAACGCACATGGGCGTGCGGCTTGCCTCAAGGCCGCGATGAAATCTACAGCTGATTCGCCAGGCCGCTGGTCCCTTTGCTCAAACTGATGCCTCCAAGCTATAATCGAGAGCTTGGGCTCGAAGTGTTCTCGCAACATCTTCTTCAAATCGGCATACACGATTGATTCCAATGGTGCCGGGGTGACAAGATTCTCAGCGATTTCAAAAGTTTCTTGCCCACAGACACATAGCAAGATAGCCGCTTTCAGGCCGTCTTCCTGGACTTTATTTACTCTGAAATAGTTTTCAACGTGAGCTGCATACGAGCTCCAGTGCTCCGGATGTGAGATGTCGAATTCGCCGAGATGGCCCAGCTTGGACATCTTCTTTCTCGATGGCCTCACCCACATCTCTCGCCACAAGGAATTGAGAAGGGGTCCGACGAAGCCAAGCCCGCCTCCAGCGTATGTATGCTGGCCGGCGACTGCTCCTCCTGGACGCCACGCTTCTCTTCTCTTCCCGGCCTAGGTGAGTAGGCCTACTTTTGTTTCTTCGGGATTCCAAACGGCGAATCCCACCTTCGTCGCCAATGTTCTGTTCGCAAGGCAGACATGAAGACGAGGCAGTTGGTACAAAAGATGTTCTTTATTGAATACATTCACTGAACAGAAGCAAGTGAGAAAATGGCAACATGCCCTTTTTATACTTCCCCTGCAAGGGGATGACTGCAGGCTATTCTCCCACCTCGCGCATGCACACGAGGCTGGAGACAGTCTGTCTGGGTCCCAGGCAGACATGTGGTCTGCCCGGGTCTCTACAACCGGTCCCGGGCAAACACGTGGTCTGCCCGGGTCTCTGCAGTTGTCCTGCAGATTCCCTGAGCCTTGCTGATTGACTCGGCAAGGCCCAGGACACAACACTTGCTTTTTGTAATTGCTTGCATATTTACAAATAGAGGACAAAGAACTAAAGTCCCATACGGGAGATTATTTTTATAAAGTGTGAGTGTGTGCATGGGTAAGCTGTTGTAAATTTAATATTTGTATTTTCTTCTGTTCCCTTTTTCCTTCCTGCTTTATTTCCCCAAAGATTTCCACTGAGTCAGCCAATGAGAAAATCAACAGTTCATATCCTGGGAGGATAAATATGTAAATATGAAAGCAACTACTAACCTTTTCCTTCATGTGAATAATTGTTAAAAGTAATCTGGAGAAGAGGATGTTCTAAGAGAAGGAACATATTCCTTACAACCCTAAAAAAGATTAGGAAACTGTTTTTAATAAAGCCCACCAGCTGGCGAAGCCTTATATGGCCAAAAGGGATGTATTTCTCATGACTATCAAGTGCTTCTTGTTTGTTTGTTTTTTGATTGATCAGTTATGAAATCTGTTTCAGAGGCTTGTTCATCATTATAAAATATCCCATGAAATCAGACACGGCAGCTGCCATTCTCAACTATTATCATAAAATTTCAGACTGCAGGCACAATGGAGCTGGGTGCGTGGGTGTGTGAACACAGAATATTGAATTGGAAACAGATGAAGCATTGTCCTTGAGGAGCCAACAACTCCTGGGGTTGGAAGTCGTTTCTTGTCTGATGCTGCCCTCTGGTGGACATAACATGCATGGCATGTGTAATGCATGGCAATGTATTACAAATAGAATTCTCCAAAGAACAAAATCCATTTCAGGCTCTTTCCCAGGGCCCACAACAGCTCTTAGGAACATTCTAACTAACTAGATAACCTTTATTGTCATTTTTTTCCTGTGGGCACAATGGCACACATTAAAAATGAAATTTAGTTGCTTCCTCTCAAAATGTACACATACATAACACACAATTAAACATACTATATACAACATATGTTTAGACCTACACCCTTACATATAAGTAACATATAAATATTAATCACTGTCTATCTTGAATACATAATGGAAGGAGGAAGCTTTAGAGTTCAGAAGGTTAATACTGTATGGAACAAAGCTGTGACTGAATCTGGATGTTCTGCTTCGGATACCACGGAGCCTCCTCCCAGAAGGTAACAAGGAAAACAGGTCATGAAGAGGATGTGTCGTGTCCCAGACAATCTTGTGGACCCTGCTCAAGCAACCCTTATGTGCTATGTCCTGGATGGAAGGGAGGGAACTGCCAGTGATCTTTTCAGCCATCCTTGCCACTCTCTGCACTGCCTTCCTGTCTGAAGCAGTGATGCTTCCAAACCAGACTGTGATGCTGTATGACAGGATGCTCTCGATTGTCCCTCTGTAGAAAGTGGTAAGGACAGGGGAAGGAAGATGTGCTTTTCTCATGCGACACAGAAAATGCAGGCGCTGCTGTGCCCGCTTCACCAGTGTCTCGCTGTTGAGCGACCAAGCCAGAACATGTAGGACAGAGCAGTGAAAAGGGCCTGGCTTTTGTGCCTGGCTAAGGTAGCAACTGTTGACAGTAGAATAGTGTTGTAATGATTTAGGATAAGTGATGCACTTTCTGTCTTGGGCTGGGAGGATGCTGTGCTTCCATGCCTGGATAGGATAGGCCTGGGGGCAGCTGTTCTCCTGGTTCACCCTTGTGTGCTCTTGCTGGGGACTGTCTACTCACCAATACAGTTCTTCACCATAATTTCAGGGCTGGTTAAAAAGGTTGGTGCTTAGGAGGCAGTGATTGATCCTGGGCAGGGGATGGCAACATTCTTGGGGGTGGCCTTGTGTCAGGGCACAGACACAGCTGACAGTTCTTGGTTTGCTACTGGTGGTAATGTCAGGCAGAAAAGCCTAAGACACACCAAGTCATTTCAAAACAGTTTGCTTTTTTGTTCTTCCCCTTTAGGCAGAAATCTTGTCAAACTAAAGTACTCTTCATGGATCAGGCATCGCTTCTGATCTATGTGGAGTGCCATTCAGTAAAGCAGAAGAATATTGTCTACCAGGAAAAAATACCATCCCTCTCCAGTTATCTGCAAGGAACTGATTCATGAGAAAGTATGGATGTTTCTACTCATTCCTCCCCTGCAGAACAGCTAGCTCAGGATCAGATCTTACCAGATGGTTTAGCCATCTGTCAGCAATCCTTGTCTTAAGGAGAGAAACTGATGGCTGTTTTCCTTACCAGCAGATGATCCCAACTGAGCCCATCCATTGTGTTCTTTAAGCTGTCCTGCATGAATTTTATATGTTAATATGCATCATATGCTTTGCATGTCTTTGCATTGAAAGACACTTACCTTTAAGTCTGTGGGAAGTCAGCCCCTCAGAGAAGGAAATATTAAAAGGGCAGAAAAATATATTTCCTCAAAAAGGATTTTAAAAGCAGAAACCAACCCTGCCCCCAAGTCTCTCTGCCCCAAGCAGGAGCCAGCCCTATACAAATGCAGATGTAACAATCAGGAAAGTTGGAGCCAGAAGCTTGAGACAAAGACCTAAAATCTGCATACCCCACCTGAGATGGGACATAATAGGACTAACTCATAACCATCAAGAATACCAGAGAGGCACACCTAAACTCCTAATAGAATACGTGACACAGGAAATAGTCTCAAAGTTCATGCCACAGGAACAGGAAACTTCCAAACAAAAGGCTAGAAAGGGTATAAAAACCTACTCCACATGTGCTCAGTCCTTCTCCTTGATTTCTCTCCTTCCTGCAAGAACCATCTTTCTGGCTCTTCAATAAACTGCAACCTTCTTCCCAAAGCAGTCGCCATGTTGTTTTATTTATTCCCGGTTTGGATGAATAAAGAAGACTTTTCTTCCCACAACTCTATCCAGTTTAGAGACATTTTTTTAACTCATTGCAATCCTTTTTGAAAAATGCTCTATGCTGAATCGTTGCATATCATCAGCAAATGTGGTCATGTAATGAATATTAAATCACTTGGGAAACCCACGAGGGATCTTTTTCTCCTCTTATTCCCTCCCCCCATCCAGAAATTTTAAATTTTAAAAATGAAAAAAAAATAAAAAAATGTCAGTCCTTGCTTTTGGCTGAAAATTAACTGGTTTTATGATTGGATCTGTGATAATGTTGACTTGGAGTTTTGTGATTCTGATAGAAAAAAAATGTCACATGTTCAAAGGCAAGTGCTTTTTCCAATTTTCTCAATCTCTATCCAGGTCAGACAGTATCTGGAAGGGAGCAGAGAACTTTTCAGAGGCGTCTTTGAAATTGCTTGTGGAAGACAATGTTTGCCCCGCAATACTTACCTCTTCCTCTCTGACTCCTTGTTTTCTTCCTTATGCAGAGATCAGTCAAACAACAGGATGGACCCTGGCATTCCTTGGCTTTGAGTAATGTCCAGGAAGGAGCAAGCAAGATGGAAGAGACTGTTGTGCAATATTTTCTTATACCACTTCTTCTTCTTTTCATATTCCTGGTATTTGAAATTTCTGCATCAGCCACACAGCCCATTTCTTAAACTACTCTTGTTGTGAGAAAGACATTTATTTTTATATTCAAGGACTTTGCAGTAGCAGTTCTAACTGTTAGTAGAAGAAAGTAAACCAGATCTTTCTGTTAGAGCTTTCATGAATTAAGCTAATCAGTACATTTAAAACCTAGCCCATTTAGAAGGCTTTTCATATACCCATACATTGCAAATATAGGTGCTAAAATCCACCTCTCCCAGTTACACCTCATACCAGGGTTCAGCATAGCTTTCAAAAACTCAAAACACTTAACTTATTCAAGATTTGACTTGACAGAAGATATTCGAAAGCAACCTAAGAAAACTATAAGCTATACTGCAGACAAGAATGAAATTATAAAACACAATTTACCTATGAGGTGGAGAGTCTTTAAATAGGCTCCAGATTTTAAGCCAGTTATGGCGAACCTTTTAGAGACCGAGTGCCCAAACTGCAACCCAAAACCCACTTATTTATCACCGGGTGCTGGGTGGGCGTGGCCCACTGGGTGGGCGTGGCTGTGCTGGTCATGGCAGACTGGGTGGGTGTGGCCAAGGTGGGCGTGGTCACCTCGATGTTGCTCATGGGGACGCCTGTGGGGGCCGGGCAGGGTTGGGGGAGATCCAGGGGGTCTCTGGTAGGTGGGGCGGTGGGCAGGAGGCTTGTCCTGCAGGGTGAAATGAGGCGAGGCGAGGCGAGGCAGGGTGGGGGTGCCATTGTTGCACCAGCAGTTCGGAGAAGCCGCCTCTGAGTTGGACGACTGGCCGACAGCTGAGGAGGCGATGCAGTGGGTCATGCCCAGGAAAAGGAAAGCATGCAAGGCCAGGAGGGATGGGACAGGGGGAGGGAAACCAGCTGTGCTGGGATGCATCCGGCCACGTGTCTTGGATATATCACATACAGGCACATGGCTAGTCATCTCAGCTTAACTGGCTTTGGCAGGAAAACTTCATTTGTGTGTGTGTGTGGGGAGCAACTGGAAGAAATGGTAATCAAGATCTCTTTTGTCATTTCCAAATAGGTTTTATATGGTAAAAGACAGTTGCATAGTCATGAATAAGCTTCTATCTTCTATGCTTTTGGAATGAGAAGCACTGCAGTGTGACTTGTTGTGCACCAATGTACCTTTTTATAGAAATTCAGGGACAGTGTTAAATAAACCCTCCCTTCAACTCATTCTTATGCAATTTGCCCACGTTTCTGAGATGAGTAATATTGATATGGAGAGATATCTTAGCAGGACCTCTCATATAATCCAACTGTCATAGAAAAGCTATAGTGATACTGGGATAGGCCTGCTGTCAGCTCTAGCTTCTTGCTGGTTCTTCATGTATTCATGCATTGGTGCAAACCCCCAAGCAAATTAGTTTGGAATGCCTTGGGCGACAAGATGCTGAAAATGGCAGTAAGTACAAATTTTCAAAGAAGAAGATAGCATGGCACATATGAAACGACAATGGGGAAGCCTTAAAACATACAGGAGGACTATGGAAAAAATAAGCAGATATGGAGGTGATGTCTAGCAGATAAAATAGTAACCATGGATTTAGATAGCTGTAGTTGGAGATAGTGTTGGATTCAAACCAAAGAAAGGGTGGATAATGATCCTAAAATGAATTAGGCGAGGGCCTACTTCTAAAGCAGGGGTCTTCAAACTTGGCCCTTTTATGACGTGTGGACTTCAACTCCCAGAATTCCTCAGCCAGCGTGCTGAATTATGATCACATGACCATGGGCATGCTGTAATGGTTGTGAGTGTGAAAAATGGTCATAAGTCATTTTTTTCAGTAATGTTGTAACTTCGAACAGTGACTAAACTAACTGTTATAAGTCTTGGACTACCTGTATTACTTATTCCTGGCCTCTTTTAAACCAATTAATCTCATTAATTGTTTCAGAGGTCTTCATTCTTTGCAGCTTGATTGCTCTTTCTTTTCCCAAGACTTTATTTTGCATTTTTAAAATTCAACACTAGCAGAGTTATGGAGATCTTATTGCTCAATTATCATTTGTGCCTTTTTGATATAATTCATATATCTGAATTATTCCCATTTTAATTCAGGGTTCTTTTGCCATTATGTGTGTGTGTTTAAAGATTAATTGTACAAGCTCCAGACAATGCCATTAAAACAAACAAACTTATGGGTGGGAAGATGATAAAAATAAAAAAGATTAATTATCACAAAATCCCTGCTATAAATGATTTAGCATCATCTTTAATCTCTTGTTCAATGGATCTACATAGAGGTTATGGTGTTATATGATGAGCATATTGCTGATACCAAAGGCCTGTTTCATGCTTTACTTAAAGCAGCTTTATAGCTTCAGAATCCCATTATGAATCTTCTCAGCAGCTGCAAATTTACAAAACTCCATCAGCTTCAGTGAAGTTATGCTGATTTACCTCCATTGAGTATCCGATCCAAGAAAAATATTCATACTTTATAATGCAGAGAAGTCCAGATTGCTCCTTTTGTTTATTAAACAGCCCTTATAAATGTGAGGCTTTAAACATGTACACTAAATGGATTGTGCAGCAGATTAGGGTGCAAATGTACTGAGTCTCATGCAGTTAAATATTAATAAGTACAGTTAGAGTAATATGCCGAACCTACTCTGCAATATTTCCATGTGCTCATTTGCAAGGCTATACCCTTTGGAACAATGATGGTAATCCTATAGAATACAGTTTTACTGCAGGAAGTGGAATCTTCTAACAGGTCATTACACAGGAAAAACCTGTTGAGAATGTACAGTGGGTCAAATGGTGCAGATTTTTTAATGCACTGATATCAGCATACAATGGTTTGGCTTACAAGTCAAGACAGTCTATTCAATAGCATGGAGTTTCATAGCTATTCATGGCTTTTCAAATTTCTTTATGGCTTGTTAGCTTGCTATCACCGGTCCTGCTAATTTTAGACATCCTTTAAATCTAAAATGGACTTAGGTTAGGTGCTCAAAGCATAATGAAGCAATTCTCACAGCTGCATCAGTATATGCTCAACTTTACAAGAATCCACCCAAGCCTCATTCTCATCATACTGCTTTTTTCATGGAAAGTGGTCCTAAAATGATATTGATAGTAACAATGGAAACTTTTTGTGCAAAGTATTAATTCTAACAATGGACAAAATCAAAAAATCAAAGTGCTTTCCCCCCAACTGAATGGAACTACATGCATATACCATCTGATTTCCCAGAGTATTTAAAAACAAAACAATGTTCTAAACTGGAAAGGATCTTGAGATGAATGATCACAACTAACTGTCACATATGAAGAAACTTGATTCAACTTGAATTTGGACAAAATCACCTGGAGGAGATGGAATATTGCTTATAGAAGAAATGGCTCAGAAAAAGGTATAGAATCAGCTGATGGCTACATTCTTGAATACATTCTGATTAGGTATAAGGCACATTGAAAGGAATATAATGAATTTCAAAGGCAGTTGTAATTTGTTATAAAGAATTGTTCAAAGAAAGAATAAACCCCTACAAGGCCAAAACTGACCTTGGAATGATCAATGTGAGTCTAGCTGGTACAGGATATAGCCAAAGAAGGAATCATGGCACTATCTGAAAACAACTTAGAATATAGAGAATATGTGACTATTACTAGGTCAATGTGATGCATGTTTATATGTTGTGAAATAAAACTTCTTCTGGGTCTTACAGACAAATCATTCAAATATGTGATGGTTGCCTTTTAGGTTATAAACACTGAACAATAAAACATTCCAGTAATAGTTTTATGGTTGTTATTATTAGGCAATAACGCTGAAGCCAACAAATGAGTCCATTTTAATGAGAATTTGTTCAGTGAATTTGGAGCCCATCAAAAAAAAGACTTGTGGGAAGAAAAATTAATTAGTACAAATGTGAGTGCAAACTTTCTGGATTTTTGTTTGTTTTGTCTTTGTTTTCCTTTTACTTTAAAGCATTTTGTTTGTATACAACTCGTGCACAATTACAAAGTTTGTACGGTTTTCCTTGGTGACGATAAAAAGTGGTTTTATTGTTATCATTATAATTATTATAAATGGGGATAAAAATTAAAGTGAAAAAAGAGAGGTCACAGTTTTGTCATTGGTATGTGAAGGTTGTTCCAAGGGCCCATCCAGAGTTCTTCATCTTCTGATTGTGCGTGATCACTGGGCAAGTCCGAAGACTCTTTGATACCTTCATTACCAATGATGGACTCTTGCTGGTCTGTGCTTTTTAATCTGCTCCCTGCTGCTTTTGTTGCTATGTTGTCAGTGTCTACAGCAGAGGCAGCAAAGGAAACACTACAGGGTCTGGTGTTCAGTTTATCGTTAGATGATGCCCCTGTGGGAAATGTGTTCAGTGGGATGTTTTCCTCGTGTGTTACGCCTAACTTATCAAGCTTCTTGAATTGTTTTCCCAGTCTGGTAGGAGATGTGACCTTCAAATTGTTCGAAAGGCAACTTCGACGCGTTCTGATAACTGACCCATTTTGGGCTATGTAGATATTGCCGTTGACGTTGGCTGGAATATTGGGGTTGCTGAGACGATTCCTCTGGCTTTCCGGGGCACTGTCCTCTCCAGTAGAGCTGCTCTCATATTCAGGATCAAGGACCAACTTGATCCTTTTCTTTTTGGCCCACTGGAGGACAACAAAAAGAGAGAAAATATTTAAGTATCTCCTAGTTTATTTTTAATGCAGAACACGGCTGCTTTTCTGTCTCTATTAAAAAAAAATCCTAAGCATAGAAATAAGATTTATAATACATAGTCCCCCTGATTAATGCATCAATTTACACTAGTTTCTCACACCATGCTCTTTGAAATGGAAGGTAAGCACATGTAAAACAATAACTTGTAAAAATACTGTATTGAGAGAATGTCTATGAAACAATAATCCATTTACCCATCTTCTCCTCTCTGGTTTGTAGCATGCAGGAAGTTTATTTTTCAAGCATGTGGAAAGCAGGACACAGTGAAAATTTTGTTGTGCAATTTGTAAAGAGTAAGAGAGTAAAATATATTCACCCTATCATGACATTTAAGTAGCATACTGAAAACGATCTTAAATTAGTACACATGAGGTTAGTCTTGAATCTATACTAGCTAAAATATTCTAACTTTGGAAGAAATATCATTGGTACCAACGTTATATCCAAAGCAGTGCTTAAAAGTGTGTAAACCTGTTTGAATTTTCAATACTTCTGCAATATTTCGGTATGTTTTTGGCTCATTTGTTTAAGTGAGTCTACTTTTAGGAGATACAAAAGATTGACAAGCATATCTGTGTCTATGCCTGCATCTCTGTTTCAATCATATGAAGATATCTCTTGGGGAAGAGATGAGCTACATCTGTAAGTATCTCCAGACATGTCCTATACAATGTAAAACAGCTATAGGTGATTCTGCACATTATTACCCTATGGAGGGATCTCTCAGACAGCATCAATTCAGTTCCTGAAATTTGTTCAAGTGAACCAGTAGCTAAAAAACTAGAAGAGCTATAGTCATACTGGGATATGCATAATCATAATTTGATGCACATCTCTCTGTGAACAGATAATGAAGAGTTATTTAAAGTTCATACATGAAAGCCTTATTATGAAATAATTCATCTATAACATAAAATAAAAAAAAACTGACAAATGTATAGGACTTAGCAATAGAGGTGGTACTCAGCTAATAATAAGGTTAGTATTTTAAAAATAATAACTTTCTTCCAGAATAAGTCATTCAATGACTTATGAAAAGTGCTTGATATTTCTTCTTATCATGGTTCATTGTAACAAATGAAAGAATAATTTTTATTCTTCAAGGAAGTAGAAGGTATGGAAATGGTTAGAAAAAAGACTGTCCACCAAGGATCTAATATGAACATGTATCTCATCATTTAAATTATTATTTAAATTTTAAATTTAAATATTCATATTTTATCTAAATATGAAATTAATAAACAAGCAGCTAAAAAGTCCAATGAGAGTTTATATTATCCTTATAATTGGCACCAGCAAAAAGAAAGCAAAAGCATCAATCTCCTTAAAAATTAATTTCCACACAAAAGAACAAAACTATCAGCATAAGGAATAAAGAGATAGATTATTTGCAAACAATGTTAAAGTAAGAAAAAAATGGTTATAAATAGAATTGCTTTTTAAAGATATGCAGGCATTTTTAGGAATAAAAACACAAACCGTGCATTATAGTAATGTACATATGTTTCAGTGCATAATTAATTCACATGGGTTTTCTTGACAATTGCAGTGTCAAGGGAAAACTTGTTTGTGTGAATAAACCATTACTGGAAAGAAGGATCACAGCAGTTCACAACACTTCAAGCATCTCTACTCCTGAATAAACAGGTTAACCAGAAAGTATTACATGGTGATTTATATTGCCTGAAACAGCTTTTAATATCCTTATTCTAGAATGCTTTGTCATAGCACCGAGAGATTTAATATTTAATTCTTTAGGCCTCTTGACCTTTTCCGATTAGTACATGTAGCACTTCTGCAAAAGTATGACTATCTTCCATATTTTGTCTGTCTAGTTTGTTCTGTGAGATTTCCATAGTAACGCTTTCTCATTGGCAAAAAGCAATACACACAGGGCACAGCAAACAAATTAAAAAAAATCCACTTCACTGCAAACTTTCTAACCATAGTCTCACTTTTCTTTTAAAAGGATGTCGAATCACTAGGAATGTCTGATTCTGTAGTATCGGGAACAGCTTTGGTATCATGGTCTGATTCACCTAAATACTCTTCAGGGACTTTTTTCTTTATATTTTCACTTTTCATGTCTTCTTTGGAAACTGTTACTGATGTTGGTTTCTTGATAGTGCTTTTCTCCTTTTCAGTAGCATGTCCATCACTCTCTTCTTCACTGCTCCCTGTTTGTTGGCTGGAGGTAATGTTTTCACTGTTGGACGTGGCTTCATGGTCACTTGATTCCTCCTGCTCCTTCTCCTCTTCTTCTTCCTCTTCTCCTTCTTCCTCTCCCTCTTCATCTACAGCTTCTTCTTCCTCTCCCTCTCCTCCTTCTTCCTCTTCTCCTTCTCCTTCTTCCTCTTCTCTTTCTTCCTCCTCTTCTTCTCCTTTTTCTTCCTCCTCTTCTACAATGGAAGGTGATTCTTCTGTGGCTTCAGATATTTCAGCTATTGCATCATCTAACTCACTCCCAGTTCTAGAACGTGTTTTGAAACTGGACCCAGAAGTCTCGTCCTTCCTTGACCTTGGAGTAACTTCACTGCTGATGGAACTTTGCATCAATGATGAGATATTTGACTCTGTATCATCTTCCACAAGATCAGAAACTTTGCTCTGAGAATCTATTGTTCCGTCTTCTGAGTTGCTGCTTGAGGAGGAGCCAGATGAATCTGAATGTTCTTCATCAGAGTCCACTGTGCTTTCAGTAGCTTCATCTTGGTCTAGGGTAACTTTCAAATAATCTTTATCTGACTGAGATGTTGAAGAACTACTTTCTGATGATGATGAGGAGGAGGAGGAGGAAGAGGAGGATGTTGACTTAGTAGATGATGTTGTCATAGAAGATGATGTTGTTTTAGAAGATGATGTTATTTCTTTCTTTTTTCCATAATCACTAACTTCAGATTCACTTTCTGCTGTGACACTAATTGAGATTCCAGACTTGGATTCGGATTCACTTACTTCCTCAGATGTACCATGCTCCTGATCTTTCTTCAAAATACTAGCACGTTTAAATTTACGGCCAAGCTTTTTTGAAGATGGTCCATCACCTGCTGATTTCTGCAAGTAGCTTCCTTTAATAATCTTACTGTCTTCTCCATCTGCTTGCTGTGCTGCCATCAGCTTGACATAATCTGAATCTTTACCTCCTCCTTTTTGTAGCATCATTGGAAATATCTTGGCTTTTTTCCATGGGGATGGTGCTGCTTCAGTTGTTGCTGGCCTATGAGCACTAACTGCTATTTGGCCCAGCTGCATCACTGCTCTTAGTTTCCTTCTTTTCTGGACTGGATTTTCTCTTACAGTCTTCTCTTTACCTTTACTACTAAGAGCTAATTGAGGACCTGGTTTCTGGATTACAGCTCTTCTGACTTGACTTGTTCCCTGTTAATTACATAAATGAAATTTATATATCCCTTTTAGCACAATTTTGGAAAACTTTCTGGAATGAAACTTGATACCATAGAATACACAGATGTGGGGAAAAAATGGAGCAGTTAATATCCAACACTTATCTAGAATCAAAATAAACAGGTGGATCCTAATTTTTATAGCATCTTAGGAAACTTGAATCTTGAATGTCTGTGTAGCACTTTTTAAAACCCTGAGTGATAATTAACATTTGTCCCAAAAAGCATGATTATTTTTCTTTTAAAAAGTTCTGAATATCTGTGTATTCAAGGAATATTGGCAATAACTATTTTCCTAAAAGAAACTCTAGCTTTTGGGCATTTTATGTTAAATTTTACATGTTACACAAAATGTTGGGGGTTAGCAGAGATCACTCCCTTTTAATTTGATATCTCATATATCAACCTGATATTTTGTAAAAGATTTTAGATATCCATTCGTTTAGCTGAAAAAATGGAATTGTATTTATTTAACGATAAACATTTTTATTATTATTATTACTTGGATCACTAGGGGGTACTACAGATCTGAACAAGAATAGGAGATGTCAAAACCATATTTTAAAAAAAGAAATAAAGTCTGGTCTTAGGCCTATATATAACTATAAATGTGTTGTGACTGTTTAGCAGAATGAACGTGTAATATATGCTACTTTTCATGAGTTATTGGCTGTTGTATATTAACCGTACCAATACTAAACATCTTGAAGACAGTAAGGAAGGAAGAGTTGCTGATATGGCAAGAAGTTCAGCGATAAAGAAGATATATTTATTTCTTTACAAGTAGCACTCATATTTATTAATATGCACTTTAGTCATTCTATAGATGCAAGTAGGTCTCCCTAGTGCTCAGAGGGTAAGAATCTAGATAACCTCCAAGGTCCTTTCCAACTCTGTTATTCTATGTTCTATGAATGCTGCTACAGAAATAATAAATCAAGGGTCTTCAAAGTTGGCCATTTTATGACTTGTGGACTTCAACTCCCAGAATTCCTCAGCCAGGCACACTGGCTGAGGAATTCTGGGAGTTGAAGTCCATAAGTCATAAAAGGGCCAAGTTTGAAGACCCCTGTAATAAATCAACTAACTAATCCTTAGCTTTAAGATAATGTCAGCTGGTTATTATTCCAAAGGCAGATATAATGACAGATTATCCACTTAAGAAATAGCAAATGAACTGATGGTTTCAAAGTTTTGTTGATTAAAATTCCTGAGGTTACTTTTATAGTGTTTTAAGCCCTATATAATCCACCTGTGTATATTTGAACTTTTCAAATATTTATGTTGCACTTTAATTCTGACTTCATAAATTTGGTAGTTCGCAGCCCTTATTTATAAATATATTGACTACCAATTTCTATTTTTTTCCTACATTTTTTTAATTGGCAAAAAAACCCAAACACGGAAAGTGATATGGGTCCTAAGATAAATGAACATAAGGGGAAGTTTTTGGAGAACTGTCCCTTCAGTTGTACTTTTGCACTTTTCAATTGTGTATTTCCCTGCATCACTTTATCTTGTCCCAGAAAAGATTTTCTGGACGAAGAGGAAGATGGCAAGAACTTTCTTTATGAATATGTCAGTGTGGGAAGTTAGGTCAGTGTGGGAAGTTAGCTGGCAAGCAGCTATGGAAAGACAAAATTAAGCAAAATTAAAATTAAATTAAATTAGGCAATGTCTGTCTGATTTTAGACAGCTCTACCAGCACTATGGTTTCAAACATGCCTCTTTCTAAGGATATGCAAGCAAGAGACACTGATCCTCTCTTTTCTGAATTTCTTTCCATTTGTTTCCTTTAGAATTCTTAAAGGTTTTTGAATACAAAACCAGATAATCTATTGCACACACAGAATATTAGAGCTTTAGCATACCAGAACAATGAATTCAAGTGAATTTTGGAATAGCATCAAACCTACCTCTGCTTCTGTAGAAGTCCCCTGTGGACTATAATAATATCCACCATCACTCTCCACAACCACTTCTCCATACTCATCGTACATCCCAGAAGGAGACAACAAGCGCCGCCGACTTCCGTATTGAGGCAATTCGTACCTGGTGGAAAAACCAGGTACAGACACCTTCCATGTTTTTATACAATTCGATTACTGCTCTACTACATTTTTAAAAAAATTATTCCATCACTTTGGGTTTCTCCATCCCTTGCCCAATGAAAGACCTAATTGCTTCTAGACTTACCCTTGAGAGATGTGTTCACATTCTACCTTCACAGATATAAACAAAACCACTCAAAAGTAATAAAAAGTAATAATTGTAAGTGCAAAAGGAGGCATGATTAGTAAGAAATACTATAATATCCCATTCCTGAGAAACAGAATATCATTAATTTCAGTTTATGATATTTGACCAAAATGCACTAGATATTCCAATTTTATTAAAATATGGTCAGATTTGTGGCTATAACATTATTTCTACTGCAATGGGATAGGAAGAGTTCCTACGTAACATACCTACAGAGAAAAACTACATATTCCTTTTGGAACAAATTCTTAAGAATTTTAAGTTATTTTCAAGTGATCATGCTTTGCTTTAGGTTCTATGATGTAGAGATAAAAATAGTCCCACCACCATCCTTTGGAGCTGTAGTGGCACAGTGATTAAAGTGCAGCACTGCAGGTTAACTCTGCCCAAAGCCTTGAGTTCAATCCTGACTGGTTCAAGGTTGACTCAGCCTTCCATCTTTCTTAGGTCAGTAAAATGAGAAGCCAGATTGTTGGGGGCAATATGCTGACTCAATAAACCACTTAGAGAGTGCTGTATATAAGTCTAAGTGCTATTGCTATCCTAAGATAAAATGTATATGCATTATATCATACTGTATCTAATAAAGAATTCCTTTGTAGCTTATTTGATTTACCAGCTGAAAACCTGTTATGCAATTAAATCCAAAAACACAACAATAATCCACAAACCTTCCAATCTAATTGCCTACCTACTCATTGATGCTAGCCTATGATTGTAATAAACTTTAACTACCTCTCTATTTGGTTTCATTCTTGAACATCATTGAAAAGTGAACAGAATCAGAGTCAAGTGCTTTTTAACATAATGGATTTTGACAAGCTATTGATATTAATAGGTAAATCTTTCCCAACCTGAGGTCTTCCAGATACACCGTGTGTTATAGGGATGGCATTTCAATTAATTTCTCATGATTAAAAAAGCCTGATAAAAAGGTCTGTTGTTTAAATTAACTAATGCTAAATACCATGAGCATAGTCTTCAGATTCCAGCTATGATATGCTTCCAATAAACAATAACAGTAGAGATTTATAATCTATGAAGTCATATTAAAAATAATTAAAAATGAATCATACCCATGTTCATAACTGTAGTAATCTTGCCCATAATACTCTTGGCCAGGATCAATACCTGATTCCATTGAAAGTTCCTGCAATACAGAGGAATACACAAATCCATATGCTACTAAATGTAACCTTGAGTACAATATGTCACAATGGCAGCAGCATAGTTGCTTGGTCTTCTTAGGTTGCACTCTAGGCATTAAATAACAATAACAATTCTAGATGATTTTCTTCATATAACAAAACAGAATAACATAATTGGACCTTGGAGATCTTCTAGTCCAACCCTCTGCTCAAGCAGGAGACCCTATTCCATTTCAGACAAGTGGTTGTCCAATCTCTTCTTAAAAACCTCCAGTGTTGGAGCACCCATAACTTTTTAAGGCAAACTATTCCTCTGATTAATAGTTCTAACTGCCAGGAAATTTCTCCTTATTGTTGGTTGGTTGGTTCTCTTCTTGATCAGTTTCCATCAATTGCTTCTTTTTTTGCCTTCAAGTTTTTTACCCCTTCTTCTTTGTGGCAGCCCGTTGGAACACTGCTATCATGTCATCATCCCCAGTTCCTCAAACTGTTCTTCATATGTTTTAGCCTACAGTCCCTAATCATCTTTGTTGCTCTTCTCTGCACTCTTTCTAGAGTCACAACATCTTTTTTACATTGTGGCAACCAAAACTGGGTGCAATATCCCAAGTGTGGTCTTACCAAAGTTTAATGCTCAGATCCAGGGGCACTGAAAGTTCTGTGGTTCTGTTCAGAATTAACATTTGGCACTGTAGTAATTCTATGCCAATGCCACCTTTAAATTCTTTTTAAAATTGTGTTCAATTCTATTTAGAATTCCAAAAAATATCTAGTTGACAGATGGTGCAAATACTGAAAAAACAGTATTTTATTATTGTGCTTTATGCATAATCTTTAGCATGTTGCTTTCTTATGCCAACTGTTTTTATTTTATTGCTACATATTTAAAATATTTCTTTAGAAATATTGTTCAAAATTCAATAAGAATTCAACATATTCACAGGATGTGACAGCTGTTGAACAAACTATTTGTAAGAAACATTACATAATTTTAGTAGAATTATTATAATTACAACTATTGTTCATTATATGATTTATTCCCTTCTAATCTATTGACAATTTTGTAAGGGTGCCTCTCATTCCTGGTGAAATGTTTGTTCTGATTTAAGAACAGCAAATAACAAGACTACATATAATGATGCTCTAAAAAAGTATTTTACACATGTGAAAAAATCCATGTGCATGCATGAAATACACACACAAAAAAGTATCAAATATCATGGTACATGAAATTTGTTACCATGGATACCCAGATCTACTATATAATTTTTATATAATTATGGATACAATAAACTGGGGAAACTGAGACTGGATAATGAGGGGTTCTTGAATTTGAAGGTTTGTATAATATCAAGTATATGCAATTTAAATCTTTGTGTAAGCATTTTCACAATCTCTTCAGGAAAATGTCACAAGTTAGTTTGCTGAAGAGAACAAAGGACTTTTACTTCTCCCAATAATATCCCCCCTTCTTTTTTTTCCCCTTGCAAATATGATATATAAACTTATCCCCTACTGATCTAAGGGAACACTTGTCAATGAAGTCCATTTCAATATTCTCAGGTCTGCTTAGGGCAACTGCCTGACTTTATGAGCTGTCAGCCAGAGGAACGGATTGTCTACATGAACTTATAAATTCTTTCCTGCAGCTCTTGAAAATAAACAAACAAAAATACTGGATTGTCATCTGTCAGAGAAACTCTAACAGATCTGCTGTCAGTCCCTCTAAGTAGACCAGATAAGCAAATCAATTCCAAGGGAAGGTTGGAAATAGTTTTACTGAAATTGACTATAATTACAGAATCACTATAAGGCCGTGGCTTGTTTGGAACTGGGCCATGCAACTGGCTGGCTGGTGCAAGCAAGTGAACAGTTCAAATTGTGCGAGTGGCAGGCCGGTGAGCACACGCGCACAGCTCAACTTACATGAGCAGCGGGCCAGCTCATAGGCATGTGTGCATACACAGGCCCGCCACTTGCATAGGCCCATTCTCTCTCCCTCCCCACTGGGCCTCCAAGCCGTAAAAGTTGGGGACTGCTGCTATACGCATCCTCTCCTGCTAGAGTGAACTGGAGATGGATCTGCCTGAGCTGCTTCTGAATGTTTAAATATTTTGATATTTTTTTTCTGCCACTTATGCCTAGATAATGGTGTCTACATTTAATGGTCAAAGTTATCTTCCTTATCTCTGACCTGCACTGAACAGTGATTACAATTCAGGACTTTAAGGCTGCACCTAATTATAAGATTCTAATCTAAGTGGAATCCAGAGGTCAAAATGTTTACGGTCAAAAAGATCGAGATGGCAGCTATGATGATGCAGTTGGAGCTGCAATCATGGCCATGATTTTGACTATTTTTTAAGCCATACCCTTTGAACCTGCCTGGTGGCACATATTGGCTTTGATAAATTAGCTTGGCTTTCAATATGGTCATTTTCCTGTCCTTCCTGCTGGATTACAATATCAAATATGATCTGTAAAGTATGTTGTGTACTTATAATTATCTATTTTGCAAAGATGTAATTTGTTTGAAACTTATGTTGGACTTAACAATGAAATAAGGGCAAGGACTCTATGACAGATGTATTAACTTGAAAAGCCCTGAAATCAGCTGGCTGAACTGCAAAGCATCAGTGTCAGTGCATCTAAACAATAATATCATATATTGGTTTCCTTTATTTCTCTGACAACAAAAATATGTTCCGCAATGTTTGTCAGGATCTAGAACTTAAGACAAGGGCTTGGAAAATTCCAGAATAAGGAAGAATATGGTACCTCAGGTCTGAGAAGAGAAGGTCTCAGCAATTGCTGTTGCTGACAAAGAAACAATATAAATTTGATTTAATGGCAAAAGGCAAATAAAGAGTTCCAAAATAATCTTGAAATCATTACAACAATAGTATAGTTTTATAGGGTTGCAACAGAGCTACCATTTAGTTTCAGCATAAAATTCAATGCCGAATATCAATCCGGCGTCCGTTTTCACATTCGGGTCAAAAATATTTTGTCCTGCCTAGACCCTGCATCCCTGACCCCGGCATCAGGGAGGCCAATTTTTTTCCCCAAACCTAAAAACGGATGCCACAATGAGATTCGGGGTGGAATTTCATGCTTAAAAATGGGGCTATTTCCTGTTTTTCAAAATCGAGCCTTTTTTGGTGTCCGGGGAAGGAAATTCCTGATGCTGGGGGCAGGGATGTGGGTGCCAGGGAGGTCAAAATATTTCCTTCCCCAGACACCAAAAAGGCTCGATTTTGAAAAACAGGAAACAGCACCAGTTTTAAGCATTTAAGCCGAATCTCATTCCGGCGTCCATTTTTAAGTTCAGATTAAAAAAAAAATCGAGCCTTTTTTGGTGTCCGGGGAAGGAAATTCCTGATGCTGGGGGCGTTCCTTCAGGAGTTTCCTTCCCCAGACATGAAAAAAGGTTCAATTTTGAAAAACAGGAAACAGCACCATGTTTAAGCATGAAATTCCATCCCAAATTTCATTCTGGTGTCTGTTTTTACATTCGGGTCAAAAAACATTTTGACCTCCCTGGCACCCATGTCCCTGCCCTCGGCATCAGGAATTTCCTTCCCAAGACACGAAAAAAGGCTCGAATTTGAAAAACAGGATACAGCACAATTTTTAAGCATGAAATCCCACCCCGAAGCTCATTCTGACGTCCATTTTTACATTTTTTGGCCTGCCTAGACCTCGAATCCCTGACCCCACATCCCTGACCCCGGCATCAGGAATTTCCTTCCCCAGACACCAAAAAAGGCTCGATTTTGAAAAACAGCAAATAGCACCATTTTTAAGGATGAAATTCCACCCCTAATCTCATTCCGATGTCCGTTTTAACGTTCGGCTAAAAAAAAAATTCTGGCCTCCCTGGAGCCCGTGTCCCTGACCCCAGCATTAAGAATTTCCTTCCCCAGACACGAAAAAAGGTTCGATTTTGAAAAACAGGAAACAGCACCATTTTAAAGCATTAATTCCACAACGAATGACATTCAGTCATCCGTTTTTACGTTCAGATTAAAAAAAAAAATTGGTCTCCCTGAACCCATGTCCCTGCCCCTGGCATCAGGAATTTCCTTCCCCAGACACGAAAAAAGGCTCAATTTTGAAAAACAGAATACAGCACAATTATTAAGGATGAAATGTCAGCCCGAAGCTCATTCTGACGTCCGTTTGTACATTCGGGTCAAAAAATATTTTGACCTCCCTGGCACCCACATCCCTGCCCCCAGCATTAAGAATTTCCTTCCCCAGACACCAAAAAGGCTCGATTTTGAAAAACAGGAAACAGCACCATTTTTAAGCATTAATTGCACACTGAATGACATTCAGTCATCCGTCATTTCAGGTAAAAAAAACAGAATACAGAACAATTATTAAGAATGAAATGCCAGCCCGAAGCTCATTCTGATGTCCGTTTTTAGGTTCGGGTAAAAAAAAACTTTGGCCTCCCTGGCACCCATGACCCTGCCCCTGGCATCAGGAATTTCCTTCCCAAGACAGCAAAAAAGGCTCGATTTTGAAAAACAAGAAACAGCACCAGTTTTAAGCATGAAATTCCACCCCGAAGCTCATTCTGACGTCCGTTTTTACATTCGGGTAAAAAAATATTTTGACCTCCCTGGCACCGACATCCCTGCCCCCGGCATTAAGAATTTCCTTCCCCCGACACAAAAAAAGGTTCGATTTTGAAAAACAGGAAACAGCACCATTTTTAAGCATTAATTCCACACCGAATGACATTCAGTCGTCCCTTTTTACGTTCGGGTAAAAAAAAATTTCTGGCCTCACTGGAAACTGTGTCCCTGCCCCCGGCATCAGGAATTTCCTTCCACAGACACCAAAAAAGGCTCGATTTTGCAAAACAGGAAACAGCACCATTTTTAAGCATTAATTCCACCCTGAATCTCATTTTTATGTTCAGGTAAAAAAAAAAAATTTGGCCTCCCTGGCACCCATGTCCCTGACCCCAGAATCAGGAACTTCCTTCCACAGACACCAAAAACGGCTCCATTTTGAAAAACAGGATACAGCACAATTTTTGAGCATGAAATTCCACCCCAAATCTGATTCCGGCATCTATTTTTACATTCATGTAAAAAAAGTTTTTGGGGACCCCTGGCACCCATAGACACCAAAAAAGGCTCAATTTTTAACCATGAAATTCGACCCCGAAGCTCAGTCAGATGTCCGTTTATACATTTGGGTAAAAAAAATATTTGGCCTGCCTTAGACCCCGCATCTTTGCCAACGGCATCAAGAATTTCCTTTCCCAAATACCAAAAAAGGCTCGATTTTGAAAAACAGGAAACAGCACCATTTTTAAGCATTAATTCCATCCCGAATCTCATTTTTATGTTCAGGTAAAAAAAATTTTTTGGCCTCCCTGGAACACATGTTCCTTCCACAGACACCAAAAACGGCTCCATTTTGAAAAACAGGATACAGCACAATTTTTGAGCTTGAAATTCCACCCCGAATCTCATTCTGGCGTCCATTTTTACGTTTGGGTAAAAAAATGTTTGGCCTGCCTAATCCCCACATCCCTCACCCCGGCATCAGGAATTTCCTTCCCCAGACCCCAAAAAAGGCTCGATTTTGAAAAACAGGATACAGCACAATTTTTAAGCATGAAATTCCACCCCAATGCTCATTCTGTCGTCTGTTTTAACATTCAGGTAAAAAAAAATAGCTGTCCCTGGCACCCGCATGCCTGCCCCCGCATCAGGAATTTCCTTCCCCAGACACCAAAAAGGCTCAATTTTGAAAAAGTGATTAATTATTAATTAATTGATACTCTTTATGATTACTGTTTTTCTTATTTACTATAGCTATTTAATATTACATCAATCACTGTTTATGAAACATATGTACCCGGACAATAGACTGTTTGCCAAAGCTTGGAAATGTAAATGGGGGTAACCCCATTGTTGTACCTATCCGTATCCCAACCCTAACCCTACCCCAACCCCAACCCTGATTCTTACCTTTAATCCCAACACCCATACTGACCCCATTTCCTAACCTTAAAAAAAAACCTCAATAAAATATTTTTTTTAAAAAAATTTTTTGGCCTAGATCTAGCACCATTTTTAAGCATGAAATTCCTCACCGAAGCTCTTTCTGGCATCCATTTTTACGTTCGGGTAAAAATTTTTTTTTACCTCACTCATCCCTGCCCTATTTTTACGTTTGTGTAAAAAAAAATTTTGGAGGAGGATTTCCGGTGACATCGCTGAAGGTAGACCCGGGGAAAACTTTCTCCACTCCCTGGGTCCGAATTTCATCTGCTAGTGGGCCCGTTTGGGCCGAAAGCTGCCCCAAAGAGGTGGCTACCGAAGGGCGAAACTTTGGGGACCACGGGTCGGCAGTAGCCAGCTCATTGGAGCTAAAGCAGCCCCTGGAATCGGCGGAAGAAAGGCGGACTGCATTTATGCGATCCGCCATTAACAGCTGATCGTCGGAGACGAAGAAAACAGCATAGAATGACAGCAAACAGCTGAGCCGGGTGAGAATATTCTCTTCTTTCCTGACGAAGGTGCATTTTTTGCCAAAACTGTTTACACCCGAGAGCGAAGCTTTTACTTTTAGGGAGGGGGTGGAGCTTCCCCCCCCTGTATACAAGCAGCAGTTTAAGCTATTTTACAACTTAAAAACAAACTTTCACTACAGTAAAGCTGTCTGAGCCTTAATAGAAACTGGGGGAAGCCAGTTCTTTTTATGGACACTCTTTTGCCTTGCCTTATGTTGAAAAGCCACTGTAATTTTACTTGCTAAAACTCTATGAACTTTTTTTTTCTCCACTTGACTTTTTCCCCCCCACTCAAGTGCTGGGAACGGATACATTATATCGCCTGGTGGCTACACTTTTTTTTCCTTTGTTCGGAGCTTATTCAGATTAGAAGCTTGGCTGTATGCCCAGACATGTTTATCTAAGACCTTGAAGCTGGTATAAAAAAAAAGAGAAGAGAAAAGAGGTTTTATTCTGGTTTTGTTTGGCTGTATAATATAGACTATTTCTTTTTAGAGAAATGACACTGTGAGCCATCTTCCTTCTTGGATTATAAATATTTTTTTAAGAAGAACTGAATACTAAGGATTTTTTTTCTTTTTCTCTCTGTGTGTTTTTTCTTCCTTTTTCTGAATAGAACCTGGTGTATTATAAATTTGATATTTTTCCTTTTTTCCTTTTTTCCTTTTTCTTATCTCCTTTTTTCTTTTTTTTCTTTTTTTTATCTCTACTTTTTTGGAATTTTTTTTCTATTATTCCTTTTTAGCGGGAGAGCTTTTTTACTCTCCTTTTTTACTATTATTGTTTTTGTTCCTTCTTTTTTTTCTTCCCTTGCTGCTATTTTTTAGTCTTTTTTTGGGGGGGGCATTATTTTTTTCTTTATCAACTCTTTTTGTGGCTTTCCCTCCTAGCAATAGGAGATTTCTTAAAAGATCCACACAAGACGAGATTTTGAGAAAAGTAAGAGATCAACCGTTAAAATACAAAGAAAAAGAAGTAGCAGTGCTTAAACAAATTCCTAGAAGGATAAGAAAGGCTTGAAGAGATTACCAGTTCTTAACCAGGAAATTGATTGACAACGGAGTGAACTTTAGATGGTTGGTCCCAGAAGGGGTCTTATTTTATTGGGATTCGAAAAGATATAGATTGGACACTCCGCTTAAAGCAGCAGAATTTTTTGACAACCACAGAGCCTTTTTGGAAAAAGGAGACCCTGAATCTAAGAACCAAGAGGAAACGGGTGCTGTAGGAGCGTCCAAACAACCAGAGGAGGAAGAAGTTAAAAAGACTCACCCAGAGGAAGGAGCAAGACCAAGAGACCAGAGACAGATAACTTCCCCTAGAAGATTGAGATCTAGATATAATTGAAGATATGGAGGAGATTGGAATCTTATCAATAAACATAAATGGACTGAATTCTCCCTCAAAAAGGAGAATTTTTTTTACTAGACTACAAAAGTTAAAAATGGACATAATTTGCCTTCAAGAGACACATATCAAGAGACAACATTCCAGAATTTTAGAACAACCGAAACTGGGCAAACTCTACTCCACACATGCACTTCAAAAGAAAAGAGGTATAGCCCTTTACATAAAAGAAAAGATGAATCCTAAACAGGTCTATATAGACGAAGAGGGGAGAATATTAATGGTGGAAATTATGGTGGACCAAAAACAAATATTGATGGTAGCAATATATGCACCCAACGATAAGCAAGAGCAATTTTATCATCAATTACATAATAAAATAGTGGACTTAAACTACTAAAACTTTTGTATATTGGGAGACTTTAACGCAATAGTAGACGCAACTCGGGACTATAAAAGCCATAAACAAGGGAGAAAAGGAGGAAATACTTTACCCAAAGCTTTTTTAAAAATGAAAAAAGATTTGTCCATTCAAGATATATGGAGGGAGAGAAATCCAGAAAAATCACAATACACATTTTATTCAAATAGACATAAATCATGGTCTAGAATCGATATGATATGGACATCTTATGATTTGAAAATGATAATACAAGAGGTTGATATAGAAACTAATGTTTGGGCAGACCACAATCCAATAAAATGACTTGGAAAGGAACTAAGAAAAAACTAAGATGGTCTCTGAATAAATCTATACTGAAAGAAAAAGAATTCCTACAACTAGCAACAAGGGAAATGGAATTTTTCTTCAAAATAAATAAGAAAGAAGAAACATCCCTTCAAAATGTATGGGATATGGCTAAAGCGTATTTTAGAGGACTGGCCATAATTTATACTGCCAAAAAGAATAAAGAAAAGAAACAACTACAGTTAAAGTTAAGAGAAGAACTTAAAAAACTGGAACTTGAGCTGCAAATTGACCCACAAAAGAAAGTCCTTAAGAAACAAATGGAGATAATAAAACATAAATTAAATTTGGCCGAGATGGATATAATGGCAGATTAAATGGACTAAACAGATATTTTTTTTTTGAAAACGCTAATAAGCCAGGAAGATGGTTAGCATATAGACTGAAGAAAGAAAAAGAGAAAAGAATAATAAATAAGCTGCAAGATTCCAAAGGAGAGTTTCACTTCCATAACGATACAATGAAAAAAAATATTAAAGACTATTATGAGATACTTTATAAGGCAGAGGTAGTTTCTAAAGAGGGAATACAGGCCTACCTGGAAGAGACTGATTTGCCAAAAGTCCCGGAGAATATCCGAAATATACTAAATGGGAAAATATCAATGATGGAGATTACAGAAGCTATAAAAAGGCAAAAAAAGGATAAGACTCCGGGCCCAGATGGCCTTCCTGCAGAATTCTACATAGCATTACAAGATATACTAAGCCCGATGTTGAAGGAACTGTGTAATTAAGTTTTTTCAGAGACTAAAATTCCAAATTACTTTGATACCTAAAGAAGATGCTGATCCCACACAAATAAAAAAATTATAGACCAATATCGTTATTAAATGTGGATTACAAAATTTTTGCCTCGATAATGGCAGAAAGAATCAAGAAATTTCTGACTGAATTTATCCATACAGACCAAAATGGTTTTTTACCTAAAAGACAGATAAAAAATAACTTAAGGATTATCTTAGATCAGGGGTGTCAAACTAAATTTCATTGAGGGCCGCATCAGCATTGCGGTTGCCCTCAGGGGGCCGGGTAGGTGTGGCCAGAGTGGGCGTGGCCTACTGGGTGGGCGTGGCTGGAGTTGGTGTGGCCTACTGCATGGGCATGGCCAGCTCTACATCGTTCATGTCAAGGGTGCCTGTGGGGGCCTGAGCAGGAGTAGGTCAGATCTGAGGGTCTCTGGCAGAAGGGGGTGGGACCAGGGCAAGCGCCAAGGCATGGGCCACTGGAAGAGCCTGCTGAAACCCCTCCCCCGGAGCCCATCAAGCCGGATATGTGAAGTAGGCGAGGGCCATTTACTGGCCACTTCCAGGCGATGATGCATTTCTTCATTCCTCACAAAGGGTGACACCTCCCCAGCGCGTGCCCAGGGGGCGGGGGCCGGTCCCTTGCTGTTTCCAGATGGCCTTGTGGAGCTAAGACTGAATGCGTTTCAGCATAGATGGCCATCACAAAATTGTACATTGTACATTGTACATTGGCTCCCGGGGCCATGGCAGCGGGGGCCATTCCCTCACTGTTTTCAGGATGGCTTTGCGGGCCACGTGAAACCACGTTGCGGGCCGCATCCAGCCCCCGGGCCTTGTGTTTGACATGTCTGTCTTAGATGTTCTGGAATATTATGAAATTCATCCAGGGAAACAGATGGCATTAGTATTTCTTGATGTGCAAAAAGCCTTCGATAATTTAAACTGGCAATTTATGTTTCAGCAGCTGATGGAAATGGATTTCGGCAAAAACCTTATAAATCTACTATAAGCAATCTACTATAAACAAACAGCCAGAATACTTTTAAATAGAGACTATACAGAAAGCTTTGATATAAAAAAAGGTACAAGATAGGGGTGTCCATTATCCCCACTGCTATTTATATTAACACTGGCTAGAAATATTAGGCAGGACATGGAAATTAAAAGATTAGAAATAAAAGAGCAAAAATATAAACTACAAGCTTTTGCAGATGATTTGGTTTTCATCTTGGAGGAACCACTAGAAACAACTACCAAACTGTTGGAGAAAATGGAAAAGTTTGGAGAAGTGGCTGGTTTGAAAATAAATAAAGACTAAGGTATTAACAAAAAACCTAACAGATAAACAGAAAACCCAATTCACCAAAAAGGGAAATTTGCAAATAGTTAAAAAACTTAAATATTTAGGAATTTACTTAACAGCAAGATGTGGAACATTAAAAGAAGACAATTACAAAAGAATGTTGAAACAAATAAAATTAGATTTGGAAAAGTGGAAAAACCTCCAACTGTCATTGTTAGGAAGAATAGCCACAGTGAAAATGAGTGTCCTGCCGAAACTACTCTTTCTATTCAAAACAATTCCTGTAAAATTGGGAAAGGCATTTTTTGATGACTCAAATGCAATGATACTGAGATTTATATGGCAAGGGAAGAAAGCACGAATCAAAGTGAAAATGCTACAAGAAGCTAAAGACAGTGGAGGATTTGGACTCCCGGACTGGAGGCTATATTATCAAGCGGCCATTTTACCATGGCTTAAAGAATGGATAACGCTGAGAAACAAAAGATTACTGTACCTAGAGGGGCATGACCTACAATTGGGTTGGCATGCCTTTCTGTGGTACAGAAAAAATAAAATACACAGATACTTCCAAAACCATGCTATAAGAAATGTACTGTTGGTAGAATGGGAGAGAGTAAAGCAAAAAATTTATATCAAAATACCAGAGTGGCTTTCAACAATGGAAGCTTTTGCTTACCCAAATTTAATTAACTACGACAAAGTCGTCACCTATAAAGACATTCTGGACAAGGACGGAAAACTTAAAAATAGGCAAGACCTACAACAACAAGGCATTGACCTAGCATGGTGGCCTTATCTGCAAATGCAAACAAGATATGAGAAAGATGTAAAGACAATGGGATTTTATAAAGAACAGATAGAATTTGATCAAGTACTTTAAAAACAGATGAAAACTTGATTAAAAAACTTTATAGATCTCTTCTAAATTTGAAAATGGAAGAAGAACAAGTAAAAGAAACAATGATAGTTTGGGCAAAAAACTTTGGATATTCTATAGACTTAGAAGATTGGCAAAAATTATGGGATAGAAACATTAAACGAACGAAAGCAGCTTCATATAAAGAAAACCTGTACAAAATGTTTTATAGATGGCACATGACACCAGTAAGATTAGCGAAAATGTTTAAAAATGACTTGAATAATTGTTGGAAATGTAAACAAAATGTAAACTATCATGTCTGGTGGGTATGTCCTAGTGCGAAAAACCTTTGGCTCAAGATTCATATATGGTTGGAAAAGATAACTAAAATACAGATAGAATTTAAACCAGAATTGTTTTTGTTAGGAATAGTAGGAGCCAAATATGGGAAAAAGAATGAGTACTTAATATTACACATCTTGGCAGCAGCGAGAATAGCTTTTGCCCAATATTGGAAAAATGAAAATATACCATCTGAAGAGATCATAATTAGGAAAATTCTAGATTGTGCAGAAATGGATAGATTAACTTTAGAGATTAAGGAGAAAGAAGACTCAGTTTATTTTAAAACATGGGAAATTTTTTACCAATGGTTAGCAAAATGAACTAGCGAGAAATGACTATGATATTTAATAAGATGAATGACATGTATTAATTAATTGATACTCTTTATGATTACTGTTTTTCTTATTTACTATAGCTATTTAATATTACATCAATCACTGTTTATGAAACATATGTACCCGGACAATAGACTGTTTGCCAAAGCTTGGAAATGTAAATGGGGTAACCCCATTGTTGTACCTATCCTTATCCCAACCCTAACCCTACCCAACCCCAACCCTGATTCTTACCCTTAATCCCAACACCCATACTGACCCCATTTCCTAACCTTTAAAAAAAAACTCAACAAAATATTTTTTTAAAAAAATTTTTTTGGGTCTGCCTAGACCCCACATCCCTGACCCCAGCATCAGGAATTTCCTTTCCCAGACACCAAAAAAGGCTTAATTTTGAAAAACAGGAAACAGCACCATTTTTAAGCATGAATTCCACCCCGAATCACATTCAGTCGTCTGTTTTTACGTTCAGGTAAAGAAATTTTTTTGACGTCCCTGGCACCCGCGTCACTGCATCAGGAATTTCCTTCCAGAGACACCAAAAAAGGCTTGATTTTGAAAAACAGGATACAGCATAATTTTTGAGCATGAAATTTCGCCCCGAATATCATTCCGGCATCCATTTTTACGTTCGGGTAAAAAAAATAAATAATCTCCCTGAAATCCGCGTCCCTGCCCCCGACATCAGGAATTTCCTTTCCCAGAAACCAAAAAATGCTCGATTTTGAAAAAGAGGAAACAGCACCATTTTAAAGATAAGATAACCTTTATTGTCATTTTTTTACTGTGGGCACAACGGCACACATCAAAAATGAAATTTAGTTCCTGCTCTCAAAGTGAAACAAATACATGACACAGACCTAAACCTACTATATACAACATATGTATAGACCCACGCCCCTACATATACATAACAAATAAATATTAAATACTGTCCATCTTGAATATATAACGGAAGGAGGAAGCTTGAGAATTTCCCAAGGTTAATGCTGTATGGAATGAAACTATGGCTGAATCTGGATGTTCTGCTGTGGATACTATGAAACTTCCTCCCAGAAGGTACCAAGGAAAACAGGTCATGAAGAGGATGTGTAGTGTCCCAGATAATCCTACGGACCCTGCTCAAGCAGTGCTTCTGTGCTATATCCTGGATGGGAGGGAGGGAACTGCCAATGATCTTTTTGGCCATTCTCACCACTCTCTGCACCGCCTTCCTGTCTGAAGCAGTGATGCTTCCAAACCAGACTGTGATGCTGTATGACAGGATGCTCTCGATCATCCCCCTGTAGAAAGTGGTCAGGATAGGGGAAGGAAGATGTGCTTTTCTCATGCAACGCAGAAAATGCAGGCGCTGCTCTGCTCGCTTTACCAGTTTCTCACTGTTGAGCGACCAAGCCACCCTACTCGTTAGCTGCACACTCAGGAATTTGATGCTGGTAACCATCTCCACAGGTGAATCATTAATGCACAGAGAAGTGTGGCTGTGCCTGCCTTTTCTGAAATCGACAATGATCTCTTTGGTTTTTCTGGTATTTAAAACTAGGCTGTTGTAAGGATCCATTTCAATCCCACATCTTAAGAAAGCAGAACTCTTGGAAGCAATTTCTTCCAACAGGAACTTTTATTAAGAGTAGTTGATAGCAGGCATAATAGACAGGATCTGAGGGATTCCCTTACAGAACGGTATTTTAAAGTGTCCCTAAGCAAACCCCACCCCACAGTTCATTCGGGCAGTTCAGACCAGCAAATCTCCAGGTGTTAAGTCCATCGATGGGAAAGGAGAGATAATATCAGTCTGGCTCCATTTCTGCACGATCATTCCACAGTTCTTCACACCTCATTTAGAGGACGGAGAAATAAACCAGGTCCAGGAGGTTTGTATCTCTTTCCCCCCCTCCCTTTTTCCCAGCTGCCCGGTTAGGGAGGAGAAATTCAGAGGGATGCATAGTATAGGAGGCAATTTGTTACATTGTAATGGATAACAGACACAAAGGCGAATAAACAAAAGGTTACATTGTAGTGAATAGAGGAAGTGAAAGCAATAAACCCGCATGCATATCCCCCCTCCCCCTTGGGAGTATGGCAGAATCCAGGGAAAGGTGAGATTTGGTTTTAGATCAGAGGAGATAGTTAGAAATGAAATATAAATGGATTCTGACATCCTGCCCCCCTTAAAAATAGGAGACATCCACCTGTAGAGGAAAAAAAATAGAGGTTAGTCTGGTTTGTTGGGATATTCTGTATGAAACTTCTTTAGCAGTTTCGGTGCTCTGACGTGACGTTTATGGACCCACTCGTTTTCTGAGGAAGGAAGGGGTTTCCATGCTACTAGGTATTGAGTTGCTCCGTGATACTTCCTAGAATCTAGGATTTCTTTTATCTCGAAGTATTGTTCTCCTTCAACCATGATTGGAAGTGGTGGTGGTGGGATTTTTGGTCATAAGGGTGACTGTTGTTGTCTTTTCAGCAAGCTGCAGTGAAAAATTGGGTGTATTTTCCTGAGATTTTTTGGGTAGTTCTAATTCTACTGTTACTGGGTTTATGATTCTTTTAATTGGAAAAGGTCCTATATATTTTGGTCCAAGTTTTTTACAGGGCTGTAGGGATTTTAGGTATTTTGTAGACAAATATACCATTTCTCCTACACTAAATGGTATGGGTTTGACTCTCTTTTTGTCTGCTTGTGCTTTGTATGTTTGCCTGGCTTCATCTAAGGCTTTCCTAACTATTGGCCAGGTGTTTTGTAAATGTGCAATCCATTCTTTCAGCGATGGGATTTCCGGTTCGTTTGGGATTAGTTCTGGCATAGGGTTGAAACATTGACCGGTGGCTATTTGAAAGGGGGTGTAGCTGGTCCGTTTCGGTGAGTTTCTTGGATGTGTATGCGCACGGTTGCAATACCCTTCGTTTTCTTGTAATAGTACAGCCCCCACTGCCACATCGCTTGCGTCCGCCTGTATTACGAAAGGTTTATCCGTGTCTGGGTGCCTCAGTACGGGCTCGGCAGAAAAAAAGCCTCTTTAACCTCTCGAACACCGCTTGTCATTCCATTGTCCATTTTAGTGGCTGGCTAGGTTTCACTGAGGATTCTCCATTCGTTTTTAGTAAGTTCGCGAGGGGCAGAGCTATTTGGGCAAATGAGGGGATGAATTGGCGGTAAAAGTTTGTGAAACCCAGGAAACTTTGCAACTGCTTCCTTGTGCGAGGTGGTGCCCATTCTAGTACTGCCCTGACCTTCTTGGGGTCCATTTCAATGCCCTGTGGGGATATGCGATAACCCAGGTAGTCTATTCTTTCCTGGTGGAATTCGCATTTCGATAATTTGGCATATAGGTGGGCAGCTCGCAGTTTCTTTAAAACCGCTCTGACTAGGTTGATATGTTCCTCTTTGGATTCGGTGAAGATAAGGATGTCATCTAAATAAACCAGGTCCCCCTTAAATAGGTGCTCCCATAGTACCTCGTTGATTAATTGCATAAATACTGGGAGGCCCCCTTGTAGTCCAAATGGCAAAACTTTGAATTGGTAGCACACCATTGGGCAATTAAATGCGGTTTTCCATTCATCCCCCTCTTTAATCCTAATGTGGTAATACGCTTCTCTTAGGTCTAGTTTAGTGAAAATTCTTCCTTTCGAGAGGTGGGATAACATGTCCTTCATGAGGGGTAGGGGGTATAGGATACTTTCACTGATTGCGTTCAAGGCGTGGTAATCTACGCACAAGCACAAAGTGCCATCCTTCTTCTCTCTAAAGAGAACCGGGGCGGCTACCTTAGGTGTGGCAGGTTCGATAAACCCCCTTTCTAGGTTTTTATTTATGAATCTTTCCATTTCCTGCTTCTCCTTAGGGCTCATAGAGTATAGTCTGGGCTTCGGGAGTTTTGCCCCGGGCTTGAATTCTATGGCACAATCCGTGGGTCGGTGGGGGGAAAGCTCATCTGCCCATTCCTCACTGAAAACCTCAGCAAGGTCTCGGTATTCTTTTGGGATCTCGGGTAGCCCCTTTTCCTTGCCCACCAAAGCTTTCTCCTGGGTTTGGTGGGGCTCCTTGGGGTCTTAAGTTCGCACGATCCCCTTTCGGGAAATTGAGTTCTGCCGTCCTCCAATTTACCCAGGGGTTCCATTTCTTTAACCATTCTAGCCCTAGGATCATTGGGCATATCTTCCTCATGGTTCCCCAGGGATAGGTAGACTGGTAAAGTGGCTAGGGTAGCTGGCACCCCAGCTGCTATGGACCCATCTAACTGGCCAAATGAGATTGGTTGTTTTAGTCTCCTCACCGGAATGCCCAAATTCCCCACTAGCGTCAGGATAATGAGGCAGCGGGTGCAGCCAGAGTCTATTAAGGCCTTCACTTTGACAGCTTCGGGGATGGAGGGACCTAATATAGTCACTGTCTTGAGGATGGGTGGAATGGATCCACTTACCAGGGGTTCGCCCTCCGAGCTGTTGTCCAAGGTGCCCACCGCCCCTGCGGTGTAGGCTGGAGTTCCCTCCCCTTGCTTGGCAGGGGTTGGGGACTCCACAGCCTCTATCGCCCTTATGGCGGGTTCTTTTGGTTTGGCTGGGGACTTCTCTGATTTCTGATGGGTCTGGTTTGCATTGAGGGGCTTTTGAGTGGCATTCTATGGCATGATGCCCCTCTCTCCCACATTTGAAATAGCCCGTTGACTTCTTGGCCATAGCCAGTGGTTTCGCTGGCTCACGCGTCAGCTCAGGAGGCGAGCGACCCCATGGTTTTCCTCGGCGGTGCCTCTTCAGTAGGTCAATCTCCGCTTCCTCTGCCAGGACGTACCATTCATCAAATTGGCATGGGTCTCCTCGAGGCAGGCAAGCATCATACAGGTTGTAGTTTAGGCCATCTTTGAAATGGCTAAGGAGGATGTCTTCCAGCCAGTTCAGCTTGTTGGCAATGGCCCGGAATTCTTGTGTATATTCGGCTACTGGGTGTCTGCCCTGCCTCACCATTTTGATTCTCTCATGGGCCTTGCGATCAGCCAGGTGGTCCTCGAATTGCTATCTCAGAGAGGACATGAAACGGTTGAAGTCGTTGAGCTCTGGGGCGTTGGAATCATGCAGGTTCACCACCCAGTCTGCAACCGGTCCATCCAGAGCGGATTGCACGACACGGATGCGGGCTTTGTGGCTGGGGATGTCCCATCCGTATTCTTTCATGTAGCTGAGGACTTGGGTTAGGAAAAACCCCAAACGTGGCGGCTCCACGTCCAGCAGTGGGAATCTTTGAATGGATCAGTGCCTTCGCCGCCGGCAGTATTGTCTCCCATCCTGATCACCATCTGCGGGTCGGCGGGGAGTGGGGGCTGCTGAAGTGGTAGCTGCTGTTTCAGCGGACGTCCCCAGGACTACAGTTTCTGATTCCCCCCCAGTGTCTCTCCAGCTGCAGCTGCAGCTCCAGGTGCTGGTGTGGCCGCGGGGCTCAGGTTTCTCCTCCCCTAGAGAGTTGAGGGTTCTTTTCATCAGGTCAATAGCTTTCTCTAGGATCCAGTTCGAGTGTGGTGCACAACTTCCTTCCTCTTCGCTAATGTGCAGGGATTTCTCCATCTCTTGCTTCCATTCCGGTTGGTGGCTGCCCCATCTCAGGGTCGCCTTTCTCGATATCTTTTCCCACTCTTTTTTTCCAATGCCCATCGACCACCGAGGTTTGTGGTCACGCGTCTCCACCACTTCTTCTCCTGAGGAGTATGATGTTTCGGATCCCGACAGCTGGAGGGATCTCGGTCGGGGGGAAGGCTCCCTTTCCATGGGGTTTTCTTCCTTCCCTGCCTCGTCATCCGAGATTGTATTTCTTGCAAAGTCCCCCGGTAAGGTTCTTCCTTCCAGGTTGACTATTAATGCAGATCCTGTCTAATGTAAGGATCCACTTCAATTCCACATCTTAAGAAAGCAGAACTCTTGGAAGCAATTTCTTCCAACAGGAACTTTTATTAAGAATAGTTGATAGCAGGTATAATAGACAGGATCTGAGGGATGGAGAAATAAACCAGGTCCCGGAGGTTTGTATCTCTTCCCCCCCTTTTTTCCCAGCTGCCCAGTTAGGGAGGAGAAGTTCAGAGGGATGCATAGTATGGGAGGCAATTTGTTACATTGTAATGGATAACAGACACGAAGGTGAATAAAGAAAAGTTTACATTGTAGTGAATAGAGGAAGTGAAAGCAATAAACCTGCATGCATATCCCCCCTCCCCCTTGGGAATATGGCAGAATCCAGGGAAAGGTGAGATTTGGTTTTAGATCAGAGGAGATAGTTAGAAATGAAATATAAATGGATTCTGACATGTTTTCCTTACACCAGTTCACCAACCCCTCAACCTCCTTGCAGTAAGCTTCCACCTTTTCATCATGAATAAGGCCCACTACTGTTATATCATCTGCGAACTTCACAATACGGTTGGTGGCAAACCTAGCAGAACAGTCATGGGTCAACAGGGTGAACAGCAGCAGACTTAAGACGCAGCCCTGAGGAGAACCTGTGCTCAAGGAAATGGTATTAGAAGTATTTGTTCCAACTCGCACATATTGGGGCCTGTTGGTAAGAAAATTAAGAATCCAGTTGCACAAAGGCATGTTTAAGCCTAAGAGGTCCAGTTTGTCTACTAGATGCTGGGGAACGATTGTGTTAAACGCCGAACTGAAGTCGACAAACAACAAACGCACGTATTTCTTTCCTCTAAGTGCTTTAAGCTCAGATGGAGAACGGAAGAAATAGCATCATCCGTACAGCAATTTGGTCGGTAGGCAAACTGAAGCAGGTCAAATGCTGGCGGGAGGCTAGATACAATAATGTTCTTTATCAGCTTCTCAAAGCATTTCATAATGGTTGGTGTTAGTGCAACCGGATGGTAATCACTGAGGCCTGTAATTGTGGACTTTTTTGGCACTGGCAAGATGATGGCCATCTTAAAACACGATGGAACCACTGCCTGCTGCAATGAGAGATTGAAAATATCTGTGAGAACACAAGCCAGCTCCTCTGCGCATTCCCTGAGGACACGTCCAGGGATGTTATCTGGGCCTGCTGCTTTCTGAATGTTAACTTTCTGCAGTGTTTTCCGGACAGAGGTGACATCAAAGCTTAGCACTTGCTCGTCAGGATGGGGCACAGCTTTCCTAGCAGGAGTACTATTTGATGCCTCAAATCTACCAAAAAATGTATTCAGTTTGTTTAGGAAGTCTGTGTCGTCCTTGCATCTCGATGGAGTCACCTTGTAATGCTTTAATGGCCTGGATCCCTTGCCACATTCGCCTGGTGTTTGTTGGGTCCTGAAAAAAGTTCTGAATTTTCTGGCAATGGGCTTGCTTTGCACCTTTTATGGCACTTTTCAGATTTGCTCTGGCTGTTCTAAATGCCAGCATGTCACCAGATTTAAAAGCCACATTCCGTGCTTTCAGCATCTTGCGGACCTCATTAGTCAGCCACAGTTTTTCATTCGCCCTCACAACACTTTTCAGGACAGAGACATCTTCTATGCACTTTTGGATATATGCAGACACTGTGGTGGCATATTCCTCAACATTTGTATGTTGGTTATCAGTAGCTGCTTCCTTAAACATGCCCCAATCTGTGCACTCAAAGCAGTCTTGTAATGCTTCTATAGCTCACTCTGTCCACACCCTCACCTGCTTTACTGTAGGTTTCACTCTGACTAATAAAGGTTTATATGCTGGAATAAGCAGCACTGAGAGATGGTCAGAGGAGCCCAGGTGGGGGATAGCTTTGAAAGCCTTCTTGATGTTGGAATAAGCAAGATCCAGTGTATTGTCCCCTCTGGTTGCAAAGTCCACATATTGATGGAAATGTGGCAGGGTAGCTTTCAAATCCACTTGGTTAAAGTCTCCCACTGCAATAAATGCACCCTCTGGGTGAGTAGTTTGTAAGTCACTGATGATATGACAGAGAACCTTCAGGACCTCTTGTCTGTTTGCATCAGGGGGGATATACACAGCTGTGATAATGTTAACTATTCTGGAACCTGAACTAAGATGCCTTGAAATGGTTTTAAAACAAATATTTATTTCCAGGAATTCTTAGCAGAAACTTACTATTCTATACATGCGTCCGGTTTGTATATTTGTCCATTTTGCATAGGTAAAAACAGTAATTCTCCATATCAGCTGTGGTTGTAGATGCCATGCATGCATCCTCATGCTGGTTTCACACAACGGGATTCTTTCCCCTGGCACGTAACAGGATATCCTGCAGTAACTTTTAAACTCCTCCCACTGTCTAGATGAACTATAGGATTAACTGACTGAACTACATTACCCATAAGCCATCTCTTAAGGAAACAGCATTTAACCCTTTAAATGCTAAACACTTAAGCTAACTGGCTGGTCCAGCACACTCCCTGTTGGAAATATAAATTTCCACTACTAACTAACTAAAATAAGCAAAAAACATAGCATTAAAGCATGCAATTTTCATTACTATTAACTAAAATAGGCAAAAAACATGGCATCAAAACATGCATAACTATAAGGTAAATACAAACATGTATAACTATAACTAAGATAAACAAGGTGTTACATCAAACAGTGCAATCATGAGGTAAACACAATATACATAGTTTGAGGATCTTCGGTCTTCTTCAGCAACAGAACAAGGTCGGTGAGAGAGTCTTTGAGTCATGATCTGACTCGTGTGGCTTCACGATCTGGACCTCAACTTGGCGAACTAGTCCATCAGAACTGGGTAGCGCCCGGTGCACAAGTCCCATAGGCCAAGAATTCCAATGTGCGTCCTTGTCTCTCAGCAAGACAAGGTCTCCTTCTTCTAGGTTAGGCTGTTTGGTCTTCCATTTGCGATGATCCTGAAGGGTAGATACGTATTCTTGCTTCCAGCGCTTCCAGAAGGTGTTGGCCAGTAGTTGAACTTGTCTCCATTGCTGTTTATACATGTCTTTGGGAACAAATTTCCCCAATGGTGCTGGCCAATTGCCTGTCTTCTGGGTTAACAAAGTAACTGGGGTGAGGATAGTTGGATTTTCAGGATCCGAAGAGACTGGAACCAAAGGTCGAGCATTGACGATAGCTGCTACTTCTGCCATGAGGGTAGTGAGGACCTCATGTGTCAGTGTGGGTGTCTTAGTCATCATAGAGTCCAGGATTTTATGGGCTACACCAATCATGCGCTCCCACGCTCCTCCCATGTGAGATGCATGGGGAGGATTGAATGTCTAAACGCAATTTTGGGCCTTTAGGTACTTGTCAATGTCTGAATCGGGACGAATGCCTTCATCAATCTGCAGTTCCTTGCAGGCCCCTACAAAGTTAGTTCCACGGTCGGACCTAAACACCTTGACTGGGCCTCTGTAGGCTTGGAATCTTCTTAGAGCATTGATGAAACAAGAAGTGTCCATAGATTCGATGACTTCAATGTGGACCGCTCTAATGCTGAGACACGTGAAAAGTACGGCCCAACGTTTGCTGTTGGCTTGACCACCTCTGGTCCGGCGAGCAGACACGGACCAAGGCCCGAATACAACTAGGCCTACGTTGGTAAATGGTGGTCCTGGAATGAGGGGTTCGGGTGGCAGGTCAGCCATCAACTGGTGTTACGTTGCATCTGTTTACGGCAATGCAGACATGTGTACAAGACGGTGGCGATGCATCTTTTGGCTCCCACGATCCAGAAGCCAGCCGCTCTGATGGCACCTTCCGTGAAGTGTCTGCCTTGATGATGGACGGTTTCATGCTAGTGTTGAACCAACAGGTGCGTGACATGTTGACGGGCCGGAAGGATGATAGGGTGCTTGAAGTCTGAAGCTATCTCAGCCTTGTCTAGACGTCCTCCTACTCGGAGCAAGTTATGACTATCCAAAAATGGGTTCAATTTCAGCAGTGAACTAGACTTTGGGATAGCCTTTTTAGCTTCCAGACATTCAAATTCCAGTGGGTATGCATCTCGCTGCACACTTCGAAGAATCCCTCTCTCGGCCTGGAGACAGCTGTCTGGAAAGCTCATCTCGCGGTGCAGGAAACGAACGATCACTGCTACGCCTGCTATGAGAGGTCTCCATCTGGAGAAGCGTTCGAAGCGAGTCGGATCTAGGAAATGATGGGGAGACAATTTTTCTGTCTCCTTGATGTCTGTAGACAGGCAGACAATCTGGGTGGTCATTTTCTTGCCCTGTCTGAGTGATTTGTTGGGTACCTGAGGTCGCACGTCGTCATCCTGATCTGGGTCTAGCAGCTCGTAGTGTTCTGGTTTTTCTGATGTCTGGCCATCTGGATATGCCAAAAGCCCAGGACCCTTTAACCAGACTGAGTCTGCCAACTGTGATGCAGGAATGGACCGTGTAGCCTGGTCTGCTGGATTCTGATCTGTTGGCACATATTGCCACTGTTCAGGGTTTGAAGATCTATTACTAAAGTAGACATAGAAGCGTCTACTTTGGTTGTGGATGTAGCCTAACACCACCTTGCTGTCTGTATAGAAAGTGGTGGACTGTAATTCAAGGTCCATCGCCTTCGTTATCAGGTCTGCTATTTCTACTGCTAAAATGGCACCGCAGAGTTCTAATCTGGGTACGGTGTGACTTTGTGGTGGTGTTAGTTTCACCTTTCCCACGACAAAACCAACGTTGTAACTCTCCCCGCTGTAGACTTTGATGTACCCTACAGCTGCTATTGCCTTCGTCGAAGCGTCTGAGAACATGTGCAGCTCCTTCTTCGTTGCAGCGGCAAGTGGAAGGGGAACATACATACGCTGTATGTGGACACCTTGGAGGCAACTCAGGGATTTGCACCACATCTCCCACTCTTGCTTGTGCTCTGGCAGAAGCGGCTTGTCCCAGTCTGTGGCATGTTGAGAGAGTGAGTGCAGAAGAAGCTTTCCTTGGACTGTTATGGGTGCAGCAAAACCCAAAGGGTCGAACAGGCTGTTTACTGTGGACAAGACTCCTCTTCTTGTGAAAGTGTTGTCCTTTGCCGGGGTTCTAAAGGTGAAGATGTCCTTCTTCAAGTCCCAAGACAAACCGAGACTACGTTGGAAGTGAGGATCGTCTATGCCAAAGTCGAGGTCCTTTAGACTTTTAGCGTGGTCTTCAGGATCGAAGGCCACCAACACTTCTTCGCTGTTGGATGCAATTTTGTGTAGCCTAAGTTTAGCTGCCGCTAGCATCTGGCATGTCCTTTTTATTAGGTCTATAGCTTCTGCGGGAGTGGGTACAGATTTTAAGCCGTCATCAACATAGAAGTCCAGTTCTACAAAGCATCTGGCATCTGCACCGTATTCGGCTTCACCTATATGGGCGGTGCGTTGCAGGCCGTAGTTAGCAATTGCGGGGGAAGAACCGTTTCCAAAGACGTGCACTCGGATTCTGTATTCGCTTACCTGCTGGTTGTGTTGGTCATCGCTGAACCACAGGAAGCGCAGGTAATTGCAATGATCTTCCCTGACGTAGAACGAATAAAACATCTGCTGGATGTCAGCCATGACTGCCACAGCTTCCTTTCTAAAGCGGATGAGCACTCCAAGCAGACTGTTAATGAGGTCAGGTCCTGTGAGAAGGACCTTGTTCAAAGAGATGCATTGGTGTTGTGCACTGGCATCAAAGACTACTCTTATCTGCTCTGGCTTTTGTGGGTGGTACACTCTGAAAAATGGTAGGTACCAGCACTTTTCATCTTCCTTCATTGGTGGGGCAGGCTCTGCGTGTCCGTTCTGGAACATCTTTTCCATGAACTCTACTAGATGCATTTTCATTTCGGGTTTCTTGTTCATGACTCTCCTCAGATTGTTGAGGCGAGAGAGAGCTTGCTCATGATTGTTAGGTAGGCATTGCCTGGATGTACAGAAAGGTAATGGGGCTACCCAGCTCCCTGTGTCATCCTGCAGGCATTCCTTGTCCATGAGCTCTAGAAATTCTTTGTCCTCTATTGACGGGCCCACGTCATTGTCGTTTTTGCTGGTCTGGAACACTGTTGCTTCCAAAACGGGTTTGGTTGTCATAGGCATGAAGTGTTCTTGGCGTGGTTTTAGGTGAGGTGCTCTCCCATTACTGAGAATGGAGGTGGTTGAGATATTCACCTGGGTTGGAGTTTGCAGTTGGTCAACACAGACCGTTCCTGGGATGACCCATTCAGGTTCCATCTTAAAGGCAGTTGAGGGGCTTGTTGGACCTCTGACCATTCCGTGGTAGGCAAAGGTGTCAGGGGCGTCTACTCTCAATGGAGCCAAGATTTCAGCTTCAGGATTTAGGAACCGTAAGGCAATTGGGGGGAGCTGGTCGACACAGAACATTCCTGGGATGATCATTCCAGGATTTAGGAACCATGAACTCCCATCTAATGGCTGGATGCAGAGTCCAGTGACCTTCCTCCCCGCCATGCTCTGTGGCACAGAGCACGTTGTGAAAGACATTTCTTCGCTTGGGAGTTCACTGGGGAATGGTGGGTCACTACACATTGATGTGCAGTTGACCTTGGCGGGCATCTCTGGGTGCTCTTTGGAGCCGTGCTGGGGCTCCTTGGTTGAAGGAGGAGTAGAAGCTGCTTGTTGTAGCTGTTCAGAGTCTGGATGCAGGGCTCCCGGGTGCTTGTCCCTCTTGCTTGGGTGACACTTCCCCTTAGCTTCGCAAGCTTTGGCCACATGTTCTGGAGGCTCACAGCATTTGAAGCAGACCTTGTGCTCTCCTAAGTTCAACTTTCTTCCCCAGGGCGTTGGAGGATCCAATGGTGCTGTGCAGGATTTGCCATCAGGCTGGGTTGGTACCATGTTGAGGTCATCAGGAGCACGATCAGTGGCTTCTTGTTGATCCTCATAGCCATTGTTTCCAAGAGCAGGGAAATGTGGCACAGACGGCTGGCATTTTTCTTCAGAATACTTCTTGTTGGGGGTAACTTCCAGTGGCGCAGACGAGGGGCCTTGAGGGTTTGGCCTGAATTCCTCTGAGCTGAGGAGGCCTGATTTCTTGTATACTTAATTGTTGGGGGGGGGTCTCATCATTCAGATGGTGCGTTGCCGTCTCCCTGGCCAGTTGGCACATCTGGTGGTCGAGATTCTCCTCCTTTGTTGGGCGTGAAGGCAGCGCCTCGGGATGCTGTTTCCTGTTGATGAAGTAGAGACTCTAGCCTGACCTGAGTCCTGGCAATCTCATCCTTTAGTGGCAGCTGTTCCTGCTGTGGAGCCGTCGCTGTTGCAGATGGACCTATCCAGTTACCATCTGTGGTGTGGTTAGTTGGAGCCAGTGGTGTAGCTCCAGGGGGAAGGTCTCGTGATCCAGATGGTGCGACGTTGGCTCTCTGGCTGATTGGCACTTCTGGTCATTGAGATTCTCCTTCCTGTCTACTTGGTCTTGGGGGACTTGTGGATAACCGCGGTGCTCCTGCCTGCTCATGTTGGATCGCACTCTGGTCATTGATGTAGGCCTGCACGTGGTTATGGGGGCTTTCTTTTCCTAGCCTTTCCAAATTGTGCATGGAAGTAGCGCCTTCAAGCTCTCTCTGTAAAGCTGCTGCTCTTATGGCTGCCTCTTCTGCTTTCTGTTTGCGCTGTAAAATCTCAAGGCTGGCCTGAGCTTTGACCATGTCTTCCCTTTGCTATTGCTGTGCCTCTGCCACACATAGGGCTCCCGCAGCCTGAGCTTTGGGTACTTCTTCCCTTTGCTGTCACTCTGCCTCTGCCGCACATAGGGCTGCCGCAGCCTGAGCTTTGGCTACTTCTTCCCTTTGCTGTCGCTCTGCTTCTGCTATACATAGAGCCACTGCAGTCTGCACTTTGGCCATTTCTTCCTTTTGCTGTCGCTTTGCTTCTGCTATATGTAGAGCCGCTGCGGTCTGCACTTTGGCCATTTCTTCCTTTTGCTGTTTTTCTACTACTTGCTGCTTGTACAGTGACTTCAGCTGTTGCAGAATCGATTCGTGCTTGTGCGAGTTGAGCGGCAAGGATCTCTACCCTTGAGGCTCAGGATGCTTGGCTGTGACGAGAAGATGCTTTAGAATGACGGGAGGCGCCTGTAACGTGAGATTGTTGTGACATGCTGGAATGCGCCTGGGATCATGGCGAGTTATGGCAAAAGGGTGAAGCTTTTTTAGAGGCATGAGAGGGGGCCACATGTGATCGCTGGGATGGTGCATGCGAATGACGGGAAACTTCGGACTCGGCCCTCTCGGTTGGTATGTCTTTCAGGTGAGGCTCAGTCTCCGGGAGGCATTTTATGCTCTCTAGAAACTTTTTATGCTCCTTGTTTTTTAGCTTGAGGCTTTGCACCATGCTATCGAGTGTTGGGTCTCCTAGTTGCGACTGGATCCTTTCGAGACTTCTTTTGGAGATCGTCCATTGTAAGAAAGACTCTTCCCTTTCCTCTTCTAATGAGAACATGCGTTCGGGGGAGAGCTCCTCTTTAGGTGCTTGGCATAGTTCCTGTAATTTCTCCCAGTTTCTTTTGTGGCGTTCATAGTACAACTCCCATCTTTCCATGAGATGCGATCGCATGGCTTCTGTAGGCCTTCTTTGTTGCCTCAGGTCATAGGGTATCTGGGATGTCTTTGGCTTCACTGAAGCTTGGACATCAGCTTCTGTGTACAAGTCAAGGTTGGCTGGTTGCAGCAGTTCTCCATGGCTGGCTGGTTGGAGTAACTCTCCATGGCCGACTGGTTGGAGTGGCTCACCAAGGCTGACTGGTTGGAGTGGCTCACCAAGGTTGACTGGTTGAACCGACTCTTCTGAATCAATGGGACACTCTGCCATGGCTAGGACAGGCTTAGAAAACTTCCTAGCTATTTTGAAGCGAATTCAGTGAACTTCGCTCTTTGACCACCAGGGGTCACTATCTGGGTAGGCACTTCAGGGAAATCCCTTCCTTGGCCGCCATGGTACACTGACTGCGTGGTTAGACTTCAGCAAAGTTCACTCTTTGACCATGAGGGGGCGCTGCTTGCGTGAGTACTTCAGCGAAGTTCACTCTTTGACCACGAGGGGGTGCTGCTTGTGTGAATGAGTACTTCAGCGAAGTTCACTCTTTGGCCACTGGGGGCACTCTATCTGGGTAGGCACTTCAGGGAAATTCCCTCCTTGGCCACCAGGAAGTCTTGTGCATAGGTAAATGCAAGCCTGTTATTTGCAGATCAGCCACCGGGTGCTCTGTCTGTCAGTAGAGGCACCACTAGGGGGCGCTGCTTGCGTGCATGGGTACTTCAGCGAAGTTCACCCTTTGACCACTAGAGGGCTCTCTCTGTGCATGATTAAAGGCTTCCGTGAAGTTCCTTCTTTAACCACTAGGGGGTGCTCTCTGTACGTGGGCAGAAGCAAGGTTGCTGTTTCAGGTCACTACTACTCAGTGTTGCTTCTAGATATCGCTTGGAGGGAAGTCAGCCAAATTCTGTCTTCTTAGAACCACAAGCTGTTAGCCAACCTGGAAATTACTGAGGCACTGACTAGCCTAGTGAATATCCACCTGGGCTGTGAGCCTTGTGATAATAACAAAGATTAATTTGCTGCTATGTTTCTCCTTAATTTGCACTGAGTAGGTTTTCCATAAACAGCTTAGCTCAGGCTATATTTGCTGAGAAGTTGAATTCAGGCTTTGTTTGCAGATTTGCCACCAGAGGGCACTTGCTGCAGTTAACATAAATGCAGGCTTGTAGTTTGTGGTTGGCCACCAGAGGGCCTTGCTGCATTGAGACTATGCTTAGAATAGACTTTGTTTAAGCCCTTTCAATCCAAGGGGAGGGGCTGACTGGATTAGAATTCAGCCTTTTACACACCAGTTGCCTTCCCCCCCCCCGTCCAAATTCTTCAGTTTCCTCCCTCCATTTGCTTGTTACCATGACAATTAATGGTTTTATTACTCTTTTATTATGTCTAATCAGGGGGGCCTCCCAACAGTTTGCTGAGCTGTTTCTGAGTAATGTGCAGACAAAGAAACAAATTCTTTGAGCAGTACTTTTCTGGGCTGTTTTTGCTTGGGCAGGCAGAAGTTATACAAATACCATGCTCTTTTTAGTTTGAAATGCTGAGCTGTTCTAAGCAATGCGATGTACATTGGCTTGAGTTAAGATATAGTAGCAATTAACTCTCCTTGTTACGCAAAGAAGCTGACTGTTGTTTCTTAGTAACACATTTCTTTCATCCCAAGCAAAGGAAATTGGCATGTAAATAAATGCTGCTAGCAGACCGCCAGTTAAACAGCCATGTGAAGCATTAATTACAATAACTTCCTTTCTGTAGGAGAATGCATCCCTTTGACCCACGCACACACATGTCTCTGGCTTCCTCCCCCTTCCTTCCTTGTCTTGCTTCACGCTGCTGAGTTGCAGGCAAAAAAGGGGGGTCGCTGCCCGTTCTGAATGTTAGACAAAGGCACAGAGGTTTTGAGATGCTGTCTCCCAGATAGTAAGCAGAGAAAATATGCATTAAAGGAACTTTTAGGCAAGTAGAAGTTCTGGCAGGGATTTTAGCGAGCAGCCAGATAAAGATGCAGCTTTAGTCAGGCAGAAAATAGCAAGCAGACATTAATCTTTTTTCCTCTTCTACTTAGCAAGGGAGAAACACGCAATATTTCTTTACTAGCTTTAATATTCCACTTTGCTTGCCAGCAGAGATGAAGATTAAATACTGTTTTTACTATTCTGGAACCTGAACTAAGATGCCTTGTAATTCAGGTCCAGAAAGCATCAACTCAACAAAAATGGTTTTAAAACAAATATTTATTTCCAGGAATTCTTAGCAGAAACGTACTATTCTGTAGATGCATCCAGTTTTGTATATTTGTCCATTTTGCGTAGGTAAAAACAGTAATTCTCCATATCAGCTTTAGCATGGTTGTAGATGCCATCCATGCATCCCCATGCTGGTTTCACACAAAGGGATTCTTTCTCCTGGCACGTAACAGGATATACTGCAATAACTTTTAAACTCCTCCCACTGTCTAGATAAACTATAGGATTAACTGACTGAACTACATTACCCATAAGCCATCTCTTAAGGAAACAGTGTTTAACCCTTTAAATGCTAAACACTCTAATACAGTTCTTAAGCTAACTGGCTGGTCCAGCACAGTAACAGAGAATTCTCTAGGAAGATAGAAGGGTCTGCATTTGATGGTCAGAAGCTCCACATCTGGGGAGCACAGACTTGAAACCACCTTGGCATTATTACACCAACGGTCATTTATATAAAAACAGACACCCCTTCCCCGGGATTTGCCACTAAGAGTAAAACTCCGGTCCAGCCAAAATGTTGAAAATCCCATCAAGCTAACAGCACTATCTGGGACAGAGGGCTTTAACCAACTTTCTGTTGCAATAATGACACAACAATTTCTCACCTCCTGGTTTGTTGTTAAATCCAGCCACAAGTAATCCATTTTTGGTTCTAAGGAGCGAGCATTTGCAAACAAAATAGATGGAAGAGACACTCTGTACAGTCTAGCTTTTAGCCTAGATGTTAGGCCTCCCGCGTTTGCCACGTTTCCTCTTACGGTCACACCTCCTCATTTTCTTCCGAAGATGGTCAGCAATGGAGGGAAACTTCCCAGCTGCAATGGCTGCTCCTCCATTCTGCCCCTGCAGCCCGAAACGCTGTCTTCACTGCTCAAAACACTGAGCACGATGCTGTTTCCACTTCCAGCAATTTCCTTTCTTCCTCCCTGCTCCTCCAGACATTGCAGCCGATCTCTCACCCCCCATGTCAGCCGCTGGCATCTCCGTCGTTGATTTTCTCCTCCGTAGTAATCCGAGGACATGCAGACTCTCCCAAACAGTTTTCTCCACCATTCCTTTCACGCTGAATTTCTTCATCTCCAATATGGACTGACGTTGATAAGAAAGTTTAGCAGCCCAACTCTGCTTAGTTGTGCCTATTTCTGAAAAGTGTTTCAGTCCGGATCATTCATTTCCTTCCCTAACCCCCACACTTTTGAGAGCTGAAGCAGCCGCAACCAAGCAAGGGGCCGCCATCTTTTTTAACATGAAATTCCACCCTGAAGCTCATTCTGGCGTCCATTTTTACGTTTGGATAAAAACAAATTTTGGCCTCCCTGGCACCCATGCCTCTACCCCCGGCATCAGGAATTTCCTTCCCCACACATCAAAAAAGGCTCGATTTTGAAAAAGAGGAAACAGCACACTTTTTAAGCATGAAATCCCACCCCGAATCCCATTCCGACGTCCGTTTTTACAATTGGGTCAAAAAAATATTTTGGCCTCCATGGCACCTGCGTCCCTGACCATGGCATCAGGAATTTCCTTCCCCAGACACCAAAAAAGGCTCGATTTTGAAAAACAGCAAACAGCATCATTTTTAAGCATGAAATTCAACCCTGAATAACATTCTGGCATCCGTTTTTACATTAGGGTCAAAAAAAGTTTTGGCCTCCCTAGCACCCGCGTCTCTACCCCTGGCATCAGCAATTTCCTTCCCGACTTCCGGTTCCTGATCGCGGCGCTGGCGGTCACACAAAGAGAGTCGTCTCTTCGCTGGCCGGTTTCCCTTCACCAGTAGACCCTGAATAGGGTTGAAAGTCATTCTGGAGGGGTGACCACCGTTGAGGAGGACCCTCGTTTGACCGCGGAAGGGTGGCCGATGGAGAAAACATGGCCGATCACTTAGCCGCACCAGCCGAAAGTCACAAGAACAGCTAAGCATAAAGAACCACCGTGGAAGATCCGGGTGAGACCCTTCCTTTCCTTTCTTTACCCTATTTACCCCTGTGAAAAGCCCTTTTGGAATTATTTCCCTGCTTTGATAGAGCAGCGTTTGCTTACTTGGGAAGAAAAGCCTTGGAACAAAAGGAAAGAATAATAATGAACTCTAGAATGGAAGCCAAAGATGTTGCTCCAAAACTGCAAACTGATTTCCAGACTCCAATTGACTATTCTACAGGCCAAAAAATACCAGAAGAGGGACAAATCAACACCAAAGAAGACTTTATACTATTCTATATACAATCTACTGAGATTTTTGATGATCATATCAAGAACTGTGACAACTTTGATAACCAATTACTAATTACAACATTGGACACAACCGATTGTGCTACTCAGCCTAACCAAATATTGAGATTTGATTTTTTAGGGCAACAATGGAATAATTACAAAGGAGCCAGTCCCTTAAAATTGATAATGGGATGCTCTCCCTTGATTCAAATGATATTTCGAGGAATGAAGGGAGACCTATCTGTTGATATTGAGGCTCTGTTATGGAAACCGGCTTGGCACAAAAAGAAAGCCAGAGTAAGATTTAAAAATGGGATTTAAAATTGTTCTTAATGGGTTAGGGGGGGCGGAGTCAGAGCGAGCGGAGGTGCGAACGATCTCTCTAGCATCTCCAACTGCTTATCCCAGGCTCGTGGGGCTCTTTCGAGCCGAGAGAAGCCTCATAGGGGTGGCAGAAGGTGTGGGCAACCTGCTGCTCTGTCGTTGGTGGCGACTGACGTCGGGAAGTGGGTGAAACTCAGAACTGAGCGGACCGGGAAGAAGGCGACCAGTAATGGCCGCTGAATGACATGACAGCTGGACGGAGCTAGCGAAGAAACAGCGGAACGACGGTGTATCAGATTGGACTTGAGTGTTTTTCCTGAAACCTTTGTGAGTAGACTTGGAAGACGCAATTAAAGGGGTTGCAAAGAAACGAAAGCCTGGCAAAAGAATGTTGGAGTAGCGGTGAGCTGGCGGCGAGTGAAAGCGATAAGAAGAGAGGCCGGAAAAGGCCCGATTAGGAGGACGCCAGGAGGCAAGGTTTTGAGACTCAGAGTTTTTCTTAAAGGGACAGTGACTTTTTTTTTATCTTAATTGTTGCCGAAGATCTGTTTAAGAGTTTTGACTTTTTGGTTTTGAGTTTGACCTTGGAACGGAGCGGCTGATGAAAGGTGGCTTCTTTGGGAAGGAACAGTGATTGATTGATAGAAGGAACTGGATTGGGACAATGATTGGCAGTTTCTGAAAGGAGATTGCCAAGAGAAGGGAAATTCAAGAGAGACTGAAGGGAATATTGGACTATTAAACTATAACCTCACAAGTTAGAACAAAAATTGGGAAAGCTTAAAACTAACATTTGGTACTGTGGTACTAGAACGTGAAATATATTGACAGAGTTATATTTACAGACCACGATAGTGACAAAAAGTGGAAGGAAAAAAAGAGGGAAGTGAAAAGTGGTTATTTTGGAGGAACAGTAAGTTGTGGAAAAGTTTACAAAAAATGGCAAGTAATCCAAATCTGACTAAGATTGGCGGAAAAAAATATATAATACAAAGTTCTAGCCCCATGAGTCAGAAATTGTTAGATGATATGCTTCAAAAGGAGCGTTCTAACTCATTTAAAGACCTTCAGGTAATGATGCAGGCAATGCAGGAAGCCATGTTTAAGAATCATGAGGAAATCAAGAAGGAGTTAGAAGGGGTAAGGAATGATACAGGAGAAATGAAAGAGAAGATTCAGGCAATGGATGGAAGATTTGAGGCCTTCCAACAGCAAATCGTAAAAAATGAACAGAAACTATTGGAAGTAGAACAAAGAATGGATAACGAGGAGAAGAAGGTTGAAGAGATAAATAAAAACTTAACTTTGGCTAACAAAGAATTAGTGACAGCGGTGACGCTAATGGAAGCGGAAAAGGCAGCTCATTATCTTAGATTCCAAAACGTCATTGAGGAGAGAGGGGAAGACCTTCAGGATAAGATGGCAGACCTACTGATTGGAGCCCTTGGGATAGATAAAGAGAAGATGATTGCTGCAATGGACGAGACATATAGGGTGCAGACAAATTATGGGAGAAGATATAATTTGCCTAGAGAAGTTCACGTGAAATTTATAAAAAAGACAATTAGAGATGAAATATTATACAAGACACGTGATGAACAGCTGGACTACAGAGGGAAACAAATTATAGTGCTAAAACAAATACCTAAAAGAATGAGAGACCTATGGAAGAACTATCAATTTTTGACGTCCAGGTTGCACCAAAGTAATATGAACTTCAGATGGCTAACACCAGAGGGGATTATCGTGACTTGGCAGGAGAAGAGATTCAGGTTGGATACGTTGGAGAAAGCTGAAGACTTTTATAGACAATACTGTATCTCAGAGGAAGAGCTGGGAGATCATGGAGAAGGAAATGCGATGGTTGAAAAAGGAGAAGGTGAACGAATGATGGATAAAAGGTAAAATGTTAATGATAATTCTATTGATTGATTGAATTTTATTTAGAAATGTATTAATTTGAATATATTATATTAATTGAGGGAAATAGAGAGGGAACCTTTAAGGAGTTAACTTGAGCTATACATCTATGACTTTGTTTTTGGATAATTGATTACCCCGTTGTTTCCAAAGCACCTTGATGTAAAAATTGAAAAATTAATAAAACTTGTTTAAAAAAAAAAATAAAAAAAATTTTTTCCTTCCCCACACATCAAAAAGGGCTCGATTTTGAAAAAGAGGAAACAGCACACTTTTTAATTCCACCCCGAATCTCATTCTGATGTCTGTTTTTACAATCAGGTCAAAAATATTTTGGCCTCCCTGGCACCCGCGTCCCTGACCACGGCATCAGGAATTTCCTTCCCTAGACATCAAAAAAGGCTTGATTTTGAAAAACAGCAAACAGCACACTTTTTAAGCATGAAATTTCACCCTGAATCTCATTCCAACATCCATTTTTACATTCAGGTGAAAAAAAGTTTGGCCTCCCTGGAACCCGCGTCTCTACCCCTAGCATCAGGATTTTCCTTCCCTAGACACCAAAAAAGGCTCGATTTTGAAAAACAGCAAACAGCACACTTTTTAAGCATGAAATTCCACCCTGAATCTCATTCCAACATCCATTTTTACATTTGGGTGAAAAAAGGTTTGGCCTCCCTGGAACCAGCATCAGGAATTTCCTTCCCCAGACCCCCAAAAAGGGTCGATTTTGAAAAAGAAAAAGCACACTTTCTAAGCATGAAATTCCACCCTGAATCTCATTCTGACATCCGTTTTTACATTCGGGTGAAAAAGAATTTGGCCTCCCTGGCACCCACGTCTCTACTTTTACCGCCAATTCATTCCCTCATTTGCCCAGATAGCCCTGCCCCTCACGAACTTACTAAAAACGAAGGGAGAAGCCTCAGTGAAACCTAGCCAACCATTAAAATGGACAATGGAATGCCAAGTGGCGTTTGAGAGATTAAAAAGACTTTTTTCTGTCGAACCAGTACTGAGGCATCCAGACATGGATAAGCCTTTCGTCATACAGGCGGATGCAAGTGATGTAGCAGTGGGGGCTGTACTATTACAAGAAAACAATGAAGGGGTATTGCAACCCTGCGTGTATACATCCAAGAAACTCATTGAAATGGAAGAGCGCTGGCCCGTGTGGGAGAAAGAGGCATGCGGGATACGTTGGTCATTACTTACGTGGCGCCAGTTCCTTGAAGGGAATAAAATTGCTTTTCAGGTGTGGACAGACCACAAAAACCTGGAAGCCTTAAAAACACCCAGGAAGCTGAACTCCAAACAAGCCCGCTGGTCCCAACATTTTCACCAATTCCATTTTCCGCTCAAGCACTTGCCATGGGGGAAGAACTTCCTGGCAAGTGCACTGTCTTGCATGCCCCAATATAACAGCACGCGAGCCACCGATTCTAAACTGCTTATGGCGAAACCACAACTGGCAGCGCCAGTAACCAAGCTAAATTAAAACTGCAGCTGGGTAGCCAAACCGGAATTGAATTCCAGAAAACTTTGGAAACAGATGAATGGTACCAGAAAAATAGACACATGTGCACAATCAAGGATGGACTGTCTTGGATGGGAAAAACATTATATATGCCAACCACCCAGAGGGGCACATTCATGCACCTGTGCCATGACTCAAAATCAGCAGGGCATTTTGGATTTGTAAAAACATTACACTTAATTAAAAGGCAATTTTGGTGGCCATCCATGAAAAAGGACATAGAAAATTATGTGGCCAGCTGCCCAACGTGTGCGACTGCTGAGAGGTTGCAAGGGAAATCGCCCGGACTGTTACAACCAGTGGCGACTGCCTCAGCCCCCTGGAGGGAAATAGCCATGGATTTTATAGTGGAATTACCAGAAAGTAATGGGAATACTGTCATATAGACAGTAATGGACTTGTTTTCCAAACAGGTGCACTTTATCCCTTGCCAAAAGATTCCCACCGCAAAACCTTTAGCAAAACTTTTCGTGCAGCATATGTACAGATTGCATGGGGCACCCAAACGCATCATATTTGATAGGGGAGTGCAATTTACATCTGCATTTTGGAAGAAATTTTTATCCCTTTTAGGGACCACTCAGGGACTGACATCGAGTCATCATCCTCAAGGGAACGGCCAATCAGAAAAAGCGAACTCAGTACTTGAGCAATACTTAAGATGCTTCATTAATTTCCAGCAATCAAATTGGATGGATCTACTCCCCTTCGCAGAAGTTGCCTACAGTAACGCAGTCCACTCCAGCACAGGCTACACTCCTTTTCAAATAGCCAACCGTCAAAGTTTCAATCCCATGCCAGAATTAATCCCAAACTAACCAGCAATCCCATCACTGAAAGAGTGGATAGAACAATTACAAAACACCTGGCCAATAGTTAGAAAAGCCTTAGACGAAGCTAGGCAAGCATACAAAGCACAAGCAGATAAAAAAAGAGTTGAACCCACACCATTCATTGTAGGAGAAATGGTATATTTGTCTACAAAATACCTAAAATCCCTACAACCTTGTAAAATACTTGGACCTTTTCCAATTAAAAGAATCATAAACCCAGTAACAGTAGAATTAGAATTACCCAAAATTCTCAAGGAAATACACCCAATCTTTCACTGCAGTTTACTGAAAAGAGAACAACAGTCATCCTTACGGCCAAAAATCCCCCCCACCACCTCCAATCATGGTGGAAGGAGAACAACACTTCGAAATAAAGGAAATCCTAGACTCTAGGAGATATCATGGGACAACTCAATACCTAGTAGCATGGAAACACCTCCCCTCCTCACAAAACGAGTGGGTCCAGAAACATCATGTAAGAGCCCCGAAACTGTTAAAGAAGTTTCATACAGAGTATCCTAACAAGCCAGACTAACTTTTACATCTGTTTTGTTTTCTCTACAGGTGGATCTCTCTTATTTTTAAGGGGGGCAGGATGTCAGGATCCAGTTATATTTCCTTTCTATCTATCTCCTCTGATCTAAAACCAATTCTTACCCTTTCCTCGGTCCTGCCATACTCCCAAGGGGGAGAGGGGATATGCAGGTTTTTTTTTACTACTTTCACTTCCTCTATTCACTATAAAGTAACCTTTTGTTTATACGCCTCTGCTAACCATTACAATGTAACCATTTGCCTCTTATCCTATGCCCCTCTGAACTTCTCCTCCTTGCCGGGCAGCTAGGAAAAGGGGGGGGGATGAAAAGATACAGCCCCGGGATCTGGTTTATTTATCCGGCATCAAAATAAGGTGTGAGGAGCTGTTGAATGATCGTGTACAACGGAGCCGGATTGATGTTATCTTTCCTGGATTTAACACCTAGAAATCTGCCGGTCTGAATCGCCCAGAAGAATTGCGGGGTGGGGGTTGCTTAGGGACACTTTAAAACATCGATTTGTGAGGGAATCCCTCAGGATCCTGTCTATTATGCCTACTATCAATTTCTCTTAATAAAAGTTCCTGTTGGAAGAGATTGTTTCCAAGAGGTCTGCTTTTTTAAGATGTGGATTGAAGTGGTTCCTTACACCGGCATCAGAAATTTCCTTCCGCAGATAACAAAAAAGGCTCGATTTTGAAAAACAGGAAACAGCAACATTTTTAAGCATGAAATTCCACCCCGAATTTCATTCTGGCATCCGTTTTTACATTTGGGTCAGAACATTTTTTGGTTTCCCTGGCACCCATGTCCCTGCCCCCGGCATCAGGATTTTCCTTTCCTAGACGCCAAAAAAGGCTCGATTTTGAAAAAGAGGAAACAGCACCATTTTTAAGCATGAAATTCCACCCCGAAGCTCATTCTGGTGTCCATTTTTACATTTGGGTAAACCAACTTTTTGGCCTCCCTGGCACCTGTGTCTGCCTCCAGCATCAGGAATTTCCTTCCCCAGACACCAAAAAAGGCTCGATTTTGAAAAACAGGAAACAGCACCATTTTTAAGCATGAAATTCCACCCCAAATCTCATTCTGGTGTCCATTTTTACGTTCGGGTAAAAAAAAAATTTGGCCTCCCTGGGACCCATGTCTCTGCCTCAGGAATTTCCTTCCCCAGACACCAAAAAAGGGTCGATTTTGAAAAAGAGGAAACAGCAGCAATTTTAAGGATGAAATTCGACCCCGAAGGTCATTGTGGCGTCCATTTTTACGTTTGGGTAAAAAAAAAATTGGTCTCCCTGGCACCCACGTCCCTGCCCTCGGAATCAGGAATTTCCTTTCCCAGACACCAAAAAAGGCTCGATTTTGAAAAACAGGAAACAGCACCATTTTAAGCATGAAATTCCAGCCCAAAGCTCATTCTGATGTCCATTTTTAGGTTTGGGTAAAAAAAAATTTGGCCTGCCTAGACCCCGCATCCCTGATCCTGGCATCAGGAATTTTCTTCCCCAGACCCCAAAAAAGGCTCGATTTTGAAAAACAGCAAATAGCTCCATTTTTAAGGATGAAATTCCACTCCTAATCTCATTCCAATGTCCGTTTTTAAATTCAGATAAAAAAAAACTTTGGCCTCACTGGCACCTCCGTCTCTACCTCCGGCATCAGGAATTTCCTTCCCTAGACAATTAAAAAGGGTCGATTTTGAAAAAGAAGAAACAGCAAAATTTCTAAGCATGAAATTCCACCCCGAATCTCAATTCAATGTCTGTTTTTACATTCGGGTGAATGCATCAAGATTTTCCTTCCCCAGACATCAAAAAACCTTGATTTTGAAAAACCGGAAACAGCACCATTTTTAAGCATGAAATTCCACCCCGAAGCTCATTCTGGTGTCCATTTTTACGTTCGGGTAAAAAAATTTTTGGCCTCCCTGGCACCCAGACCCCCAGACCCCCCAAAAGGGGCGATTTTGAAAAAGAGGAAACAGCACAGTTTCTAAGCATGAAATTCCACCCTGAATCTCCATTCGACGTCCGTTTTTATAATCGGGTCAAAAAATATTTTGGCCTCCCTGGTACCCGTGTCCCTGACCACGGCATCAGAATTTCCTTCCCTAGGCATCAAAAATGGCTGAATTTTGAAAAACAGGAAATGGCACAATTTTTAAGCATGAAATACCACACCGAATCTCATTCCGGTGACCGTTTTTACATTCGGGTCAAAAAAATATTTTGGCCTCCCTGGCACCCATGTCCCTGACCACGGCATCAGGAATTTCTTTCCCCAGACATCAAAAAAGGATCGATTTTGAAAAACAGGAAACAGCACACTTTTTAAGCATGAAATTCCACCCCGAATCTCATTCCGCCATCCGTTTTTACATTCGGGTCAAAGAAAATTTTGGCCTCCCTGGCACCCGCATTTCTACCCCTGGCATCAGTAATTTACTTCAACAGACATAAAAAAAGGCTTGTTTTTCAAAAACAGGAAATGGCACAATTTTTAAGCATGAAATTCCACCCGAAATCTCATTCCGGCGTCCATTTTTACATTCTGGTGAAAACAAACTTTGGCCTCCCTGGCACCCGTCGGCATGAGGACTTTCCTTCCCCAGACACCAAAGAAGGCTTGTTTTTCAAAAACAGGAAATGGCACAATTTTTAAGCATGAAATTCCACCCCAAATCTCATTCCGGCGTCCAATTTTACATTCCGGTGAAAACAAATTTTAGCCTCCCCAGCACCCTACCTCCTGCATCAGGAATTTCCTTCCCCAGAAACCAAAAAAGGCTGAATTTTGAAAAACAGGAAACAGCACCATTTTTAACCATAAAATTCCAACCTGAATCTCATTCCGGCGTCCATTTTTACATTCCGGTCAAAACAAATTTTGGCATCCCTGGTACCCACGTCCCTGAACCCGGCTTCAGGAATTTCTTTCCTCCGACACGAAAAAAGACTCGATTTTGAAAAACAGGAAACGGCACCATTTTTAAGCATGAAATTCCACCCCGAATCTCATTATAGCGTCTGTTTTTGCATTCTGGTCAAAAAAACCTTTGGCCTCCCTGGCACCCACAACCCTGCTCCCGGCATCAGGAATTTCTTTCCCCAGGCACCAAAAAAGGCTCAATTTTGAAAAACAGGAAACAGCACACCTTTTAAGCATGAAATTCCACCCCGAATCTCATTCTGACGTCCGTTTTTACAATCGGGTCAAAAATATTTTGGCCTCCCTGGCACCCACATCCCTGACCACAGCATCAGGAATTTCCTTCCCAGACATCAAAAAAGGATCGATTTTGAAAAACAGGAAACAGCACTATTTTAAGCATGAAATTCCACCCCGAATCTCATTCTGGCATCCATTTTTACATTTGGGTCAGAACATTTTTTGGTTTCCCTGCCACCCGTGTCCCTGCCCCCGGCATATGGAACTTCCTTCCCAGACATCAAAAAAGCCTCGATTTTGAAAAAGAGGAAACGGCACAGTTTCTAAGCATGAAATTCCACCCTGAATCTCCATTCGACGTCCGTTTTTATAATCGGGTCAAAAAATATTTTGGCCTCCCTGGTACCCGTGTCCCTGACCACGGCATCAGGAATTTCCTTCCCTAGGCATCAAAAAAGAGTCGATTTTGAAAAACAGGAAACAGCATCATTTTAAAGCATGAAATTCCACCCCAAATCTCATTCCGGCGTCCGTTTTTACATTCGGGTCAAAAAAGTTTTTGGCCTCCCTGGCACCAGTTGGCATGAGGACTTTCCTTCCACAGACAGCAAAAAAGTCTTGTTTTTCAAAAATAAGAAATGGCACCAATTTTAAGCATGAAATTCCACCCCAAATCTCATTCCGGCGTCCATTTTTACATTCCGTTGAAAAATTTTTTGGCCTCCCTGGCACCCACATCTCTACCTCCGGCATTAGAAATTTCCTTCCCCAGACACCAAAAAAGGCTCAATTTTGAAAAACAGGAAACAGCACCATTTTTAAGCATGAAATTCCACCCCAAATCTCATTCTGGCATCCGTTTTTACATTCGGGTCAGAACATTTTTTGGTTTCCCTGGCACCCATGTCCCTGCCCCTGGCATCAGGATTTTCCTTCCCCAGACATCAAAAAAGGCTCGATTTTGAAAAAGAGGAAACAACACCATTTTAAGCATGAAATTCCACCCCGAATCTCATTCTGGAATCCGTTTTTACAGTTGGGTCAAAACAAATTTTGGCATCCCTGGTACCTGCGTCCCTGAACCCGGCTTCAGGAATTTCTTTCCTCCGACACGAAAAAAGACTCGATTTTGGAAAACAGGAAATGGCACCATTTTTAAGCATAAAATTCCACCCCGAATCTCATTCTGGCATCTGTTTTTACATTTGGGTCCCAAAAAAAGTTGGCCTCACTGGCAGCCACGTCCCTGACCCCGGCACCCGTAATTTCCTTCCCCAGACACTAAAAAAGCTTCGATTTTGAAAAACAGGAAACAGCACCATTTTTAAGCATGAAATTCCACCGTGAATCTTATTCTGGTGTCCCTTTTTACATTCGGGTCAAAAAAAACTTTGACCTCCCTGGCACCCGGGTCCCTGACCCTGGCATCAGGTATTTCCTTCCCCATTGCTTGGTTGTCAAGGCTGGACCAATAAATTATACAACTTACAATAGAAGAAAAGGCACATTTTTAGAAATAAAATCTCTATTTGTGGGTAGCAATTTTTTTTTTTTCTGGTGCAGCTTTTCTGAAATCACTTAAGTCATAATTACTCATTTATTATAGTAAATAATGTGTTTTAAAAGTTTGGAATGTATGCAACAAACAGAAAGTAAAAGGAACTAGAGGTGTTACATCTAAAAGCTCAGGAAGACTGATACGCATCCATATATCTCACTGATAAAATTTAATTCAGTGGATTAAATTCTTCAGCCTATGCTGAAGGAAACAGGTATAAATTATAACTTTTTACTAAAATAAATGTAAGGAATGTGTGTCTTACCTCTTGCTCTGCATATCCACGTCTGAATTACAAATTTAAAAAGAAAAGAAAAACATGACATTAATTCAATTACTTGTATTACATTTGTGAATGAAAATATATGTTCCAGAAAAGGAGGTTAAAAATAATATGTGGGAACCTCGTGGGTAAATCCACTGGAAATAATGAGAAAGAAGGGAATTGGTTGTTATGGCAACAATAAATGTATAGCTCATAAATTTATCTAGCATAGGAGTACTATGAACTTGAATAATGGCATAAAAAGTACATTGAATTCTAATTTGCTAAAGAGAACACATTTCATCTGATATTGGCTATATGGGATATAGGCACCTTTGGTGCCTTGAAAGCAATTCTTGTCTTCATCTCCCCTTCATTCTTCCTTCCAAAATTCACTAAAGGAAAAATGGAGTTTCTATTTGTGGTTTGGATCTTCTCTCCATATTTTATATCTTATTCCCATCTCCCTGCTTCTGTTACCCAGAAATCACTTCAGAAAATTAGTAAACTTCTGCTACATGAGGACTTGCCTCATATTTGGAAAAAAGATTGATAGGGGTGCACAATTGTGATCAGTTCAGTATATACTGTCTACCTGAAAGCACTCAGGCACACATTTAATTTGCAATTGAGCAAGGATGTTAACCACTCATACTTAACTATGTTGAAGGACATAACATTTCAATTATGACTGCTGAATTAAACAGAATAACAGAGTTGGAAGGGACCTTGGAGGTCTTCTAGTCCAACCCCTGTTCAAGTAGGAGACCCGATACTATTTCAGATAAATGGCTGTCCAATCTCATCGTAAAAACCTCCAGTGATGGAGCAACCACAAATTCTGAAGGCAAGCCATTTCTTACTTCTAGGTTGGTTCTCTCCTTGGTTGGTCTTCATACTGTCGCTCAGGTGCTTTGTAGAATAGGTTGACTCCTTCTTCTTTGTACCAGCCCTTTAGATATTGGAACATTGCTATCATGTCACCCATAGTCCTTCTTTTCATTAAATTATAGGACAGTGTAGGAACCTTGTACACCATAAATAGTTCTTGAGCCAAATTTATTGTTGTAAAGAAAAGGAAAATCAATGCCTCTTGGGAGTTTATTGAGCTGAATTCTCAAAATTGATTCCAGATGCTACTGAAATCATCCATGCAATCTAGTTCCTGTTTAGTATGTACAGAATTCTCAGTTTAGGCTTCTTATTATGTCTTTACAGACTACTGATTTTGATGAGTTATGAACCTCCTCCAGATAGGGCCTTTTCTATTTAATTTGGATCTTTTGCTTTATTGAGCTATACAGTAGATTTGTTTGAGAAGAAACAAATGCTTAAAACTGTGCTAAGTTCAAGCTAGGGGAGAGACAGCAGATGAGAGAAACCATTTAATCATACCTAAGGGAAAAATAAAGAACAATCTGGAAGAGCACATTTAATTTTTAATATTACCATCTGTAAAGCTTTTCAATTAGCATTCATTCTATGTAGAGGATTATTAGAGGTGAATTGTTGCTGTAGGCCATTTGATAGATAAATAATGAATGTTTAAAATGAAGATGATCAATGACATTTCAAAGTCTACCGAAGCCACAGTGAAACTCACAGCATTTTTTTTTCCTGGGTGACATCTTCCAATGCCCCCATCTTTTTTGAAAACTTAAGTCCTCTCCTCTTTAAGAAAGTTGCACTGGGAGAAGGCAATCTGCAGAATGAGACAAGCTGCACAGAGTTAGCTAAACTCCTTTGCGTTCATTGCCACCAAAGCATTTTTTCTCCTACTTGAATCTGATAGCTTGATTGGAATAAGGTAAAGGTAAAAGTTTCCCCTGTCCAGTCATTTCTAAGTTTATGGGGCAGTGCTCCTCTCTGTTTCTTAGCTGAGGTAGCCAGCATTGTCCAAAGATCCTTTCAGTGGTCATGAAAGACTATACACTGAGGCATGCGCAACACTGTTACCTTCCCACCGAAGTGGTACCTATTTATCTACTTGCTTTTGCTTGCTTTCTAACTGCTAGGTAGGCAGAACCTGGGGCAAGTAATGGAAGCTCACTCTGTTGCATGGCACTCAGATCTTGAACCTGGGCTGTTGGCTTTCCAGCTGACAAACTCTGTGTCCTTAACCAGTGAGCCATTGTGCCCCCTTGATTGGATTAAAAAAAGATAATTCACTGGGAAAAGCAAGAGGAAAGGAGTTTAAAGTCTTCTCCAGTTCAGCAACTTTCTCTTTCATGCATACATTCTATGTATATGCCCCCCCTCCTGATACAAGCATAATCCTAAAATTTCAAATGTGAGAAGAGCAGAATGAAGCTGCTCCTTTGGCCACAGAAGAAGTGGGCCGGCTGGGTGGGGCTGTCAATGCCGCCACCGCAAGGTAAGTGGAAAAGACACCCCCCGAAAATAAGACCTGATGCCTCTTTTGGAGGCCCCCCCAAAATTAAAATCGGGTCTTATATTCGGGGAAACACAGTAGTTTACAGTAATTTTAGCAAGAGTTAAGCTTACTGCTCCCGCATGCTAACACTTTATAACAATGCCTCTTCCAAAATTTCCAGAGCTAGGAGAATTGAGAGTTTAAGAAAAGAAATGGTATCAGAATATGCCACTCCATATAATGTCTACACCTGGGATGGGTCTAAGCCATGGGTTGGCAACCCGCAACTGTGTAGCTGCATGTGGCTCTTTCAGCCTTCTACTGCGGCTCCCAGTCCTCCTCCGCCATTTGCAGAGAGAGAGATAGAGACAGAGAGAGGCACTTCAGCTTCACTTCCCTTCTCTCTCTCTCTCTCTCTCTCTCTCTCTCTCTCTCTCCCCCTCTCCGATCTTCTGCTCACCTGGCCAGCCGGCGCCCGGGCGCCCCACCCACTGCAAGAAGCACGGCCAGGAAGTCCCTTTCCCGGGCTGGCCCCGTCTGAGGCGCATGTGGCCGGGGAGCGTGTGGGGCAGTCCTGGGATCCCCCCTAGGAGCGGCCCACCGGAGCCTCCACTGAGTGGGCCAGCCCTCCTGCAAGCCACGGCCCTGAGGGAGCGCAGCCCCTGTGATCCCCAGCTGGTGCTACCATTGGCCCCGCTGGCCGGGAAGGCGTGCCGGAGTCCCGGCTGCTGGGAAGGAAGAGGGAGACGCAGCAAGGGCAGGAGAGGAGTGCCGATTTAAAGCCAGCCCAATCAGAATGTCCGCAGTGTGTCAGCTTGTCGGAGAAGAGTGTGAGGCTGGCTGGCCAGATGAGCAGAAGATCGGGGGGAGAGAGAGAGAGAGAGAGGGAGAGGGAGGGAGGGAGGGAGGGAGGGAGGGGGAGAGAGACAGGGAGGGAGAGAGAGAATATGAATATATGTGGTTGTCCTTACTGGACTTTTAGTAAAGAATGTTTAATGAAATATTTTGATGTTTTTTAAAATTAAGAGATGAGGTATGGGGATAAATATGCTGTATTTAAAGATGGTAGATAAGCTACTAAAATTGTTTTTACCTGTTGGGATGAAGGAGAAAGGTTTTTTTCCCCTCTTTCTCCTGTCCTTTTCTTTTTTCCCCCAAACTAGTTTTTATAGTTTGCACCGGCTTTTTATTTCATAAATACGAGGAGGACTCAAATAGACATTGAGTATTTTATTTGAAAGTAACCTTCGACCCAGTGTCTTTTTTTTGGAGTTCAAAATGTTTTTGTTGCATGCAGAAATAAAAATTTGTTTTCTTTGTAGCAGTTCATAGATTTCATAAATGCAACACACTATAGTTTTTTATACATAGCATAAAGGTAAAAAAGGATATATGCAGTGTTATCTTCATTTTAGATGTCAAAGGGGTTTTGTGGCTCCCAGTGTTTTTTTTTCTTCTGTGAGAAATGGGTCCAAGTGGCTCTTTGAGTGTTTAAGGTTGCCGACCCCTGGTCTAAGCAAAAATAATATTCTGAAATTGTGCTCGTTTTCAATTAGAAATTGCTGATGATTTCTTTTAATTGCACTTTTCTGGGTGTTGCTGGTTCAGGGGTTTTGGAAAGAGCTAGCTATGGAAATGTATAATTTACAAGTTACTCTCAGTTTGATCTTAAATGAAAATAAGCAATTCTGCTGTTTTAGCAGATGGACATAGCATTAGTTTTTTTTATGAAATAAATCTCAATAATCAAGTGAAAATTATAATTGAACAGACTAAACAGTTTTAAAAATAACTGCTTGCATCTTCCAAGTATATAGTATTTCTTAGAGAAAGGGGTAAATAACAACAACAACAATAATAATAATCCGAATCTCTTAATGCCACTATTTTAATTTGGACAATGTATATGCAGTGAAACATTTTGATTCATGCAGAACTGAATTCTTAACTGGTAGCCATAACCAGAAGGGTCCTTGGACAATTGCACTACAAGTCGTGTATCAGTTGCACCCATTTCTGCACCAGGAGATCTTTACTCAAGGTCACTCATACTTTAGTCACCTCTTGTATGGATTACTGCAATGTGTTTTACATGGAACTGCCCTTGAAGGGTTTAGGAAACTACAACTTGTTTAAAGTGCAGGCAGTTATGCATGTTCCAGGTTCTGCATATTACATCTCTGCTCCGTGTGCTGCATTGGCTGTTTGCTTCCAGGTTCAGTTCAAGGTGGGGTAATGATCTATAAAACCCTGCATGGCAAGGAACTGGGTTACCTGAGGAGTTGCAGCTTTACCTATTCAACCCATCTGGTCTGGCAAGGGTGGAGTATTGCAGGTGCTATCATCCAGGGAATGTTGTGGGATTCTAGAAGAAAGTTTCCCATCAACCAGGGGGTGTCATCCAGGATTCCTAGAGGAGAACTTTTTCTGCTGTGGCATCTGCCCTGCAGAACATCATTCCCCAGAAATCAGATTAGCTCCAAATGTGCTGAATTTTCTAGGCTCTGAAGACCTAGTTTTGCTAACAGGCATGGGGACAAATGGGATTGTGTATTTAATGATTTTTAAAATATGACTCTACATGACTCTACATTATTGTTCTTTTTTTTGTTTTTACATTTTTTTGTCTGTAAGGTGCCCCAAAGATATATATATATGAGATGGGTGGCTATATAAATTTGACATGGTGGTGCAGTGTTTATAATGCAATATTGCAGGCTGACTCTGCCCACTGCCAGGAGTTCATTCCTGACCAGCTCAAGGTTGACTCAGCCTTCCATCCTTCCAAAGTTGGTGAAATGAGGACCCAGATTGCTGGTGGACAATATGCTGACTTTGCAAACTGCTTAAAGAGGGCTATAAAGCTCTATGAAGCGGGATATAAGTCTAAGTGCTATTGCTATTGCTATACATTTGAAAAATAAATAAAACTTCTGAACAACTGATTTTAAACAAAAAATAACCACACTTATTACTGTGATGGAAATGCGAATGGATGCTTTCTGTCAATTGCACAGTTGCAATGTGGGTGGTGAACTTAGTAACATTTTGGAGATGACAAAACCACAGTGGATGGTAGAGTAATGTAGTGAAGTGGAAGAAGCCAGGATTTTCAGATTTGGAGAGATTTGGAGCTTTGTTGTTTTTATGTATCTTTCATTACTCCAGCTCCCATGTATATATCTGGGGAAATGCTTTTTGCTTGGGCCAAACTTGATTTTATGGATTGAAGGGGAAACAAATCAAGGATAATATGATTTTGGAGTCTCGTTTCTAGTAACTGGAGAGAAACCAAATTTATGTATGTATGTATCTTTGTAAGTATCTATATATTTATCTCTCCTTCATGGATTACTGCCTTGTCGTGGTGAAGGGGCTTGCATAACTCAATGAAGCTATGAGTAGTACTAGTAGCGCCAGAAAGAGTGAAGCGACTGGGCCAAAGCCGAAAGGACGCTCAGCTGTGGATGCATCTGGTGGTGAAAGGAAAGTCTGATGCTGTAAAGATTTTTTCTCCATAGGAACTTGGAATGTAAGATCCATGAATCAAGGCAAACTGGACATGGTCAAACAAGAGATGACAAGACTGAACATCGACATCTTAGGAATCAGCGAACTAAAATGGACAGGAATGGGTGAATTTAATTCAGAGGACCATCAGATATACTACTGTGGGCAAGAATCCCTCAGAAGAAATGGAGTAGCCTTCATAGTCAATAAAAGAGTAGGAAAAGCAATACTGGGATATAATCCCCAAAATGACAGAATGATCTCAGTGTAAATCCAAGGCAAACCATTCAATATTACAGTAGTCCAAGTCTATGCCCCAACCACTGGTGCTGAAGAGGATGAAATTGACCGGTTCTATGAAGCCCTACAGCACCTTATAGAATCAACACCAAAAAATGATGTCCTTATCATCATGGGGGATTGGAATGCTAAAGTAGGAAGCCAAAAGATAACTGGAATAACAGGCAAGTTTGGCCTTGGAGTACAAAATGAAGCAGGGCACAGGCTGATAGAATTTTGTCAAGAGAATACGATGGTCATAGCAAACACTCTTTTCCAACAATCCAAAAGACGGCTCTACACATGGACATCACCAGATGGTCAACACAGAAATCAGATTGACTATGCGCTCTGCAGCCAAAGATGGAGAAGCTCTATACAGTCAGTAAAAACAAGACCAGGAGCTGACTGTGGCTCAGATCATGAGCTTCTCGTTGCAAAATGTAGGCTTAAATTGAAGAAAGTAGGGAAAAACACTAGGCCACTCAGGTATGAACTAAATCATATCCCTGATGAATATACAGTAGAGGTGACAAATAGATTTAAGGAATTAGATCTGATAGACAGAGTGCCTGAAGAACTATGGACGGAGGTTCGTAACATTGTACAAGAGGTAGCAACTAAAGCCATCCCAAAGAAAAAGAAATGCAAGAAAGCAAAATGGCTGTCTGAGGAAGCTTTGCAAAGAGCTGAGGAAAGAAGGGAAGCGAAAGGCAAGGGAGAAAGAGAAAGATACACCCAACTGAATGCAGAATTCCAGAGAATAGCTAGAAGAGATAAGAATGCCCTCTTAAATGAACAGTGCAAAGAAATAGAAGAAAACAATAGAATAAGGAGAACCAGAGATCTCTTCAAGAAAATTGGAGATATGAAGGGAACGTTTCATGCAAAGATGAGCATGATAAAGGACCAAAATGGCAGGGACCTAACAGAGGCAGAAGAGATTAAGAAGAGGTGGCAAAATTACACAGAAGAACTATACAAGAACGAGCTTAGCATCCCTGATAACCACAATGGGGTGGTCACTGACCTCGAGCCAGACATCCTAGAATGTGAAGTGAAATGGGCCTTAGGAAAGCTGAGCAACAACAAAGCTAGTGGAGGTGACAGTATTCCAGCTGAGCTATTCAAAATCTTAAAAGACGATGCAGTAAAAGTGCTACACTCAATTTGCCAGCAAATTTGGAAAACTCAACAGTGGCCACAGGATTGGAAAAGGTCAGTTTACATTCCAATTCCAAAGAAAGACAGTGCCAAAGAATGTTCAAATTATCGCACCATTGCACTCATTTCACATGCAAGTAAAGTTATGCTTAAAATACTACAAGCTAGACTCCAGCAGTATGTGGATCGAGAACTTCCAGAAGTACAGGCAGGATTTCGAAGAGGCAGAGGAATTAGAGATCAAATTGCCAACCTACACTGGATCATGGAGAAAGCTAGGGAGTTCCAGAAAAACATCTGCTTCTGCTTCATTGACTATGCTAAAGCCTTTGATTGTGTGGATCACAACAAATTGTGGCAAGAGATGGGAGTACCTTAAAGAGATGGGAGTACCAGACCATCTTATTTGTCTCTTGAGAAACCTATATGCGGGTCAAGAAGCAACAGTGAGAACTGGACACGGAACCACTGATTGGTTCAAAATTGGGAAAGGAGTCCGGCAAGGCTGTATTCTGTCGCCCTGCCTATTTAACTTATATGCAGAGCACATCATGAGAAAGTGATTCCATTAATAATTGTGGGAAGAAAGATCATAAAATGGGGCAAAACTCATTTAACAACTGTCTCTCTTAGCAACAGAAACGTTGGGCTCAATTGTGGTCGTAAATTGAGGACTACCTGTATATTATTTCTTTTTGGTCCTTGGCTCAAATATTTTTTTTTTCTCTAACCCTCTTCTACTGCGAACAAACCTACTTCCACTAGAACAAGCAGCTAATTTAATAAAAATAGAATGTTAATCCTGTTGATAGTTTTTGTTTAGAAGGTTTAAAAGCCACAATCTTGCTAAGTGTGGGCTTTGGGGAAATTCTTGCGCTTATAATTTCCTCTTTTTTGTAGTAATTATTCAGATCATTTATTAATTTTGACAAGCTGAAAGAAATGATAAAAGAAATATGCTTAGCAAGGTAGCATGCAGTAGAGAGAAAAGTATTTTTAATAGTTTTTTTTTTAAAAAAAGGATTTTTACAGAAAATATATTACAAAAGTTAACACTTAGAATATGCAGTGTCAGTATATAAAGAAATAATAAAAGGCATGCTGGGAGAACAGGAGGGAGAACAGGGAGAATTATAAATAGAAAAATCATCAAAGCTATAAACCTGTTGCCATGGCACAAAGCATTCCAGTTTACAGAAAAAATATGATATATTATTGCAAAAATTGTATTCTTCTTTTCTTTTTACCAAATCTGTTTGTTGTGGTTATCATTTGTTTTCCAATGACATCCAACCATGCTTTTCAGTGAAAAATTAAAGTTAACCAGAGAACTTAACCATATATCCCCTTCCTATAGACCATAACAACCTGGTTGTTTTCTTCCAGACATTTCATTACTCAAACTAGGTAACATCATCAGTGCTAGTAGCATTGAGGATGTTACCTAGTTTGCATAATGAAACATCTGCAAGAGAACAACCAGGCTCAGAGAGCAACCAGGATCCCTCATCTCAACCCTGAGCTACAAATATTCTCCTTTATTCATAATAATTTCTCTCTGGAGACAATTCATTTTGACCAAATAAAATATCCCTCTGATATTTAGTATCCTAACTACTAAAACACACTCATGGCTCTTAGAATTGTAATGTCTCATTTTCCCCTTTAACATAGACTAGCCATCTAAGAAATGAACAATTAACTATTCCAAGATGAAATCGTAGATCACCTCAAGAATAGCAGTATTAGAGATTAGCAGACTGTGAAGTGAAGGAGAGAGAAAAAGAAACATTCTGATTGGGTCTAGATGAATGGAATGCATGATGTACTCGGCATATACTGCGCACAGTGATAACTCAGGACTGTCATAGTGCAGTTGCCTGAGATGGGAATTGCTTTTCATGTTCCTCCACTAAACTGCTCAAATTACCATTCTGTTGGTTACACTCATCAGCTTCAGCTACAATTTCAATATCTGTTATTGCCTTTGCCTTGTCTACGTCTTTAGGCAGAATGTAATTTTTATTTATCTGGCCGTACATATTGGCCACTGATTTTTCAATGTCTGCTAAGTTATGGATATTTTTAAGAATTCCCTTCAGTTGCTTGCGAGAAGAATCACCAGGCTCTGCCTGTGATGATACCATGGTTTGCTTGGAAGTTGATTTAGTACATCTTTTGGCATGTAGGAGTTGGGTGCTTTGAATGGGTGAGGAAGGCAAGGAAAGCCTTTGAGGGGCAGGGAAGGGAAGTGATAATGAGGGAGGAGGAAGCAGTGGAGGGGAAGGAGAAGGAGGTGGAAGTGAAAGAGGAGGTTTCGGTGGGTCTTGAATGCTTTTTGTTTCATCCTCAGACATTTTGATGTTAAAAGGGGGAGGAGTTACTGTATGGCTTAGTAGAGGGGATAACTGTTCAGGTATGTCATGGTGAGTGATGGCAGTGGATGGTGCTGTTGATATTCTGAGTTCAGTCACCTCAGAACATGCTTGGAATGAAGAAAAAGAAAGTGCAGGAGATCCTGAAGATGGAAGAAAACATTCAGAAGTTGGTTCTACTGTTCTCTCTTCATCCTGAACACAGGTGCTACTTGCCAGGGAAAGCCCACTTTTCTTATCTTGGCATTTCATTTGTTGCATTTCTTGCAGAGCCTGCTGCTCAAACTGCCTTGCTTTCTCTCTAACTGATGTCCTTGTGCCAGTGATGGTCTTCAAGATTAGACTGCTTCTATCGGATCTTCTTTGATGGATTCCAACCTTTTCATTCTTTACTCTGTTTTTCTCCTGGTCCCATTGAATTGGGTCCATAATGAGCAAAATATTTTTCCTGGTAAGCTGACTTGGTAAAGTCCATGCCCGCTCAATGTCTTTCAAAGTGCCGCTCAATAGAACATTTTTCAAAGCTGACTTTCTATGAAAAAAATGGGGTACAATGTATTTGCTTTCCTGTAACAACTCAGAAGTGGAACTATGCAATGCACCCTCAGCGTACAGAGGGTTTTGAATAGTTAAGGGAGTCTCATCAGATAAAAATGTAATATTGCTTGCAGATTTAGGAAAATTATTTTTCAATGTTCCTCTGATATTAGACCGCTTATGGGCCTCAATTGCACGAGAAGCAAAGTTGCTAATAGCTCTCTGATGGTCTGCTCCATCTAACAATATATTTTTTCTCCTGCTTTGTTGAAAACGGTAGAGAAGTAAAAGACTTGAAAGGAAAGAAAATAATCACAAATGAGAAAGCATGCATGAGAAAAGCAACACGAATGCAGTGAATATGAAACAGAAAATGAATAAAAAGCCTATGTTTTAGATCTAGATCTAGTGTAATTAAACTACATGTAATTAACCTACTAAATCACAGAAAGTTATTTTACTACGTCACTGGGGAAAGGGTATAATAAGCAAGTTATAATATTATAGGATGTAAGTCTGCAATCCACATGTGAAATAGGATCAGATTTCTCTGTCTAACAATTACTTATAGTTAATATTGCTGGAGGGACAAAATATTACAGAAAGTACATTTTTGGTCATATCCCAATTGCACTTGTGTTTTTCATAGAATTATAGAGATGGAAGAGACCTCCGGTCACCTGATCCATCCCCATGGAAAGAACCAAGATCTGCCAAAGCATTTCAGACAGATGGCTGACCATCTCTTTGATGACCTCCAATGAAGAGAAATATGACAACTATTAGACATGTGAAGACTGGAAAAAAACTCCCCTCAAGCTTCTGTTTGAAGGTTAAATATATCTAATTGTTCTAACTGTTCCTTATAAGATTTCATTTCTCGTCCCCTCCTCATCTTTGTAGTTCTCCTCTGATTTCACTCCAGTTTGTCCATTTAAAAGGGGATTGTACCGTGCCCCAAACTATGGTCAGTATTCCAAATGAGACCCAATCAAGAGTCAGACTTCTAATGATATGGATCCAGTGGTGGGATTCAGCCAGTTTGCACCAGTTCGGCAGAACCGGTAATGGACTTAGGGAAGCGGCATCCACACAGAGAACCAGTTGTTCACATATTTGAATCCCACCACTGTATGGATCCCGTGTTCTTGATAATATTGTGCAAACAGGCATTTGTCGCTTTAGCAGTTGCATGATCCTGTCAACTCATGTTCATCTTGTGATCAATTAGAATCCTTTTCAAATCCACTACTGCCTGCCAGCTTAGCTCTCCCCAATCCTATACATGTGCTTTTCATTTTTTATCACCAGTTGTGACTCTATAAATTTTATTCTGTTTGTTTAATTCCATTGCTCAAGCCTGTCTAGGCCTTTTCAAAAAAATTATTGTTCTTATTTTCTAACTATTCTTTCTAGTTCTGGGTCATCTGTGAGGACATAAAACCCTTTTAAAATGGAAATCATAGTTAGTCCATTAAATACTTTTAGGAACAGTGGTTGGTCAACCATGTCTGTCTCCTCTGCTTGTTCAGTCTCAATTTAGCATAGCTTAATTGCAGGTATGAAGAACAAAATAAAGTTATAATTGCAAAGCTTAAGTTGTTTAACTAAGCTTATTCTTACAGATGTTAATGAAACCTTTTATAAGTGAAATGCTTTAGGATTGTAACTTGTTTTTGATTGGGGAGAAATGTCATTAACACCAATAACCTGAAGGGCCTCAAATCTATTTGCTGTAAGTTATTGATGTTTGATCACACTGCTTTTAATCTTTTATATCTAGTTCCCTTTGGAGAGTAGTGAATAAAATCTAGGTACTACATACTAGAAAAATAGAATAACTATTTATTTTAAAACACACACAGCTATTTCCATTTGCTATTATATTAGCCACTACTATGACAGTTTACTTACTGATGCCTTTCACATCCAAAGGCAAATAAGAAGAAAAGAAAAATAAATTTAATTTCAAAATGCTATCTGTAGAAGCTTTGTGTAATTCGCAAAACAGATTTCAACTGAAAACAGAATGAGAGCCCCAAGGAAATTAGAAAAGTAAAAGAAAAGAGATATTGTCTTCAGAGCACTTATTGCTTACATTTTCAGACATTATTAAGTATTGCATTAAACAGTTAAAATGCATGGTGAAATACATAATAAAATGTTATTTTGCCAAAAGATTGTTTTGCTATGGTACATTTAAGTAAACATGTTTTAATCAAAAGGGTTTCTGTATACCTTCTGTATCCATCCCTTCAATGGATTTTTAAAAAAATCCAATTACTAAAGGCAACTTTATCCATTTCCTGAGGCAGCCTGACCCAATGGAGCTTGATTAGCGCTCAGCTGGAATCTCTGCTGTGAGTATAAAGTTTTTGTACAAGTTGAAAATACTATTCAAGTTTCCACCTGTGGAATAATCGGCCTTTTTGGCTCATGTTGCATGCAAAAGTTTGAATATGTACTCCTTCCTATTTATATGTGGCATTTGAACATCTTGACACAATATCCAACTACCAGAAAAACCTTGCATTCAAGACATTTTGTCAGAATTTGAATAACACTAGCTTTGGATAGAGTTGTGTGCAAGTCTCAAATGGCTATAGGATGGTGATGATTAGTCAAATAAATGTCTACAAAGATTCTCAATCATCCAGGTCATCCAAAGGTGCTTTCAAAAGGCAACTGGACTTTCTTGATTTTTTTCCCTTTGATCGTGGATGAGAATTAAATGTTTTCAAAGAAAAAACCAAGAAAGTCCAGTTGTCTTTTGAAAGCATCTTTGGGACATTAGCCAAATAAGCTAACAGTAAACAGCTCAACCAAAGAACCATCAAGACCATTCCCACCAACACTGAGAGGGCAAGCCACTAGAACAGGGGTCTTCAAACTTGGCCCTTTTATGACTTGTGGACTTCAACTCCCAGAATTCCTCAGCCAGCGTGCCTGGCTGAGGAATTCTGGGAGTTGAAGTCCACAAGTCATAAAAGGGCCAAGTTTGAAGACCCCTGCACTAGAATATAAATTGAAGCAAACCTCACTCCCTACTAACACTGATGATGTTACATAGTTTGGGTAATGAAACATCTGCAAGAAAACAACCAAGCTCAGAGAGCACCAAGGACCCCTCATTTCAATCCTGAGCTATAAATATTCTCCTCTATCACTATGGTAATAAACTTTCAGTGATGACTTTAAATGGTAATTTCAGTTTGAATGTGGGATCAAAAAAAAAAAAAGCTATGTGCTCTTACATGGAACAATATTTTTTTCATAATAGGTCCTGCCAATGTTTCCAATTCATATTTATATATTCTCATGCATATCCAAGGCGGCCTTTAGTCATTTCTTGTTTAATTGTGTTGAGCAAAGCCCTAAACTTCTAAAAAAGATATCAGAAAAATTGTGTAATTGTTACACAAGTGTAACCACAAGCCAATATACAAAGAGGAATGGCATTGTGATTTTCCAAGGACTGGGTTAACTGGATGATGGTTAAGTCATTGGGAAAGGCAAGTTAAATTATAATCTCCTTCACCTGAGCTATGCCATCTTGCATCTCCAGTGGACTAGTTCTTTAGCTAGGCCAATAGACCAGGTTGATCTACCTGCTAATATGACTATTGTCAGCTGAAATCATTGGTTTGTTTAGACTGATCAAACTTTATGAATCCTTAGAGGTACAATCAGATCTACATTCCAAACAGCTTTGCAGGAAGAGCAATAATGCAGAATATTGGCTTTCTATATACCAGTGATGGCGAACCTTTTAGAGACCCAGTGCCCAAATTGCAACCCAAAACCCACTTATTTATCACCAGGTGCCAGGTGGGCATGGCCGTGGTGGTCATGGCAGACTTGGTGGGTGGGGCCAAGGTGGCAGGGGCCAGTCCCTCGCTATCTCCGGGGCACGGCACGCGTGCCCACAGAGAGGGCTCTGAGTGCCGCCTCTGGCACGCGTGCCATAGGTTCGCCACCACTGCTATATACTCTGGATTTAATATTTAATTCTGACTACATTCCTGCCAATGGTCCTTTGAATCCTCTTCTTCCTTCCCCCAAATTTGCTGACATCCTGCCTGTATCCCCTTTCTGATCCACTGAACTCTCTTTGGTCTAGATATACATCATCCAGAGTCCAATCTTAATAAGGCCTACTGTATGATATTTTCATAGACTGATGAAACCTGGTCTTGTCTGGAGTGCCTAGGAAGAAATGCTAAGACCAGTATAACCTATTCATTTTTCTCTCCTACCCATGTTTCAGTTTTGGAGGTGCAATGTAGACATATAGTGATTCTGTCAGTCTTTTGACATTTTGCATACACAGACACATATGCTTTGATCAGATCTTCCCTATGCTCTAAACAGAATTCACATGTACAGGAAGGTGCATGCTGGACCTGACAAACTAATTCATATCAATAATAAATATGCATACATTAAAATATGTAAAAAATGTATATAAAAGTTTCTGAAATATATTTAGTAAATAGATGATCTCCATTTGGTATACCAAATTGACAGTAATGCTTGTCGCAATTCTCTTGTGTGTTCCAAAATTCACCTACATGCTTCTGCTTACACAATTACCATTTCTTTATCCTCCTTCAATAAATGCACAATTCCCCCGTGATGTTCACCACCATGCGGTTGATATTTAAAAGATTATATATTAATTTACTTAGCCATGATGATTGTAATTTCTAAAGTATCAAAATTACACCCTGTATTATTAGCATTTTAAATTTCATTGAAAACTTACATGGTGCTGTCACCCAGTTCCTCGTAGAGATTATTGGCAGGGATGCTTGCTGATTTGCCAGCTGGTAAGGCCATCTGGATGCGAGCTGTCTTTGCACATTCAGCTTGTCTCCTTTGGTGAAATCGTATGGGGAAGAAGTGAAGAGATTTGAAGAGAATCAAAGACACTCACATTGGTAGAAATAGCCAAATGGAGAATTCATTAGAGCTTTTCACCTGGTAACTGATGCTAATGCTAAGTATTTGAACATAGTGCAAACAGAATCAAATCTGGCTTCTTGATATACTCAGTACTCTTACAATGGAATATTGCAAAAGTGTTTTTGTGCATGATTTGACTACAACATTCTGGAAAAGCTCCAGTTTTCTAAAATTAATAACTGGGATATTTAAAACTGATTTTACCCCCCATTTTCTTAATATTAATGCCAAAGAAAGAAAAAAATGTGCTGGGATTATAGAATAGATAAAACTAGATTATCTCAAAGCTACTACTGAATTAACAGATTTACCAGTATTAGGTTAATATTCTGGGATTTGAAACCAATATACAATTAGCCTGTGTTTTCCATTTGTCTCCCTAGTCAAGTTTATGATTCTACCTTTCACATAAAAATGACTTTTTTTTATCTAGCACAAACACCTGTGTTTCAAGCACATTTTTAATGTAAAGTTTATTTAATTGAAATTTACTTATACATTTTACAATGTGAACATAATCTGATTAATCTTAATATTATAATTTAGGAAGCTTGTTTACTTAGAATTAAATTGCATTAGATATTAAAACCTGTAAAGGGACAATCATCTAGATGAATACCTTGCCTTTGTGACGTGGCAAAAAAAATCTAAGATTTTAGCACACTTCTAATCTCCTAACCTTGTTTTGGGAAAGCATCACTTTTTTCAATCATTATGTACTGTCCTACTGATACACATATATCCTTCTTTTTGAAATCACTGTACACAAACAAAGGCTAAACTTTTGCATATTCATACACAAGGCAAATAAAGTTTAAAAATAGTATACTTACTCTTTAAATCTGTTTCGTAATGCAGAATGGTAAAACAGAAATAAGAGAATAAACAGTGAGATTCACATAGAAAAATAATTCAGAAAATTCTTATAAACTTTATAGGCTACAGAACCAATTTTCAGGGCTGCATCCTCAATCTTTAATTGGTTTGACTAACCAATTAGTCAATATCCCATTAGAGATATTTTAATAAATTAATAAGATATCTTTAATTAGGTGACCTCTAATAAAAATAGCTATTTAGTTGCAATTAATTTTGTGATAACTGCTATCCAACCACCATCTTACAAAAAGCCCCCTTCCTTTGAAAGAGCCACAGAATAATATACCTTCTAGGGGCAAGCTAAAAAGAAGGGAGATTATTTTATTAAAACATGGATTTATGCAGGTTTAGTAGTTAAAACTAACAGCAGCTAAGTGTTAACAAAGGAGTAACCTGATAGGTTATTGTGAACTAAAAAAATCTTACATTATTGGGAAAAAGAAAACCTCTTCCATCTGACGGAATGAGCCAGATTGGTTGTATTAACATTATTGCTAGGGTGGTGCGATGGCTCAGTGGTTAAAAACACTGAGCTTATAGCCTCAGAATGGTTTAAGTGCCTTTCTTCGCCTAGTTCATGCAAATGCGAGTAGATAAATAGGTACCACTTTGGTGTGGAGGAAAAGGCACTCTTCAGATGGTGCTTTCGCATGGCCTTTGAAATGGAAATAAGTGATGCCCCCTATAGGAGGTGCTTCCGGTGACTTTGCTGACTGTAGACCTGGGGAAAATTGCTCCGCTCCTCGGGTCCGAAATTTCTTCGCTGGCGGGCCCATTTGGGCTTAATGCCACCCTGGAGGGGTGGCCACCGAAGGGCGAACCTTTGAGGAATGGGAGCCGGCGGTAGCCGGCTTACTGAACCCAAAGCAGCCCCTGGAACCAGCAAAAGAAAGGCGGATCGCATTTATGCGAGCCGCCATTCCCAGCTGATCGTCGGAGACAGAAAACAGCTGATTTGGAAGGCAAGCAGCCGGGACGGGTGAGAATATGCTTCTTTTCTCTTTATGAAGTGGATTTCATTGAAGACTGTCTTTAAAACAAAGCTGGAAGTCTGAAGGGAGGAAGGAGGTGGATTTGTTCCCCCCCCCCCGAATAAACGGCGGTTTAAGCGAAAGAACTGATTTGGATTACCTTAAAAACCTTTTTAATTGGAGAAATCATCTTATTTTTGGAAGGAGAGGAAGACTTAATAACTGGGAAAAGCCACTCTGTTTTTTTTCCTGTTATTTTTATTAACTTTAAAGAACTTTTAAACTGTGTTTCCACTTTGGACTTTTTCTTCTTCTTCTTTACCACCTAGTGGCTACGTTGTAACTTTCCTCTCTTTGTTCTCTGATAGTTTTGTTTATTCAGCTGCAAGACTTGGCTGCAAGCCCAGACATTCTTATCTCTCTCAAAAGCTATTGAGAGGGAAGTTCCTTTCTCCTTCTGTGACTGTCTGGTCTTTTTAGCTAGCTATATACTCTTTACAGCAAAAAAAATATAAGAGAAGTGAATTTATCTTTTGGGTTTTGTTTTTTCTTGTATTTGTATTTGGGTGACTGTGGAATAAATTTTTAAATTTATAATTAGATCATTTTTCTTTATAATATTTTTGTTTTTACATGACAATTTTTTCTTTTCTTTTTCTTTTTGGTTTTTCTTTTGGATACAAATACATCTTTTTTCTTTTTGGCCTTTTTGTCTGCTTTTTTTTTTCTCTTTCTCTTTTTTTATTCTCCCTCTTTTTGGATGGTTGTAGAAGTTTTTTTTTCTTCTCCTTAACTAGTTTTTTGCTGGAATTATTAGTACTTTTTTCCTTTCTTTTTTCCTTTTCCCCCCGTTAAAAGTACATGTGCCTTGTCTCCTGATAATAGGAGGGCATTGGATTACAATTGGCCATCGGGCCCTCTGGTGGATTATAACTGGCCATTGGGCTCCTCAGTGGATTATAAATAAATACAACAACTAGAAGATGAGTGTCTCAAACTTGGCTAAAGGGGTGAAGAAGGGCTCTTCGGCCCCCGCCTCAACCTCGGTGAGCCCAGCTCCTCAAAAATCAATTACTACATTTCTACAACAGGAAACTCAACAAAAAGATACACAAGCGATACTCCAAGCAATTGCAGACTCCAAAATGGAAATGAAAAAAGATTTGGATAAAAATTATGAAGACTTGAAAAGTGATCTTCTTAAAATGGATCAAAAAATGGAAACTTTCCAACAGGCGATGATAGATACTCAACAAAGAATGCAAAAAATAGAGGATAAGTCAGAGATGGTTGATCAGAAATTAGAAGCATTACAAGATGAGAACCAGAGATTGGCGCAAGTTAATGCGGAATTGGAAGACAGCATCGCTGTTATGGAGATGGAAAGGGCGTCATACTTCTTGAGATTCCAAAATATCATAGAAGAGAAAGATGAGAACCTGTTAGAGTTGATGTGTGAGTTATTGGCGGAACGACTTGGAATGGAAATGGATCAAATGAAAAAAGAAATGGACCAGGTCTTTAGAGTCAATTCAAGCTATGCAAGAAGAAATAGAGTTCCCAGAGAGGTTCATGTAAGATTTCTTAAAAGAGCAATATGAGATGAGATTTTGAGAGCAATAAGAGACCAACCACTGAAATATAAAGATAAAGAACTTGTAATTCTTAAACAGATTCTGAAGAGAATATCAATTTTTGACAAGGAAACTGCTGAATAAAGGAGTGAATTTTAGATGGTTGGTCCCAGAAGGATTACTACTTTTCTGGGACTCGAGAAGATATAGATTGGATACCCCACTTAAAGCAGAGGAATTTTTTAATAATCATAGAACCTTTCTGGAAGAAGGCGACATCAGATCTAAAAAAACAGAGGAAGAAGCAGGAGCATCGAAACAAACAGAAGAGGAAGAATCTAAAAAGACCCAATCAGAAGAAGATGTAAGACCCAAGGATCAGAGACATTGATGATTGCGATATATGCCCCCAATGAGAAACAAGACCAATTTTTCCAGCAATTATATGATAAGTTAATGGAATTAAACTATCAAAACCTTTGTATTCTTGGAGACTTTAATGCGATAACTGATGCAAAACAGGATTATAAGAGCTACAAACAAGGGAAAAAAGGGGGAAATACCTCATCTAATTCTTTTCTAAAGATGAAAGACGAACTAGGTATACAAGATATATGGAGAGAAATGAATCCAGATAAAGCACAAAATACATTTTATTCAAATAGGCATAAACCCTGGTCACGAATTGATATGATATGGACTTCTTATGATTTAAAGACTATGATACAGGAGATTGAAATAGAACCTAATATTTGGGCAGACCATAATCCAATTAGAATGATGTGGAAAGGAACTAGAAAGAAACTAAGATGGTGGCTGAACAAAGCTATATTGAAAGAAAAGGAATTTCTGCAATTAGCAACGAAAGAAATGGAATTTTTTTTTTAAATAAATAAGAAAGAAGAAACTTCCATTCAAAATGTATGGGATACAGCGAAAGCTTATTTTAGGGGCGTGGCTATAACCTATGTTGCTAAAAAGAATAAAGAAAAGAAACAAACACAACTTAGATTGAAAGAACAACTTAGTAACTTGGAACGGGAGTTACGAAATGATCCACAAAAGAAAGAATTGAAGACACAAATGGAATTAATAAAACACAAATTAAATTTATTGGAAATGGACATAAGGGCACAACAGATTAAACGATGTAAACAGAATTTCTTTGAAAATGCCAATAAACCCGGAAGATGGCTGGCATATAAATTGAAAAAAGAAAGAGAAAAAAGACTGATAAGTAAACTACAAGATTCAAAAGGCCAATTGTACTGCCACAATGATGCAATTAAAAAAATTACTACAGCTTATTATGAGACACTTTATAAAACTGAGGTGGTTTCGAATGAGACAATACAGGAATATTTAAAAGAAGCAGATCTTCCAAAGGTACCAGAGAATATGCAATACAGATTAAATGAGAACATAACAATGATGGAGATTACAGAGGCGATAAAAAAGCAAAAGAAGGATAAAACTCCGGGACCTGATGGTCTTCCTGCAGAATTTTATATAGCTTTACAAGACATTGTCAGTCCGATTTTGAAAGATCTTTGTAATGAAGCTTTTTCAGAGACAAAAATACCAAATTCATGGAAAGAAGCCAACATTTCTCTTATACCTAAAGAAGACACTGATTGTACACAAATTAAAAATTATAGACCAATATCCTTATTAAACGTGGATTATAAAATATTTACTACAATAATGGCAGAAAGAATGAAGAAATTTTTGACTGAATTCGTCCATTCAGACCAAAATGGCTTTCTACCAAAAAGGCAGATAAAGAATAATTTAAGGATTACTTTAAATGTGTTGGAATATTATGAAAACCATCCAGGGAAACAGTTGGCGCTTATATTTCTTGACGCGCAAAAAGCTTTTGATAATCTTAAGTGGCAATTTTTGTTTCAACAGCTGAAGGAGATGGATTTTGGCGGAAATTTTATAAATGCAATTCAAGCAATTTATAATAAACAATCAGCAAGGATACTTATAAATGGAGATTACACAGACAGCTTTGAAATAAAAAAAGGCACAAGACAGGGATGTCCATTGTCCCCTTTGTTATTCATTTTTACATTGGAAGTGTTGGCTAGAAATATTAGGCAAGATATTAAGATTAAAGGATTGGAGATAAAAGACCAAAAATATAAACTACAGGCTTTTGCAGATGATTTAGTTTTTATTTCGGAGGAACCATTAGAGACAGCTGTTAAACTCTTGTGGAAAATAGAGAAATTTGGAGAAGTGGCAGGGTTGAAGATAAACAGGGAAAAGACTAAAGTATTAACGAAGAATTTAACAGATAAACAAAAAATTCAATTTGCTAAAAAGACAAACCTTCAAATAGTTAAAAAAGTTAAATATTTAGGTATCCATTTAACTTCAAAATATACAACAATAAAAGAAGACAACTACGAGAGATTACTAAAACAAATAAAAGTGGACTTGGAGAAGTGGAAAAATCTTCAATTATCATTACTAGGAAGGATAGCAACTGTTAAGACGAACATTTTACCTAAACTAATTTTTCTTTTTCAAACAGTTCCTGTTAAGTTAAATCAAAAATTCTTCGATGAATTGAATGCTACAATAATCAGATTTATATGGCAAGGCAAAAAAGCTAGAATTAAAATTAAATTATTACAAGATTCTAAAGACAGAGGGGGCTTTGGACTCCCAGATTGGAGACTTTACTATCAGGCATCTATTTTGCTTTGGCTTAAAGAATGGATTACATTGAGAAACAAAAGACTTCTTTACTTACAGGGGCATGACTTGCAATTAGGTTGGCATGCATTTTTGTGGTATGAGAAAAATAAAGTACATAAATATTTTCAAAATCATGCTATAAGGAATGTATTGTTTTCAGAGTGGGAAAAAAATAAACATAAAATTTACATGAAAATACCTGAGTGGATTTCGACAATGGAAGCCTTTTCCTATCCAAATTTAATTAATTATGATAAACTCGTTAGCTATAAAGATATTTTGGACAAAGACGGGAAACTTAAAGACAGACAAATTCTTCAGCAACAGGGTATTGACTTAACATGGTGGTCTTACTTGCAAATTCAGACAAGATATGAAAAAGATATAAAGTCTACAGGATTTTATAAAGAACAGACACCACTAGATAAAATATTGCTAAAAACTGATGAACATTTGATTAAAAAACTTTATAAATTTCTGCTAAGCTGGAAGATGGAAGAAGAGCAAGTAAAAGAAACAATGATAGTATGGGCTAAGAACTTTGGATATTCTATAGACTTAGAAGATTGGCAAAAACTATGGGATCGAAATATTAAACTTACTAAAGCGGCTGCATATAAGGAGAATTTATATAAAATGTTTTATAGATGGCATATGACACCAGTTAGACTAGAGAAAATGTTTAAAAATGTATCAAATATTTGCTGGAAATGTAAACAAAAACCAGGAACTTATTATCGTATCTGGTGGATATGCCCTAATGCAAAGATATATTGGCTTAAAATTCACAGATGGTTAGAAAAGATGACTAAGATACAGATAGAATTCAAACCGGAATTGTTTTTATTAGGAATATTAAGATCTAACTACGGAAAAGAGAATGAATATTTAATTTTACATATATTAACAGCCGCAAGAATAGCATTTGCCCAATTTTGGAAAAATGAAAAGATACCACCTGACCAGATTATTATTATGAAAATATTGGAATGTGCAGAAATGGATAGATTAACTTTAGAAATTAAAGAGAAAGAAGATACAATTTTCTTTAAAACATGGGAAAACTTTTATCAATGGTTAGCAACAAGATAGAATGAAAAAAGATGATGAAATTAAATAAGATAAATGATGTATTTTTTCTTGAACATTATTTTTTAACTTTTCGGTTAGATGTTTACTTTTAACTATAATTAATTATAATTAATAAGCGTTATATCGGTATTTATATGTAACTATATTTACTTAGTAATACATCACTAATAGTATACTGATTATTGTTACTTATAGAATGAATGATATGTATTGGGTTAAGTTTTTATCATTAATAGTGATAAATTTATTAATATAGCTTTTTAGTATTATGTTAATTATGCATATTTAATATGTATACCCGGATGACAGTCTGCTTGCTAAAGCGTTGAGTTATTGTTGGGGGTAACCCCATTATTGTATCTACCCCTACCCTTGGTTTAATCCTTGTTTTTTTTTACCCTATGTTATTCCTTTACCTAGCCTTCCCTTTCTATCCCTATAAAAATAATAAAACATATTTTAAAAAAAACACAAAAAACACTGAGCTTATAGCCTCAGAATGGTTTAAGTGCCTGTCTTCGCCTAGTTCCTGCCCAAATGTTCGAAAACATGCAAATGCAAGTAGATAACTAGGTACCACTTTGGTGTGGAGGAAAAGGCACTCTTCAGATGGTGCTTTCGCATGGCCTTTGAAATGGAAATAAGCAATGACTAGCGGAGTAAAATCTGCAGGAATTCCTTTCCTTTTCTTTCTTTCCCAGGTGCTGGTTTTGATTTTTAAAACCCTCCATGGCATGGGGCTGGGTTATTTGAAGGACCTTCTTTCCCTGATTACATCTGCTCATCCAATCAGATCTAACAAGAGAGGCATGCTACAGCCCCGACTTTCCAGGAACTATGCTTGGTGGGTCCAAGGAGGTGGATCTTATTTTTGGGAAGTCCCTCATGAGGCCTGGGGTCTCAGGGGAGGTGATTGTGTTGCTGATCAGATCTTGTATATATTTATTGTGTGTCTATTTATTATGACTGTGTTTGCTTTTATACTTTTTTTTTTTTTTTGCTATGTGCAAGCCAGGAAAATTTCTTGTGAAATTTTTATAAATAAATAAACTTTAGTCCCAAATAGTCTGGCCTCAGTGACTAAATAAAATAGTCATGTACTTCTTTCTATAAGTCTATCTGCCTGTGTAGTATTTTGCCCTGCTTGATAATAGCTATTCACCACAATTCTTTATCTGAAAATCTTCTACTGGAAGTTATTCCCTGTGGACAAGGCCTGAAGTTGCCTGTTAATTGCAGAGTGAGCAGAAGCTACCTGATCATATATTCCTGACAGTGATGACATCTATCAAAGTTTTATTAAAATGTTCACACCTACATATACATTTAGGCTTTTTTCAAATTGTAATATCGTGCAGCAGAACTGAAAATTAAACATCAAATAGTGGAAGGACTCCCACAGTAACAACCTACTTCTATATCAACTTCTATTGCAAGTACTTGTATTATTCTATTTATTTAATTAATTTTTAAATTCTTTTCAGTTATACTTTGTGTTTCTGGCCTCTGACCATAATAGTCATTCATTCATTCATTCACTTACATTTACATCTCCATGTATACAAATGTTGCACATACTTTAAATCAGACAATTTTAGACAATTTTAAAATAATGAGATATCTCTGAGTTTTGTTTCTATGTATCTATTATGAATATTTATTTATTAAATTTAAAAACCATCCATTTCCCCCATAGAGGGATTCTGGGCAGTGTACAAGTAAAATATTGAAAAACATTAAGTGTTAAATATACCACTTGCCCATTATTAACTTATTTATCTTTTGTTCATAATTATTTTCTTTATGTATAAAATATTGAAACTTCAAAGGTACTGCTACATAGGAAATAACAATATATTTCCTTTTCATTATTTTTCTACAATGCTAGAACAATACTAATTCCCATGGGCAAATAAGCAATTGAAAATTCATTTAACTTTACAGCTTTTTTTAAAATAATCTGGAAAAATTCATTGAATGTAAAATGAATTGGTAGGCTACAATGTACTGTATTGAAAAAATGTTTTATTACAAACTGAATGCTTCTATTTTACGGGTACCACTAATGATGGTTATGTTCATTCAAATATAATTTTTCCACTATGTAGCAGACTTCATCTGTTATTTTGCTAGGATTTTTAGTTGCCAATTAAGGCATAAGAAAAGCTATAGAAGAAAAATGGACATATTTCCTAAATTATTTAAGTAAGGCCATAGAAGAATAGTAGAATTTTCAGGATTTTGACATTCCTTTGAAAAAAAATCTGCCTTCGCTATGGTTTTTTCATCAGGAAGTCACTATGAATTACTTTAGATATTTCAATTAAGAAAAAGTCTTGCAGAAGTACTACTAGTTATAATGGCAATCTTAAAAAATAGCGTATAATGAGCTGAGTCAGAACAGGGTTTGTCAAAGCCTTTGCCCCATATAAGAAAATCAGCATGGGATGAAAACAATTCTCTGCAGCCCAACTAATTACATGCTGGTTTGCAACTATAGCTAGCGAGTAAACTATGTGTAGTGAAAGCTAGCTTTATGTTCTAGTGGGCCTCTTTATTGTCAGGCTTTCTAAGACATATCTGCTAAGCAACAGCTTCATAGACACATGGATGAACTTGGCTAGGAACTGAATCTTTACTGTTACATCAGAACGTCAGTCATAAGAGATAACCAACAGTGTCTACATGTAATCCTTGACTTATGATCATTCATTCAGTGAATATTCAAAATTACAATGCTGCTGAATGAAGGGACTTAGAATTTGTGCCTGAACTTACAGCCCCTGTCACATGATAGCAATCTGGGTACTTGGAAATCCATTTGCACTTATGACTGATTGCCAAGTGCCCTGCGATCATGTGATTGCCATTTGCAATCTTTCTTGCTGGCTTCCCCAGAAAGTCAATGGGGAAACCGGCAGGAAAAGTCACAAACTGCTGCCACTTGCCAAAAGGATTCCCTTTAGTTTCTGAGGGCTGGCTGAAAAAGATCAGTGATGAAAACCAATCAGGATTGTCAGTCATGGAATATAGAGGCTTGTCCACAGAACCACCCCACCCTCCAATTCATATACCTGTAATAAATAAACTCATGCACAGCCTGCACCAGGCCTCCCAGGACCTCTTCCATCCTGCTGAAGCACCCTGAACTCCTTACCTTACAGGGCTGCCTCACCATCTTGCTTGGATTTCAGCAGGGAGAATTTCCAGCTCTGGAGCACATAGATTTGTCAGGGCCTGAAAATCCTCCCTGCTAAAAATCCAAGCAGAACAAACAGGCAGTGTGGTAAGGTAAGGAGTACAGCATGTCTTGGGGAATGTGGGAGGCTATGGGAGGGCAGCATGAGTTGAGGTTGGGTGCTGTGGAGAACTCTGGAGCTGAAAACGCTCCCTGATGAAATCCCAGCAGAGCAGGGAGACAGTGGAGTATGTTAAGAGTGTTAGGTTCATCAGAGGGGTGGAGGAGGTCCTGGGAGGATCAGCGCAGGCTGTGACTGAGTTGGGGGTGCTGTAGACAAGTCTCTACTCTACAGCTAAAAATCCTCTCAGAGAGAACAAAGCAGGATTTTCAGCCCCTGAATGGAGAGACTTGTTCACAGCATGCCCCTCCCAAATTTGTACTCAGCCTGCCCCAAGACCTCCTAATGCCTCCTCCACCCCACTGAAACACCCTGTGCCCCTTACCTAGGATATTGTCCACTCAGCAACCTGTGAGATAGCTTAACAATGGCAACTGGGACTGCTGAGATTGCAGTCATTGAGTGAAATGAACATGTGATGATTTTTTTCACCCAATGTCTTAGATTTTGGTCCCATTTGTAGTGGTAGGTAAGGCCTGCCTGTGCCAGGTGGGAGAGGTGGTTCAGTGTATCTGCTGTCATATTTCAAATCTTGCTTATTCTTTTGCAGTGCTTCTCATATGGAATTGTTATCCTCTTCTTCCTTCTAGTGAACAATTGCACATTTCATTTCTCTGTATTCAATTTTTATGATCAGATAATTCCCAAAACTCAGGTTAAGATACTGTCTTTACATTAACAGAGCAATAATATTTATGCTTTTGAAATAAACATGTGCAAAGAGGCATAATAAGGAAGAAGTGAAACTGGAGGGAAATTTGCCTTGAATATGGTTTGAATCAACCAAATAATCTAACCCATTAAAATAAGTGAAGTTCAGTCATGACAATCATGATTGTATATCATACTGAACAAAATAATTCAAGAGTCCTTGTCCTCAGCTAACATCCTTTTGTTCAGTGACCATTCAAACTTGTGACAGTGTTGAATGACAAAACTTCAAAGTTCTCACCATCGCAGAGTCCCTCCAGTTATACGATTATGATTTGGACACTCAACCCTTAGCTGCAGTTACATGATTCCTGATGGTTCCCTGCTGGCTTCCCACAAGCAAAGTCAATGGGGAAGCTGGCAGGAAGTTAATGATAGCAACTGGGACTACCATTGCTAAGTAGCAAGGTCACATGAAGTTGCACTCCATCACCTAGTGACAGCAATTCCAGTCCCAATCGCCATCATAAACTAAGGACAACCTGTATAAGGAATGGGAAAACCCCCCAGTAAGATCTGTTTGTGTAATTAATGTGAATAATTGATGCTCACTGAAAAGAACCACAACTAAAAACAAGAGTTGGCACCTAAAAAGGTGTTCTCTCTCACGCATGACTTGGGTTGGCAATTACTTTTTAAATTAAACCAAATCCCTCAAGATCTCATGACGGTTGCTAATCTCCTACCCGAGACTGTAGGAAGTATCACATGAGAATACTAGAATCATAAGTGATCCTGTGCAAGGATAACCAACATCTCAGAGAAGACTGTCATTTTTAAAAAAATATTTCATTGTTTTAAAACAACTGTATAAGGTTTATGGGTTTCAGCAGTGAGTACCTTCTGTTGAATCCTTCTACTTCCATCTTTGCTACATAAAAGGTGCTAGGCAAACCAGAATAAAGGGTGCTTGTATACTTACTGTCTGTAGCTGACCATAACTATTAAAATAGCAGGCATGCAGCAAAGAATGATGATGACAGCCAGAGCCAGCAAAGCTCCTTCTGTGTAGCCCACAGCTTGTGCCTGCTTTTTGACATTGGCCACTACATCTGGTGTTCTTATTTCCAAAATACGTCCTCCTTGCCCAAGGTATGGTTGAAATTCTTTATTGATATCTAGAAGCTTGCCATCCAAGAATCTTCAGTGTTAAGAGAACAAAGCAAGAGAAAACAGTAAGATCAAGCTAACCTCTATTCTTTTTTAAAGGCTGAATCGATATTAAAAGGTATTAAGAGTCTTCTCCTCCCCCTTCCAGCTTTTTATTTCTCCACCATGGTTCCTCTTGAACATTTCACCCCCTTCCTGCCCTCTCTGTGCTTTCTTTGATCTGATTTCCATTCTAATTGATTGATGGCAGTAGAGTTGTTTACAGTGTGCCATCTGTGATGATAGACACAGCTTCATAACAAAAGCACGCTGGTCATCTCAAACAGCAGTGAAGATGATGGGTAATTTTTAAAAACCAGGAACAATAGAACAAAAGAGTATAAAATAGTCCTGGAACAAATCTATTGGAATCATGATGCTGAAAATGTGAAAAGCGATTATATTGCTTTAGAGCAAAATTGCTCCAACTGTTCAGAGACAAGGTTACCAACCACAAATATAATAAAAAGAACTAAACTGGTGTACTGTTGCAATTAGGTTCTATATTACATGAGTCAAAGTAAGTAATGTCGATTAAACTGACCAATTCAGGTTTAATGAAAAGTGAAAAACCTTCTCTTACATAATGCTTGCATGTACTGAATGCCATTTATACTAATTAAGAAAGTGAACTGTCCTTCGGGGAGTTGTAATACTGTCTCTTTAAAATTTTATAAGCAATTTATCTACAAATCTCTATTTCTACAGTTTTTATAGCTTATCTGTGCTTATTACACTCCAGATGAAACGTGACATAAAGTACAAAATGAGATGAAGGTCTTTTAAATTTATTTTAGGAAGTCACAATGTCTCAGAAGCTGTCCCTCTTTGGATAATTTAAGTATTTTTAAAAAATTTCTGATAGTTCCTTTGTCCTAGTACTGAGAATGAAAAAAACAACACCATGCAGGTTACAATGTAGATGTCATTGGCAAACAATTTCACTCAACATACAGACATTCTGAATATCTACAAATATGTATGTGTATGTATGTACACACACACACACACACACACACACACACAAACATGGAAATCAGTGGAATCCTTTCTTCAGGAAGTATACCTGGCCAAAAACATTAGACAAAGTAATGGAGGTTTTATCCTGGATGAACCTTTTTTATTAGTGGGTTAAGCATCAATCACCAAATACGGCATGACAGTTTTCCCTAACTTGCTGCCCTTATCATGATCCATAATGGATAACTCTAGGTTAAGACAGCTATAGGTTCTTGAGATACCAACACGGCTGACCATCTTTATGAATTAGAGCTGCTAGATAGATAAGAAGGTGGAATAAATATCAGAGGCTTCTGTTCCAAGTTCAGTTTGTAGAAAGAAGCAGCTATATATGATCTAGAATGGCATGGAACTAAAGAATTATACAAAACTACTCAGTTTCTGTCTAACAATTATAACACCGTTTCCAATCAGTAGCTTAAATCAACACTCCTATTCAATGGAACTGGTTGAACTGGTTCCTTTTCCAAGGGTTTTTCCTTAAAAGGTTTTCCCTCACCTTACCGGTGAACACCTTGTTGTGTCACACGGGGAAGGGAATAATCTGAGTCCCCCTGATCTTGGTAGCAAGAGTCAAGTTGGTGGCAGCAATGACACAATGGACATTGTGCTTAGATCACATTGTGCTGCCATTTTGATTTCTGTGTCTTTCATTTTAATTCGTATGCTTCTCTTAACTCACACTCAACCTATTCTGGAAAACTTTGGCAAAAGGTTTAAATGTTTGTTTAAAAAAATGTGATTTCCACTCTTGATTTGCAGGCAATGATAGTTTGGATAAAGAATGGCTTGCTTAAAATCAGAAAGCATAGGAAGATGTGAATGAAAAGAAAATATGTAAATTCAAATCTCACTCACATTCTATCTAACTTTTTCAGTGTTAAGGTGGCGCCAAGTACAGCACATGGTGTTATTTTTAGTCTAATTTTTACTGAAATTTTACAGAAATTTTACAAAGTTTTAGAGAAATTTTGTTGAAAACATTAAATATGTATTCATTGAATAGGTTTTACTGATTTCAGCTAAGGCTATTTTCTGAGTAAAGTTGATTTGGTATGGACACAAGGGATAGAATATTTTCCTCAAGATGGCAGCCACAACACATACAAAATCTGCTTCAGTCATGTAGTTGCACACCCTGCATGGACAATTTCACATCTTCTTTAGGAGACCACAAAAGCACTGTGGTGTAATCACTGAGTTTTCACAGGGATGTTTTGTAATTGAAAAGTAAGCTATAGTATAGGATAGGTAGTCCTTGATTTACAACTGTAATTGAGTCTGACAATTACAGACGTAAGCTGTAATGGTCACAAAATAGGCCATCATTTGACCAAACCATTTTTACCAACTTTTTTGTGGTAGTACTTAAGTAAATCAGCATAGGTTAACTAACCCCATTGTTTGCTGTGGGCTGTTTTTTGCTGGAAACTGAAAATAAATGCCACTTTCTGGTAAAACCATTGTAAAATTGTCACATGACCATGGGGTCTATAAAATTGGGCTGGTTGTGGAATGCCCAAATGCAGTCATGTGACTGGAGGGAGGCTGGCATCAGAAGTTTGAAAGTGGGTCATAAGTTTTTTGGGGGTTCCCTTGTAACTTCAAATAGTCATGATTTGGCTGATTGTAAGTCAAGGACTACCTACAGTATATAATCTTGAGAAACTTTATGGTGATTTTTTTTTAAAAAAAACCATATGATGTGGTAGTAGTGGGAATGAACCTCACTGTCAAATGGCTTTGATATTAATAATTACTGTGCAAGGAAGTTTTAAAAAATGGACAAAATATAGAGAACTCAAGAAGCTTCTTGGATGAGAAGTGAAATATCTTCAAGGAAAAATAAACTCCGGTTACCTTTTGAAAAAGCACCTTTGGGACAACCATGACCTGAATTACTGAGAATCTCCATAGACACTGAGAAAATATATCTTACATTATACAGCGTCTTGTCACAAATCTCTGCTTTGTCTTGTTTTGAAGAAAGATTTTCATATTTGTTTAAAGTCTAGGAATAGTCGTATCACAAGAGGCATTTTATTATTCCCATATTCTCCTTTCTGTCAAGACACCATTCCTTGAAAACAAGTCTAGGAGTCAGAACTTCCTGAGGGACATAGAAAAAGTAGCTGAAAAATCTCTTTGTTTTTCCAGAGCATCATGCTATTCTTTGGAAATTATCCTGCAACTGTACAATGGGGCAAAAGGGTGACTGAGAAACTTTCAAGGCTTCTCATTGCAGGATTAAATAAAGGAAAATCCCAGCTGGAGTTAACTTTTGAAATCTGGAAATACATCCGAACTTATAGGAACCAAACCACTGGAGATTCCCTGCCAAACCTAAAATATGCTAATGTTTCGGACTAAAACTTTCTCTTTTATTTCTTTTCTTCATTTTGCTAAACTGACTCTTCTTCACCTCTGCCCCAAGGCCAAGAAAGTATTCCCTAGCCTTTTAATGTTATACATTTTTGAAAAAGTTAGAAAAGGAAAAATAAAGCTGGTTGTGCAAGCTAAAGAAATATGTAATTAGGTTGCCTCTAAGCCTGTGTTAATTAGTAGGCGCTCTTTTTTTAAAAAAAAACACTTGTCCTTGTTTTTCATATTTTCATCTTCTTTAGTTCCAAGAATGTAGATTAAATAAAGATTCAGTAATTCAAAGTGATGTTTGAATATTTGAATTTTCAAATTGATATTTGAATATTCTATTCTATTCTATTCTATTCTATTCTATTCTATTCTATTCTATTCTATTCTATTCTATTCTATTATTTCATTCCATTCTATTTCATATTTTTTTTATATTTAGTCCAGTACAGAAGAGAAAAATCAGTCTATTTTCTAATATACTATATTTCAAAAATAGACATTAAAGAAATGTTAAATGAATGGGGCCCATAATGGTTTGTTGTTATAAGTATTAGCTCCTCACTACTTTAATTCTCCTTTTTCTGCTCAGCCTTTTATTTATTTATTTGCATTACACTTTTTTGACTAAAGGCAGATATTGTCTCATATTATTATTGGACTGGAGAAACAGATTGTAACCACAACAAATAAACACATAGTTTATTTTTGCTATTTGACTGTCAGTCCCATGAATTCTTATTTATTTAAATAATGTCATGTTTTGAAGTATTTCATTCCACAAAAAAATCATATCAATCAATGTATGTATTTTTCCTTCACTTCTTAGAATCATTTCTTTCCAGATATTAAAGGTCCTCCACCCTAAAATTCATAATAAAATGCACATGTTTGAACTTCAAAATTTTAACCATTCTGCCAATATTACTGTAATATTGTCCTTCTTGTTTTCTAGGGAATACTGTAGACAAGGTCTTTGGAAAGATGGAACAATTTTTAAATGTTTCTGTGTATAAATATACCATTTTTCTACTTGTGTTATTTCAACAGAAGATGGCCTAGAATGCTAGAAATTCTAATTTCCTTTTCAATATGAAAGACTAGACTGCCTTCATCCTTGGTTTTACTTCTTTTTGTATGTATACTAAGTGAAACCAAATATTAGGGCAAGTCACTAGTACTGTATATCAGAGGTCCCCAACCTTTTGGGCACCAAGGACTGGTTCCGTGGAGAAAGGTTTTTCCACAGACCAGAGAGTGCATGGTTTTGTGTGCTGCCTGCATCCCATGGATGGGGCTTTGCTTGTTTGTGCGGACCGGTTGCTGGCATGCCGCGGCCTGGTACCAGTCCACGGATTGGGGGTTGGGGACCCCTGCCATATATAAACTGAGACCATCCACACTTCATTACTAGCCCTCATGATGTTACTAGTTTAATAATGAAATGTCTGAAAGAAAACAACCAAGCTCAGAGAGCACCAAAGTCCCCACAATTAAATATTTGTGAGCTACAAATATTCTCTTCTATCGAAATAAAAAGAGAATTTGGAAAAAATGAGAGCAATTATTGGCTGAAAAATGTACAACTTTAGGCAATTTTTATGAACATAAACATCATGCATAAAAATATTGCACAGGCATAATGTAGAATGTAAAATTATTGTTATCTTAAGGAATAGTTGTGCTGGATGACATTCATGACACTTTATGTTACATTTTTAAAATGTAGTTAAATGCAGCCCATTATTTCAAAATTGGGCATGGAAGAAGAGTAAACCAATGTTGCAAATGTTTATCACCAATAAAAAACCCACAAATATTTTCTTTTTTAGTTCTAAATTCAAACATTTGTCATTGTCAGTTTATATATTTGCTGTTTGTAGATTATATAGACTGTTCTTTTTTTTACTTTATTGCTAATACAATAGCTATTTGTAACCTCTCTCTCCATCCATCAACTGAAAATATGCCAATCTTCTCCTCAACATCAACATATTTTTGTATATCACTGTTAATTTAACCACATAAGGTATGAAACTCTAAATAAACAAAATACTGCCAATAAATCACAGTTTATTTGTTAGCTCAGAAACATTTGTTTCTTAAGCGTATGACTAGCAAAACATCACATTCACTCACTACGCATTCTGGCATCATTCTCCTTAGTATAGGGAAGATAAAATCTAAACAAAATGCCTCAAGACTGGAGACTACATCAACATCTGTGGAGGCTTCAGAGTTGCCAGTCCCAGACAAATCTAGTAACTCTACACTTTCCCACTGCCTCCTACTGAGATAAACTGCCTGTACTTTTGGTGATCTTGGACGCAAAAGGACCATTGGTACCATTAACTCTTGGAGGTTATAGAGCAGAGGTCTTCAAACTTGGCCCTTTTATGATTTGTGGACTTCAACTCCCAGAATTCCTCAGTCAGGCACACCAAGATAGGATAAAAGGCTCAAGTTTGAAGACCCCAGGTTTAAAGGCAGAAAGATAACACTGAGACTGCAAAAGTCTTTCTAGGATTAACCCTAAAGGAGTTTTTCTTTTCATAAGAACACAAGCACTAAATCACAACAATGCTATTTTCAAGTCCAAAACGACCTCTTAAGTAGTTGCAGTTGTGTGCCACTCAACATTTTCATATGGTCCCTGTATGATATTAGCTGCACCTTTAAACATCAGGCACATAGAAAAACAGAAAGTGCTAACTTTGAAGCAAATTCAGTCAATGCCTTGATACAAAGGTCTATTTTTTCAAATGATATTCACTTCTGCAATGCACTTAACTACTTACTTGAAAAGTTCATTCCTCATTATAGCACGGTTTGTCTGAGGATCGATTGCATAGATCATGAGGTCAGATTTGGAATAATCTTCTTCTGAATATCCATCACCATATCTGCGAGCACCAATGGATTCCACCACAACTGTTGCACCAGGAACCTGGTCTTGCACATAGCGTTCCAAAATCCTGATAATGGAAAACTCTTTGTAATTTATTAGCTCCATTCTTTGACTTATTTACAGTGAAACAAAAATGTTCAAATCTTAAAATATTGTACAGAAAATTGATTAAAAGCATGGAAGGAAGGAAGGAAGGAAGGAAGGAAGGAAGGAAGGAAGGAAGGAAGGAAGGAAGGAAGGAAGAAAAGGAATTCAGAAAAATTAGTTGCAAGCATGGGGCATTTAATTCTACCTCTTAATATTATACTGTATTGGGACTTGAATTTTAAATGGTTAGAAGGGAAATTGCAAAGATATTTTACAGAGGGAAGTGGTAGGCATGACAAAGGAATAGGTTTTATCTTTTTTACAGAAGCTATTAAATTCCACAAACTATGATCACAGTTATATACAATAAGTATATAACACAGAAGTGGCCACACATCTCATGCACGTAAGATTTATGCCTCAGAAAAATTGGAGCACCAGATTGTCAGGCATACCAGAACGGAATAAGTAAGACTGGCAGTTAAGCCACAGTTTTTTTCAGAAATCGAAAAAGTTGTTTAACAGATTGTTTAAACAATGCAAATGCAGAGCTACAGTATGTTAGCAACATGGAAAACACGGCTGACAATTATTGAAGGTCCAGCCAGTTTCCTCTATCAACATAAATAGATTTCCATAAATATTGTCTCTTGCGTTTAGCTCTTTAAAAGTAGCCTGTGTGGCACAGTGATAGCGATTTAAATAAATATCACTAGCATTATGGGGACGTGACTCACTTAACAACTTCCTGGCTTAGCAATGGAATTTCTGGTCCTAATTGTGATCAGAAGTCAAGGACTATCTGTACAGGTAGTCCTTGACTTACAACAGTTCATTTAGTGACTGTTCAAAGTTACAACAGCACTGAAAAAAGTGACTTATGACTGTTTTTCACACAACCATGCCCATGGTCAAGTGATCATAATTCGGATGCTTAACTGACTCATCTTTATGACAGTCACAGTTTCCCAGAGTCATGTGATCACCTTTTGCAACCTTCTTGACAAGCAAAGTAAATGGGGAAGCCAGATTCACTTAACAACCGTGTTACTAACTTAACAAAAGCAATGATTCACTTAACAGCTGTGGCAAGAAAGGTCATAAAATGGGGCAAAACTCACTTAACAAATGTCTCATTTAGCAACAAACATTTATTATTGTTATTGTTGTTGTTGTTGTTATTATTATTATTATTATTATTATTATTATTATTATTATTATTATTATTATTATTATTATTATTATTATTATTATTATTATTATTATTATTATTATTATTATTATTATTATTGATCATCGCACAGTCAGCCAGATGTTCAGACTGGATTTGGCATTTTTGTCTACCTATCGAGTCCTTACCAAGGACCTGGGATAGGCAGATGTGGATGTTTGATGGTATTACAAATATCGTCGCAGGATGGAAGCAGTTCCTAGTAAGGCCGCCTTTTGCAATTGACTAATGGTGAATTTGTCAATGCCAATGGTGTTCAAGTGGTGCTCCAGTTGTTTTGGGATTGCACCCAAGGCGCCTATTACTATTGGTACTACCCTTGCTTGCTTTTGCCACAGTCTTTCTATTTCTATTTGTAGGTCTTTGTATTTTGTTATCTTCTCCAGTTCTTTCTCCTCTATTCTGCTGTCTCCAGGCACTGCCATGTCCACTATCCAGACTTTTTTGTCTTTCTTATTGACAATTGTTAAGTCCAGGGTGTTATGTTGCAGGTGCTTGTCTGTTTGAATTCTGAAGTCCCAGAGCAGTTTAATTTTATCATTTTCTATGACTTTCTCTATTTTATGATCCCACCAGTTCTTGTTTACAGGCAAATGATATTTCTTGCAGATCTTCCAATGCACCATTGTTGCTATTTTGTCATGCCGCTGCTTGTAGTCAGTCTGTGCGATCTTCTTGCAGCAGCTTACCAGATGGTCCACTGTTTCTTCAGTGTCTTTGCATAGGTGGCACTTACTCTCTGTTGCTGTCTTCTCAATTTTGACTTTATATGCATTTGTCCTTAAGGCTTGGTCTTGTGCAGCCAGAATTAGTCCCTCGGTCTCTTTCTTCAATTTTCCTGCTCTTAGCCATTGCTATTGTTATTATCTGCTTTCCCAGCTATTTTTTTTAATGTACTGGCCATGTAGTGCTTTGTCTTCCCATGCCCCTATTCTGTTCTTCATTTGGTCTTTCTTGTAGGCCAGTTTGGTCTCTCCAGTAGTCAGTATGCCTTCCTGATATACCAATTTCAGTGCATCTTCATCATTGTCCTTCAGATATTCTTTCAAAGCCATTTTTTCATTATTATTATTATTATTATTATTATTATTATTATTATTATTATTATTATTATTATTATTATTATTATTATTATTATTATTATTATTATTATTATTATTATTATTATTACTACTATTACTACTATTAGTATTATTAGTATTAGTATTAGTATTAGTATTATTAGTATTATTACTATTACTACTACTACTATTATTATTATTATTATTATTATTATTATTATTATTATTATTATTATTGTTGTTGTTGTTGTTGTTGTTGTTGTTATCTCAATTGTGGTCATAAGTCAAAGACTACCTGTACTACTTTTGCTAACAATACTGTGAATAACAACACCATTGATGTCTTGGATAATCTCATTGACCCTGGAAGGTTTATACTGATATTTTGGAACCCTGTTCTAGCTGGAGTCCCAGTGATTACTTGTCTACTATAGGACCACTTAGTCTGCTGATGCTGATACTATTTTCTGAGTTCTTCACTTCAGAGTTGTGATGTATGCAATGGTCCATGTGAATATGGACCAGTTCAGTTCTGAATATGAACATTTTTATTTATTTAGACTGCGAGATGGGCAGCATATAATTTTAATCAATAAATAATGTTTAACATTGATTCATTCTTTATTTATTTACTATTTTAACAAAGAACTCAAGACAGCAAACATAGTCAACACACCTGCCTCCTCCTTTCCCCCCCACAACTCTGTGAATGGGTTGAAGTGTGACTGGCCCAAGATCACCTAGGTGGCTTTCATTGTTAAGGTAGGACAATATATATTGCCTCTTCTATTATAATCATCCTTCAGAAAGGGAAATCTAACAGTCCTCAATATCATGAATTGGTGAAGTAATTACTATTTCTTTTCTGAAAATCAAGTATTTTTGCCTTAAAAGTTAGCATCATTCACAAGACAACAAGCCTTCATTAGTGTTACAAATGATACATAAATTTTAATAATTTAATTGTACTGATGGAGGTCCCCATTAAGATACCGTGTCTTTTTTTAAATAAGAAATGAGGGGAAACTAATAGGGCCAGGTTTTTGTTTTGTATTGTTTCACTAAAAAGGCAACTATAGTAGCGTTTCGTTAATAATATTTTGAAAACAGGAAAGTGGGATTTATCTTGCATGGCCAGCCTGAATTTCCTTGCTGCAGTTGCTATATTCTTTGATTCCTTTCAAGCTCTGCATACTAATTCAAAAAAAAGCTGTGCAAAGCTAATTAAGCTTAGAGAAGCCCATTCAGCAAACACTTGGGTTAATTTATACTTTTATATAAACTCTAAGCTGGGTTGATCAGTCAATAGACAGGGTTGCAGCACAGATGATTCTAGTCACATGGCTTTGTAGATTGATTCACAGAACACAGGAAAAGGATCTAAGTTTTAGCTCATCAAATCGTTATATTTCTTGAGGCAAGTTAAACAATTAGGGACCACACAGATTCCTTGTACTAAAGCTTAGTGGGATTGCCTGAACCATGTTTAGTGGACTTGTTTAGGGACTACTTAGTTTGACTAACCTCTAGGGTTATTATTTTTTTTAATATGGTTTTATGATTTACGACTGATGTTACAGTCTCACTTCCCCTTTGGATATGTGCAATGTCCCTTACATGAGGTGCTCTTGAAGACCACTCAGACACTATAAATCCATAGATCCAGAACACAGTGGTACATACAATATTGGTTGTTTATAAGTGTGTCAAGCTGTTATATGAGCTCTCAGTTTCCTTCCTGGTGCAATTCAAGGTACTGTTATTACATTCAGAACCCTATTGGCATAGGACCAAGTTGTATATGAAACCACCATTCCCTGATAGTATCAGCGCATCAAACCAGATTGGATAGAGTAGGCAGACTCCAGGACCCATCCCTGAAATCTTGCCATCTAGTGGGATCTTGGAAGTGTACCTTTTCTGTGGCTATCTTATAGAACAGAGTTCCTCAACCTTTCCGGCTTTGAGGACCAGTGAAGGGGGGGAGGGGATAGTTCCATGCGAGCATCTGCCAAGCACATGCACACAGTTCCATTTGCACAAATGGCATGCATATGTGCCCGCTGCTCACACAAATGGAGCTTGCATGCACTCTCTCGCCCACTGCTGGTGCAAGTGGGGATGGGTGTGCATGTGTGTGTGCTCGCCCCACTATTTCCATGGCCCGGTTGCAAACACCTCATGGCCAACTAGTGGGTAGCAACCCAGAGGTTAGGGGCCCCTGTTATAGAACACCCTCCACACAAACCTCTTGGCAGGTTCCCACCTTTTTAACTTTTCAGAAAATCTTCAAGACATGGCTTTTTAGCTGGGGTAGAATGAGGATGTCTGAAGTTGGTTGTGGGGCATGATTAAGGCACCAGGTTCTGTTTTGGTTTTATGTGTTATGATTTTTATATTTCTGGTTTCCATTATTGTTATGCACTGTCCAGGGTTATGTTTTCAGTTGGGAAGCCATACAAATCTTTTAAATAAATCAGTAAATTACAAAAATTATCAGATTTGTTTGTATGTCTTTGGATCAGTACATTTTTAATCATAAATGACTTTTTGGTGGTTACAGAATGAAGATATTCATTACCCTATAAGCTGATCTTTGCTTTGTTCTACAAGAGTAGGAGGTACATTTGACACAATGACTTGCATATCCAGCTGGTTGACTACTGAGACCTGAAACAGAAAAACAAAAATGTAGTGGAATCTGCAAAACATGCAATATATCTCAAATAGAAAATGGATCTCATTTAAGAATTTTCTTTGATTGCCAGCAGTTTGGAGCCTGAATGGAGAAACTTATTATAATAAAATAACAAGACAATTTCCTCTCCTTAACCTTGGTGGGATTTTCAAAGCACGAATATGGCTGCAATACTGAGTTTTTAAAAGGCATGCTTTCATTTAAACCAAGCCACATTTTATTATTACATAATATACAAGGGACCATCATTTGCGTATTGACTTTTGTATTTTAACTGCATAAAGTCTGTCTGTAGCTTTTTGTGTCTTTTTATTTGAAAATTCACTCTCCAAATTGTACACTAGAATCTTAACTGGGTATAGGATTTGTGACACCAAATTGATCCTCAATGGCATTATCTATATTTAAAACATAACATTTCCTATCAGTCTCTATCCATCTATCTATAATAGCAAGAGAAACAGAGCTGAAAAATCTCAAGTCAGATTGACTTCTGTACAGGTAGTCCTCAACTTTCAACAATTTGTTTACTGACTGTTCGAAGTTACAACGGCACTGAGTAAAGTGCCTTATGATCATTTTTCACACTTACAAACTTTGCAGCATCCCCCATAGTCACGTGATCCAAATTCTGACACTTGGCAACTGTCTCATATTTATGATGGTCGCAGTGTCCTGGAGTCATGTGACCACCTTTAGAGACCTTCTGACAAGCAAAGTCAATGGGGCAGCCAGATTCACTTAACAACTGTGTTATGTTACTAACTTAACAACCGCAGTGATTCACTTAGCAAATGTGGCGAGAAAGGTTGTAAAATGGACCGAATTTCACTTAACAACTGTCTCACTTAGCAACAGAAATGTCGGGCTCAATTGTGGTCATAAGCCAAGGACTACCTATATAGAGAAAGTACACAAGGAGGGCACGCACAAAGTAACTGGAAGCTCAAGGAGAATTTATCCACTTGAACATTGAAAGAGCTGATCAAGCTGCGTTTCTACTTGCCCTTCATCTCAAATGCAGTAATAATTTTGTTTGCAAGACTGGAGTGTCGTTAGGAAATTATTGAATGAATAGCATAATCTATATGCAACCGAGGCTGCAAGGAGAAAAAAAAATCATATTTTCCTTGGCCATGTAAGACCATGCTTTTTTTCAACTTATCTAGGTAGGAAACAGAAGCAATTGGGTGGTTAAGAGTGAAATTGATACAATGACCTCTACAGCCCACACATTAGTCAAATAATTTAAGCTAAACCAACGGCAAGCCAGCATACAAATTCTATAATAGTACCAAACCACAAATCAGTGTACAACTAAAGCAAACGGTTGATATGCATACAAATTATAAAATATGTTTCCTGATGTATGTACACTTGACAAAACAAAGTCTCTTAAGAAGGTCAAATTTCATTAGACTTTCCAAGTACTTGAATTGCATAAATAGCTTGCTTACTTAATGGCTTTTAAAACTATTTAATCATCATGATGTTGGAAACATAATTTGATATTCTGCTAGGCTATGAAAAGTATCAGCATTTCATGATATAAGTCTTTTAAATAAATAAAAGGAAGAGGTTAATGTTTTGGGCAAGACTAAGTAAAGGTTCTAAACAAGGACAAAGAAATGAAGACCAAGATTCTGGCTGTCAATTCCCTATGCACACTTACTGGTCTGAAAAGGCATGTATTTATTAACTGGTGATGCCCTGCAACTAAACTTGCTTGTCCTCATAGCATCCCAAATTCCACAATGATTTGAAAACCTCAGAAGAATCCAAAGTTACATCCTTTAAAACTGGACTGTTATCCAAAGTCAGAATCTATTTTGTCTGTTCTCTGTTCTAAAGGCATTTAGGGCAATATTAAATCTCTCTTTCTCTCTCGTCCATCCCATCCCATCCCATCCCATCCCATCCCTCCATCCATCCATCCCTCCATCCATCCCTCCATCCCTCCATCCCTCCATCCATCCATCCATCCATTATCCCTCCATCCAGCTTGCTTTGCTTTCTGAAGAGGGATTTTGAATGACAAAATCTTTGAGATAGCGCAAAGAATTTCGATAAGCATTGGTGTACAATTTCTTTTTGAAATTCAATAAAACTATTTTCATCAATGCTATTGAACTAAAAGTAAAGCACTGTTATGGTTATAGAAATGAAAATTAATTTCAAATTTAATTTTGTCACAAATGGATAACTTAGGCTAGATAATATTTCTAGCTGAAAATATCTTCTAACCCTATACATACATTTGATTTTTTTCTACAAACCCCAAGGATGCAATCTAAAAGTAAGTGACCATCTAGAAGAGAATCCATTGCTATATTTGTGTGTGTTTCTGTGTATGTGGAGTGAGGTATCTGAAAGCAAATAAAAAATATCTTTAATTTTTTTAGTGATCTGCAATTTTTTTCTCATTTGAGACAGGGGTGGGGAATTATGGCCCTGTTGGCTCAGAAATTTTGGGAGTTGAAGTCCATAAGTCATAAAGGGGCCGTAGTTCCTCACCTCTGATCTATGGCATCTCAACCCATCCAGTTCAATCCTGCATACTCTGACTACAACATCTGTCTAGGATCTTTGACAGGAGATTTTCAAGTCATACATTGATTCAAATCACATTCCTTTTCAATGAATTAAGTTCCTTTCCTTAAAATAAGTATAACCAAATTTTTTGATTTCAAAGGCTAGACATAACCTGCAAGTACAAATATGCATGCACATTCACGCACACCCATACAACAATACACAATGCATCCCTCCTTTTAGAGAAAGCTATAAAATTCCCATGATTTCTCCAACCAATCCTAATAAAAATTAAAAAGGTGCTTTGGATCATCATACCCAATACTGAGAAATACAGACCTTAACAAACTTTTGCCCAGTCCTGAAGCACAATGGGGATGAGTACACATGTGCATGATTTCAAAGGAGATGTAATGGATTTTAACAAGAAATTACTTTATTGAATAAATGAAGCCAAGTCTCTAGATGTAAAATATAAAAAATTGGAGAAAAAAATATACAGAAAAACAAAAGAAGGGAAATAAAAAAAAAACAGTCACACACACAAAATTCCAGATAAAATAAAATATTAGGAGCTTGTAAATAAATAGATTTATTATAAGCCAAATAAATGTCAACAACTTCAAGTGGTAGATAAAAGTTGTTTTTGCCATACCATACACATACCACAAATAAGCAACAAAAGACTTGCAGCTACTTGGTTGTCAAGGTGCTAGTTGGGACCAGGTTATCTGAGGGACTGTCTCTTGCCAGCCACATCTACCTGGCCAACTAGAGCCAGGAGGCAAGAAATGTTGTGCATCCCATCCCCTAAGGAGGTATATCTGGCAGGACGGTCTATGACAACTCGCCATGGCCAACTTGCCATGGCCAACTCGCCATGGAACAACTCGCCACATGACAAGAGGTACATTAATACCAAAGAAATAGTGGAATAAAATCATTAAACAAAGGATGTCAAAGGAGGGACAAAATGAAATGTGAATGATAAAAATTAAAATATATTTTTAAATTATTTTAAATAATTAAACTGAATTGTTGAATTGTCTCACAGCGAGTTATCCTGGCGAGTTGGCCATGGTGAGTTGGCTGCAGTGAATTGGCCATAATGAGTTGACCATGGTGAGTTGGCTTTGGCGAGTTGGCTGCGGCAAGTTGTCCTATTCTGCTGGTGGGATCCAGAAGAAGGGCCTTCTCCTTCTCCCCACCTTTGGAATATCATCCCTTCAGAAATTAGACTGGCCCCACTTTGACACACTTTCATACGGTCCTGAAGACTTGTTTTGCCAGAGGACCTGGGGAACCCAGAGTGGGATTGAGCCCATCAAATGCTCATTTGACTGTGTGTTGTCACTGGGGAGGAGCGTTGTTTTTTATTTTTTTCTATATTATGTTTTTATTACTTGTAAACCATCTGTTGCTATTGTGAGTGAGCAAGTGGCTATATAAATTTTCTAAATAAACTAACTAACTAACTAACTAACTAACTAACTAACTAACTAACTAACTAACTAACTACAACAGAAGCTCAGTATAATGCAATCAAATCAAGAAATTATCAAGACAAATGTCTGCAAAAACAGGTGAATCATTCTAAATAAAAAGTACAAGACCAATCTATGGATATGATCTATTCAATCATACTTACAAGTACATCTGATTTGTTGCTCAACCCTTTCCCATAATTGTCCGTTGCGATGGCCTGAAACTTGAAATAAGATCGTCGCATGTTTTTGAAGAGCATTGCTGTTTTGATCAGTCCTGTATATGGTTCAATCACAAAGCCTTCTTTGCCATCTTTGATTGGAGGGATGATGAGTCTATACTGCATGGCACTATAGTTGCCAGTGTCTTTATCATGGGCCTGATGGGTAAAAATGAGAAGTGACATGAGAAAAAAATCTATGTGGGGCCTTGGGTGCTCTCTGAGATTGTTTTTTTTTTTTTTTTTTGCAGACATTTCATTACCCAACTAGGTAACATCCTCAGTGCTAGAAGGGACTGGGGTTTGCTCTCTGTTTGGATCCATAAATATATCCACATTAATTCATAAACATAATGTATCCATATTAAATAAAAAATAAAGGTATTGTGTACAATATCAGTGACAGCAAACGTTCTGAAATACAAATATTTGTTGTGTCATACATTTTCTAGTATTATCAAGATTTCCAAAAGAAATTAGATCATCCAAAATGGGGAATTCAAAAAATTCAAAAAAGGAGAATACAGAACTATAGGAGCTCACAGAATTGCCTAAAATAAAGCATGTATGTTGTCAGTGAAAAATATCTTTTCCATATTGATAGATTAATATGGAAAAGTTCATCCAAAATTAAATTTTAGAGTGCCCTTAGTGAAATGAAAAGGTTAAGTAATATTCAATATTTTATTTAAGACATAGATCATGATTTTTGCCAAGCCTGGGTGATCACTTACCTTTTCAGAAAGAGTCTGATAGTTTACAAGAGAAACAGGCTTGGTTATTATTGTAAGCTGTGTAACCATTATTATGCCGGATGCCTGACATGGAGATTTGGATCAGGATTTGAACATGGACTAGTTCTGTATTGCCTGTTCAGTTAGAAGGCAGTTGTAAAACACAAGCTAGAAACTAAGAATATTTAAAGAATTAATCTTTTCTAAAAATAAAGACTGAGTTTACCTTTACCTTAAAACTGTTGTGTAGAATGGAATTAAATTACTTTTTGCATTCCTCCTTTCCCCCCAAATGTTAAAGTTTTCAGTTTAAAAACATATGAAAACACTTCATAAACTATTTACAATAAAACACAAAACAAATCTGTCTCTCTCTGTGTGTGTGTGTGTGTTTGTGTAGTGGGGAAAGAGATTCTGGCTTAAATCCAGGTTAAACCACAGCATATATTTGGCTGTGTATTTGATGCATAATTTCTAAAAATTTAGAAATCAACTAGAAATGGGGACAGCTTAATGAATGCACATAAATGCATATAAAGATGACATAGACCAGGAATAGACCAATAGAACTGTCTCTAATTAGCACTTGATTAAAATATCAAGATTTCAACATCTTAATGTAGGTAGCACTGCTTCTTTTTATCAACTGTATTTATATGTCATTGTTATTTATTCAAAGATCTTTGAATCGAACTGAAGTTTTTTTAAAAAAAGTTTCAATTGTTCCAGAACCACCAGAGAGAGCGTATGTGTTACCAATATCAGAGTGTGCCCTAACCCTTTTTTACCCTAAGAGAAAGATGGTTGCAATCCCCTTAATTTCTCCTAAAGGCAAATATTTTTGTCACTTCATTAAGGAGAGATATATGATGCTTCAAAGGTTCTAATAGGCCTGTCAGAGAAGAGAAAAAACTGTGGTTAATCTTAATGGCAGTATATCTTTTCCTTTGTTTATGTGGCATATATAAATAGGCAGATGTTTTGACTACTCTCTATGAACAAATGCAGAGAAATGAATAAGCTTTATAACAAGGACAGTTTTAATCTACTGATTAGATGTAACTGTACATCACTGGCTGCACATTTACACTCAGATTGAAGTCTGTTTGAAATTTTTGTTTTCCAAATTAAGCATTGATTGAAATCTCTTTGCACAAGAATCCTCATGCTTTTGATTCATATATAAAAAAGGAGCTATTTCATACATTCAGCAACAAGAGAAAGCTGTTGTACATGAATGATAAATGGCCTGTAAAAGTTTTGAATTGACAAATGCATGATTTGGCTTTGTTTAAAATTGTAAAAGCAAGCTTCTATTTGTAATTACGAAAGAGGAGACAAGTAGTTTACACAACACATTCACGTTACACATCATGTAGACCATAAATGAGAAAGAGGATGTTTCGGGCTCACAAGAAACCAACTGGATAGCTTCTAACTCCATTAGCCCATTAGCTCCATTAGAAATGTGACAAATAAAATTACCCACAGATTATGCTGAGATTGAACCACAGAGGGTGAGAACCATAGATCAACCAGCAGCATCAAAATAAGTCTGTTTACATTTAATATTTTCCTAATCAAAACTCAAAATCAAATCAAAATCAAGCCAAAAATGGTACTATCAAAATAGCACATATAGTTCACTTTCCCTTAAACCCTCAGCATAGAGATAGAGGTATTGTATTATGTCATGTCCCCATGAATGTGGAATACAAGAAGGCATCACATGATGTAATATCTGTATCTTTTCTAGATATTCCTTCCTGCAACCATTGAAAAATAGGACCTGAATAGCTTCTAAAGCTACATGTAGTCATCTGAGGTGTGATAATTTGTGAATTAAAATCTAAAAACTTCACAGAATAACGTCTAACTATAGGATATGGTAAGCTAGACAGCCCTAAAGGAGTGGGGATGGCATTATCACCAAAATCTCTCCAGTGAAAGGAGAGATTGTGGGATCAGCCACATGTAATTTGGACAGCTATTACATCTGAATAGATCTTAGGAATCAGAGGTTTTGTGTTTGGTTGGTGAGTGGAGGGGCTGGGAGGTGAGGGATTCCAACTATGATCACAGTTGTGACATAGGCTATATGGACATAAAGCTTGGCCAAACTTCATTTCTTAACCACCTTTGGAATTGATCTTTTTACTACTTTTTAAATAAAGAACCTTAGGAACAGCAAATTTGATGGCATTCTTTTGGTGAGTTTGCTTTAATCCTCAATGAAATAAGTTTTTAAGTGTGAGTTTAAGGATTAAGCAATTTTGGGGAATAAATTTTGGGCAACTAAATTTCATTTTTGATGTGTGCCATTGTGCCCACAATATAAAAATGACAATAAAGGTTATTTATCTTTATTTAAATGATAAAAAGGCGAGTAGAGTGTTTTTGGAACATTATAAATGGATCAAGGGATGGACTCAAAATTGGATTTTGAATTTAACTGAAATAATCTTCCATGGGAAATGGCTGAGGTTTTGAATTCAAGAAAAAAAATAAAATCCTACTAACATGATCAGTAATTCAGCCTTTATTTGTATTAAACTGCACTTCGTTAGCCCCTGTTTCCTAGCATATTCAATAACAATGAACGGTGGGAATTGTAACCTGAATAATATCAGTTGCCTATTGTGAAGAGGTAACCCTCGATTTATGACCACAATTGAGCCCAAAATTTCTGTTGTTAAGTGAGACATTTGTTAAGTGAGTTTTGCCCCATTTTATGATCTTTCTTGCCACAGTTGCTAAGTGAAACACTGAAGTTCTTAAGTTAGTAACAAGGTTGTTAAGTGAATCTTGCTTCCTCAATGATTTTGCTTGTCAGAAAATCGAAAAAGGTGGTCACATGACCCCAGGAAACTGGAACTGTCATAAATATGAGTCAGTTGCCAAGTGTCTGAATTTTGATCCAGTGACCATGGGGATGCTGCAAGAGTCATAAGTGTGAAAAACGGTCATAAATCACTTTTTTTTCCCAGTGCTGTTGTAACAGTCACTAAACGAACTATTGTAAGGATGTACAAGGAAATAAAACCAAAATTTTGATTATATAAACTTTCTTGCACTTAAGTAACTCTGTAAATATAACAAAAAAGGCATTTTGTACGAAAGCAATAGGTTAAACTTGATGTTTGCAACAGAATTTTTGGAACAACTTTTCCAAAAGACTTCTAAAGCCTGAAAAACACAGATGACAAATCCCTGTAATTTCTTGCTCACTATCATGGCAAAAAAAAAAAAAAAAAATCAACAGAAAAACATCATAATTATTTATCACAATGGCAATTTAGAAGATCTGCTTGTTTACCTCCTGAGGATGCTACAGAACTGAGCATTTATTGTATGTGCAAAATATGCTATGCATTAAATGAGTCAAAACAAATCAGAAAACATCCTTGGGCATTTATCGTGCAAGATAGCTTTCATTAGAACAATACAAGAAGCAAGATCAGTTTTATCAGCAACTACATGATAAACTAGTGGATCTAAATTACCAAAATCTTTGTATATTAGGAGATTTTAATGCAATAGCTGACGCAATACAGGACTATAAAAGCTACAAACAAGGGAAAAAAGGAGGAAATATTTTACTGAAGGCCTTTTTAAAAATGAAGGATGAATTGCTTATATAAGATATTTGGAGAGAGATAAATCCAGAAAAATCACAATATACATTTTATTCAAATAGGCATAAATCATGGTCAAGAATTGATATGATATGGGGGGCAGAGCCAGCTGTCAGAGCGAGCGGAGGTGCGAACGATCTCTCCAGCATCTCCAATCGCTTATCTCAGGCTTGTGGGGCTCTTTCGAGCCGAGAGAAGCCTCGTAGGGGCGGCGGAAGGTGTGGGCGACCTGCTGCTCTGTCGTTGACATCGGGAAGTGGGTTAAACCCAGAACCGAGTGGACCAGGAAGAAGGCGACCAGTAATGGCCGCTGAATGACATGACAGCTGGACGGAGCTAGCGAAGAAACAGCGGAACGACGGTGTATCAGATTTGACTTGATTGTTTTTCCTGAAACCTTTGTGAGTAGACTTGGAAGACGCAATTAAAGGGGTTGCTAAGAAACGAAAGCCTGGCAAAAAGAATGTTGGAGCACCGGTGAGCTGGCGGCGAGTGAAAGTGATAAGAAGAGAGGCCGGAAAAGGCCTGATTAGGAGGAAGCCAGGAAGCAAGGATTTGAGACTCAGAGTTTTTCTTAAAGGGACAGTGACTTTTTTTTTATCTTAATTGTTGCCGAAGATCTGTTTGAGATTTCTGACTTTTTGGTTTTGATTTTGACCTTGGAGCGGATCAGCTGATGAAAGGTGGCTTCTCTGGGAAGCAACAGTGATTGATTGACAGAAGGAACTGGATTGGGACAATGATTGGCAGTTTCTGAAAGGAGATTGCCAAGAGAAGGGAAATTCAAGAGAGACTGAAGGGAATATTGGACTATTAAACTATAACCTCACAAGTTAGAACAAAAATTGGGAAAGCTTAAAACTAACATTTGGTACTGTGGTACTAGAACGTGAAATATACTGACAGAATTATATTTACAGACCACGATAGTGATAAAAAGTGGAAGGAAAAAAAGAGGGAAGTGAAAAGTGGTTATTTTGGAGGAACAGTAAGTTGTGGAAAAGTTTACAAAAAATGGCAAGTAATCCAAATCTGACTAAGATTGGCGGAAAAAAAAAATACAATACAAAGTTCTAGCCCCATGAGTCAGAAATCGTTAGATGATATGCTTCAAAAGGAGCGTTCTAACTCATTTAAAGACCTTTAGGTAATGATGCAGGCAATGCAGGAAGCTATGTTTAAGAATCACGAGGAAATCAAGAAGGAGTTAGAAGGGGTAAGGAATGATACAGGAGAAATGAAAGAGAAGATTCAGGCAATGGATGGAAGATTTGAGGCCTTCCAACAGCAAATTGTAAAAAATGAACAGAAACTATTGGAAGTAGAACGAAGAATGGATAATGAGGAGAAGAAGGTTTAAGAGATGAATAAAAATTTAACTTTGGCTAACAAAGAATTAGTGACAGCGGTGATGCTACTGGAAGCGGAAAAGGCAGCTCAATATCTTAGATTCCAAAACGTCATTGAGGAGAGAGGGGAAGACCTTCAAGATAAGATGGCAGACCTACTGATTGGAGCTCTTGGGATAGACAAAGAGAAGATGATTGCTGCAATGGACGAGACATATAGGGTGCAGACAAATTATGGGAGAAGATATAATTTGCCTAGAGAAGTTCACGTGAAATTTATAAAAAAGACAATTAGAGATGAAATATTATATAAGACACGTGATGAACAGCTGGACTACAGAGGGAAACAAATTACAGTGCTAAAACAAATACCTAAAAGAATGAGAGACCTACGGAAGAACTATCAATTTTTGACGTCTAGGTTGCACCAAAGTAATGTGAACTTCAGATGGCTAACACCAGAGGGGATTATCGTGACTTGGCAGGAGAAGAGATTTAGGTTGGACACGCTGGAGAAAGCTGAAGACTTTCATAGACAATACTGTATCTCAGAGGAAGAGCTGGGAGATCATGGAGAAGGAAATGCGATGGTTGAAAAAGGAGAAGGTGAACAAATGATGGATAAAAGAGGGACAGAGCAGGGTATAGAGGAAGTAAAAGGGGGAGGAGGACAAGATGGATTAGGACAACAGGGGAGAAGCCTTGAGGAGTTGAAGGAAATAAGGGTTACTCTAAGCACTAAGGCACGACAGAAACAAGATAATGGGAGAGGAGTATAGGATATGGTCAACGAATATTAGGGGTTTGAATTCACCAGTAAAACGGCGGAAAGTTTTTAGTAAACTTATTAAATTAAATGCGGATGTCATTACATTACAAGAGGTTCATATAAAAAATGATCAAAAGTATCTATTAGAGCAACCTAAACTAGGAAGACTATACACCTCACTAGATGAGAAAAAAAAAGAGGAATTGCATTGTATGTTAGACAGGAGATAGCTTCCAAACAAATCTATAAGGACAAAGAGGGAAGGATCTTGATAGTGGAGGCTAATCTGAACAAAAAAAATATAATAATTGTCATAGTTTATGCACCAAATGGAGCCCAAGTATCTTTTTTTAAGGATCTACACAGCAAGCTTAGCGACTTAGAGGGAGATGGGTTTTGTATGATTGGAGATTTCAACGCAATAGTAGATAGAACAAAAGACCATAAAAGTAATGAGGCAAGGAAAGGAAACAAAAAAATACTTCCCAGAACTTTTTTTGAGATGTGCACAGACCTTAACTTGCAAGATGCTTGGAGGGAAAGAAATATAGACAAAAGGGAATATACATATTACTCTAATAGACATAACTCGTGGACCAGGATTGATATGTTATGGCTTTCAAAAAAATTAGATTCGGAAATTCAAGGAATTAATATAGAACCTAGTCTTTGGGCGGACCATAATCCCATAAGTTGTTGCTGGAAAGGGCAAAGGAGCCGGCCAAGATGGACTCTTCAAAGAGTGATTATTAGAGAAAAAGAGTTTAAGGAAAAGATGGAGAAAGAAATGCACTTTTTCTTTCAAACGAATAAGAATGGGGATACATCTTTGCAGAATACTTGGGATACAGCGAAAGCATACATGAGGGGAGTTGCAATCTCATATATGGCCAAGAGAAATAAGGAAAAAAAACAACACAGGATAAGACTGGAAGAAGAATATAAGCAGGCTGAAACACAATATCAGGGTGACCTAAATAATAAAAGTTTGAAAAGTAAAATGGATTTAATTAAACATAAACTTTGTATAGAAGACTCGGAAAAGTTAGCACAACAACTTAAGGCTGCCAAGCAAAATAATTTTGAATACGCGAATAAACCTGGAAGATGGTTGGCGTATAAACTGAGAAGGCAGAAAGAGAAGCAACAGATTGTTAATTTGCAAGATGAGGAAGGAGAGATTCAACATGATGAGATAATTAAAAGGGGAATTGCTCAAAGATATTATGAAAACTTATATAAGAGGAGTGAGGGACAAAGTGTAGAAAAGATAATAGACTATTTGGAAAAGACAGATACACCGAAGATACCAGAGGAAATAAAAATCATGTTAAATGAGGAAATAAGTATGATTGAAATAACTACGGCTATAAGTAAACAAAAAATTAATAAAGCGGCCGGCCCAGATGGAATACCAGCAGAATTATATAAAGAACACCAAAACGTACTTAATCAACGTACCTATTAGAAGTTTTCAATGACGTTTTAACTGAAGCGAAAATACCTAAATCCTGGTTAGAGGCAAATATAGTATTAATACCGAAAAAAGATGCAGAAAGAACACAGATACAAAATTATAGGCCTATCTCCCTACTAAACGTCAATTATAAGATCTTTACATCAATAACGGCAGAGAGATTTAAAAATTATTTAATTGACTTCATACATTGTGACCAAAATGGTTTCCTCCTGAATAGGCAGACTAAGCGGAATATAAGGACAATTTTAAACATATTGGAATACTACGAATTACATAACGATTGTCAAATGGCACTCTTATTCTTGGACGCACAGAAGGCATTTGATAATGTTAATTGGCTATTTTTGATCCAACAATTGAAACTAATGGATGTTGGAGAAATTTTTTTAAATGTTTTAAATGTTAAATGTTTTAAATGCAATATATTCCGAACAGAATGCCCAGATTATAATAAACGGTGAGGCCACCAACAAATTCAACATTCAGAAAGGTACAAGACAAGGATGTCCTCTCTCACCGTTATTGTTTATTGGAGATTTTAGCTAGGACTGTAAGGCAAGAAGAGCAAATTAAAGGGCTTGAGATTAAGAAGGAAAAATATAAACTCCAAGCATATGCCGATGATTTAGTATTTATATTGGAAGATCCCGTGCAATCAGGTCAGAAGCTTTTTGAATTATTGGAGGAATATGGAGAGGTGGCAGGCTTGAAAATAAATAGAAATAAAACAAAGATCATAGCAAAAAATATGACTAACACGCAAAAAGAAAATCTTGGGGAAAAATTAGGAATACAAGTAGTTACCAAAATAAAATATTTGGGTATTGTTATGTCAGCACGTTGTTCATCAATTAGAGAGGATAACTATGGAAAGTTAGTTAAAAGTATAAAAGTTGACCTAGACCGCTGGAGAAACCTACATCTTTCGTTTCTAGGAAGAATCTCAGCGGTGAAAATGAATATTTTACCCAAAACTATCTGTCTATTCCAAAATATTCCAATCGAATTAGATAAAAAATTCTTTAAAGAGTTGAATAAGTTAACTTTAGATTTTGTGTGGCAAGGAAGGAAGGCGAGGATAAAACAAAAGTCTCTACAGGATGCTAAAGAGAGAGGGGGATTAGGCTTCCCAGATTGGGAGTTGTACTATCAAGCTGCGGCCCTGACGTGGATCAGGGATTGGATAATATTGGAAAATAAAAGATGTTTACTATTAGAGGGGCATGATCTCCAGCAGGGCTGGCATGCCCACCTATGGACAGATAAAAGCAGGAACCATCAATACTTTCTGAGGCATAAAGTCCGGCAAGAACTAATAAAAAGCTGGAATATAGTTAAATGCCAATACTACACAAAACTCCCAGGCTGGTTCTCACCATTAGAAGCAGTTATATACCCCAACCTTTATAGGCAAGATAGGGTTATCATATACAAAGATATCCTGTCAGAGGAAGGATATCTAAAGCAAAGGCAAGAGTTGAGACAACAGGGGATTGCTTTGGAATGGTGGTCTTACCTTCAGATACAAGCAAGATACGTGAAAGACAAGAAAGAATGGAGAATTAATAGACAAGATACGGGGCTTGATAAAATATTATTAGGCTCGGAGAAAAAACAAATAAAAATATATATAAATATATGTTAGAATATAAATTATTTGAAGAACAAGTTAAAGAAACGATGGTTACCTGGGCAATAGATTTGGGGCACGCTATAAACCTGGACCAATGGCAGCAAATCTGGGAACGTAATTGCAAAATTACATTGGCGACAACTTATAAGGAAAATCTCTATAAGATGCTCTTTAGATGGCACCTGCCACCGGCTAGGCTCGCAAAAATGTATAGTGGCTACTCACCACTTTGTTGGAAGTGTAAAAGGGAAAAGGGTACTTTTTTTCATGTTTGGTGGGCTTGCAAAGAGGTACAGGTTTATTGGCAGAGGGTTTGGAATTGGATAACAGAAATGACGGGTCAAAAAACTCAATATAAACCAGAGATGCTACTACTTGGCATATTAGAAAAAAATATAAACAAAGATGATATATACCTAATTATTCATGTGATAACGGCGGCAAGAATTTTGTTTGCCCAAAATTGGAAAGCAACTGAAGTGCCTAGTGGAGATGCGTTAATAAGGAAAATTTTGTATTGCGCAGAATTGGATAAGATGACTAAAGAATTAAAAAATCAGGAGGAAACAGAATACTATTTAAGCTGGAATAAATTTTACAAATGGAAGGAAAAAAAAGAAGGAAGGTCATTAGAAGGGATGTAAATAGAGGAAGAATATCTGAAATGTATAAAGTATATGTATAATACGGAATGTCTAGACAAAGATGTATGTCAAAGATGATACACTATGTTCAATGTTTTTTAATCTTTTTTATCTTTTTTCTTTTGTATTCAATAAAAATCATTTTAATAAATAAAATAAAATAAAATAATAATAATAATAATAAAAAAGAATTGATATGATATGGACGTCCCACAATTTGAAGACTATAATACAAGAGGTTGAAATAGAACCCAATATTTGGGCAGACCATAATCCAGTTAAAATGACCTGGAAAGGAACCAGGAAAAAAATAAGATGGTCATTAAATAAATCCATATTGAAGGAAAAAGAGTTTTTACAATTAGCAACAAAAGAAATGGAATTCTTTTTTAAAATAAATAAGAAAGAAGAAACTTCTCTTCAAAATGTGTGGGACACGGCTAAAGCATACTTCAGAGGTTTGGCTATAACGTACACCACTAAAAAGAATAAAGAAAAGAAACAAGTACAGTTTAGGCTGAAAGAAGAAATTAGCAAATTGGAATCCGAATTGCGAATGGATCCACAAAAGAAGGAATTGAAGGCACAAATGGAACTAATAAAACATAAATTAAACCTATCTGAGATGCACATGATGGCACAACAGATTAAACGATCTAAACAGAACTTTTTTGAAAATGCTAATAAACCAGGAAGATGGCTTGCATATAGGCTGAAGAAAGAAAGAGAAAAAAGAATGATAAGTAAGTTACAAGATTCAAAAGGCGAGGTATATTGCCATAATGACGTGATGAAAAAAATCATTAAGGACTACTATGAGACACTGTATAAGGTGGAGGTGGTTTCTAAAGAGGCAATACAGGACTATCTAAAAGGAGCTGATCTTCCAAAGGTGCCAGAGAATATGCGATATATCTTAAATGAGAAAATAACAATGATGGAGATCACAAAGGCAATAAAAAGACAAAAGAAGGATAAAACTCCGGGGCCTGATGGGCTCCCTGCAGAAGTCTACGTAGCTCTACAAGATATAGTAAGCCCAATTTTGAAAGAACTGTGCAATGAAATTTTCTTAGAGACAAAAATACCAAATTCGTGGACTGAAGCTAATATCACTTTGATACCTAAAGAAGATACTGATCTCACACAAATTAAAAACTATAAACCAATATCTTTATTAAATGTGGATTATAAAATTTTTACTTCAATAATGGCAGAAAGAATGAAGAAATTTCTGACTGAATTCATTCATACAGACCAAAATGGCTTTTTGCCTAAAAGACAAAAAAAGAACAACTTAAGGATTATTCTAAATGTTTTGGAATATTATGAAAACCATCCAGGGAAACAGATGGCACTCATATTTCTTGACACACAAAAAGCTTTTGACAACTTAAATTGGCAATTTATGTTCCAATAGTTGACGGAAATGGACTTTGGCAAAAATTTTATAAATGCAATTCAAGCAATTTACAATAAACAAACAGCAAGGATATTTGTAAATGGAGACTATACAGATGGCTTTGACATCAAAAAAGGCACAAGACAGGGATGCCCATTATCTTCCCCGTTATTTATTTTCACATTGGAGGTGTTGGCTAGAAATATTAGGCAAGACACGGAAATTAAGGGACTGGAAATAAAAGAACAGAAATATAAACTACAGGCTTTTGCAGATGATTTAGTTTTCATTTTGGAGGAGCCACTGGAAACAGTTATTAAACTTCTGCAGAAAATAGAGGAATTTGGAGAAGTAGCAGGCCTGAAGATAAATAGAGAAAAGACTAAGGTATCAACAAAAAATTTAACAAACAAACAGAAAATTCAACTTGCAAAAAGGTCAAATCTTCAAATAGCTAAAAAAGTCAAATATTTAGGTATCCACTTAACATTAAAATATACAACATTAAAAGAAGATAACCTTGAAAGATTAATGAAACAAATAAAAGTAGATTTGGAAAAGTGGAAAAACCTCCAATTGTCATTGTTAGGAAGAATAGCGACTGTGAAGATGAACATCTTACCAAAGCTACTCTTCTTATTTCATACGGCCCCTGTTAAACTGGGCAAGAAATTCTTCGATGATTTAAATACAACAATATCGAGATTTATATGGCAAGGGAAGAAAGCACGAATTAAAACCAAACTGCTACAAGAAACCAAAGACAGAGGGGGTTTTGGACTTCCGGATTGGAGACTTTATTACCAAGCATCCATCTTGCTTTGGCTTAAAGAATGGATTACATTGAGAAATAAACAACTTCTTTATTTAGAGGGGCATGATTTGCAATTGGGTTGGCATGCGTTCTTATGGTATGAGAAAAACAAAGTCATAAATATTTCCAAAACCATGCCATAAGGAATGTTTTGTTTTTAGAGTGGGAGAAAATCAAACACAAAATTTATATGAAAATACCTGAGTGGCTTTCAACAATGGAAGCGTTTGCCTATCCAAATTTAATTAACTACGATAAACTTGTCACTTATAAAGACATTTTGGATAAGGATGGAAAACTTAAAGACAGACAAATTCTTCAACAACAAGGCATTGACTTAACATGGTGGTCTTATCTGCAAATTCAAACAAGATATGAAAAAGATGTAAAATCAATGGACTTTTATAAAGAACAGACATTATTTGATAAAACACTTTTGAAAACAGATGAAAACCCGATTAAGAAGCCCTATAAATTTCTACTAAGATGGAAGATGGAAGAAGAACAAGTAAAAGAAACAATGATAGTGTGGGCAATTTTTTTTATCAATCGCTAGCATTACGTTAGAGCAAAAAAGATTGTGAAGTGTAACAGGATGAATGATATTTACTTATTAAGCTTTAATTCTATGATTATTGTTAGCATTAATGATTACAATTGTTTAGTATTATATTAACTATTGTTATTCAATATTTGTACCCGGACGATTGCTTGCTAAAGCGATGAATTTTCTGTGGGAAGTAACCCCACTATTGTACCTATCCCTATCCTTACCCCAAACCCATTCCCCAACCCCACCCATTACCCATACCAACCCTATCCTTCCCTTACCCGTATAAAACCTAATAAAATATATATTAAAAAAAAAGAACAAAACAAGCTATGGCTAGTTATGGAGATAGTGAACAATAAAATGACATTGTTAGTAGTGTTAAAAAGTCTGAAAGAAGAAAGAATACCGAAATACAGGAACAATACAGAAGCTTAAGACATGATGCCACACTGAGTTAGCAGGTGTAGCTTTAAGACTAAAAATATACTGGGTTGTCAATTTCTGCAGGGAGAAAAGTGCTTGTGTTTTAAAAAGCTATTATATTTTGCTGAGGACTGTGACTGAAACATCTGAATTTGCCATCTGTTTTAGTGATGCTAAAATTTAGTAGAAAAACATCATTCGATTTATGATGCCCATTTAATATATCAGAATAAAAAAATAAGAATGACCTGATACAGTAGACTGGAATGCCCAAAAGGATTAATAGCAGAGCTCTTCCTCCTCCCACAAATTTAATCAGCTTATTTGATTTAGGCTGATTTTTTTTTTTTAGGACAAAGAATAGTTAAGTCTCATTGCCAATAAAATGGCCACTTTTTCACAATTTTTGCTGAGGAACATTTTGCTGAGTTCAAGAAAAATGCAGGGGGACTTCTGGTTCCGGTCTGCAGCATTGGTGGTCATGCGAAGAGTCCTCTCTCTTCGCCAGCCGGTTTCCCACCGGTAGACCCTGGACAGGGTCGAAAGTCGCCCTGGAGGGGCGACCACCACTGAGGAGGACAATTGTCGATTGCGGAGGGAGCGGCAGCACCCTCTGTGGTCTGAGACAGCTCCTATGGGCCGACGGGGAAAAGATCGGCCTGTCAACGCTGTTAATATGGGATATTATTGCATTGACAAGATATGCAGAACTGTTTGGTATTTTTGGAGTTAAATCAGATGACAAGACAGAGGGAGGAGAATTGTGAAGAAAGCGGGAGATTGGGAAGGGAAGGGAATCTTTGGCCTCCAGCCTAATTGGAAGACGTAAATCATGACAATAAAGTAAGGGAGGAGTTAGCAAGATAAGACAGACGCCAGCCAGAGAAATCCAGATTCTGGCATCCGCTTTGTAATGTACCCAAGGGTTGTATCAAAACTCCTGGCAAGGAATGGCAAGGAGACGCATCCGAGTGGCTGAACAATTTATATAATGAGCAAGCCCCAGAATTGGAAAACCCCCAACTCTTCCTCCTGGGTCTGAAAGAAAGATTTGAGGACCCATCCCTTGGCTTAAAAGCAAGAGAACAAATCCACAAAATAAAACATGCCGGCAGGCCTGCCCTGGAGTACATGTGAGAGTTTCGCAAGATAGCAGGTCGGATAGAGGGGTGGCCAGAGCAGTCCCTAATCCATCACTTCATTGAGGGATTAGATGATCACCTCTCCCAGGCCTGCATTATTCGAGCAGTACCTGACCGACTGCACGAGTGGTACCAGATGACGGTGAAGCTAGATGTTCAGCTCGCCCGCTATAAAAAGCCTTCCCCACCTGAATCTGAGCAGCAACCAGAGCAATCCGAACAACAATCACCCCCACGAGACCCTCTGGCTACCACGATGACTGAAAGAACCGGGCCACCCGCAAGCGCGTCAATAAAGTGTTTCCGATGCGGAAATAAGGGACATCGAGCAACAAGCTGTCCAGTCCCCTACCCCCAACTGCAGAGCAGTCCGGAACCAGCAATGAAAAGGAGACCTGCCCAGCGGCTAATGAGAGAAAAATCCAACCGGGCCACGCAAGCACCTGTTACCCAGATTACACCTCCCACACAAGAGAACGCCGGGACTCCAGATGGACCCGCCCCTGCTCTACCCTCCTTTGACGGCGACGATGAAGGGGAGAACGACCCGATGGTGAGTCGACGAATCCCATCTTTTTCACTAGCCGCCAAGCTTACAATCCCTAAGTCGGGAACACAAATAGACTTAAACGTATTAATTGATTCTGGATGCACCCGATGCATTATTAGCCTACCCTTTGCCATAGAAAATGGGCATACGGGCAAAACAACTTTCCAACCCTGTGAGGTTCGAGCAAGCTGACAGCTCCCTAATGGGAGGGACTTTAGTCACACAGTTAACTGAGCCCTTACGCCTAGAAATAGGGGCACACTGGGAATTTGTTCGGTTCCTAGTGGCCCCAAAAATGACTGAGACTGTGATTCTAGGCTTAGCCTGGTTGGACAAATGGAAGCCACTTATCTGGTGGGAGAAAGGAATGAGAACTGTGAGACTACCTATAGGGCCTGAGCCTCCCACTGATTCAACTGACGTTGTGGGACACTTTAGACCACCTAATGAGCGAGCACTCATAGCTGCCTCACTGTCACCAGATGAATCACTCATCCCCAACGAATACCGGGACTTAGCAGAGGCATTTAGTGAAAATGAATGCGATGTCCTACCCCCTCACAGACCCAATGACTGTTCTATCGAACTGGTGCCAGGAGCCAAACTTCCACGTCCGAGAATGTACGCCATGTCCCCCCTCGAGATGGAAGAGATGCAGCAATACGTGAATAAAAACTTAGAGAGGGGGTTCATTGAACAGGCCAAATCTACTGTGGGAGCCCCCGTGTTATTTAAAGAAAAAAAAGATGGGTCTCTTCGACTCTGCATGGACTATAAGGGCCTCAACGCTGTGAGTGTAGAAAACAGATACCCCCTCCCCCTCCTAAAGGACTTATTAACTCATCTGGCTAAGGGGAGTGTCTTCACTAAATTAGACCTGAGAGAGGCATACTACCGAGTGAGAATAAAAGAAGGAGATGAGTGGAAAACCGCCTTCAACTGCCCCATGGGGAGCTATCAATTCAAAGTCATGCCATTTGGACTACAGGGGGCCCCAGCCGTATTCATGCAGTTGATTAATGAAGTCCTACATGAACACTTGTACAAAGGGGTTCTGGTGTACCTTGACGATATTCTGATATACAGCACGAATATGACTGATCACATAAAGCTGGTAAGAGAAGTGTTAAAGAAACTATTGAATGCCAAGCTTTATGCCAAATTGTCAAAATGTGAATTTCACCAGACCCGATTAGATTACCTTGCCTCCAGAATCTCCAACGAAGGCATTGAGATGGATCCAGCCAAGGTGAAAACTATAATTGAATGGCAGCCCCCCAGAACCCGCAAACAACTCCAGAGCTTTCTAGGTTTTGCCAATTTCTACCGTCAATTCATCCCCTCTTTTGCCAAAATTGCCCTACCCCTTACAGATTTACTAAAAACAGGGGAAAAAGGAGGGAAGCCGCGACCGGGCCAACCACTAGCATGGACTATGAACTGTCAAACCGCTTTTGAGAATTTAAAAAGACTATTTGCTGCCGAACCGGTCCTAAAGCACCCCTGTCTAGGGAAGCCCTTTGTAATTCAAGCCGACGCCAGTGATGTGGCAGTTGGAGCTGTATTGCTTCAAAAGAACAAGAAGGGAGTCCTGCAACCCTGCGCCTACACCTCCAAAAAATTTACGGAAAGTGAACGGAGATGGGCAATATGGGAGAAGGAGGCCTTCACAATTAGATGGGGGCTGTTAAACTGGCGACACTATCTGGAGGGGAGCAAGGTGCCATTCGAAGTATGGTCAGATCACAAAAACCTAGAGGCACTGAAAACTCCTCGCAAATTGTCCCCAAAGCAAGTACGGTGGGCACAGTACAGCTTCAACTTTACTCTAAAGTACATACCAGGGGGAAAAAACTTCCTAGCTGATGTGCTATCGAGATTGCCCCAATACAAAAGCGAACGTGAAGAAGTCAATGAGGCGATTATCTCCAATCCACAACCTGTTGCACAAATCACGCATCGCAGGGTCCCAAATCCGGATGACCCTGGAGCAAAGAAAATAAAACGAGAGCTCCTCACCGATCAATGGTTCAAAGATAACCAAACCTTGACGTGCCGGGATGGTTTGGCTTACAAAGGGGGGAAACTGTATTTGCCCGAATCCCTCCGTTTCAATGCTCTCAAACACAGCCATGATGTAAAGCAGGTTGGACACTTTGGATATCTAAAAACACTACATCTCACCCGCTGGCAATTTTGGTGGCCGGGACTGAAACAAGATGTGGAAAACTATGTGAAGAGTTGTACCGTATGTGCTACAATGAAAAGAATACCGGGGAAAACCCCTGGATTACTGCAGCCGGTGGCAGAACCTTCCCAACCCTGGGAAGAAATAGCTATGGACTTTATCGTAGACCTACCTGAGAGTAGAGGAAATACTGTCATCTGGACTGTAATAGACCTGTTTTCGAAGCAGGCTCATTTCATCGCCTGCAAAGGACTCCCATCCGCTCAACGACTGACTAAATTGTTCCTGAAACATATCTACCGACTGCACGGCGCTCCTAAGCGAATAATCTCAGACAGGGGGGTGCAGTTCACAGCAAAGTTTTGGAGGAGTTTTCTTAAATTAATTGGATCATCTCAAGGCTTGTCATCTGCTTTTCATCCGGCCACCAACGGAGCTGCAGAAGCCGCTAACAAAATGGTGGAGCAATATCTCAGATGCTACGTGTCTTATTAACAGACGAACTGGACTGACCTCCTCCCCTTCGCAGAAGTGGCGTATAACAGTTCTGTGCACAGCAGTACCGGCTACACACCTTTCAGAGTAGCCACAGGCAAAGAGTTCAGTCCAATTCCTGAATATCCCCAAGTGCCAACCGCTTCCCAGACACTTGACCAATGGGTGAGGGGATGGGAGGAAGTTTGGAGAAACACAAAACTGCTTTAAAAAAGACTTTTGCAACCTATAAAAAACAAGCTGACAAAAAGAGGGCTCCCCAAAGAACGTTCCAAGTTGGGGAAAAAGTTTATTTGTCAACTAAATATTTACGCCTCAAATTACCCAGCAAGAAATTAGGACCGGGACTTCCGGTTCCGGTTGCAGCGCCCGCGGATGTGCAAAGAACTTGTTCTCTTTGCCGTCCGGTTTCCCCCCGCCGGTAGACCCTGGACAGGGTCGAAAGTCGCCCTGGAGGGGTGACCACAGTAGAGGAGGGCACTCATCGATCACGGAGGGAGCGGCAGCTCCCTCCGCGGTCCGAGAAAATCACCTTTGGGCCGACGGGGAAAAGATCGGCCAGTAACATGGCCGATCACTCAGCTGCTCCAGCCGAAAGTCACAGCAACATCTAAGCAAAAAGAACCACCATGGAAGACCCGGGTGAGACCTTTCCTTCCCTCTTGTTAATTTACCTATTTCCCTGCTAACAGCTTTAAGAACTATTTCCCTATTTTGAGAAAGCAGCGTTTGATAACTGGGGAAAACGGGCTTTGGAAAAATAATTATTGTTTTTTATTATTTTATTTTGTTTATATAAGCAGTTGGAATTCGGGCATCCTGAAAAAAAAAACCCCTTACTGTGACTCTCTCTTTCGGCTCGTCTATCTCCAGTTTAGGTGAAAACCCTTAGGGAGGGGGTGGAATGCTTTTTTCTCTTCCCCCCCTCCTGAACAGTATTGCCTAAAAAACTTTCTGCTCTCTGGGCGGACTTATGTAGATTGTTTTGGATACAATGCAACCTGGGACTTGGCATGAAGCCCAGAAACTATGACTGATACAATGTAACTTTCTCCAGTTGAACTCTCACTTCCTGATTTTGGCATGATGCCCAGACTGGATTACAACATAACAACTGACTGCTACTTGGGACTCTTGCTGCTTCTTTTATTTCTGTGCTGGACTTGACTATTGGCTTTTTTCTATCTTTGTTTGGAAATATATCTCTGTTTGGACTCTATATTTTATAACGTTGCAATCTATTTTTTAAGCTGAACTTCTATAAAAAAAAAGGATGGAATCCTACTCACAGATTAATTATGGACTTATATTAGAAAAAATTGTGGAAATGAGAATGGAATTTAAAGAACATATTAGAACGCTTAGCAAAAAGGAGGACTCAGAATTAAAAATTGAAGCTCAACCTTTGATTGACTATGATACACAATTAGATTTACAACTTAATGAGATGGATGGAATACATTCACAATCTATTGAATCTATTGAATCTATTGAAGAGGAAGAGGACATATCCCACATGATGGACATCTTTGATGATCAAAGGCAGAACTCAACTAAAACATTTACAACTTTAAAAGCAACAGGATTGGACTTCCAAATACGAGGCACCAAAAACGTTGACAACATGACAGTACAGACAACACTGGATAAAAGAGAAAAAGAATATGATTGGACTCAATGGTGGGAAAAGGCCTTTAGCCAATCACTAAGATGTGAGGATCTAGAGGCCCTGCTGTGGAAACCTACCTGGCACAAAAAGAAAGCTAGAATTAGATTTAAAAATGAGAGTTAAAATTTTATCTGATGGGTAAAAAGGGCTTTTGGACGTTGATTGAGCTAATATTTTCGAGATTTTTAAGGTTACTCTGGTTTGAGTCAACATTAGATCTAAATTATGGATTTGATTATGGTTTGGAATGGCAATAGGAAAAATTGGAAAATTTAAAATTAAAGGAGTTAGATTGAGATTGAGACTGGTGAAGTATTATTGATATTTTAATCAAGAATTAAATGGTAATTAGTGAAGTATTAAATGGACTAAATTGAAACAATTGAGGAATTTTTAGGGACTTGGACTGATTTATAAAAATATTGGATAGAGTATATGAAATAGAATATAGTTGAGAAATATTAAGATATAATAGTTATATTATTAGTTTATGATAGAAATAATTATTGTCCTATTATTATTATTATAATATTATTATATTATTATGTCTTATGTAACGGTTTTAAAATATATAAATTTATGTTTATTTACAAAATATGTATGTGAAATAGAATAGAATAAGAGATATAATTTGATTGAGAAGTATAAATTGAAATTGGAATAATAGATATAGGTGAGAAACAATTTATATTTTAGGAATGCTCGAATTGTATACTATATGTTTATGCAAGACTAAATTGAAATAGATTAATTGAAAGTTGGTTAAGCCTGAAAACGGGTGAAAATATGATTGATAACTTTTGTTTTTTGTTTTTGTGTGTTTTTTCTTTCTTTCTTTTTTCTTTTTTCTTTCTTCCTTTTTTATTGATAAAATAGAGAGGGAACCTTCAAAGAAGTAGTTTAAATTGTATATGTATGACTGTATTTTTTGTTGTGTTCTATGGAGTGCCCTATCTCCACGATGTGTTATAAGCACTTGGCTGTAAAACAAACAAAAAAAACTAATAAAACTTGTTATGGAAGAAATTAGGACCGAAATTCTTAGGACCTTTTCCTATCGTAAAGGTCATCAATCCAGTCACTGTAAAACTGAAACTCCCTAGACTTTTGGGTAAAATTCACCCTGTCTTCCACAATAGCTTGTTAAAGCCTTATCGGGGCTCCGCTTTAAGACCTCCCCCGAAGAAAGCACCTGGGCCCCTTGTAGTTGCGGGACAGACCCATTCTGAAGTGAAACATATTCTTGATTCTAGAATTTTTAAAGGGAAATTGCAGTACCTAGTACAATGGAAGGGATACCCGATGTCTGAAGCCACTTGGGTGAAATCCAGTGAGGTGAAACCTGACAGGCTCATCAAAAGGTTTCATACGAAATACCCCAACAAACCGAAGACTAGTCATTAATATATGGTTTTGTTTACATTACAGGATCTGTCCTTTTTGTAAGGGGGGCCGGATGTCAACGCTGTTAATATGGGATATTATTGCATTGACAAGATATGCAGAACTGTTTGGTATTTTTGGAGTTAAATCAGATGACAAGACAGAGGGAGGAGAATTGTGAAGAAAGCGGGAGATTGGGAAGGGAAGTGAATCTTTGGCCTCCAGCCTAATTGGAAGACGTAAATCATGACAATAAAGTAAGGGAGGAGTTAGCAAGATAAGACAGATGCCAGCCAGAGAAATCCAGATTCTGGCATCCGCTTTGTAATGTACCCAAGGGTTGTATCAAAACTCCTGGCAAGGAATGCAAAATAAAGAAACTAAAACAGAGAATAATGTCTCCGTTTTCAAGGATTGTATCCTCCTTCGGACCACAACACGGCCATTAACATGGCCGATAATCTACCTGCTCCAGCTGAAAGTCACAAGAACAACTAAGCGAAAAGAATCACCATGGAAGATCTGGGTGAGACCTTTCCTTCCCTCTCTGTACCCTAACTACCTTCCTGTGAAAAGCTTCTGGAACTATTTCCCTACTTTAAGAGAGCGGCGTTTGGATACTTGGGAAAATGAGCTCTGAGAAAAATAATTAACTTTTACTGACTACTTTAGTTGTTGGACTTCGGGGATCCTGAAAAAATCTTTCCTGTGAAGATGGATTTTCTTTCTCTCTGCCTGCCTGTTTTTAGCTTAAACGGAAGCCTTTAGGGAGGGGGTGGAGTGTTTTTCTTTTTTCCTCTCCCCCCTTCTGTATTTAAGCGGCGGTTTAAGCTATTTTATTTGAAGATGATCTTCTTTAAAAAATGACAAAACTGATCAATGAAGAAGATATGGGAATGTTGTTGCGAGAACAATATACCAGATATAATTATGTAAAAAAAAAAAGGGCACCCGAAGTGTTAATAATATGTCTATTTAAGGCTAATTGAAATATAGTAATTGTAAGTTAGTAAAGCTTAAAAAACAGGATTTGGATTTTTAGAATTGAAATGTAATTGATATTTGATAGGATCGTTTGAAACTTATATAGAATTTATTAATTTGAATAAGTAAAATTAAATGAGGGAATTAGAGAGGGAAGTTTAAAAGATTTGATTTGAGTTATATATTTGCGATTGTCTTTCTTTTTTTGGATGTTTAATATACCCACCTCCATGGTGGTTCCTAAGCACCTTAATGTAATCCCTGTACCCCTATAAAATCTAATAAAATATATTTAAAAAAAAAATATATGACAAAACTGTTTAAATTCCAACAGAAATTATTTCTTTAAAGATATTTTTCTACGTTTAGAAAAGCCATTTTAATTGTATTGTCCATTTTAAAACTTTTTTTCCTTCACTTTGGGCTGTCTTTTGCTGCTTGAAGCTCTGGCAACAATGTATCTGTTAGTTAAGCTGAGAACTTTCTCTTTCCTTTGTCTGGTGTTTATTCAGTTTAACAACGTGGCTCTACGCCCAGACACTTGGCTGTATGCCCAGACATTCTTATCTGACTCTGAAACCAGCTGAAAGAAGGGTTTTTTTTTGTCTCTCCTATTTTTTTTTATAGTATTGACTTTGGTTTTCTTCTTTTTCCTCTGTCTCGCTTGGCCTTTTTGCTTTTTTATTTTTGTTTGGATATTATATTCTATAATATCCCTATTATAGAATTTGTATTGCTGTATTTACCTCTCAAGCTGAGTCTTCACCAAAAAAACTAAGATTATTCTATTACTGAAATGGAGTTTTACCCACAGCTTGGTTATGGACTTATACTAGAAAAAAAATTGGAATTTAAAGAACAAAGGATTTTTAGAATGAACATTACAGATGATGCTCCAGAACTAAAAATTGAATCTCAAACGTTGATCGATCAACTTATAGACCAAGGAACAACAGAGGAAGAACAGAGCATCTCCAAAGAGGCCAGCATGCAACTACATATACAACTTAATGAGATGGAGGAAGCACATTCACAATCTATTTGTAAACTTATGCTGGGAAGAATTCACGAATTTACTGAGCAAGTGAATGCTAGAATAAATGCTTTTATTACAAAACTTCAAATTGACTTCCAGATTCCAACTGACTACCCCATAACTCAAACAATAATAGAAGAGGAACAAATCAACATAGAGGAAGATATCATACAATCTCATATACAAGTCATTGAGAACCTGACCAAAGACGGATTTCAATTAAAACATCTACAATGCCAAAAGCAATAGGAATTGATTTGCAAATACGAGGCATCGAGAACTGTGACAACATGGACAATCAACGAGTAAACACCACATTGAATAAGATTGACTATATAGTACAGATAATATTGGAAAAAAGAGAAGAGAAATATGATCAGACTGAATTGTTGAGAAATATGTATAATCAAATATTGAAATTTGATGATTTAAAGGCTCTTCTATGGAAACCTGCTTGGCACAAAAAGAAAGCTAGAATTAGATTTAAAAATGAGAGTTAAAATCTTACATGATGGGGTAAAAAGGCTTTTTGAGATTTTGACTGAGTTAATACTACTGAGATGAAAATTATTGATTTGACTATGGTTTGGAAGTGTATATGAAAAAGGTGGTAAACAAGAAGTTAATAGAAGAAGAAATAGAATATAGATGTGAAATGAAATAAGAAGGTATTTTCTGGAATAATATGTTTTCTTTTAGGTATAATTATTTTGATAGGATTTAAACTTTACGTAATGAGTTAAAAAGGGTTTTTAGAGATATGGATTGATTTATAAAATATATATTTGAAATAGAGTAGAATAAGAAATAGAATGTAATTGGGAAGTATAAAAATAGAATGGTTGGAATAATATGTATATTTTAGAAACAATTTTTATTTTATGAAATAAGGGAAATTGGGAAAACCCGAAGTGTAAACTATGTGTTTATTTAAGACTAAATTGGAACATGGTAATTGTAAGTTAGTTAAGCTTAAAAACAGGATTTGGCCTGCTATAGGTGAAATATTATTGATATTTTTTTCTGATTGACTAATTCTATTTAGAAATGTATTAATCCGATTATGTTATATCAATTGAGGGAAATAGAGAGGGAAACTTTAAAGAATTAACCTGAATTATATATGTATGATTATGCTTTTTCCTTTCTTTTATGGATGATTGATGATTGATTACCCTATCTCCACGATAATTCTTAAGCACTTTGATGTAAAACCAAAAAAACCCAATAAAACTTGTTTTAAAAAAAAAGAAAAAAGAAAAATGCAGGGGAATGGGATGTGCAATAACATTTAGGGGGGTCCAGACGTGAAGGAATTGTGTAAACTATTTCTAATGTGACATCCATGAACTTCTTGCTGTTTTTTTCCTGTTATTGAAATATTTGAAGTTTCATAGAGACAGGTTTCTGGCAAAATCACCACAATCCAGCTTGAAATATGATATTTCTGTTATATCCGCCTTCCTCCTTTCCTTTTAAAACATTTTGATGCAGCTTTTCTCCTAGTCTTCAGTCTCAATTCAGTCCCCCCAAAATAATACCCAAGAGCTATCTGCCAGAGTTACTTTTATTTAATTTCATGCTCTGAGCGGGATTAGACTTCATAATGTAATGGCCCCTTCCAACTTGATTAATGTATGGAGCACACTAACATCTGAATTTCCTTTTAGGAGGTCTTGGCCCCTCACATCTTTACTATGTAGGATCACACTGGGTATATATCCTTGTTTAACATAGAATTATCAGTCTGTAGTTTCCCTGGAGGTATTAGCTGCCATGGGCAGATATCTCTATGTAACTTGATAGATATTTTCTAGTACATCAATATGTTTAATTGAATGCCAAACACTGTAAAATAGTGATAATTCTCAGTTTATATTGAAACTGACGTATATCATCAAAGTAAGCATCTGAATTTATACCACCAAATGAATCATAACAGGCAGTTCAGTATTGGAGTTATAGCAAAGTTATAGCAGCAAAGATGACCCTTTGTACTTGTTCTCCTATTGATTTCAACAAGTAGAAATAGCAAGAAAGTGACTCCCTCTTTTTTCTTCTTGCTCTTTTTCTTCTGAATGGAACGCTTAGACCACGGGTCGGCAACCCACGGCTCCAGAGCCGCATGTGGCTCTTTGAGCCTTCTCCTGTGGCTCCCAGCCTCCTCTGCCATTTGCAGAGAGAGAGAGACAGAGAGAGACACTTGCGCTTCTCCTCTCTCTCTCTCTCTCTCTCTCTCTCTCTGTGTGTGTAAAAAAGAGAGTGGCCTCACGTTGTTCTCCGATGAGCTGACAAGATTATTGGGTGGGGCTCCTCCCTTTGCTGCATCTCTGCAGGAAGCAGGAAGGGCAGGAGAGAGCCAGCCCAATAATGTGTGTCAGCTTGTTGGAGAACAGCCTGAAGCCAGCTTGCCAGGTGAGCAGAAGATTGGAAAGAGGGAGAGAGAGGGGGGGAGAGAGAGAGAGAGAGAAAGAGAGAGAGAGAGGAAAGAGAGAGAGAGAGAAAGAGAGGAAAGAGAAAGAGAGGGAGAGAAAAGAGAGGGAGAGGAAAGAGAGGGAGAGGAAAGAAAGAGAAAGAGAGAGGGAGAGGAAAGAGAGAGAGAGAGAGAAAGAGAAAAGAGAAAGAGAGAGAAAGAGAGAGGAAAGAGAGAGAGAGAGAGAAAGAGAGAGCGAGGAAAGAGAGAAAGAGAGAAGGAGAGGAAATAGAGAAAGAGACGGGGAGAGGAGAGGAGAGAGAGAGAGAGAGAGAGAGAGAGAGAGAGAGAGAGAGAACTCATGCACAGCAGCCTCTATTTCTTTTTAATTAAACTCTTTAATCAAGCTCCCCACCTGTTGTGTGCGCGTGCACGTTTTGCGGCTCCCAGTGTTTTCTTTTTCCTGGGAAACGGGTCCAAGTGGCTCTTTGAGTGTTTAAGGTTGCAGACCCCTGGCTTAGACCCTTCCTTCTTTCCTAAGCACATGATTTTCTTAATACATTTTAGCTGACTTAAGGGATATTAAGCAGATTCTGGATGTTTTGAAACTATTATGGATGCTCTAAGAATCAGGGAAGATTCAAGCTTGCAATTTATAGTATTCTGATTTAAATATATGCAAAGGTGCTGGAAGAAATTAGCAAAGAAGAGAAAAGCCGTATTTAAAATTAAGGCTAGAAATAGAAGATGCTACATCTGCAGGAAATATACCCATATGCAGATTAAATGCCCCAGAATAAGGAGGTTCTGGCGGGAAATCAGTCAATCCTTACTTCAGAGAGGGTGACTCATCAAAGCCCACTACACACAAAGGCAGCAAAATGATAAAGCTGGCAGGAAGAAATTCTGGCCACAAAACAGAAAAGATTCTTAAACTAACTTTAAAAGCATTTTAACAGATATGCATTCACTCTGTTATAACCTGTAATTTAATTAAAGAAAGGTAGGGATTTACTAAATTGGACATTAACTGCAAGATTCCCCATTTACCTATCAGATGGAAAATGAGCTTTTGCTGAAGGCAAGACTGCATTGTTAAACAGAAGGAAAAAAAGAAAACCACATTAAAAAACAACAACACCCAGAGAGTATTGATGCTTTGCCTATTCCAGTTTAGATACTCATTTGGTATCAGTGAAATATGCCACTGAAAGAGTCCACGATAACATTATACATTTTGTAATTTATACATATTATGCAATTGAAAGAAAAATGCTGTTTTGCCAGGGAAGGAGATGAATTGCTTATAAGAGAGACTGTCAAGGAGTGTGGTTTGTTTGAAAGAGATTACTGTATGTAAATAAAAAACATCTAAAATGTGAAACAATGTGCATATAAAGTGTGCTTGAATGTATAGCAGGGGAGATTAGATCATGGTGTTTCAAATGCAATATCTCAATTTAAGTGAAAATGGGGATTTAGTTAGAGGCTTAAAAGCAGATGTTTCAAAGGGAAATATAGGTGTTTGTACTGTCGAAAGGCAAATGAAATCTAACCCTCTTTTTCCTCAGTGAAAGGAAAGAGTCACTCAGAGCTCTTTAGCGATGATTTCACAATGGTATCCATGAAGACCAAAGCTCCATAGGAAAACAGCTGTTTTCTGACATTTATTGATAACTTCTCTGAATATAGAACATTGAAAATAAAATAATAGAGTTGGAAGGGATATATATATATATAACATATATGAGAGCTGTGGTAGGGCAGTGGTTAGAATGCGGTATTGCAGGCTGACTCTGACCACTGCCAGGAGTTCGATCCTCATCAGCTCAAGGTTGACTCAGCCTTCCATCCTTCAGGTAAGAAAAATGAGGACCCAGATTGTTGGGGGCAATATGCTGACTCTGTAAACCTGTTATAGAGTGCAATGGACAACTATACCATCTACATCTGAGCAGAATGGTATGGCAGAAAGAAATAATTGTTCTTTGATGGATATGACAGCCAGTTTGGTGTAGCAGTTAAGGAACCAGATTATGGGATCTTGAGTTCTAGTTCTGCCTTAGGCACAAAGCCAGTTGAGTAACCTTGGGATAGTCATTCTCTTTAAGCTCTAGGGAGTAGTCAATGGCAAATCACTTCTAAAATCTTATCAAGAAAATTGCACAGACCTCTCCAGGAAGTTATTAGGAATCAACATTGACTCAAAGGCACACTGATGATAGAGATTACAAGGTGCAAGCTTCTAGATGTAGGGCATTCAAGCAAATTCTTATAAAAAAATCAAGTCGATCACCTACCTGCAGGATCAGTTATTAATCATACAATTACTACCATATAAATTATGGCTTACAAAAGAAAAAGGAAACAAAACCTACTATGGAGCATATCAGAGTGTTTGGACTATATATGTCAAAGATGAAAAAGCATATAGAACTATAGATGCAAAGAGGTGAACGTGATGGATATGCACAGAGTTAAAATCCTGGTTGCTACTATAGAAATAACCAAGATCTAGTTAGCATACAATGATGAGAAGACAAGCCTAGTGCGAAGAAATGGATGATGCTTTCAAGTGGAAGCATTGTCAAGGAAGAACTATCCAAGAAAAGAACTTATAGTGACCTTGAGACATTTAGTTACCCTGAACAGGAGAGCAAGGCAAAACCCTGAATCTGAATTCAACACAATAGGCATTCATTGTGAAAGCAAAGGAGACATAAGAGCCTTCCCTGTGGCACTATTCTGAAGTTATAGTCTAAAGTAAGAAATTAATTTTCTGTGCAAAAATCACATGTCCACAGAATGACCTGCAGGAAGAAAAGCTGTAGAATGTAAATGGGTCTTTAAAATCAGTCCTGGTATAGAATAGGCCATCCTACATTAAAAGATCAGATCAACAGCTAAGAAATATTGCCAAAAAGGACTATTGACATCACATTTGATCCAGTTGGGAACACTATTTGGTAAGAAAGCTTTTTGAATATTTCAGCATAGAGAAGATGCCTCTTATAGAGGACTTTACACAAGGAAAATTAAGCTTGTACTCAAACCCAGGAATTACCTATAAAGTCAAATCAAATCAAACCAAACTTTTATAATGACTTTCAGGCCAGAAAGGATAATAAAATAAATAAACCTATTATTATTAATAAATGTAAGGACCCACTTCAACCCCTCATCTTAAGAAAGCAGAACTCTTGGAAACAATTGCTTCCAACAGGAACTTTTATTAAGAGTAGTTGATAGCAGGCATAATAGACAGGATCTGAGGGATTCCTTTACAGTTCGATACTTTAAAGTGTCCCCAAGCAAACCCCATCCCACAGTTCATCCGGACGGTTCAGACCGGCCAATTCCCAGGTGTTAAGTCCATTGTGGGAAAGGGAAGATAACATCGGTCCGGGTCCGGTCATAGCATGATGTTCAAGCAGCTCTTCGCACCTCTTTTTGAGACTGGAGAAATAAGCCAGGCTCCGGAGGTTGTATTTCTTTCTCCCTCCCCCTTTTCCTAGCTGACAGGTTAGGAAGAAGAAAGTTCAGAGAGAGATACAGTGCAGGAAGCAAATTGTTACATTGTAGTGGGCAGCAGACAAAGAGGCAATAAACAAAGCAAAAGGTTACATTGTAGCAAATAGAGGAAGTGAAAGCAATAACCCCGCAGGCATATTCCCCCTCCCCCTTGGGAGTATGGCAGAACCCAGGGAAAGGTGAGATTTGTTTTTAGATCAGAGGAGATAGATAGAAATGAAATAGAAATGGGTTCTGACATCCTGCCCCCCTTAAAAATAGGAGAGATCCACCTGTAGAGAAACAAAACAGGTATAGAGGTTAGTCTGGTTTGTTGGGATATTCTGTATGAAACTTCTTTAGCAGTTTAGATGCTCTGATGTGACGTTTATGGACCCACTCGTTTTGTGAGGAAGGAAGGTGTTTCCATGCTACTAGGTATTGAGTTGCCCTGTGATACTTCCTAGAATCTAGGATTTCTTTTATCTCAAAGTGTTGTTCTCCTTCAACCGTGATTGGAGGTGGGGGGGATTTTTGGCCGTAAGGGCGACTGTTGTTCTCGTTTCAGCAAGCTGCAGTGAAAAATTGGGTGTATTTGCCTGAGGTTTTTGGGTAGTTCTAATTCTACTGTTACTGGGTTTATGATTCTTTTAATTGGAAAAGGTCCTATATATTTTGGGCCAAGTTTTTTACAGGGCTGTAAGGATTTTAGGTATTTTGTAGACAAATTTACCATTTCTCCTACAATGAATGGTATGGGTTCAACTCTTTTTTTATCCGCTTGTGCTTTGTATGCTTGCCTAGCTTCGTCTAAGGCTTTCCTAAATACTGGCCAGGTGTTTTGTAATTGTGCTATCCATTCTTTCAGCGATGGGATTGCCGGTTCATTTGGGATTAGTTCTGGCATAGGGTTGAAACTTTGACTGGTGGCTACTTGAAAGTGAGTGTAGCCTGTGCTGGAGTGGACTGCGTTATTGTAAGCAACTTCTGCGAAAGGGAGTAGGTCCGTCCAATTCGTCTGCTGGAAATTAATAAAGCATCTTAAGTATTGCTCAAGTACTGAGTTAGAATGTCTGTTCTGTCTGTCCATTGCATTGAGGATGATGACTAGATGACAGTCCCTGAGTGGTTCCTAAGAGGGATAAAAATTCCTTCCAAAATTCTGATGTAAATTGCACTCCCCTATCAGATATGATGTGTTGGGGTGCCCCATGCAGTCTGTAGATGTGCTGCACGAATAGTTTCGCTAAGGTTTTCACGGTGGGAATCTTTTGGCAAGGGATAAAGTGCACTTGTTTGGAAAACAGGTCCGTAACCACCCAGATGACAGTGTTTCCATTGCTTTCTGGTAATTCCACTATAAAATCCATAGATATTTCTTTCCAGGGGGTTGAGGGATTCACCACTGGTTGTAGCAGTCCGGGCGATTTCCCTTGCAACCTCTTAGCAGTTGAGCAAGTTGGACAGCTGGCCACGTAACTTTCGATGTCCTTTTTCATGGACGGCCACCAAAATTGCTTTTAATTAAATGTAATGTTTTTACAAATCCAAAATGCCCTGCTGATTTTGTATCATGGCATATCTGCATGAAAGTGACCCTCTAGGTGGCTGGTATATATAACTTCTCTCCCACCCATGGCAGTCCGTCCTTGATCGTGCACACGTGTCTATTTTTCTGGAACCATTCATCTGTTTCTAAAGTTTTCCGGAATTTGATTCCGGTTTGGCTACCCAGCTGCTGCTTTATTTTAGCTTGGGCCCTGATGGTTACTGGTGCTGACAGTTGTGGTTCAGGCATAAGTGGTTTAGAACCGGTGGCCCGCATGCTGTTATATTGGGGCATGCGAGACAGTGCATCTGCCAGGAAGTTCTTTCTCCCTGGCAAGTGCTTGAGCGTAAAATGGAATTGGTGAAAATGCTAAGACCAGCGGGCTTGTTTGGGAGTGAGCTTCCTGGGTGTTTTTAATGCTTCCAAGTTTTTGTGGTCCGTCCAGACCTGAAAAGGGATTTTATTCCCATCAAGGAAATGGCGCCATGTAAGTAACGACTATCTCACAGGATACGCCTCTTTTTCCCACATGGCCCAGCACTGTTCTGTCTCAGTGAGTTTCCTAGATGTGTACGTGCATGGTTGCAATGCCCCTTCGTCATTTTCTTGTAATAGTACAGCCCCCACCACCACATCGCTTGCGTCTGCCTGTATTACGAAGGGTTTATCCGGGTCCGGGTGCCTCAGTACAGGTTTGGCGGAAAAGAGTCTCTTTAGCCTCTCGAACGCCGCTTGGCATTCCATTGTCCATTTCAGTGGCTGGCTGGGTTTCACTGAGGATTCTCCCTTCGTTTTTAGTAGGTTTGTGAGGGGCAGGGCTATTTGGGCGAACGAAGGGATGAACTGGCGGTAAACGTTTGCGAAACCCAGGAAACTTTGCAATTGCTTCCTGGTGCGAGGGGGAGCCCATTCTAGTACTGCCCTGTCCTTCTCGGGTCCATTTTGATGCCCTGTGGGGAGATGCGATAACTCAGGTAGTCTATTCTTTCCTGGTGGAATTCGCATTTCGATAGTTTGGCATATAGGTGGGCAGCTCGTAGTTTCTTTAAAACCGCTCTGACTAAGTTGACATGCTCCTCTTTGGACTCGGTGAAGATAAGGATGTCATCTAGATAAACCAGGACCCCCTTAAATAGGTGCTCCCTTAGTACCTCGTTGATTAATTGCATAAATACTGCAGGGCCCCCTTGTAGTCCAAACGGCAAAACTTTGAATTGGTAGCATCCCATTGGGCAATTAAATGCGGTTTTCCATTCATCCCCTTCCTTAATCCTAACACGGTAATATGCTTCCCTTAGGTCTAGTTTGGTGAAAATTCTTCCTTTCGATAGGTGGGATAACATGTCCTTCATGAGGGGTAGGGGGTATAGATTACTTTCACTGATTGCATTCAGGGTGCGGTAATCCATGCACAAACGTAAAGTGCCATCCTTCTTCTCTCTAAAGAGAACCAGAGCGGCTACCTTAGGTGTGGCAGGTTCGATAAATCCCCTTTCTAGGTTTTTATTTATAATCTTTCCATCTCCTCCTTCTCTTTAGGGCTCATGGAGTATAGTCTGGGCTTCAGGAGTTTTGCCCTGGGTTTGAATTCTATGGCACAATCCATGGGTCAGTGAGGAGGGAGCTCATCCACCCGTTCCTCACTGAAGACTTCAGCAAGGTCTCGGTATTCCTCCGGTATTTCGGGTAACCCCTTTTCCTCTCCCACTAATGCTTTCTCCGCTCCTGGGCTTGATGGGGCTCTTTGGGGTGTTAAGTTTGCACAATCCCCCTTTGGGAAATTGAGGTCTGCCATCCTCCAATTTACCAAGGGGTTCCATCTCTTTAGCCACTCCAGCCCTAGGATCACTGGGCATTCCATGCCTGGAATTCTTGTGTATATTCGGCTACCGGATGTCTGCCCTGCCTCACCGTTTTGATTCTCTTGCCGGCCTTCTGATCAGCCAAGGGGTCCTTGAATTGCCTTCTCAGAGGGGACATGAAACGGTTGAAGTCATTGAGCTCTGGGGTGTTTGAATCATGCAGGTTCAGTCTGCGGCCGCCCCATCCAGAGAGGATTGCACGATACGGATACGGGCTTTGTCGCTAGGGATGTCCTGCCTGTATTCTTCCATGTAGCTAAGGACTTGGGTTAGGAAGAACCGCAAGCGTGGCGGCTCCCCCCTGAATTTCGCATCCAGCGGCGGGAATCTTTGGATGGAACAGTGCCTTTACTGCCGACGGTGTTGGCTCCCATCCTGATCGCCATCTGCGGATCGGCAGGGAGTGGGGGCTGCCGAAGCGGTAGCTGCTGTTTCAGCGGACGTCCCCAGGACTACAGTTTCCGATTCCCCCTCAGTGTCTCTCCAGCTGCAGCTCCAGGTCCTGGTGCAGCCGCAGGGCTCAGGTTTCTCCTCCCCCGAAAGAGCCGAGGGTTCTTTTCATCAGGTCAATAGCTTTCTCTAGGATCCAGTTCGAGTGCTGCACACGACTTCCTTCCTCTTCACTAATGTGCAGGGATTTCTCCATCTCTTGCTTCCATTCATGTTGGTGGCTGCCCCATCTCAGGGTCACCTTTCTCGATATCTTTTCCCACTCGTCTTTCTTGCCAACGCCCATCAACCACCGAGGTTTGTGGTCATGCATTTCCACAACTTCTTCTCCTGAGGAGTATGACATCTTGGATCCTGACAGCTGGCAGGGTCCCTGCTGGAGGGAAGGCTCCCCTTCCACGGAGGTTTCTTCCTTCCCTGCCCAGTTGTCCGACATTGTAGATTTTCCAAAGTCCCCCGGTAAGGGTCTTCCTTTCAGGTTGACTATTATTGCAGATCCTGTCTAATGTAAGGACCCACTTCAACCCCTCATCTTAAGAAAGCAGAACTCTTGGAAACAATTGCTTCCAACAGGAACTTTTATTAAGAGTAGTTGATAGCAGGCATAATAGACAGGATCTGAGGGATTCCTTTACAGATCGATACTTTAAAGTGTCCCCAAGCAAACCCCATCCCACAGTTCATCCGGACGGTTCAGACCGGCCAATTCCCAGGTGTTAAGTCCATTGTGGGAAAGGGAAGATAACATCGGTCTGGCTCCGGTCGTAGCACGATGTTCAAGCAGCTCTTCGCACCCCCTTTTGAGACCGGAGAAATAAGCCAGGCTCCGGAGTTGTATTTCTTTCTCCCCCCTTTTCCTAGTTGACAGGTTAGGGAGAAGAAAGTTCAGAGAGAGATACAGTGCAGGAAGCAAATTGTTACATTGTAGTGGGCAGCAGACACAAAGGCAATAAACAAAGCAAAAGGTTACATTCTAGCGAATAGAGGAAGCGAAAGCAATAACCCCGCAGGCATATCCCCCCTCCCCCTTGGGAGTATGGCAGAACCCAGGGAAAGGTGAGGTTTGTTTTTGGATCAGAGGAGATAGATAGAAATGAAATAGAAATGGGTTCTGACAGTAATAAAACCTGAAAAAAGACAAGAAATGCAATAGAATGATAGTATTAACTGTAGTATAGATAGCAGTGGCAATCACCAAAATTTGAGCTAAACCTCAACTGAAGATGGGACAGATATAATAAATGGTAGCACAATATCAGACAATCTGGAGAAATAAAGTCAAGATCTGGTTAATTAGAATCAGTGACAGATGAACCTTGGATTCTCTATCAGGGTAGTTCTTCAAAGTGGGATAGATATCCATTAATTTATGGAATTCCCTATAAAGAGAAAGAAAGAAAGAAAGAAAGAAAGAAAGAAAGAAAGAAAGAAAGAAAGAAAGAAAGAAAGAAAGAAAGAAAGAAAGAAAGAAAGAAAGAAAGAAAGAAAGAAAGAAAGAAAGAAAGAAAGAAAGAAAGAAAGAAAGAAAGATAATGGCTTGGGGACTCCACAGATCAATCTCCATATGGGCAGAAGCACTGCTGAAAAAGGATGCTTCTATACTACCCCCACAGGAGTGCAGATAGTAGTCATCAATCTAACTATGATGAAAGCCAGAATTTCAGAATTAGGACTGAAGAGAGATAAGATGATAGCCCATGCCCATTTGAGAGGAAACTATATAAAGTTGACAAATAAATAAAAAGAACCCATAAACCATAAGGTCAGACCCTACTTTTAAACTGGTTTGAAAATCATTATCCTAGAGATGTTGTTTAAGATAACTCTTGGTATTTTCAAGTCCTGATGGAAAGAGGCTTTCCAAAGAGAGTCCTAAAAATTAGACTTTGCTATTGTTGCTTTGCTATTTGTAAATCCAGACCCAATGGAGAAAAATCTCAATTTTAACCAAAAACCGAGGAGCATGTGTTTGAGACCCGAGTGCTGCCATGGGGCAGGATGAGCTCCCGTCCTTCACTCCAGCTCCTGCCCGGGACATGAAAGGAGTCCCCAGCTGGGTGTCCTCTGGACAAGCACCTCTGTGCCTCCAACAAGAGTGTGATGCAACCAGAAATTAAGGAGAGAGGACCAGGTTCAGGCACCCATAAACCCCACCCACAAAGTTGTTTTTAACCATAAAGCAGCATTCTTGATGCATCTTGGAACTGTAAGTATAGCTCTTATAAATTATAAAGCTCCCAGGATATTACTTTGTAAAAATGCAAATTGGAACACCATAAAGAAGCAGAGAGATTACCTTAGCAAGAAAAACCTTGCAAGCTGCGGGAATAAAATGTTCCCTCTTTGAATAGAAGAATCTTAAGGCAGCTGTGGAGCTACCTTGGGCCATACTTTCCTGATAAGAGAATGTGAGCTCCAAGATAAGAAAACCTGGAACTGCACCTCAAGATATTTATAAGAATGTAGCTGCTCTGTTGGGATCCTGTTAATTTTCTATTTATGTAATCTATTGTTGTGTTGTGCAAACACTATGCTTTAGGTTTTTTTAATTTTTGATACAAGTTGTTCTTTTATGTAAAGGAAGCCAATGCCTCAATGCCCTTCTCATTCCCACCTGGGAAACTGACCAAATTACTACATTGTCTGCACATAGCAAGTCTGGAATTGCACCATCTGCTAACATTGGAGAGAGATGATTAGAAGATGAGGAAGCCTGAATGGTTGTATTGGTTGCCATTTAGAAAGAAGGGGGGCTAGAATACAGAGAGCTTGTCTTATCCCTCTTTTGGTGGAAATAATCCAAAAAGATTCAGATAGGAATTATCAATGGACCTTCATCCTGACATATGTAAATGTTTTGATGAGAAAAAAAAGTTTTGATTTCAGAAAAAAGAAGATAGCAATAAAATTGTGAAGCACCTAAACAGGGAGCTGGAATGAAAGAATTACCTCAGATCTTGGCATTTGCACAGAAAATAAAATGTATGAGGGTGAAGGTTCGTTCTCCGAGCTTATGGGTTGGTTTCCGAACGTTTCATTACCAGGCTAGGTAACATCTTCAGCGGCGTTTAGGGAATGCTGCTGAAGATGTTACCTACCTTGGTAACGAAATGTTCGGAAACCAACCCACAAGTTTGGAGAACGAACCTTCACCCTCATCCTACACCCGAGCTACAGATATCTGTCAATAAAATGTATGTCAGAAGCCAAAGATAAAAGACATATTATATACTTGGAACACATAGACATAATAGAAGCCAAGGTGGTGCATTAATGGAGAATAACTTTTAAACTGAAATATGACGAGCTTCTATCAGATAACTAGTTCAGGAACTCAATTTGAAGCTCTCCTTTGCCAGAGGAGTGGTTGCAAGGCCAGACCGTTATCACAGTAGTGGAAATGTTGAGCAGAAAAGTGAACGCTCTTTTTAAACATGATTGGTTTGCAGTCCGACACTGGAAAGGGCTACCCTGCATTTGAAACTCATTTGAAATTCACAAATCCTTTACAGCAAACAATCTTCAGTGAGGAAGCTCAATGCCATAAAATGCACAACTGGATATGAAATTGCTAATATCTGAGCTTTCAGAAGTACAGGACGCATGTTGCAGCCTGTTCTCGGTATGTCTAAGAATGGTACTACTAATATTCACTTTAATTTAGTGTTGTTATATCGATTATAAGTAAACATTCAAAGCTCAGTCTGTTTCAGACTTTGCTTCCTTTCTAATATATTTCTTTAGAGATTTATGTGCTCAGGAAATCTGATCTATCTTGACAGAGCTCCTGATTATTGAAGATTTTGGTGCAGCTTCTGGGGAGCATGGGACCTATAGTCTACTATCCCTTTCTGTAACCCGAATTTGCAATTCAAGGACTCTGCAACAGAGAGAGGGGTGGGAAAGTGATTAGTAATGGCAGGAAAAATTAACTGTTTGTGATAAATATTATATCCTTACTTAAGATAAACCTAGGAAAATTCAGAGTTGAAAAAGTGCTTTGACAAAATTATTACTTAACTAATTAAAAACTGAACAATGCAAAGGACAGTGTTTGACCTCTCATTACTCTTTGTGAAGAAGTCTAGAGAAAAGGTGAGCAAAAAACCCCAAACATCACTAAGGCATTCTGTGTTATAACCAGATGTTAATGAACTGTAAAACACTGAGGGAATATGTCAACACCATTAAATAGAGAACCTCAAACTTTTAATTAATCAATTACCGGATAATGTGTTAATTGAATTTTGCAGACTGAATAAAGAAAGAATACTAGATAATGTAGAGGGGAAAATGTCTGAAAACATAACTGAGATGCAAAATATTTAAACAAATATTTAAAAATCACAGCAAAATAGCTGCAATTATTTTTAAAAATATTTATTATAAAAAGGATAAAAAGAATCTAGCTAGCAGCAAGACCTTGGATTAGAAGTTGAACAAAAGGCTGCCTTAGGATGATAATAACAAATTAATATTTCATCATTTTGAAATAATATTTTAAAAATAATAATCAAAAACAGATATAAATTTATAACAATTTATTTTATTGATGCCTTCCTTATAGCAAAAGAAATTATATATATGTATATGTACATGTATGTATACACACACAAACACACATATACAACAGATGGTATGATAGTTTTGATATTGGAGGCAGAATGGAATGACAAAGCCCCTGGATTCAGCAGACATCACTAACCATAGCACAGAAGTGTGAAAAGATCCTCAAGTAGGACAGGGCAATAGTATTAAGATGCAACAATCCTTTGCTAGGAGAGACTCTAAGTGAATGTTCTCATTAATCATCAGCCCTATATTTGCAATGTTTTCTTAGAAACAGCTGTTGAACCAATAATTAATTGGCTGAACTTCTGAGGACTAAAACCTTGGTAGGAACATGTTGGTGTAGCATGTCAGTATCCTAAAAATACTTCCAAGCTGTTAGGATACAGAATAACAGAGTTGGAAGGGACTTGGAGGTCTTCTAGTCCAACCTCCTGTTCAAGCAGAAGACCCTCAAGAGTTAGAGACCACAGATAACCAATACTATCAGCAAGATCTTCAATGTCTGGAATAATCCAGAATTAAGACATTATTCATCCAACTATTATAGTCTAAGTATGCCAAGTATCAAAACCTGATACTCCAGATCTGTGTGAACGCCTGAAAATCTTGGAGAGTAGATACCAGAATTCCTCAAATAGCATTTTGACTTATAATATGGTCTCTCTCTCTCTCTCTCTCCCTCCCTCCCTCCTTCCCTCTCTCTCTCCCTCTCTCTTGTTGGGGCTATGTGGTGTGTGTGTGTATGTGTGTGTGTATATTCAATATGTATATTGAAATTTTGGGCTTGGACTTGAAGAATATAAACATGGAACCAAGAGTATACATTTAATTCTAAATAAACAAGCTGAAATGCATATCAGAAAGTATGAATTAATGTCATCCATACTATTTAGTGCACATAGAAAGTAGGAATTCATAAATTAGAAATAATTACCTGTTATATTTCAGTGAATGGTGAAAATGAAAGGACAGGTGATGAGTTTAAGAAAAAATTGTATAACATTCTGAATGAATATGCTAAAACGTTCTTGTTGTTGTGAATTGATGAGAGAAAAAGTCCTGAGCCATGTGGAAAGCCCTTTGCCCCTCCAAGCCTTGATGTCATTATGAATTGAGTCCACAATTGATGAAGTTTTCAGTTCTGATTGCCGTTTTACTATTTTAGTACATTTTAATGAAATACATTATTTTTATATTAATTAATTAAAGTTTTCAATTCTTTTTCTTTCTTTCAATTCAAAGTCACATAGCATGAAATTGGGCAACTATAGAAATGCTTCAGTAAACAAATAAGAATGATGATTATAAATATCTGTGTTTAGGCCTATTTTGCTTATGTTATTTAAATTTAATTCTATTTAAATGTGTATGTGGCAAAGGGAGGCATCTACTTCAAAAAGCATGTTGATTTGATTGTCTTTGCGATGAAAGGCTGTGTAGAATTAATAAAGGAAACAAGGCTTTCAGAATGTGGGACAGATCATTTTTCGGTGATGGCAAAAATATTGTTCTTGAGGAAAATAGAGAAAAGGTTGAAAAGAGAAAAAATAGAATGAAAGGGTAGAATTGTAGCAAAACTCTCCTTGTAAATATACTTTTTCAAAATAGGTATTTTATTAATAATCCCACCATAAATAGAAAGATTGATTTAAATATTTTTCATTATTTTCTTGATGTAATAGGATTAAATTTGTTAAGTTAAAAGATACATTTACTGCACATTTTTTATTTTTCATGAAATATATGTAAACTGATTATTATTCCTTCCTGTTGTTATTCATTTTAAATTCATTAGTTTTTTTAGAAAGGTTTTCTTTCTGATTTCATCCAAAACATTTAATTAAATTTAATAGGAGACCACCAATAATGCTATACAAAAGACTATATTTCTAGTTCTTATTGTATTTTAGTATGGGAAATAGGAGTACATCATTACTCTTTGGACATTTAAGCTACAGCAATTTCTTAAGAGTAAAAATCCTAGGAATTAATTCCAACTTAAATTACTACATAAGCATCCATCTGATTGAAGCCATTTTTCATGGCTCTCAGACAAATAAATGGAGATCACTTTGGAAGCATGTAACTGCTTTGCTTTATTTTATTCCAATGCACATAAATTCCTACAGTGAAAATTAATAGTTACAAAAACTAATCATCAGCGGTAGTTAAAATTACACAACCATAGAGAGAAGGTAACTAGGAGAGTGCACAAGCCAAAAGAACTTGTTATTTAGCTCCCAATGTATGATACAGTGTAGAACCGTCTTCTCCAAACTCCAGTTATGTGAAAACTATGACATTCAGAATTCACAGAAATCATAGCTTTTGAAGATCCAACTTTAAAACATTTTTCCATGTTGAATAACAATGATAGATGGATAACTAAAAATGAATGGAGACTGAAGAAATTTATTTGGATAAACTGTTCTTCAGTTAAAAATGATCAATTATTTTAGACAGAACATCAAAGCTGGTTTATCCATGCTATTGGATCAGAATTCTAGATACGTAGCCATAAGAATGCAGTTGTTAATTTGACATGTACAAGACAAAGATAATTTAATAAGAAAACAGTCTAGCTGCTCTTGGCAATCTGTTCCCATAGGCATTCTTAAGAAAGAACAACTTATGAGGACCTCAATCTCTCTGCAGTTGTCTCAAGTGATGAATCATTGAATTGAAGGTAGTATCTTTCTTAGTAAAGTTGATGGGGCTCACATACAGGAAGATCTTGACTTACGATTACAATTGAGCCAAAATTTCTGTGGCTAAGTAAAACATTTGTTAAGTGACTCTTGCCCCATTTTGCGACCTTTCTTGCCACAGTTGTTAAGTGAATCACTGCAGTTGTTAAGTTAATAACATGGTTGTTAAGTGAATCTGGCTTCTGCATTGACTTTGCTTGTCAGAAGATTGCAAAAGGGGATCACATGACCCTGGACATTGCAACTATCATAAATATGAGGCAGTTGCCAAGCGTCTGAATTTTGATCAGGTGACCATGGGGATGCTGCAATGGTCATAAGTGTGAAAAATGGTAGTAAGTAACTTTTTTCAGTGTGGTTGTAACTTTGAATAGTCACTAAATGAACTGTTGTAAGTCAAGGAATACCTGTGTTGCACTAAGGCCTATCTGTTTGTTTGATTTCATTTAATGTGATGATGACTATGAAACTTTGTTTATAAAAGCATGGTTAAAAACAAATTATGTTTTGACATGAATCATGAACCCAGCTATTCTGTTCCATGCAATCTGCCTACTCGTTCTTCTTGGACAGGAAAGGTTAAAAGAAGCTTTGAGCAGTCCTAAGCAAGAAAGACTGAACATTTTTTGATACATTTCTGAATCACAGGATGTTTGGGTATTGGTTTATTTCTGCTTTGTACCTCTATCCTGTCTTCTGATTTGATCTACCAAATCATTCAGACTCTCAGCAAGTTACAAGAGAGTATCAAAAATAGTGATAATAGTAAAGTGTAGAATAAAAATATAATGGTGCTGAAGAATTACATCTTAAACACCTTTCAGAAGAGTTCAGTTTTGCTAGCCTATGGAAAAGTGTAGTCTAACTTTTAGATGGAAGCTGTTTCAAAGAACAGGTGCCAAAGATAAGGTATAAAACCTTGCATTAGCTCCTCCTTGCCTTATGAAAATAGAGCACTCCCAATATCATCTTCTACAGGAATCCTTGGACAAGATGACACTAATTGGAATAGATAATCCTTCAAGTATTTGTTGTTGTTAGTTGCGAAGTCGTGTCCGACCCATCGCGACCCCATGGACAGCATTCCTCCAGGCCTTCCTGTCCTCTACCATCTTCTGGAGTCCATTTAAGCTCACGCCTACTGCTTCAGTGACTCCATCCAGCCACCTCATTCTCCCTTCAAGTATCTTGATGCTAAATAATATAGGCTTCTGGTTTATCTGTTAATCTTTACTAGTGGCTTCTCCAACAGGTCTCAATAAGTCAATTCTTCTCCAGCAACTGCCCATGACTACCCTGATTCTTTTGGCTAAAGGGAAAAGACAGTAGTTTTTTTGTTTTTCTTTTGAGAAAGCACTGTAGTTAACATTTTCTGTTTATTCATTATAAATGGTTTTATTTTTGGGAAAATATTTTGACACTCTACTCATCTAACCTTCTTTTCTCACATTATGAGTTGCAAGATTTTGTTTTATTTTCTTAAGTCTTTTCCCCTCCAAAGTACAAAATCTTAATCTAGTGGAAAACAGGGAATATTAAAAAATGACACCTTTCTTATTCAGCAGAGCAGATCTCAGCAATCATTCATCATAATACTGCTTAGTAAAAAGAATAACATTTATGTGAATGGCATTTAAATAAATGTTCTAATTAATAAATCATTTTAACAAGAGACATGGTTATACTTATGGAGTATAGTCTTGTTCATATGACAAATTTGAACCCTGCTATATAAATAAAGCCAATGTTGATATAATAGTTAAGATTTTGGACTAGAAGTAGGGATGCCTAAATCCTAACCCACCTCATCTCACGGAAGTTCTGTGGAGGGACTCCCAGTTCAACCTACCTCACAGGATTATTTATGTGAGCAAAAATAGGATAGGAGCAACAAAGATGATTATGGCACCAGAAGCTAAAACATATAAAGAACGGTTGCTGGAATTGCATATGTCTAGTTTAACAAAAATAAGGACTAGGGATATCATGATAGCAGTGTTCCAATATCTAAGGGGCTGCCACAAAGAAAAGGGGGACAACCTATTTTCCAAAGCGACGACAAAAAGCAATGGATGGAAACTAACCAAGGAGAGAAGCAACCTAAAACTAAGGAGAAATTTCCAGACAGAACAATTAATCAGTGGAACGACTTGCTCCAAAAGTTCTGTGTTATCCAACACTTGAGGTTTTTAAGAAGAGACTGAGCAACCATTTGTCTGAAATGGTGTAGGGTTTCCTGCTCAAGCAAGAGGTTGAATTAGAAAACCTCCAACGTCCAAGAACACTGTTATTCTGTCATTCTATTCTGTATTATTCCAAACTTATAAACACATACATAATGAAGATTCAGAGCTTTATAAGATCCATAATTAGCTTCACTTTGACACATCTTTTTTTCTTTGTGGACTCTCTCTTACACTTCCCATCACACCTTAACTACACCTTTTGGCAGCTCAGTTTGGACAACAGTGTTCTTCATTCTTCTTTTTCTTCTTTATTGTGACAACTGTAGATGGGTTTCTCTTTTTCTAAAGGAAAATCAAAGTCTTGAGAGGCAAGTGGTATGATATGCTAAATGTGTGTATACTTTTAATGCGAATGGTTTTAATAGCCACATGATAGCTTGATCAGGATCCTGGCATATGGAAATAATATTTTCTATTTTCTATTCCTTAAGTTTCAATTTCTCCCAAGGAAGGAAATTGCCAATGATGCCTATGGCAGCTGCCCATCCTTCTCCCAGACTGGGAAAAATAGCACAAATCTGAATAATCATCTATTTGGCTTGGTTCTTACTGAGAACATGCCACAAGTGGGAAGAAATAGTGGTGAGCAAAGCTTCACACTTGTCAGAACCCATATTTTAAAGGGCCTTTTCCTTTTCTCTCTAAACCCAAATTGCATTCTCTTCTTTCTCTGGGTTCTGCCATACTCCTAGAGGGGAGGGGGGAAGTGCTTGGGGTTTATTGCCTTGTTTCCTCTATTGCTACAATGTATCACTTTGCTATTCCTGCATTTCTTCTTCTGTGAACTTTCTCTCCCCTGTTGTCAGCTAGAAAGGGGGGGAGGAGAATGGAATGTACCTCCAGCAACTCTGTTATCTCCGCGTTCGCAAGAGAAGGTGCGAAGAGCCACCTAAACATCGCTGCAGGAGATGGCCTGATGTTATCTCCTTTTTCCCCACAACGAACTTAACTCCTTGGGATTAGCCTGTTTGAACTGACCAGATGAACTATGGGGTGGGACTATGCTTGGGGATACATTTTACCTATTGATCTGGTGGGAAACCCTCAGATCCTGTCTATTATGCCTATTATCAACTTCTCCTAATAAAAGCTCCTTTTGGAAGAAACTGCTTCCACGAGTTCTACTTTCTTGGGATGAGGTATTGAAGTGGGCCCTGACAACACCTGTCTTAATAGCAGTAGGGAATAATTAGCTTGGTTTGCATTTTAATCTGGACATATGTAAATAGCAGCTTAGATTTCTTGAAGTTATATGGCTGGAAAGCAAAAAAAAAAAAAACCCCAAACCCTTAGTCTATGATTTTCATCTAATTCCAGACTGGTAATTTGGCAGCACTATACACCACAAATGTCCAATGTTCTCTCATTCAAAATAAAATTTTATCAGCAGCATGATAGCTCTTCCTTTTGAGATTCAATTAAAACACATTATTTGGAAACAGGCTGTTTATCTACTATGAGCAACTAATGTACTAGAATCTGGCTCAGAATATAAAATATACAATGCTTCTGAAGAGTTAAAAATCTCACTTCAAAATTTTATGATATTTCCTGTTTTCAAGTTTTCACATACACTTATCATTGTCAATGACCTGCTGAGAAGCTCATAGGAATAGCAATAATAACGAAACATTTCTACCTCAGCAAAAATTTGGAGCCTTCTTCTTTTTTTACTCAAGAGATCAACTAGTTCTCTTCTTACATCTTATTTTAAGTGTGCATTTTAATGATTCTTCCTATTAAATTTGCACCGATAGAACTTCCCTTTCCATTAAAATGGAGCAACTGAGCTAAGTAATCAGAAGTATTCCTTTGATTTTGTTTTTAATGTAAGGTTTGAACTTCAAAACCAAAATGGCATTTTTTAAATCCTTAGCTTTATTCATTACTTTAGGCTTTGTCCAATGTTAAGAAGAGCTACTGTGAATTTGAAATCCTAAAATTCTATACATAATGGCTAAAATGATTCAAAGCAGAAAGTATTTAGTTGTACAGTATTTTGTTATTTATTGGTTGTTTTCCCATTTTTCTAATGGCTTCTCATAAGATGTAGAAACGATAGAATCAGAAAAATCATCAAAACATTTTAGTTGATCACAATATGGCCCACACAATTTAGCACCTTCAAAAACACCTAAAATGCTTGGATGTTTAAGAGGAACTATATTTAAAGTAAAACCAACATTTTTTTTTATCAGAAGTTTAAATATATGATTAACATTAATATTACTAGTTATTTGTGATCTGTAGAACAAGGCATTTACAATATTCAATTTTGGAAAATCAGTAAAAGTTTAAATAAGTATTTATTATGATTTAACAACATTAATCTGCCTGAAAATATTTTGAATCTACTGTATATCCCAAATAATGTTTAAAAAAGAATGCACATTGGATTTTCTGTGATGGTGCTGTAAGAAATTTGAGGGCTCTTTTAATTTATATGCTTTGTTCATTTTTCTTATGCTCCATATTGCTTTAGGAGCTCAAATTATATGAAATGATCAAACAGCCAAATGAAAAATCTTGCAGTAGTTGATGGGGAAAACCTGGAAGAAGGAGTGTTACATATATTCCCTTATAATCTTGGAGGGAATGTAGGATACAAACGTAACATAGAGCATGAGAAAACGGTATACATGATATACTTATATGTGAGCATAATATAAGGAAATCAGATATTGCAATGAATATGCAACTTATAATCATACTATTATTTGTCCAACAAATAAAATATCTTTATAGTCATAGCTACATAACATGATAAAATTGTCCTATAGAAAGATACAAAGTATGAGAAAATATTTATTTCATACTGCTATTTTTCAGGCAGTATCCAATTCAGTATTCAGGCAGTATCCAATTCAACAGTATTCAGGCAGTATCCAATTCAAAAGTGATTCTGTTTTTGATATACAAAATAATTCATTATATTTTTTTTAGATTTAGCTTGTTGTCTACCACATTTTGTATGTTATGTACAGTAATGGATCTGGAAAAGTGTATAAATTGCCAACTTTTTTTTAAATAGAAAAGTAGTTCCAGAAGCCTAATTTATAAGGAATTCTCTCTTGCTTGACCTTTGTTTTTTTTTAGGACTAAAAAAATCCAGTGGAACAACAACAGCAAGTGTTTCTTCCATATTTTCTTCCAGGCAGTTCTTAATTATGTTAATTCAGAGATATTGTAAGAGCTAGGTTGAGCTACATAAATACACTTCTCATCAATCAACCTTGTTCAACATTCCTACTGGTAGCAATATTAAATAGCATATTCTGGGAAGATTGCAGAGATACAGGAGTTCAGATTTTGAACTCATAATGGCTAAGCAAGAATAATTATACCTTAAAGAGTAGGCAGAATGTAGTAGAAAAAACTTATATCAATAAGTACGACGAGTTAAAAAATACTGGATCTGACTGGATGTATTAATAGCATATTTTGGGATTAAAAGAAAGCAGTAATTAAAAAAGCCTTCATTTATCAAAACTCAAAGAATTATTATAGAAGCTGCTTCTGTATTTAAGGGAGGCTAAAACAGATGAAGAACGGTTGCAGGAATTGGGTATGTCTAGTCTAGTGAAAAGAATGATTAGAGTTGACATGATAACAGTGTTCTAATATTTGAGGGAGTCCTACAAAGACAAGGGGGTCAAACTATTTTTCAAAGCACCAAAAAGCAAGACAAGAAACAATGGATGGAAACTAATCAAGGAGAGAAGCAACCTAGAACTAAGGAGAAATTTTCTAATGGTGAGTGTTATGTCCTGGGCCTTGCTGAGTCATTCAGCAAGGCTCAGGAAGGCTGCAGAAAGGTTGCAGAGACCCGGACAGACCACGTGTCTGCCCAGGACCCAGACAGGCTGTCTCCAGCCTTGCGTGCATGTGCGAGGCGGGAGAATGGCCTGCAATAATTGGCTGTGCATCCCCTTGCATGGGGAGTATAAAAGGGCCTGTTGCCATTGTGTGCTTGCTTCTGTTCTGTGAATGTACATAATAAAAAGATCCTTTGTTGTGAACCTGCCTCATCTCGATGTCTGCTTTGCTAGAACAGAACATTGGCGACGAAGGTGGGATCCGCCGCATAGGAAGCCTATTAAGAAGCAGCTAGGCCTACTCACCTGAAGGCCTGAAGAGAAGAGAAACACGGCGTCCAGAAGAAGCAACCGCCTGCCAGTACGAATACGCTGGAGGTGGGGTTGGCTTCATGGGACCCCTTCTCCTTCCCTGCGGCGAGAGACGTCAACAAGGCTATCGGTCACAAAGATGTCCAAGCTGGGCCGTCTTGTCGAATTCGACACTTCGCACCCGGAACGCTGGAGCTCTTACGCAGCTCGCGTTGAGAACTACTTTAGGGTGAACAAGATCCAAGAAGACGGTCTGAAAGCTGCTACTTTGCTGTGTGTCTGTGGGCAAGAGACTTTTGACATTGCCGAGAACCTTGTAGCCCCAGCACCATTGGAATCGATCGCATATGCCGATCTCAAGATAATGCTGCGCGATCATTTTGAGCCCAAGCTATCTGTAATAGCTTGGAGGCACCAATTTGAGCAGTGGGATCAGTGGCCGGGAGAATCAGCTGTGGACTTCGTCGCGGCTCTGAGGCAGGCGGCGAGACCATGTGCATTCCAAGATTTGGAAGAGAGGCTCCGAGATCGACTCGTCTGCGGATTGCGAAGCCGTGACATGCAACAAAAGTTGTTTGCTAGAGCTGATCTCTCCTTCCAAGATGCCCTGAGAGAAGTTGCAGCTGAAGAAGCAGCTGGCAGTGTGGTGAAGGCCTTGTGGTCGACCAAGAACCCTCCAGCAGCAGTCCCCGTCCATCAAGAAGTCGTGCGAGAGGCCTCCAGAGAAGAATCCGAGGAAGAAGAGGTGGACAGACTTCAACCGTCAGCGGAGGGAAGACTGCCAGAACGCAGAGGACAAATGCCTGCATCCCTTCGGTGTTTCGGCTGTGGGGGTCGCCACAGGAGAGCCGACTGCCGTTTTCATTCTGCTGTTTGCCGGGCATGTGGCAGGCAAGGCCACATCGCATCAGCCTGCATGGGTCGCCAGAAAAATAGGTCCCCTGAAGAGTTGCCTCTGAAAGGTACCAAGGTCCCCAGCCAACACAGGGTGGGTTTCTGCGCGTCCCGTAGGGGGGTATTTAAAACGGGGGTCCACCGGCCCCTTAAAAAAAAGCTATGCATTGATGTAAGGTTGCAGCGAGTTCCCCTGGCCATGGAGCTGGACACAGGGTCCGCTCTTTCTATTATTTCTGCAGACACCTTTAAAAAGGTTTGCTCCAGGAGTGGCTCACGAGTCAAACTCAGGCCCTCCAATCTCATCCTCACTGACTTTCAGAATTCACGAGTCAGTGTGAAGGGGGAGGCTACGCTCAGAGTACAGCGTAAGGAATTTGATGGGTTGTTAGATGTGGTGGTAGTTGGGGGTGATCGCACGAGTCTTATAGGACTCGATTGGTTCAAGGCACTTGGGATCCAAGTGACTGGTCTGAATCATCTGCAAACTGCCAGCCTTGCAGGAGTCTGTAAGGAGTTTGCTGATATATTCAGCTCAGAGCTTGGCTCATACAAGGGGCCTCCCATTGCTTTAAAATTAAATCCAGCCATCACACCCATCAGGGTTAAACCAAGGAGGGTGCCTTTTGCATTCAAAAGTAAAATAGATGCTGAATTGGACAAACTGCTCCAACAAGGCATTCTTGAACCTGTGGATTCTAGTCCATGGGAAACCCCCATAGTGACGCCATTAAAATCAAATGGTGAAGTCCGAATCTGTGCGGACTATAAATGCACTCTAAACAAAGACTTGCAGCAACATGCATATCCAGTGCCTGTGGTGAACCACATCCTGGCCTCACTGAAGGGGGGAAAAGTCTTCGCTAAGCTCGATTTAGCTCAGGCCTATCAACAGTTACCTGTTGATGAGGCAACAGCTGAGGCACAAACTATAGTTACTCATAGAGGGGCTTTCAAAGTAAAAAGGCTGCAGTTTGGGGTCAACGTAGCCCCTGGCATTTTCCAAGGGGTGATGGAGCGAACGCTCCGCGGTATTCCTGAGGTCTGCCCCTATTTTGATGATGTCCTCATTGCAGGAGAGTCATCTGGGAACTTGGCTGAACGGCTGAGAGCTGTCTTGCTGTGCTTCCGCCAAGCTGGGCTGAAGTTACAGCAAGACAAATGCAAAATTGGTGTATCATCTACCGAATTTCTAGGATTTCGTATTGATGCTGAAGGCATCCACCCTGCAGAGTCTAAGTTCCAGGCCATTCAACTGGCCCCTAGTCCCCAGTCAAAAGCTGAACTCCAGGCTTTTCTGGGCCTACTTAATTTTTATCATTCCTTTCTCCCCCACAAGGCTGCAGTGGCTGAGCCATTACACTGGCTCTTGGACAAGCAGACTCCATGGACATGGACAAAAGTCCATGAAAAGGCTTTTAAAGAAGTCAAGGCTTTGCTATCCTCCAATGCTGTACTGGCTCACTTCAATGAGCAATTGCCTGTGTGCATAGCATGTGATGCCTCCCCTTATGGAGTAGGAGCAGTGTTAAGTCATCTCAAAGCAGATGGGACTCAGGTCCCTGTGGCCTATTATTCTAGAACCCTCTCATCTGCAGAGCGTAATTACGCGCAGATTTACAGGGAAGCTTTGGCAATAATCTCAGTTATCAAGAAATTTCATGATTTCTTGTATGGCCACCATTTCACGGTCTACACTGACCACAAGCCTTTGCTGGGGTTGTTTACAACCAATAAACAAACCCCTCATATAATATCTCCTAGAATGCTGAGATGGTCAATTTTCTTGGCAGCTTATGATTACACCCTGGTTCACAAACCAGGCACAGAGATGGGCCACGCTGATGGCCTTAGTAGGTTACCTCTAAAGCAAATAGAGGCAGACCCTGCTCCTGCTGTACACATTCTTTCCATTCAGGACTTACCTGAATCTCCCCTCAATGTTAGGGATGTGGCTGCTGAAACTGCCACTGATCACACGCTTGCACGTGTGCTGACATGCGTGTTGTCAGGATGGCCTGACACGTGTCCTGGTATAGAGTTCCAAAGTTTCTGGCGTAGGAAACATGAATTGTCTACATTCAAGGGGTGCATCCTGTGGGGAAGCAAAGTAGTCATCCCGGCCTCATTGAGGACTAGAGTCTTGCTCTCTCTTCATGAGGGACATCCGGGAATTGTGAGGATGAAGACGCTTGCGTGCAGTCATCTTTGGAGGCCTGGACTCGATAAGGACATCGAGGCCCAGGTTCAGGGGTGCCAAGTGTGCCAACAGTCACAGCCTGAGATGCCCCAGGCCCTTGTACATAGGTGGGAGGGGACACTCACTCCATGGTCACGCGTACACATTGACTATGCTGGGCCCTTTCAGGGGCAATTCTTCCTTCTCCTCGTGGATAGCCATTCCAAGTGGCTAGAGGTCATTCCTGTATCCTCCATTGCCAGGACCATCCAGGTGCTCAGAGGAATCTTCGCTTCCCATGGTCTTCCTGATGTTCTTGTATCAGACAATGGTCCCCAATTTACCTCTTCTGAGTTTCAGGCGTTTGTTCAAGCCAACTTGATCCGGCATGCCACGTCTGCTCCTTTTCACCCTGCCACCAATGGTCAGGCTGAACGCATGGTGCATACCACCAAGGACGCATTAAAGAGAATCACTCAAGGACCCTGGCATCACAGGTTAGCTGATTTTCTCCTTGCACACCGCACCACACCTTGCACAGCTACAGGAAAGAGCCCAGCTGAACTCCGCTGGGGTCGCAGACTCATTACGAAGCTGGACAGGCTGCACCCAGACCGGGTCGCTTCACAGGTGTCACAACCGTGGGCACCTAGGAGACTCCAAGTGGGTGACCCGGTTTGGGCCAGAAACTATGGGCATGGGCATCTCTGGGTACCTGCTGTTGTATGTAAGGTCTCTGGGCCACTGTCCTACAAAGTGGCCTTGGAGGATGGTCGTGTGCTTAGACGCCACATAGACCAACTGTGCTGGAGGCTTCCTGGCCACATTTCCGCCCCTGGCTCTGCTCTCGGGGGGGAGGGGGACCCCAATTACAATTGTGGACCACAGTCTCTCCACGAGGGCGCTTATCCAAATATTCCAGATGGGGGTCTTGCCATGGAGGCGGCTCCTGACTCTGGCAGAGGTCCCTGGCTAGGGCCAAATGGCCGTAAATCGGCTACTCAGGGTACTCCTGCTGCTGGTCTTGGGCTCGAGGGACAATGCTTCCAAGAGGAGTCCCAGGGAATTCTGGGGAACTCCACCCCACCAAGGGACTCGGGGAACTCAACCCCTCCAAGAAACTCTGATTTGGGTCTAGTGGATCCAGCCAGTCAGCAGTCAGGGGGAACCCCTGAGTCTTCTGGGCGACAAAGTCCTGGTTTGTTTTGCGCAAACCGGGAGCAGGCACTCCAGGCACCTATTACAAATCCCACACCTAAAGGTACACCTGCACCTAATCTGGCTCTACGGAGATCAGAGCGGGTCAAGGGTCCTCCTAAGTATTTAAATGAATATGTGAGGTCCCTGTCCACTACACAGGAGGGTTATTAGCCCGCACTATATGAAGAAGTAACAACAATTATAGTGCTGCAGTGTAAATATTGTCAAAGAGTGAAAGAACGTGGATACCACGGAAACCTGAAGGCAAATAGGTTGCCAGGAGTAAGGTTGACCGCATAATATGCCAACCAGCCAGCCATGTGTGTGTGATGTTCAACAATATGCATAGTATTGTTTAATCCAAAAGGGGAGGGGTGTTATGTCCTGGGCCTTGCTGAGTCATTCAGCAAGGCTCAGGAAGGCTGCAGAAAGGTTGCAGAGACCCGGACAGACCACGTGTCTGCCCGGGACCCAGACAGGCTGTCTCCAGTCTTGCGCACATGCGCGAGGCGGGAGAATGGCCTGCAATGATTGGCTGTGCATCCCCTTGCACGGGGAGTATAAAAGGGCCTGTTGCCATTGTGTGCTTGCTTCTGTTCTGTGAATGTACATAATAAAAAGATCCTTTGTTGTGAACCTGCCTCGTCTCGATGTCTGCTTTGCTAGAACAGAACAGTGAGAAAAATCAACTAGTGCACGGGTCGGCAACCCGCGGCTCCGGAGCCGCATGCGGCTCTTTGAGGCATCACCTGCGGCTCCGGAGCCTCTGCCGCCATTTTGGGGAGCGCATGCGCACGTGCACGGGCGGGTGCGCATGCGCGAACGGGGGTGCGCGTGCACGTGCGCGAACGGGCGCGCATGCGCGAACGGGCATGCGCGCGTGCGCGGGCGGGCGGGCATGCGCGGGCGGGCGCGCATGCGTGGGCGGGTGCGGCTCCCAGGGTTTTTTTTTTTTAGGGAAACGGGTCCGTGCGGCTCGTTGGATGTTTCGGCTGGCCGACCCATGAACTAGTGGAACGGCTTGCCTTCAGAAGTTGTGGGTGCCTCCTCACTGGAGACTTACAAGAAGAGCCTGGACAGTCATTTGTCTGAAATGGAATAGGGTCTCCTGCTTGTGCAGGGGGTTGGACTAGATGACCTCCCAGGTCCCTTCCAACTCTGTTATTCTATGAATAATTATACCTTAAAGAGTGGGCAGCGTGTATAGAAACAACTTATATCAATAAGTATAACAAGTTAAAAATACTGGATCTGACTGGAAGTATTAATGGCATGCTATGGGATTAAAAAGAAAGCAGTAATTAAAAAAAAACTCTATGAAAACTATATCAAAACTATTACAGAAGCTTCTTCTGCATTTAAGGAAGTGAAACAATTTTCAGCCCTGTCACAGCTCTCAATTTTCAAATTCCTTTCAACTCTTCTTCTGCAGTTTTGGAAAATTCTGTTAAATAGTTTTCAATAAGCAAATCTTCCACTCTCAGACAGCTGAAAATCTGCATGCATACCAAGTGGTCTTTCTGCATGCAGATAAGACTCTAGGGTACGTGTTTGAATTGATGGTAGGTTTGCTTTATAAGTTTACCTTTTAAAAATATTGAAAGCAAAACGGGTTGTTCAGCATAATTCCTACCTTCACTTTGATCACAGAAGAAAACATTCTAGCGTCTTCAGAGACACCTCCTATATAAATCTTTTTTGTGAAGATAGGAGCATGATCATTTTCATCCTGAATCTCAATGAATATCTTTGCAGTATTGCCTAAAAGTAAAAACAAGGGGTTAGCAAAATTAGAATACACTGAATGCCTTAAGTCATAAGCATGTCCCTTCTAGATTCTGTTACAAAAGCTGTAAAGAAAATTGCTGCATATTTACATTTTTTAGGAACCATAAATAATTAGTTCATGTTTTTGTTCTAAAGTTGCTGAAGAAACTAAGTTTATATTTTGCTGCTTCCGTAGCACTTAAACAAAACTGCTTTCTCAAAAAAAACAACACAAGAGTTTGAAAACTCTACAATGAAGGACAAAGTCAAACTCGACTGTCCTTCCTAGCATAGAAATATTGACTATGGATGTGTCAAGAGTTTTGTTTTTCCTTAAGGGCTGCTAATGATTTTTAAAATTTTAATCTTTGTTTTCAATTATTCTTCTTTTCCATTCTTCAGGTAATTCCAAATACAGGTCCCAGCAATTAATTAATAGCATTAAATTCTTGGTTCTAAAGGCTGAAAGAGATGCTTTTTTAAAAAGATTGCTTGTCACCACTATTAATAAATGATATTCTATGCAAGATTTGCCATCAATTTTGCTTGTTACTTCCAATTCTATTCTATTATCCCTGGGATATTGGTTATATAGGTTTTGAATGGCATACTAATAATATTACTCCTACTACTACTACTCCTATTCCTACTACTACTACTACTACTACTACTAATAATAATAATAATAATATAATAAAGTTGGAAGGAACCTTGGAGGTCATCTAATCCAACCCCCTGCTCAGGCAGGAAACTCTATATCGTTTCAGACAAATGGCTGTCCAGTCTCTTCTTAAAAACTTCCAGTGTTGGAGCATTCACAGCTTCTGGAGGCAGGTTGTTCCACTGATTAATTGTTCTAACTGTCAGGAAATTTCTCCTTAGTTCTAGGTTGCTTCTCTCTTTGGTCAGTTTCCATCCATTGCTTCTTGTCCTGCCTTCAGGTGCTTTGGAGAATAGCTTGACTCCCTCTTCTTTGTGGCAACCTCTGAGATATTGGAACACTGCTGTCATGTCACCCCTCATCCTTCTCTTCATTAAACTAGACATACCCAATTCCAGCAACCGTTCCTTATATGTTTTAGCCTCCAGTCCCCATCAGTTTAGCAACATTTGAAGACATTGTCCAACTGCTCTTTCCTACATAGATGCTTCATTTTCTCTCTATCCAGCCTTTGACCAGATCCAACCTATTTCCAAACCAGTCGTCTGTTGATGGCTTCTCCACACTAAATCTCCTCCCATTCCCAAGGTATTGTGCTGATGACTGGTGAGAGCAACAGACAGAATCCTGAGCCTCATTACACAATTTCTTTCCAATCTGTTGGTTTGGAAAGAGTACCAACTATAAATATTAGAAATAAAAAATCAAGCACAACCAAGCAAAAAATCAAAAGCACTCATATCTCTTTTCAGACTTCCTAATAAAATAAATTGGCACATTCTGGAAAACAGTGCAAAGTCAGTTTGCTGGAAGAAATCCCATTTGCCAGCAAAAAATTGTATCCTTGCACAATTGATTCTTTTCCATGACACCTAGTTATGGCTATTTCAAAGAGCCATATGTGGGATGGGTTTATACATAATTGCCACTCTTATTATGTTGGATTATTTGCTTTTTGAGCACTGTGCTGAAAAAAGAGTTCTAAAGCTATAACTAGAATTGAAGCATGCCACTTTTGATATTGGCACTGAAATCAACAATATGTTTTCAAAATATATTGAGAAAGTATAGGTTTACTGCTGAAATATGACATCAAAACATTATATGTTTTGGAGAAAGTCCACATTATACTGCTGAAAGAGTGCATTTTATTATTTTATTTTATTTTATTTTTATTATTTTATTTATATTTTAAACATAATCCTGTATTTTTTAATTTTTACAAGGCCCACCATTTGGCTTCATAGCCTCTTCTCAATGCAACTTTTGATTGTTAAAAAAAAATACAAAATGCAACTCTTGGCCACTCAAAGGTTTCAACAAACAGTTGAAAACAAAGAGAGAAAGAAGAATATGGACCAATATTTTTGCAACTATTAAGACAATCAAAAAATTGGATATAGAAGACTTTATAGAAATTACTGCCGCCTATGTTGTAGAAACAAACAAAAAAAAGTATTGCTTGGATTTGACAAAAATTGTTTTACAAGCTGCACTGCATTTTCATGACGTGGTAACCAAGAACTGATAGTTTACTGCAACACTGAAAATAGCAATGCCTGGATTTTATTCAAGTTTTTGCATTGTAGTTTATATATGTCATTCATCACCTCATTAATTAAAAGATTCAATCCACAATTATGGGTGGATGGGTGGGTGGCATATGATAGCACATCTGTAATGCTAGACATTATATTGCAAGTATACAATTGCAGCATTTGAAATAAGACCTTATTGTACAATTAAATCAACTGGAGAATAAAGAGCAGCTTTAGGGAAAGGCTGGTGCAATCCCACTTTACCATACAGAAATGCCTATTCTGAAGGGACACTATGAAGAAAATATTTAAAATTAGAAATTTAGACCAGCTACTTTTAAACTTAATAAGTCTATATAAGATGTAGGTTTTTAGTTCTAGCTTCAACATTTTAGCTAGAAATTACTGCAGGCCTGTAGCTTAGTTCTGAAATGACAGGACTCATAAAATGTTAGCATTGACAGACTAATTTAAGCAGAAAGGTTAATGTTGTGTCCTGGGCCTTGCTGAGTCAATCAGCAAGGCACAGGAAACCTGCAGGGCAACTGCAGAGACCCGGGCAGACCACGTGTTTGCCCGGGACCGGTTGTATAGACCCGGGCAGCCCATATGTTGCCCAGGACCCAGACAGGCTGTCTCCAGCCTCGTGCGCATGCGCGAGGCGGGAGAATGGCTTGCATTCATTGGTTGAGCCTCCCCTTGCAGGGGAAGTATAAAAGGGCATGTTGCCATTTTCTCCTTTGCTTCTGTTCAGTGCACATGCACAATAAAGAACATCTTTTGCATCAAACTGCCTCGTCTTCATGTCTGTGTTGCGAACAGAACATTGGTGACGAAGGTGGGATCCGCCATTTGGGATCCCGAAGAAACAAAAGTAGGCCTACTCACCTAGGCCAGGAAGAGAAGAGAAGCGTGGCGTCCAGGAGGAGCAGCCGCCGGCCAGCATACATACGCTGGAGGCGGGCTTGGCTTCGTTGGACCCCTTCTCAATTCCTTACAGCGAGAGGCGTGGATGAGGCCATCAAGTAAGAAGATGTCCAAGCTGGGCCGTCTTGGCGAATTCGACATCGCGCATCCTGAACGCTGGAGCTCGTATGCAGCTCGCGTTGAAAATTACTTCAGAGTAAATAAAATCCAGGAAGACGGACTGAAAGTGGCTATCTTGCTTTGTGTCTGTGGGCAAGAGACATTTGAAATAGCTGAGAATCTTGTCGCACTGGCACCATAGGAATCAATCGCATATGCCGATTTGAAAAAGATGCTGCAAGAACACTTCGAGCCCAAGCTCTCGATCATAGCATGGAGGCATCAATTCGAGCAAAGGGACCAGCGGCCCGGCGAATCAGCTGCGGATTTCATCAACATCACCTTTCAAGACACCCTTCGAGAAATCGCAGCAGAAGAAGCAGCCGGAGGCGCGGTGAAGGCCTTGCGGTCTACGAAGAGTCATTCAGTGACCGTCCCGATCCACCGGGAGGCCGCGCATGAGGCCTCTGGAGAAGACTCCGAGGAGGAAGAGGTGGACAAGATCCAGCCATCGGCGGAGAGATGACTGCCGGGTCGGAGAGGGCCACCGCCTGCATCCCTTCGATGTTTCGGCTGTGGGGGTCGCCACAGGAGGGCCGACTGCCGATTTCGATCTGCCGTCTGTCGAGCGTGCGGAAGGCAAGGCCACATAGCATCGGCCTGCATGGGCCATCCAAAGAACAGGTCCCCAGAATTGCCTCTGAAAGGTACCAAGGTCCCCAGCCAAAATAGGGTGGGTTTTTGCGCGTCCCGGAGGGGGGTGTTCAAGACAGGAACGCATAGGCCCCTTAAGAAAAAGCTCCGCATAGATGTGAAGTTGCAGGGAGTTCCCCTGGCTATGGAGCTGGATACAGGCTCCGCGCTGTCTATTATTTCAGTGGACACGTTCAATAAGATTTGTTTCCAGAGTGGCTCAAGAGTTAAGCTCAGGCCTTCCAACCTTGTCCTTACTGATTTCCAAAACACGCGAGTAAGCGTGAAAGGGGAAGCCACGCTCAGAGTGCAGCGAAAAGGCTTCAATGGTTTATTGGATGTAGTAGTTGTTGGGGGTGACAGAACGAGTCTCATAGGACTCGATTGGTTCGAGGCACTTGGGATCCAAGTGACTGGTCTGAACCAGCTGCAAACAGCTAGCCTTACAGGAGTATGTGAGGAGTTTGCAGATGTGTTCAGCTCAGAACTTGGATCGTACAAGGGGCCTCCCATTGCATTAAAATTGGATCCAGGCATTACACCCATAAGGGTCAAGCCAAGGAGGGTGCCTTTTGCCTTAAAGAGCAAAATTGATGCCGAGTTGGACAAGTTGCTCCAACAAGGCATTCTGGAACCTGTGGACTCTAGTCCATGGGAAACCCCCATAGTAACTCCCTTAAAATCCAATGGGGAAGTCCGCATCTGTGCGGACTATAAATGCACGTTGAATAAGGCTCTGCAGCAGCATGCTTATCCTGTGCCCGTGGTGAGCCACATTCTGGCCTCACTGAAAGGAGGGAAGTACTTTGCCAAGCTTGATTTGGCTCAAGCATATCAACAGTTGCCTGTTGATGAGGCGACTGCTGAAGCCCAAACCATAGTCACGCACAGAGGTGCGTTCAAAGTAAAGAGGCTGCAGTTTGGGGTCAATGTAGCCCCTGGCATTTTCCAAGGGGTGATGGAGTGAACGCTCAGAGGGATTCCCGGGGTCTGCCCCTATTTTGATGACATCCTCATTGCAGGAGAATCATCAGGAAACTTAGCCGAAAGGCTGAGGGCTGTTTTGCTGCATTTCCGCCAAGCTGGACTGAAGCTACAGCAGGACAAGTGTAAAATCGGTGTGTCGTCCACCGAGTTCTTGGGGTTCCGCATTGATGCAGATGGCATCCACCCTGCAGAGTCCAAATTCAAGGCCATCCAACTGGCCCCTAGTCCCCAGTCAAAAACTGAGCTTCAGGCTTTTTTGGGCCTTTTGAACTTTTACCATTCTTTTCTCCCAAACAAAGCTGCTGTGGCTGAGCCACTTCACAGGCTCTTAGACAAACAGGCTCCATGGGCATGGACAAAAGTCCATGAGGAGGCCTTCACAAAGATCAAAGCCTTATTATCCTCAAATGCTGTACTGGCTCACTTCAATGAGCAATTGCCAGTGTGCATCGCATGTGATGCTTCCCCTTATGGGGTAGGAGCAGTGCTAAGCCATCTCAAGGAAGATGGAACACAGGTCCCTGTGGCCTATTATTCAAGGACCCTCTCATCTGCAGAGCAAAATTACGCACAGATTGACAGGGAAGCCTTGGCAATAATCTCAGGCATCAAGAAATTTCATGATTTCTTGTATGGACGCCATTTCACGGTCTATACTGACCACCAGCCTTTGCTAGGGTTGTTCACAACCAACAAACAAACTCCCCAGATAATATCTCCTAGAATGCTGAGATGGTCTATCTTCTTAGCAGCTTATGATTACACACTGGTTCACAAACCAGGTATTGAGATGGGCCATGCAGATGGCCTAAGCAGGTTACCTCTTAACCAAATAGAGGCAGACCCTGCCCCTGCTGTACATATTCTGTCTATTCAGGACTTACCAGAATCTCCCCTCAATGCTAGGGATGTGACTGCAGAAACTGCCACTGATCACACGCTTGCACGCGTGCTGACATGTGTGTTGTCAGGATGGCCTGACATGTGTCCTGGTACTGATTTCCAGAGTTTCTGGCGCAGGAAGCACGAATTGTCCACATTCAAGGGGTACATCCTGAGGGTCTTGCTCTCTCTTCATGAGGGACATCTGGGAATAGTAAAGATGAAGGCACTTGCGCGCAGCCATCTGTGGTGGCCTGGCCTCGATAAGGACATCGAGGCCCAGGTTCAGAGCTGTCAAGTGTGCCAGCAATCACGGCCAGAAATGCCCCAGGCCCCTGTACATAGGTGGGAGGAGACACTCACTCCTTGGTCACGTGTCCATATAGATTATGCTGGGCCCTTTCAGGGGCAATTCTTCCTCCTCCTTGTGGATAGCCATTCCAAGTGGCTAGAGGTCGTTCCTGTGTCCTCTACTACTACTGCCAGGACCATCCAGGTGCTCAGAGGAATCTTCGCGTCACATGGCCTTCCTGATGTTTTAGTTTCAGACAATGGTCCACAATTTACCTCTTCTGAGTTTCAGGTATTTCTACAAGCCAACATGATCCGGCATGCCACATCTGCTCCTTTTCATCCTGCCACCAACGGTCAGGCTGAATGCATGGTGCGCACCATGAAAGACGCCTTAAAGAGAATCACTCAAGGACCCTGGCATCACAGGTTAGCTGATTTTCTTCTCACACACCGCACCACACCATGAACAGCTACTGGAAAGAGCCCAGCTGAACTCCACTGGGGTCGCAGAGTTATCACAAAGCTGTGATCTGGTTTGGACCAGAAACTATGGGCAGGGGCATCTCTGGGTACCTGCTGTAATCTCTAAGGTCTCTGGGCCTCTGTCATATGAAGTGGTCTTGGATGATGGGCGTGTCCTCCGGTGCCACAAAGACCAGCTGCGTTGGCGGCTGCCAGGCCGGCATTCCTTCCCTGACTCCGCTCTCGAGGGGGAGGAGGACCCCAATTACAATTGTGGATCACAGTCTCTCCAAGCAGGGGGGTCATCAAATGCCCCAGAGGAGGGTTTTGCCACGGAGGCGGATCCTGACTCTGGCATAGAGGCAGAGGGGTCTGCCATGGAGGCGGCTCCTGACTCTGGCAGAGGTCCCTGGTTTAGGGTAAATGGCCATAAATCGGCTACTCAGGGCACCCCTGTTGCTGGCCTTGGGCCTGAGGGACATTGCTCCCGAGGGGAGTTCCAAGGGAACTCGGGGAACTCGACCCCACCAAGGAAATCTGGTTTGGGTTTAGCGGATCCAGCCAGTCAGCAGTTAGGGGGAACCCCTGAGTCTTCTGGGTGACAAAGTCCTGGTTTGTTGTGCGCAGACCGGGAGCCAGCACTCCAGGCACCCAATTTAATTCCCCCAAATGTCATCACACCCGGCCCTACCATGGATCCGCAAAGATCGGGGCGGATTACGGCCCCGCCTAAATATTTGCAGGAGTTTGTGCGGTCCCTTGAGGGCGATTGTTGTCGAAAAGTGAAAGACCATGGATTAACTTGAATCCCCAGTGGGACCAGGTTACAAAAGGGTACGGGGAATAGCCAGGGTGCATTTGGACTAAATGTCACGTGGTACTGGTTATTGGCAGGGACGGTATCGTCCAAGCCAAGGGGGGAGGGGTGTTGTGTCCTGGGCCTTGCTGAGTCAATCAGCAAGGCACAGGCAACCTGCAAAGCAACTGTAGAGACCCGGGCAGACCACGTGTTTGCCCGGGACCGGTTGTATAGACCTGGGCAGCCCATATGTTGCCTGGGACCCAGACAGGCTGTCTCCAGCCTCGTGCGCATGCGCGAGGTGGGAGAATGGCTTGCATTCATTGGTTGAGCCTCCCCTTGCAGGGGAAGTATAAAAGGGCATGTTGCCATTTTCTCCTTTGCTTCTGTTCAGTGCACATGCACAATAAAGAACATCTTTTGCATCAAACTGCCTCGTCTTCATGTCTGTGTTGCGAACAGAACAGTTAAGTGAAATGTTTTCTGGAAAATATAATTTTTCACAATCTATATGTACTGTGAATTAAGATTTCTTTAATACTTCAATAATACTTCAAGCTCAGAGAATTTTTCAGGGAACGGAATGCATTCCTAAGCATGTTTCCAAAATAATTACTGTGTGTACCTGTTATGTCCTGGGCCTTGCTGAGTCATTCAGCAAGGCTCAGGAAGGCTGCAGAAAGGTTGCAGAGACCCGGACAGACCACGTGTCTGCCCGGGACCCAGACAGGCTGTCTCCGGCCTTGCGTGCATGCGCAAGGCGGGAGAACGGCCTGCAATGATTGGCTGTGTATCCCCTTGCAAGGGGAGTATAAAAGGCAAGTGGCCATTGTGTTCTTGCTTCTGTTCTGTGAATGTACTTAATAAAGAGATCCTTTGTTGTGAACCTGCCTCGTCTCGATGTCTGCTTTGCGAGAACAGAACATTGACGATGAAGGTGGGATTCGCCGAAAAGGAAGCCATAAAAGAAGCTAGGCCAACTCACCTGAAGGCCTGAAGCGAAGAGAAGCGCGGCATCCAGGAGAAGCAACCGCCTGCCAGTACGAAGACGCTGGAGGTGGGCTTGGCTTCGTGGGACCCCTTCTCCTTCCTTGCGGCGAGAGACGTCAACAGTAACAATCAGTAACAATGATGTCCAAGCTGGGCTGTCTTGTCGAGTTCGATACTTCGCACCCAGAACGATGGAGCTCTTACATAGCTCGCGTCGAGAACTACTTCAGGGTGAATAAAATCCAAGAAGACGAATTGAAAGCTGCTACTTTGCTGTGTGTCTGTGGGCAAGAGACTTTTTACATTGCCGAAAACCTTGTAGCCCCAGCACCACTGGAATCAATCGCCTATTCCAATCTAAAGAAAATGCTGCGTGAGCATTTTGAGCCCAAGCTATCTGTAATAGCTTGGAGGCACCAATTCGAGCAGTGAGATCAGTGGCCGGGAGAATCAGCTATGGACTTCGTCGCCGCTCTGAGGCAAGCTGCTAGGCCATGTGCGTTCCAAGACTTGGAAGAGAGGCTCCGAGATCGTCTTCTCTGCGGATTTCGAAGCCGTGAGATGCAACAAAAGTTGTTTGCTAGAGCTGATGTTTCCTTCCAAGATACCCTGAGAGAAGTTGCAGCTGAAGAAGCAGCCGGCGGCACGGTGAAGGCCTTGCGGTCGACCAAGAACCCTCCAGCAGCAGTTCCCGTCCATCAGGAGGTTGTGCGAGAGGCATCCGGAGAAGAATCCGAGGAAGAAGAGGTGGACAGACTTCAACCATCAGCGGAGAGAAGACTGCCAGAACGCAGAGGACAAACGCCTGCATCCCTTCGGTGTTTCGGCTGTGGGGGTCGCCACAGGAGAGCCGACTGCCATTTTCGTTGTGCTGTTCGCCGGGCATGTGGCAGGCAAGGCCACATCACATCCGCCTGCATGGGTCGCCAGAAAAACAGGTTCCCTGATGAATTGCCTCTGAAAGGTACCAAGGTCCCCAGCCAACACAGGGTGGGTTTCTGCGCATCCCGCAGGGGGGTATTCAAGACTTGGGTTCACCGGCCCCTTAAGAAAAAGCTGCGCATTGATGTAAAATTGCAGGGAGTTCCCCTGGCCATGGAGCTGGACACAGGGTCCGCTCTTTCTAATATTTCTGCAGACACCTTTAATAAGGTTTGTTCCAGGAGTGGCTCACGAGTCAAACTCAGGCCCTCCAATCTCATTCTCACTGACTTCCAGAATTCACGAGTTAGTGTGAAGGGGAGGCCATGCTTAGAGTACAGCATAAGGAATTTGATGAGTTGTTAGATGTGGTGGTAGTTGGGGGTGATCGCATGAGTTTTATAGGACTCAATTGGTTCGAGGCACTTGGGATCCAAGTGACTGGTCTTAACCATCTGCAAACTGCCAGCCTTGCAGGAGTCTGTAAGGAGTTTGCTGATGTGTTCAGCCCAGAGCTTGGCTCATACAAGGGGCCTCCCATTGTTTTAAAATTAGATCCAGCCATCACACCCATCAGGGTTAAACCAAGAAGGGTGCCTTTTGCCCTCAAATGTAAAATAGATGCTGAATTGGACAAACTGCTCCAACAAGGCATTCTAGAACCTGTGGATTCTAGTCCATGGGAAACACCCATAGTGACGCCATTAAAATCAAATGGTGAAGTCCGAATCTGTGCGGACTATACACTCTAAACAAAGCCTTGCAGCAGCATGCATATCCAGTGCCTGTGGTGAGCCACATCCTGGCCTCACTGAAGGGGGGAAAAGTCTTTGCTAAGCTTGATTTAACTCAGGCCTACCAACAGTTACCTGTTGACGAAGCAACAGCTGAGGCCCAGACTATAGTTACTCACAGAAGGTCTTTCAAAGTAAAAAGGCTGCAATTTGGGGTCAACGTAGCCCCTGGCATATTCCAAGGGGTGATGGAGCGAACGCTCCGTGGTATTCCTGGGGTCTGCCCCTATTTTGATGATGTCCTCATTGCAGGAGAGTCATCTGGAAACTTGGCTGAAAGGCTGAGAGCTGTCTTGCTGCGTTTCCGCCAAGCTGGGCTGAAGTTATAGCAAGACAAATGTAAGATTGGTGTAACATCTACCGAATTTCTAGGGTTTCGTATTGATGCTGAAGGCATCCACCCTGCAGAGTCTAAGTTCCAGGCCATTCAACTGGCCCCAAGTCCCCAGTCAAAAGCTGAACTCCAGGCTTTTCTGGGCCTACTTAATTTTTACCATTCATTTCTCCCCCACAAGGCTGCAGTGGCTGAGCCGTTACACCGGCTCTTGGAGAAGCAGACTCCATGGACATGGACAAAGGTCCATGAAAAGGCTTTCAAAGAACCCAAGGCTTTACTATCCTCAAATGCAGTACTGGCGCATTTCAATGAGGAATTCCCTGTGTGCATTGCATGTGATGCCTCCCCTTAGGGGGTAGGAGCAGTGCTAAGTCATCTTAAGGCTGACGGGACTCAGGTCCCTGTGGCCTATTACTCTAGAACTCTCTCATCTGCAGAGCGTAATTACGCGCAGATTGACAGAGAAGCCTTGGCAATAATCTCAGGCATCAAGCAAACACAATGGGGTATTATCTCCATGGCTGCTACAAACAAAGGAATAAGTCATATGGTGCTATTACTTGGCAACTATATTGTGAAGAGCAGTTCAATAATTTTTAATTCTGTGTCATATACAGTAATGAAAATTGCTCTGATTTATGATATCAAACTCTTAAAACATTTCTTCCTCTTAGATATGGATTATATGGATACTTTCAAATATCTATTCGATTAATCTTCACTGACATTTAATTAACATTTTTCATTTTGCATCATCATTTCATTCTTATATGAATGTTGGTTTTATTGGTTTTTGCATAGCCACGAGTCATTCAGTATTTAATTCTAGCCTTCTAAGAAGGTTGTAAAGAGTAGCTGACCATAATAAAACATCTGCATGCCAATACAGTAATATAGGCTTGCTCTCCAGTGCATGTTAAAATCCCATATCTTGTTCCTTTAGGTACATAGGGAAAAAAGAATATTGCAGGAGAGAATATTAATATTATGAATACCAACAAAGCATTATGCAAAAACCCCAAAACATATACTAAACCCCATAGCTTCCAACTGATTCTAATAGAAAAAAAGGAGCAATATAGGAATATAGTAGCAAATTGAATAAAAAATCCTAATCAAATTATTAATTGTACAAGAGACATAATTTAACAAAACTTTGATGTTTTAAATATCAGACTTTGGCTTTAGTATAGGGGTGTTAATTTATTATATCTACAAATCATGAAAAAAATTAACACTCCAATCAAAACTGCACATTTCCTATATTGTGCTTTCAGCTCTCAAAATTTTGATTAGTATCTAGAGATGCCCTTTCTGTTAATGGAAGACCTGTTCATCAAAAGCTATTTTTGACTTAATGAAAAATGTGACATGAAAAAAAAACAATTCCAAATTCAATGAACATCTGTTTGCAAAAACATTATTCCATTAGATTTTAGTGGCACTTTGGTCTCTGTATGCCACAGCATGCATGTTCTTTATTTCACAAAGGAACTAAAAAAAAAAAATCTACCAGATTTTTGTACTGCTCACCAGGAGATATTTAAAGTACTTAGAGATTCATAGAATCAATTGTCAGGAAGAGACCTTGGAGGTTTTCTAGTCCAGGTCAAAGAAGGGAGGGTTCTGAAACACCAAAGTTGAGGACACAGCTGACAAGGTAGGCAGTTATATAGATAGGAAATAGCTAAAATACAAGAGTCAGCTCATTAAAGAGTGCCAACTACAGACTAAGATAACAGGATAACAGAGTTGGAAGGGACCTTGGAGGTCTTCTAGTCCTATTCCATTTCAGACAAATGGTTGCCCAATTTCTTCTTTAAAATCTCCAGTGTTTGAGCATCCACAACTTCCATAGGCAAGTCAGTCTACTGATTAATTATTCTGTCAGGAAATTTCTCCTTAGTTCTAGGTTGCTTCTCTCCTTGATTAATTTCCACCCAGTGCTTCTTGTCCTACCCTCAGATGCTTTGGAGAATAGGTTGATCCCCTCTTCTTTATGACAACCCCTTAGATCGGGGGTTCCCAACCAGGGGTGCTCGCATCCCCTGAGGGTGCAAGATGATATTCCAGGGGGTGTGAAAACTTGGGTGTTCAAAATTATAGTGTATATGCATAATTCGTTGCCGTTACTTCAAACTTTTGTAAGGGGTGCAAGATTATATCAGAAGCGTTCTAGGGGTGCGGGGTATAGAAAAGGTTGGGAACCACTGCCTCCTAGTCCACTCCTAGATATTTTTATGCCAATACAAAAAGTATGGGAAACAAACAAGAAGATCTGGAAATCCTAGCCCAGGAATATAAATATAATGTCATAGATATTACTGAACATGGTGGAATGATACAGATGTGTGGGCACAGTGCTGGAAGGCTACAACTTATATCTATTAAAATAGGCTTAATGAAAAGGGAGGGGTATTTCATTGCAGAGGAGGAAAATATGTAAATTGATAGTTCTTAACATGGCAGCCCTCTTGAGCGACAGAAGTAAACGGAAAGAGAAATAAAATTGACACACTTGTATGAGTTTAATATAAATCTACAGGACAAGCTGAATAGGAGGATGAAGAGCATCAAAAAAGCAGAGAGTCCGGACCACAGAAAATAATTATCCTGCTCTTCTCTGTCATGGTCAGGCCTTGCTTGAGTATTGCATTCAGTTCTGCACAGTTTAAAACAAAACATTGATAAGCCCAGAAAAAGACTACCAAGGTGATGAAAGGACTAAAAATCAAGTTGTATCAGGAACAGTTAAATAACTTAAGTATGTTTAGTGTACAGTAGAGAAGGATGAGGGGTAACATGATAGCTATCTTCAATTTTCCAAAAAACTCACATTGTAGAAGATTTATTCTTATTTGTTCCAGAGGGTAAAATTAGAGCTAACTGGATTGAACTTCAAGGATACAGATACAGATTAGACATTAGGAAAAATATATTGACAGTAAGCGCTGTCAATCAGTGAAAACTTTTACTTATTAACTGGTTTCTTCCCCTTCCCTGGAGATTTTCAAACAGAGGCTGGACAATCATTTGTTGGATAAGGTGAAGTGAATCCTGCAGTGTGCAAAGGGTTGCACTGATGATCTCTTAGGTCCTTTCCAACTGTATGATTCTACACTCTGAGAGAAGATTTCCTATAACCTTCACATAAAAATATACAGTTCACTTTGAATTGTTTTATATTCAAGCAATGTACCATTAATAAAAATCTTCATTTTACATCATGCTTTTAGCACATGCATTATACATGCATATATTCTCCCATCCTAAAACATGTTTAAACTCAAGCTAGGCACACTATAATTATCACATTATGTTGCATTGAAACTGAAACTGAGGGAACAATTTTTTAAAGCTATGAAATTTGAAACTAAAAAAAAGAAGACATAATGCTACACCTGGTTTGACCTTACCTTAGTACAGTGATGGCGAACCTTTTAGAGACTGAGTGCCCAAACTGCAACCCAAAACCCACTTATGCATCGTCGAGTGCTGGGTGGGTGTGGCCTATTGGCTGGGTGTGGCCAATTGGGTGGGCATGGCCAATTGGGTGGGCGTGGCTGTGGTGGTAACGGCAGACAGGGTGGGACTAAAAAGTTCAATCAATCAACTCCAGCTTTGCAAGATCTTTTTTTTCCCCACAAGAAGTTGAAATTGACTGATTGAACCTTTTTTTTTTTTTGCACACGGCGGCAGAGGCCTAAAGCGAAAAGGTTTTATAAAACCCAGCTGAAGGCCTAGGACTGGGCGACAGCACGCGTGCCCACAGAGAGGGCTCTGAGTGCCGCCTCTGGCACCCGTGCCATAGGTTCGCCACCATTGCCTTAGTACATGCTGGCTGCCTTTAAAAATTGCCTAACAAATATAGTTTTGGATATTAATGGGCCTCTTGTAATGTTCTCATAATCTCCCTCTCTTTTTCAAATTTATTTTATCGCTCTCAGCTTTGTGACCTCCCCCTTGACTTGCAATGAGACTATTTATTTTATTTTATTTTTAATTAATTTTTCTCCAGGAACCAAAACTTCCTAAACAAGAAATATAATTCTAGTTAAACTTATGTAATAAAATCAAATAAATACAAAACTAGGCAGGAACAAGGCTGTTCTCCAAACCTAAAACAATATGAACAATATAGGATTAGAATGCATTTAAATATTATTTAAAAGCCTGGGAAAATAAAAAATATCTGCTGCCACAAGGATGCTAATATGGGTACCAGAAGACCAGATCTCACTATTTTCATAAACAGGGTGTTCACTACAGGAAATATTCCCTTCTCTTGCTCAGAACCACCTCAATGACTTTGATGGCAGGACCTTGGGGAGGGTCTCATTTTAAGATCTTAAGGTCCAGGTAGGTGCATACAGGAGAAGGTGCTCCTTTAGGTAATCTGCTCTGAAGCTGGTGAGGGTTTCAGTAGACCAGCAGCTAGACTGCATGGCAAAGTACCAGCATAATATAAGGAGCCCTGATAGTGATTAGAGTGCAGTATTGCAAGCAAGCTCTGCCCACAGCTTAGAGTTTGATCCTGATGGACTCAAGATTGATTCAGCCTTCCATCCTTCCTAGGTCAGTAAAATGAGGGCACAGATTGTTGGGGGCAATATGCTGACACTGTAAAGCATCCAGAGAGTGCTGTAAAACAGGGGTCCCCAACCCCCGGTCCGCGGACCGGCACCGGGCTGTGGCACACCAGCAACTGGACCACGCAAACAAGTGAAGCCCCCTCTGCTGGATGCAGGCAGCACACAAAACCACACCCCCTCTGGTCCGCGGAAAAACCATTCTCCACAGAACTGGTCCCTGGTGCCCAAAAGGTTGGGGGCCTCTGCTGTAAAACACTATGGGGTGGTATATAACCCTAAGTACTGTAGCAATTGCTATAATATGATTATATGAGCTGACCTCAGTAAACTTTATTTTGAACCAAGTAAAGATTCCAGTCTTCCAAGGCAGCAACACAAGCAATCCATTGCAATAATCCAGGGGGGAGTTACTGGAGTATGAAAAACTGTGACAAGGTTGTCTCTGTCCAGGAAAGGGTACAGTTGATAAATGAACTGGAATTAATGAAAGGCATTCAGTACCGACAAGGCCGACTGGGTCTCTAGTGACACTATGCAATGGACTGTGAAAATAACCTTGAGGAAACAGGAGTAACAACCCCAACCAAGACAATGGTCAGATTAAAAAAAAAATCAAAGTCCAAAGCAGAAATGTGAGGTGCTTGCAAAGAATCAGTTACTGTAACTGTTATGTCCTGGGACTGCTGAATGACTCAGCAGGCTCAGGAGGCTGCAGAAGGCCCGGGCAATCCACATGGTTGCCCGGGACCAGACAGGCTGTCTCCAGCCTTGTGCGCATGTGCAAGGCGGGAGACTAGCCTTGCATTGATTGGTGGATGCTGTCCCTTGCAAGGGGCTATAAAAGGCCATGGTGCCATTTTGTTTTCTGTTCTGTTCGTGATCTCAATAAAGACTTGTGTTTGTTACTCCTGCCTCGCCTCAATGTCTCTTCGGCTGAAACAGAACATTGGCGATGAAGGTGGGATCCGCTGCAAGAAGAAGCAGGAGAAGCTAGGCTGACTTACCAAAGAAGGCCTGAAGCGCTGAGAAGTTCGGCATCCGGTGGAAGCGATTGCCTGCCAGTACGAAGACGCTGGAGGTGAGCTCGGCTTCAAGGGACCCCTTCTCATTCCTTGCAGCGAGAGGCATCGAAGAGGTTACAGGCTGTAAAGATGTCAAAGCTGGTCCATTTGTCAGATTTTGACACATCTCACCCTGAGCACTGGAGTTCTTACGTGGCTCGGGTAGAGAATTACTTTAGAGTTAATAAGATCCAGGAAGATGGCCTCAAAGCTGCTACATTGCTGTGTGTCTGTGGGCAACAGACTTTTGACATTGCAGAGAATCTTGTAGCCCCAGCACCATTGGAATCAATTGCATACACCGATTTGAAGAGGATGCTGCATGGGCATTTCGAACCCAAGCTATCAGTAATTGCTTGGAGGCATGCATTTGAGCAGAGAGATCAAAGGCCTGGTGAGTCTGCCGTGGACTTTGTTGCTGCCTTAAGACAAGCAGCTAGGCAGTGTGCTTTCACGGATCTGGAAGAGAGACTACGGGATTGTTTGGTTTGCGGACTGCGAAGTCATGAGCTACAACAGAAACTTTTTGCAAAGGAAGATGTATCATTCCAAGATGCTCTGAGAGAGATTGCAGCTGAAGAAGCAGCAGGCGGCGCTGTGAAGGCCCTGCGGCTCGCCAGGAACCCCCCAGCGGCGGTCTCAATCCATCAAGATGTTGCTCTAGAGGCATACGAATCGGATCTGGAGGAAGAGGTGGACAGGCTTTAACAGGCTGAAGTGAAGAAGCCTCAAGGGCACAAAGAAAGAGCGGCAGCATCCCTTTGGTGTTTTGGCTGTGGAGGACGCCACAAGCGAGCTGATTGCCAGTTTCGCTCCGCTACCTGCCGGGCATATGGCAGGCAAGGCCACATTGCATCCATCTCTTTGGGTCGCCAGAAGGAACGGTCTAAGTAGAATTGCCTCTGAAAGGTACCAAGATCCCCAGCCAAAATAGGGTGGGCTTCTGCGTGTCCCGTAGGGGCATTTTCAAAACTGGGGTTCACAGGCCTCTAAAAAAGAAACTTTGCCTTGACGTGAAGTTGCAAGGGGTTCCCTTGTCGATGGAGCTGGACACCGGGTCCGCTCTATCAATCATCTCCTTAGACACCTTTAATAAGGTTTTCCACAGAAGTGGCCTTCGAGTCAAACTCAGGCCTTCAAATTTAATCCTCACTGACTTTCAAAATTCGAGGGTCAGCGTGAAGGGGGAGGCAACAGTCAGAGTGCAGCGTAAGAGTTTCCAAGGACTGCTAGACGTGGTGGTAGTTGGGGGTGATCGCACAAGTCTTATAGGACTCAATTGGTTCGAGGCCCTTGGGATCCAAGTGACTGGGCTGCACAATCTGCAAACGTCAGGCCTTGCAGATGTTTGCAAGGAGTTTGCAGATGTGTTCAGTGCAGGGCTTGGTTTGTACAAGAGGCCTCCCATTGCCTTACATTTGGACCCAGCCATCACACCCATTAGAATCAAGCCCAGAAGGGTACCTTTTGCCTTGAAAAGCAAAATAGATACAGAGCTGGACAAGCTGATCCAGCAAGGCATTTTAGAACCTGTGGACTCTAGTCCATGGGAAACCCCTATAGTCACGCCACTGAAACCCAATGGAGAGGTCCGGATTTGTGCGGACTATAAATGTACACTTAATAGAGCATTGCAGCAGCATGCCTATCTGGTGCCAGTGGTGAGCCACATTTTGGCCTCCCTCAAGGGGGGGCGGATCTTTGCAAAGTTGGATTTGGCTCAGGCCTATCAACAGTTACCTGTTGATGAGGCAACGGCTGAGGCCCAAACAATTGTGACGCACCGAGGAGCCTTTAAGGTAAAAAGGCTGCAGTTTGGGGTTAATGTAGCCCCTGGCATATTCCAAAGTGTGATGGAGCGAATGCTCCGTGGTATTCTGGGGGTCTGTCCCTATTTTGATGATGTCCTCATCGCTGGGGAGTCATCTGTGAACTTAGCTGAAAGGCTGAGAGCTGTTTTGCTGCGTTTCCGCCAAGCAGGGCTGAAGCTGAAGCAAAACAAGTGTAAAATTGGAGTCACCTCCACTGAGTTCTTGGGATTCCGTATCGATGCTGAAGGCATCCATCCTTCGGAATCCAAGCTTCAAGCGATTCAGCAGGCCTCAAGCTCCCAGTCGAAGAGTGAGCTTCAAGCCTTCCTGGGGCTATTAAATTTTTACCATTCATTCCTTCCCCACAAGGCTGCAGTGACTGAGCCGTTAAACCGGCTCTTGGACAAACAGGCTCCATGGAAATGGACGGAGGTCCATGAAAGGAGTTTCACAGAGGTCAAGGCCTTGCTCTCTTCAAATGTGGTATTAGCCCATTTTAATGAGCAATTGCCTGTGTGCATAGCCTGTGATGCATTCCCTTATGGGGTTGGGGCTGTGCTGAGCCATCTCAAGGCTGATGGGACACAAGTCCCTGTGGCCTACTACTCTAGGACTCTCTCATCTGCAGAGCGTAATTATGCACAGATTGATAGGGAAGCTTTGGCAATTGTGGCTGGAATAAAGAAATTCCACGATTTCTTGTATGGCCGCCATTTCACGGTTTACACAGACCATAAACCTTTGCTGGGTTTGTTTACAACAACAAAACAAACCCCACACATTATATCTCCTAGAATGCTGAGATGGTCTATTTTCTTATCAGCATATGACTACACTCTGCTTCACAAACCAGGTAAAGAAATGGGCCATGCAGATGGTCTCAGCAGATTACCTTTAGAGGCAGATCCTGCTCCTGCTCTTCACATTCTTTCCATTCAGGAATTGCCTGAATCTCCCCTCAATGCTAGGGACGTGGCTGCAGAAACTGCCACTGATCACACACTTACACGCGTGCTGACATGGGTGTTGTCAGGATGGCCTGACATGTGCCCGGGTGCAGAATTCCAAGGGTTCTGGCAAAGGAAGCACGAGCTTTCTACTTTCAAGGGGTGTCTCCTGTGGGATAGCAGGGTAGTCATCCCGGCCTCATTGAGGACTAGAGTCTTGCTCTCTCTGCATGAGGGACATCCGGGAATAGTCCGGATGAAGGCGCTAGCATGTAGCCACCTCTGGTGGCCTGGGCTCGATAAAGAGATCGAGGCCCAGGTGCATGGGTGCCAAGTCTGCCAACAGTCAATGCCAGAAATGCCCCAGGCCCCTGTACATAGGTGGGAGGAGACACATACACCATGGTCGAGGGTACACATCGACTACGCTGGGCCCTTTCAGGGGCAATTCTTCCTTCTCCTCGTGGACAGCCATTCCAAGTGGCTAGAGGTTGTTCCTGTCTCCTCCACTACTACTGCCAGGACCATCCAGGTACTGAGAGGCATCTTCGCCTCACATGGTCTTCCAGATGTCCTTGTCTCAGACAACGGGCCCCAATTCACATCTTCTGAGTTTCAGGGTTTCCTTCAAGCCAACATGATCCAGCATGCCACATCTGCACCGTTTCATCCAGCTTCCAACGGTCAAGCTGAGCGTATGGTGCGTACTACCAAAGATGCTTTAAAGAGAATCACTCATGGAAACTGGCATCACAGGTTAGCTGACTTTCTTCTTTGTCACCACACTACACCTTGCACTGCCACTGGGAAAAGCCCAGCTGAACTCCGCTGGGGTCACAGACTCATTACTAAGCTGGACAGGTTGCACCCTGACTGGGTGGCTTCACAAGTGTTACAACCACGGGCACCTAGGAGACTACAGGTGGTCTGGGCAAGGAACTATGGACCTGGACATCTCTGGGTGACAGCAGTGGTATGCATGGTCTCTGGGCCACTGTCATACGAAGTGGCCTTGGATGATGGTCGTGTGATCAGACGTCACATTGACCAACTGCGCTGGAGGTTGTCCAGCCACTCTTCCGCCCCTGGCTCTGCTCTGGGGGGGGAGGGGGACCACAATTACGATTGTGGACCACAGTCTCTCCGCCAAGGTGGACTTTCAAATGTTCCTGCACATGTTCCTGAAGGGGGTTTTGCCATGGAGGCGGCTCCTGACTCTGGCACAGGCACCGGGTCTTTGGGACATGGCAGTCAATCAGTTCCTCAGGCCACTCCAGCTGCTGGTCTTGGGCTCGAAGGGCAGTGTTCCCAAGAGGGGTCCATTGTGGATTTGGGGAATTCCACCCCACCACTGGAGTTGGGGAATTCCACTCCACCAAAGAACTCTGGTTTGGGTTTAGCTGATCCAGCCAGTCAGCAGTCTGGAGGGTTGCCTGGGTCTTGGGGGCATCAAAGTCCTGGCTTGCCTAGCCCAACAGGAGAGGTGGCACGCCAGGCACCAACACCGGCTCCAAGAAGGTCAGAGAGGGCCAAAGGTCCACCCAAGCATCTAAAGGACTATGTGAGGTTCCTGTCAAGTATTAGGAAGGCTTACTAGTTCTCTAGAACTCTGGACATTCATAAAAGGGTGTTCTATTGATAACCTGAAACAATATGAGGTATAAGGGTCTGCCTGTGTGCAGGCATAATTGTGTTAGAATTAATAACATGATAATTGAACAAAAAACATGTATATGTAGGTTGCTTTAAAACTATAAGTATTCACTTATTGTTTTATTCAAGGGGGGAGGGGTGTTATGTCCTGGGACTGCTGAATGACTCAGCAGGCTCAGGAGGCTGCAGAAGGCCCGGGCAATCCACGTGGTTGCCCGGGACCAGACAGGCTGTCTCCAGCCTTGTGTGCATGTGCAAGGCGGGAGACTAACCTTGCATTGATTGGTTGATGCTGTCCCTTGCAAGGGACTATAAAAGGCCATGGCGCCATTTTGTTTTCTGTTTTGTTTGTGATCTCAATAAAGACTTGTGTTTGTTACTCCTGCCTCGCCTCGATGTCTCTTCAGCTGAAACAGAACAGTAACCATTTAATAATTCATATTCTGGTCTACCTCAAAGGGCTGACATAGGGATGGATCACTCAAAACTATGTACCTGTTGAGATTAAAGATGATGATCTTGACAGAAATATGTAAGAGGTTCTTCTCTAGGCAAAGGAGGATGAAACAGCCTCAGATAGGGTTTCCTTGATTCACTTGGGTAGAAAGAGGACAAACCTTCACCCTCATCCTACATTGGAGCTACAGATATTCGCCACTATTACTTACTATAGTGCATATGCTTCTTCACCAAAAAGCTAATTTTTTTTGAAATCTGACTGTTTGAAGTTACAACTTAGCACTGAAAAAAGTGACTTATGATCGTTTTTCACACTTATGACTGTTGCAGCATCATGTTGCACATGGTCATGTGATCAAAATTCAGATGCTTGGCAACTGACTCGTATTTATGATGGTTGCAGTGTCCCGGGGTCATGTGATCATTTTTGCAACCTTCTGACAAGCAAAGTCAATGGGGAAGAGAGGTTTTTCAGCGGACCGGAGGATGCGTGGTTTTGTGTGCTGCCTGCATCTTGTGGATGGGGTTTGCTTGTTTGTGCAGCCCGGTTGCTGGCATGCTGTGGCCCGGTACTGGTCCACGGCCTGGGGGCTTGGTTCTCTAAGCAGGTCTGGCTTCTCCTGTGATCTTCCAGCCATTTCACATGATGCTTTTTTGTACTTAGCTTCCAAGCAGGAGAGGTGTGTTTTGAATGTTTTACAAATTGGCCGAAAAGATGTGAAGCCAGGAAGAAGAAAAACAACTATTTCTGCATAGATGTCTTGTTAGTAATCCCAGGAAAGGAGCTTTGATCCCCAAAATATCACTTTGTTCACAGATCAGAAAAAGAGGCAATCAAAGCAAAAACACCAGCATGAATACAGCATGAACATTCATTATACTCCAAAAGAAAAATGCTCTTTTATGAAAGTTCTGGCACTATATAAAAAAGGATTACCTGTGAAACATCATGTTATTCTCTTTTCTTTATTCATTATTATTACATCAGCAGCGTTTCATCTGAGACCTGGTTTACAAGAACATACTTTTATATAGAACCCATCCAAGTTATGGTGGAAGGACACCTAACTTGGTTCCTATCAAGCTTCTTATATCAAAGAATATATCTGGGCTCCAAATTAGATACATACAAAAACAGAGATACAGTAGTTGTGGGCTATGTCAGTTTATCCTCTATGCCCCTCCTCCTATCAAAGGTAAATTAGAGTATATTGAAGAGAGTATGCTGAGAAGTTCATGAAGGTGATGGGTAACAATCTCATGTTTCAATAAATGGTTATTACATGGCTAGCTATGGATAACATTTCAGTTATTCCATGGCAGCTTCTCAAAATGTCAGATCATTTTCATCAGCTAAGATGCTCTGAAATCTCTGATAAGAAAGGAACATGATGGTTCTCTCTGTAATAGCATCTACAGCATGGATGTTGTTATGTCCTGGGACTGCTGAATGACTCAGCAGGCTCAGGAGGATGCAGAAGGCCCGGGCAATCCACGTGGTTGCCCGGGACCAGACAGGCTGTCTCCAGCTTTGTGCGCATGCGCAAGGTGGGAGACTAGCCTTGCATTGATTGGCTGACGCTGTCCCTTGCAAGGGAGTATAAAAGGCCTTGGCGCCATTTTGTGTGCTGTTCTGTTCATGATCTCAATAAAGAGTTGTGTTGTTACTCCTGCCTCGCCTCGATGTCTTTTCGGCTGAAACAGAACATTGGCGACGAAGGTGGGATCCGCTGCAAGAAGAAAACAAGAGAAGCTAGGCTAACTTACCAGAGGATGCCTGAAGCACTGGGAAGTTCGTCGTCTGGAGGAAGCGATTGCCTGCCAGTACGAAAACGCTGGAGGTGAGCTCGGCTTCGAGGGACCCCTTCTCATTTCTTGCAGCGAGAGGCATTGAAGAGGCTACAGGCTGTAACAATGTCAAAGCTGGGCCGTCTGTCGGAATTTGATACTTCTCACCCTGAGCGCTGGAGTTCTTACGTGGCGCGAGTGGAAAATTACTTGCGAGTAAATAAGATCCAGGAAGATGGCCTTAAAGCTGCTACCTTGCTGTGTGTCTGTGGGCAAGAGACTTTTGACATTGCAGAGAATCTTGTAGCCCCAGCACCACTGGAGTCAATTGTGTATGCTGACTTAAAGAGGATGCTGCAAGAGCACTTCGAACCCAAGCTCTCAGTAATTGCTTGGAGGTATGCGTTTGAGCAGAGGGACCAGAGGCCTGGTGAGTCTGCTGTGGACTTTGTTGCTGCCTTAAGACAAGCAGCTAGGCAGTGCGAGTTCAAGGATCTGGAAGAGAGGCTCCGGGATCGCTTGGTTTGCGGACTGCGAAGTCGTGAGCTGCAACAGAAACTTTTTGCAAAAGAAGATGTCTCATTCCAAGATGCTTTGAGAGAGATTGCAGCTGAAGAAGCAGCAGGCGGCGCTGTGAAAGCATTGCGGCTCGCCAGGAAACCCCCAGTGGCGGTCTCCATCCATCAAGATGTCGCTCGAGAGGAATCTGAAGTAGATCCAGAAGAGGAGGTGGACAGGCTTCAGCAGGCAGAAGAAAAGAGGCCTCAAGGGCGCAGAGAAAAAGCGACAGCATCCCCTTGGTGTTTCGGTTGTGGAGGACGCCACAAGCGAAATGATTGCCGGTTCCGCACCGCTATCTGCCGGGCATGTGGCAGGCAAGGCCACATTGCATCTGTCTGTTTGGGTCGCCAGAAGGAACGGTCTGCAGAAGAATTGCCTCTGAAACGTACCAAGGTCCCCAGCCAACACAGGCTGGGCTTCTGCGCATCCCGTAGGGGCGTTTTCAAAACCGGGGTTCACAGGCCACTTAAAAAGAAGCTTCACATTGATGTGAAGTTGCAAGGGGTTCCCTTGTCGATGGAGTTGGACACAGGGTCCGCTCTATTGATCATTTCCTTTGACACCTTCAATAAGGTTTGCAACAGAAGTGGCCTACGAGTCAAACCAGGCCTTCCAGTTTAATCCTTACTGACTTCCAGAATTCTAGAGTCAGTGTGAAAGGTGAGGCCACGCTCAGGGTGCAGCGTAGGAACTTTGAGGGGCTGCTAGATGTGGTGGTAGTAGGGGGTGATCATGCGAGCCTTATTGGGCTCGATTGGTTCGAGGCCCTTGGAATTCAAGTGACTGGACTTCACAATCTGCAAACGTCAGGGCTTGCAAAAGTTTGCAAGGAGTTTGCTGATGTGTTCAGTTCAGAGCTTGGCTCATACAATGGGCCTCCCATTGCTTTATGTTTAGACTCAGCCATCACACCCATCAGGATCAAGCCCCGAAGGGTGCCCTTTGCCCTAAAAAACAAAATAGATGCAGAGCTGGACAAGCTGCTCCAGCAGGGCATTTTAGAGCCTGTGGACTCTAGTCCATGGGAAACACCTATAGTCACGTCACTGAAACCCAATGGAGAAGTCCGGATTTGTGCGGACTATAAATGTACACTTAATAAAGCATTGCAGCAGCATGCCTACCCGGTGCCTGTGGTGAGCCATATTCTGGCCTCTCTCAAGGGGGGGTAAATCTTTGCAAAGCTTGATTTGGCTCAGGCCTATCAACAGTTACCTGTTGATGAGGCAATGGCTGAGGCCCAAACAATTGTGACGCACCGGGGAGCCTTTAAGGTCAAAAGGCTGCAGGTTGGGGTTAATGTGGCCCCTGGCATATTCCAAAGTGTAATGGAGTGAATGTTCCGTGGTATTCCGGGGGTCTGTCCCTATTTTGATGATGTCCTCATCGCTGGGGAGTCATCTGTGAACTTAGCTGAAAGGCTGAGAGCTGTTTTGCTGCGTTTCCGCCAAGCAGGGCTGAAGCTGAAGCAAAATAAGTGTAAAATTGGAGTCACCTCCACTGAGTTCCTGGGATTCCGTATTGATGCTGAAGGCATCCATCCTGCGGAATCCAAGCTTCAAGCGATTCAGCAGGCCCCAAGCCCCCAGTCGAAGAGTGAGCTGCAAGCCTTCCTGGGGCTATTAAATTTTTATCATTCCTTCCTCCCTCACAAGGCTGCAGTGGCTGAGCCGTTACACCGGCTCTTGGACAAACAGGCTCCATGGAAATGGACAAAAGTTTATAAAAGGAGTTTCACAGAAGTCAAGGCCTTGCTCTCTTCAAATGCGGTTTTAGCGCATTTCAATGAGCAACTGCCTGTGTGCATAGCCTGTGATGCATCCCCTTATGGGGTTGGGGCTGTGCTGATGGGACACAAGTCCCTGTGGCCTACTACTCTAGGACTCTCTCATCTGCAGAGCGTAATTATGCGCAGATTGACAGAGAAGCCTTGGCAATAGTGGCTGGCACAAAGAAATTCCACGATTTCTTGTATGGCTGCCATTTCACGGTTTACACAGACCATAAGCCTTTGCTAGGTTTATTTACAACAAACAAACAAACCCCTCACATAATGTCTCCCAGAATGCTGAGATGGTCAATTTTCCTGTCAGCATATGACTACACCCTGGTTCACAAACCAGGTAAAGAAATGGACCATGCAGATGGCCTCAGCAGATTACCTCTATAGCAGGTAGAGGCAGATCCGGCTCTGGCTCTTCACATTCTCTCCATTCAGGAATTGCCTGAATCTCCCCTCAATGCTAGGGACGTGGCGGCAGAAACTGCCACTGATCACACGCTTACACGCGTGCTGACATGGGTGTTGTCAGGATGGCCTGACACGTGTCTGAGTGCTGAATTCCAGAGTTTCTGGCAAAGGAAGCACGAGCTTTCCACTTTCAAAGGATGTATCCTATGGGGTAGCAGGGTAGTCATCCCGGCCTCATTGAGGACTAGAGTCTTGTTCTCTCTGCATGAGGGACATCCGGGAATAGTCCGGATGAAGGCCCTTGCGCGTAGCCACCTCTGGTGGCCTGGGCTCGATAAAGAGATCGAGACCCAGGTGCGTGGGTGCCAAGTGTGCCAACAGTCAAGGCCAGAAATGCCCCAGGCCCCTGTACATAGGTGGGAAGAGACACACACTCCATGGTCAAGGGTACACATCGACTACGCTGGGCCCTTTCAGGGGCAATTCTTCCTTCTCCTCGTGGACAGCCATTCCAAGTGGCTAGAGGTTGTTCCTGTCTCCTCCACTACTACTGCCAGGACCATCCAGGTACTGAGAGGCATCTTCGCCTCACATGGTCTTCCAGATGTCCTTGTCTCAGACAACGGGCCCCAATTCACATCTTCTGAGTTTCAGGGTTTCCTTCAAGCCAACATGATCCAGCATGCCAAATCTGTGCCATTCCATACAGCTTCCAATGGTCAGGCTGAGCGTATGGTGCATACTACCAAAGATGCTTTAAAGAGAATCACTCATGGAAACTGGCATCACAGGTTAGCTGACTTTCTTCTTTGTCACCACACCACACTTTGCACTGCCACTGGAAAGAGCCCAGCTGAACTCTGCTGGGGTCACAGACTCATGACTAAGCTGGACAGGTTGCACCCCGACCGGGTGGCATCACAGGTGTCACAGCCGCGGGCATCTAGGAGACTACAGGTGGGTGATCCGGTCTGGGCAAGGAACTATGGACCTGGACATCTCTGAGTGACAGCCGTGGTATGCACGGTCTCTGGGCCGCTGTCATACAAAGTGGCCTTGGATGATGGTCGTGTGCTCAGACGTCACATTGACCAACTGCGCTGGCGGCTTCCCAGCCACTCTTCCGCTCCTGGCTCTGCTCTAGGGGGGGAGGAGGACCACAATTACGATTGTGGACCACAGTCTCTCCATGAAGAGGGACCTTCAAATGTTCCTGCACATATTCCTGAAGGGGGTTTTGCCATGGAGGTGGCTCCTGACTCTGGCACAGGCACCGGGTCTATGGGACATTGCTGTCAATCGGCTACTCAGGCCACTCCAGCTGCTGGTCTTGGGCTCGAAGGACAAGAGGGGTCCATTGTGGATTTGGGGAATTCCACCCCACCACTGGACTTGGGGAACTCCACCCCACCAAGGAACTCTGGTTTGGGTTTAGCGGATCCAGCCAGTCAGCAGTTTGGAGGGTTGCCTGGTCTGCCCGTGTGCAGGCATAACTGTGTTTAGAAATAATAACATGATAACTGAACACATGTATATGTGTGCTGCTCTAAAACAGTAAGTATTCACTTATTGTTTTATCCAAGGGGGGAGGGTTGTTATGTCCTGGGACTGCTGAATGACTCAGCAGGCTCAGGAGGCTGCAGAAGGCCCGGGCAAACCACGTGCTTGCCCGGGACCAGACAGGCTGTCTCCAGCTTTGTGCGCATGCGCAAGGCGGGAGACTAGCCTTGCATTGATTGGCTGACGCTGTCCCTTGCAAGGGAGTATAAAAGGCCTTGGCACCATTTTGTATGCTGTTCTGTTCGTGATCTCAATAAAGAGTTGTGTTGTTACTCCTGCCTCGCCTCGATGTCTTTTCGGCTGAAACAGAACAGGTGTCAAACTCGCCACGTCAAGTGATGTGTTGCGACGTATTGCAACTTTTTTTGCATTGCCGGAGTTGGGGTGGGCGTGGCCTCTATATAATGCAACTGGCCTGTGGGCTGGCAGTTTGACACCCCTGATCTACAGGTTGAGCCCAACATTTCTGTTGTCAAGTGATGCAGTTGTTAAGTGAGTTTTGCCCCATTTTATAGTCTTTCTTGCCAATGTTGAGAGATTTCTCTGGCAATGTTCAAGGACTAAGAATAGCAGAAGGGCATACATATACAATATATTAAAAAAGATCTGAATGTATAAATTTGGCTAATAAAGAAAAAAAGAAGCTTCAGAATACTGTTTTATATTATTTAATGCTGTTTCAGCACATAATGATTTTTTTCAAGTTTTCCACTTTCTAAAATGCCCGATTCCCTGTTATATTAATTATATTAAATTTCTTGTCTTCTATAGTAGAAGACAAGAAACTTAACATATAGGTAGATATTCACTGAAATACAAATACTGTATACATTTATTTCCCCTGGAAGAACTAGCAATTCTATGGGCATGAAAGGTATTATTTGTTAATGTTATTTTTTAAAAAATAATTTCACTCAATCACTTCATCTTAAGTATCATTTGTAGCATATCATTTAGGATCTAAAAAAAATTACAAGGACACACCCTTGTAACAAAAATATAAAATGAAATACGAGAAGTTTTTGTTGTCCTCGTCAAAAAAAAAAGAGATATTAATTGCTTTGAAGTTCATTGTATTTAGCCAAATGTTTGATGTTCCTGCAAGATGTATTATGTAATCTTTTGGTTCATGATTATTATGATTTAAAGTCAAATGGAACACTGGATTAACACAAACAATTGTTTATAATACATCCTCTGTCTCATTATTTCTCTGAAGTTTACTCTTTATCCTTAAACCATATTTTATAGTAGAAAATTATAACAGTATGAGCTCCTTTACACAAAATTACATGAATGATCCATCTAATAATTCAATAGGACTTACAATTACTATTCTCCAGGGTTTCATATATTGGACCTAGGACCTCTGGCATACAAACAATGTCACATTGAAATCAAGGCCTTTTCCATTAAAGTATTCCCCATTAACTGCATAATGTGTTTATAATGGGCAACAGTCAATAAGGGAGACAATCCAATTCTTCTGTAATGAATATATAAGAACAAACCCAGGTTTTTATTACATTTCGCTTCTGCTATAAACTGGAAGGTAAATAGAAATTTGCAAATTAGTTTGGTCTAAAAATTATATAGTCAAAAGGAAAAGAAGCAAAAGTGGTTTCTTTTCTGTAGGGAAGGTAAGTTTAAAAGAAAAAATATATATGCAATCTTTCTATTTTTGTGTAAAAATAGAATAACCTATAAAATACCATTCTTTGTTTTATTACTTTAGCTCATTGAGTTTGGTAATTGGGTTGAAGCAAGTAGATCTTCATAAATCAGAGTGTCACACACATTCTGATCATTTCAATTTATAATTCAGAATGTATTTCACTATTATTTAATTCTAAGAATGTTTATTTAAGATTATCAAAAAGTGCCAGATACCTTATGTCAGTGGTTCTCAACCTTTTCTTCACCACGGACCCCCTTTAAATACTTTTGCAAATTTCAACAACTAATACAATGGACCATGGCCATGGACCCCAAGACTTAGCTCAAGATTTAAAAGCATAACATTTCTTCAAGTTTTTGTGGACCACCTGTGATGACATCGTGCCCCCCCCCAATGCTGGGACAACTATCTGTCCTGTTTTGACTTTCCCCAGTAGATGATATTAAACACTAACTCCTGTCCAAAAAACCAAACCTGCAGAGTTGGGAAGGTATGCCTCAAAAGTCTTGAATAGATCATTGGAAAATATAAGGCTGTATAACTTTCATTTTCAATGTTGATAGAAATAGAAATAGAAAATTCTATTGGTATATGTTATTAAGTCTTAGATCTATTCAATCCTAGGTCCTTCTGGCTTTGCTCATTAGTTGTTGAAATTCGCAACTAATCCATATAAGCTTTGGTGCTGACATAGATAGCTTGTCTACCCTTCATTTCTTTGGAGGAAAAAACATAAATAAAAACATACTGTAAGCACTGAACTGCTAAGAAGCAGGAAAAATAAAGGCACTCTCCCCCATGGAAATTGCTGGAACAACTAGTTTTCAGAAATTATGGTGTCTCTCCATAGCTTTTTACCTCATTGTTAAGAACTGCAATGTTTAATTCTTGTTTTTCATTTAAATAATGTTTTTTTTTTTCTGGAATAATCCTAAGAAACTGAGCCTGAGTAGGGTTGGACTAGATGACCTCCAAGAGTAGGGGGTTGGAGCCTGAGTAGGGGGTTGGACTAGATGACCTCCAAGATCCCTTCCAACTTTTTTTATTTTATATTATTATTATTATTATTATTATTATTATTATTATTATTATTATTATTATTATTATTATTATTATTATTATTATTATTATTATTATTATTATTATTATTATTATTATTATTATTATTATTATTATTATACTTTTAACATTGAACTTATATCTCCATTTTCTGGAATGCTCATATCTTTAATGAAAATAAAATGAATATATATTATTCATTTTATATTTTATATATTGCTCATGATATTCCATATTATATCAATATTATAGGATGACATATGTCCTGAGATTTGAAGAGGGTGGACCTTATTCCTATCTTGTCGATTCAAAGCTTTATAACCCCCTATGTTTAGCATAGCAGATATAATCAAATAAAAGGTTAATTTTATTTGTTAATTTTATTTAATTTAATTTTTCAGGAAAAGAACAACAGATATCACATCCAATTTTTGGGAAGGAAGGAAGGAAGGAAGGAAGGAAGGAAGGAAGGAAGGAAGGAAGGAAGGAAGAAAAGAAAGGAGGAAAGAACGAAAGATAAATTAACTTACTTTTGGATGGCACTGGCAAATTAGAACGGACTACTATCAATGAATCTGCTTGCACCCGAAGCAAATATTTTTTTGCAGTTTCATAATCCAGAGATTTTTGAATGGAGATAACTCCTGTTCTATTGTTGATGGCAAACATCCCTAGAATGCAGAAAAGAAGGTGTTATAGACATTTTAGGCATGGATAAAATAACTTCTTTAAATTTGTGCTATATATCTGAAAAAGAATATGTTAAATTTACTTTTTTCCATTTTGGATTTTTTACTTTCACCCTCCTCCCCCTTTTCCTTAAAAATATACTCTACTGAGACCAAATGCAAGGCCACTTTAACTTACCATCTTCATTTCCTGAAACAATGGAATAGACAATTGTTTGATTCAAGGCAGCAGCTGTTACCACAATCACTTGGGTTCCTTTGGGGGCACCTTCATGCACAGGTGGGGGCCTACAGAATTAGTTGAAATAGATCGTTATTTATTTTGGTCACATTGTCAATATTCTCCTGATATATTCAATATATTTATGAAACTGAAGTAGAAATTGAAAGCTACATGTAAACCAATCAAAGGAATGAGAATAAAGCATCAACATTTGCAGAAATTAACACTGACAGTGTGAATGGCAAATAAGTGGAATACATCTTCAGTAGTTTAATAAGTAGTGTAGTCCTATTTGACTTTAAAAGCCAAAATCCATCTAGTCTAGCAGGCTATTTCCCACTAGGAAGACACAATACATTCAGTCTTTCATAATTGTTGTTGCTATTTTTCTAGGATCATTAGATCTCTGATTATGGAAACATCAAATAATAATAATAAAGTCTATTTTCATGGCACCCCAAGAACGTCAGTGTCTCTCAAATTTCATGGGGTAGAGCACTGCCAAGCAAAGGTGCTGTCATAGAGAAGTTGCATCCATAAATGCAAGATGGGCAAGAGGGAAGGTAGTCGGACAACATTCTGATCACAGATTGTTTAGGGGTTTGATGTCATAAGCAGAATCTGAAACCTAATTAATAGGTTTCAATTAAAATTGCATTTGGCAATTTGCTTACACTGAGTTTAGACATTGTCAATCATATGAGGTAGTCCAGACTAAGAAACAGATGCCAGGTGATCTAAAACTATTTTTATTTACATCTTGCAAATCTAAGTGTGTTACTCCTCAACTTATAGCTTCAGTTGAATTTGAATTCAGGGACTATCTGATCCCTTCCTCATCAGGACGTCTGCAATGTTTATCTGTTTGTTGCTTTGGTAACAGATCTTCTCTGTCTCCATCAAAGTCATCCTCTTTATTTTCTACTGAAGTAGAGCTGAGCATCAATTTACTGATGATACCAAAACTTTTCATGACCAACTCCAGGATGTTCAGATAGCTGTTGAACAACCATTGCTATGAGGCATCTCATGGCATAGCCACCATTGTGCAGAGGAACAATTGCTATTTTCTGTGTCTATCCCTGTAAGTAGAAGTGAAAATTGCAGCTCACAGTTTGGAAAGATATTGTGCTTGACAATTGCAAAAGCAGCTGAAAGATTGGGCAGGATAAATAAAGCCACACTTCCTCCCCCCCCCTATTTTCCAGCAAAACTGATCTTCAGTCTGATTCTGTTCCCAAACTAGGCCCAAATAATAATAATAATAATAATAATAATAATAATAATAATAATAATAATAATAATAATAATAATAATAATAATAATAATAATAATAATAATAATAATAATAATAATAATAATAATAATAATAATAATAATAGTTGGAAGGGACCTTGGAGGTCATCGAGTCCAACCCCCTGCTCAGGCAGGAAACCCTATACCATTTCGGACAAATGGCTGTCCAGTCTCTTCTTAAAAACTTCCAGTGTTGCAGCATTCACCGCTTCTGGAGGCAGGTTGTTCCACTGGTTAATTGTTCTAACTGTCAGGAAGTTTCTCCTCAGTTCCAGGTTGCTTCTCTCCTTGACTAGTTTCCATCCATTACTTCTTGTCCTGCCCTCAGGCACCTTGGAGAATAGCTGCTGAGACTGTTAGTATGACAGTGACAATGACGATAGTTGAAAATGACAATAGTTGCATATATTTTATTCTCTCAAAACTTTTGCCCTGAAATGTTTGTTTTTTATGACTTGAAATAGTTGATGAAATCCTTTGGATCCATAGAAAATTTCAGAAGGTGGGAACTACTGCTTCTTTTAAGCCCAACAGTACATTTATGCAAAAAGATGCTCACTACTCTAGTTAACTCAAATAAGCTGAGATGGTCAGGAATAAAACTGCTGTTCTCAAAAAAAGGAATCTCATTAAATTATAGCAGATGAAGCTCCAAACATTTTGTCACCTGTGTCAAAAGTCAGCATGAAGATGAACTCCCCCTCCATCAAATTCCTCTCATATTTCTATAATGGATACTTGAAGCTTCAACATCATCATCATAACTTCTTAATCATCCTGAACAGCTGTGCTAGCTAGCTATTAAGATTCAATCTCAGAAGTATATTATCTTAGAAACCTTCTTATTCTTGCAGGGGGATTTATGCTAGATCAAACTTCACCTTGTAATTGTGTGATCATGCTGGGGGAAAGGTAAATTGATCACCCCCTCAATATCCTGTTCCTATGTGAATATTTGATGACAGCCTCTGTAAATTCAATGCTGCATGGAGATCACACAATACCACACTAAGCTTCCTAATGAAGCTAGCATCTTCAATATAAATGATGACTTGTATCCCAGGACACAATAATTGAATTCTCCAACCATCTGAGACTAAATCTACCAGCATGGTCAGGGAAGTTATTACAATATATCCACTTACAGTCTATGGAATTTAGTTGATTTTTTTTCTTATTTTTTCAGGTGGGCTATATGCCTAATAATACCAACTGGATTCAGGTTGGGATGGCAGATGATTTTTCTTAATTGTAAGCAAGTCATATTTGCAAATCTTAAAAACTTTTTCCCCTCCTGATTTGTTATTTTCACACGTAGCAGATTGACTCTTTCCATGTCTGTACTTCTAAATGAAATGTTTGAAAAATGTAAAAACCTTTTAAACCATTCTTTTGATCTTTGTTGGCTTTTGGCACATTTTAAAGAATAATAATGTCCCTATAACTCTGATTCTAACATTTCTAAATTCTAGGCGTTGAGAATCCAGCAGCTTCCATTGATTGGGAGAATTTTGTTTGCATTTAGCATATGACAATTTGAAGTACAGTAAGTGCCCAGAGAAACATCCAAATGCATATTTTCTTTGTAACTCAAACGTAATTGGACTTTACTGGTTTCATTTCCTTGAGCATATGTGAAACTAGGCTGAAGCTACCACACCTTAAGATGAAGCAGGCACACAAGCAGGGTGGATAAAAGCCAGGAATCTTGTCTAAAAGATCCCTCAGGAGAATTGAGAAGAGCCAAGTTGCTAAGGAAGAAAAGAAAAAGATGTCTCCTGAACAAGGAAAAAAAAAAGTTGGGCCTGAGCACAAGTCACATCAACTGCTGCCAGACTTGAAAATCAATAAGGCAAGAGTAGTTGATTTGTGAATCAACAAAACAAGGACTTTGGGAGATAAAGTGGTCCTGAGGCCCGCCCACTCTTTAAGTTGCCTTTGGATCCAGACTTGGTGGTTTCTGTCCCTCTGGCTAGTGCCTACAGCCTTCTGGAGTTGAGAAGACATGGATAAGTGTACAGCTCATCCTCGATTTACAACAGTTCATTTAGTGACCATTCAAAGTTACAATGGCACTGAAAAAAGTGACTTATGAACATTTTTCACACTTATGACCTTTGCAGCATTCCCATGGTCACGTGAATAAAATTTGGATGCTTGGCAACTGACTCATATGTATCATGGTTGCAGTGTCCCAGGGTCATGTGATTGCCTTTTGCGTCCTTCTGACAAGCAAAGCCAATTGGAAAGCCAGATTCACTTAACAACTGTGACAAGAAAGATCATAAAGGGGAGCAAAACTCATTTAACAAATTTTTGCTTAGCAACAGAAATTTTGCGCTCAATTGTGATTGTAAGTCGAGGATTACCTGTATGTGAGAAAGAACAAATGTACATTGTAACCAATAAAGTTTTGCTGGGTCTCCATGTATTCCAAATAACTGGCTGTGCCTCAGTTGAAAGAGATTTGAGTGTGGCTGTCAACCAGGACTGTGAGTGTGTTGAGTGAGTGACCATAAGCCAAAGTTGGGAGTGCATACAACACCAACTAATGCAGGTTCAAAGTTCAGTGAAATCTTATTGTTGAGGTCTTGAAACTTTGGATGAAATTGGTATAAATATGTTGGTAAAAATAATCCACCAGTTGATTTGCAAACTGTGCTTGTATTTCAGATTATAGCTCAAATGGCTTTTCCTTCTTTGAAGCTTCCATTTATTTAGGAGAATAGCTACAGAGAGGACTCCCCACATCTAAAGGTGCAACAGAAGTTGATTGCTAATTCTGGCCTGTAGGTTTAGTGATTCTTTGGCTCCAGCCTTTAATATCTGAGTATTGTCACAACAACTGCATAGAAGCAGTATACAGATGTGCTTTTAAATGCAAACTGAATTCTTACATTGAAAGAGTTAGTTGGTTCAGCATGCATTAACAATCTTGTTCTGTGCTAAATAAATGATCTTGTCACTGACACAGAAATAGTTTTTCTCCAGTTCTAATAGCTTTGTTTGTGATGCAGAACCTTGGTGTAGGCAAACCATTACTATACTATTAAACAATAAATAAACTAGCATATGAACACAGGGCCAGAGTTTTGAAATCAATATGTTATCACTAGTTCTTGTTTTATAGTTTAAGCAATTTAATTAGGTATCTTTAATTAGGAAGTTGTGTGTTGCATTCCAAATTGATTTAGTTACACTTTTAAAACATTAACAGCTTTTGGATTCTCCAAGAGGGCTTCTTACAAGCACAACTAGAATGAAGGCCCCCTTTTGTAAAAAAATTGAAGTACTTGCTTTTATTTATGTGGATTTATTTATTTTAACAGGATTGCATAAGGATTGCTTTTGTAAATGTGTTCTGATCATCAATTCTGAAGTAAAACAGATGTATCATCCCCTTCTCTTTATAGTCTTATAGTCTTTAGTTCTTTTGAGAACCAAGTTAATTATACTGTACTGTAATACAAGTATAGGATAGATGTCAAATTGAAGCCATTGAATGATACAAGTTGGGGGAAAAATGCTGAAATACTTTAAAATGCTGTAGGCTTCTCATTTTTGCATCCTCAGTGCAACAATAATACAGTTAATCTGAAAAAAGCCAAAAGATGGATGAAAATCAGCTCTCCCACACAAAACTGTCATGCAGGAAAGGAAGGAGTCAGACATAAATATTACATATAGTATGTACATTGCTATTGTATATAGGTCTTATGTCTAGTTACATAGCAGTGCCTGGAATTCATTTATTATAGCTTTAGCATTTTCCTTTAAATAAAGATAAAAGAAAATAAATTGTCCCAGGATTCTTGTGAGTGTCCCCAATTGTGAATGAAACCTGTCAGTCATCAACAAAACCCAACTTTTTGCACATCTACAGAGCAACCTTTTTGCTCTCAGCTTTTGAAAACACATTATTAAAAACTCAATTATTTGTGTGACAGTGAACACCAGTTATGGATATGCATACATTTCATTTATCAGTGTAACTCCTGAAAACTGATGCAACCTTGACAATTATGTGGGTTATCCTTTCCTGTTATGGTGGCAGTTCCATGCTATGAAAGATACCCCATAATTAAAACTATGTTTCGATGTTCACCAAAGGAGAAATGCATTTTATTATAAAGTTCTATATATTTCAAGATAGAATATTTCATTTTTGCATGCTTTTGTCTCTGGATATGCCAAATCACTGCAATAAAACATATTTTCCCAGTGTAAGTGACATTATTTGCAAAGAATGTTCCATAGAGCTGTGAGGTTTTCACTATGCACCCTCTTCAAACTTCTCATATTAGTTCACAAAGTTTTGACCTTTTCAGTGGTATTTACCTCTAAAAAGCGATGACAAGGGAGTTTTGTACTTATTACAATGAACCACTGACATGGCCTATTATCTTTAAATGTCAAACATCATTCTGAGGGACTTAATAACATCAGGTGCAATGCAACTTTGTGTAATCTTTGCAATAATTTGGTAAAAACCACAACTTTAAATATTTTTTATCACAGATTCAGCAGAATCACTAAAATGGGAAAGCATACCATCCTCTTTAAATAACTTGAGTAGTTAAATATTGTGAGAATTGAAAAGTAAATAAACTATGGAAGATTATTCTCTCAGTTGAAGTGAAGTGAAAATCTCCCTAGATAAATAAGATGGATTACTGAATTCAGATGCTACATTTATTTGATTTGTTTAAAACAATTTTGTTAAGTGATGTTGCCATTTGTCAATTGTTTTGTTTACTTTGATAATGGCAAGCGCTAAAAAATTTTTTTTGCTTCATAGTAGTGATCAGAAGAAAGTCTTTGGTTATTGTGGCCATTGATGCAAAACCTTGTTGTGATTATATGTCCCATGTCTTCTGTATTAAACTTCCTTAAGGAGATTTTCTGAGATTCATTTATTAGACTTTGAAAGAATTAAGAAATAAAAAAATAATAATCTCATACAGAATCTTCTGAGGAAGAATATTTTGTTGTCCCTTTCTGAGCACCTCAGAAGAGAAAGCTTTTCTATATTTTTCAGTGAAAATATTACTGTTATTAAGAACAAAGGATGTTAGGACAATCACCTAGTAAAAGTCTGCATACAAAATAAACAGAAAATAGATGGGAAAAAAGCAAGAATGCTTACAAAAATATGACTTCAGCCATTTTTGGCCTTCAGAGGAATTTTGAGTAAATAAGTGATAATATAGAGTACTATTGTAGTTCAAAGTTATTGCAACTAGTTAGGGGCTGAATATGGAGGATTTATAGAAATGTAAAGTATAGGCAACTTTATAATTTGCATTATTTCAGGCAAGGACTTTGAATCATGTCCCTAAATCCTCTATTGATGATTGTCTGCTGTAAATGATTCCAATGATTAAAAAGAGATGCTTTGAGAGAAAGAAAGAAAGAGAGAGAGAAAGAAAGAAAGAAAGAAAGAAAGAAAGAAAGAAAGAAAGAAAGAAAGAAAGAAAGAAAGAAAGAAAGAAAGAAAGGGGGAGGGGAAGGAAGGAATTATATGAAGAAAGAATGACAATAAACCTTATATTTTAAGCCAACTGTAACTCAAATTTTCAGTATGGTATAAGTCTGTTCCAACATTTATATTAAATAAAAACAAACAAAATGAATACTGGATTACCAATATTGCAGTATTACCAGTATGTGCTTGCAACTCTTAAGCACCACGTGTTTTTGGGAAGTTATAAGTCTATATGTTTTTGTCTAGTTCTGTTTTAGATTTAAACAGAAAAGTAGGTGTACACAAATGTATATATGCATGTGTGCCTTTGTGCAATGAATATCATCTGTTTTACAAAAGTTAAATTACTGTTCTTTCAAATTCAATTGCAAAATTAATTCATAGACAAGGAATAACTAATTGGCATTCACTGTAGACAATTTCTTCAGCCTATCCCATGTGAAAAAGATGTAAAATTTTCATTCATATGTATGTTCAAATGTGTGCACACATAGATTTTTTTAACAAAAAGGAATTTTTATATATTTATATTTAGAATATATATATGTATATGTACATACACACATACATACACACACACACACATTTACATTGGCTTGAAGAGCATTAAAGAGCATTAAAGAGCATTAATAGCCTTTCTAATTTCCTACTGAAATATAACATTTATATTTCTTTACTCAAAATGTCTCCTGAACAATTATTTATATCTGATTCCTTAGGGATCTATGAACTTTCATACCAGCGATTGATATGAAAGAACAGCAGAACTGTAATTCTATTAAGAGATAATACTTTGTAATTATCATAATTAATTATTTTTATTAATAATCCCATAGTTATCAAAAAAATCTCACCCTATACCAAAGTCTACGTGCAATCTGGGGATCCTTCTGGACTCATAGCTTTATGTAAAATTTTGGGATTTAAGTTCAGGAACTTTTGTTTTCCTTTGAACCTAAGTCATTTCCTCTGATGTACGAAAACTAGCCTTTTCAGAAACAATGGTGAAAGCAACTGAACAATAGGACTGTATTCTGAAGTGCTTGAAAGAAACAAACCTGGGTGGGATAGGAGGATATGCAACGTATTTTACAAAAGACAAAAGGATTCCTGTGCCCATTAGCTATTTCAAGAAACAGAAATTAGCCACTTGAGGCTTTATATCTAAGGATGTCTGTTTTTTCTGATGTCTAACAAAAACAAAGTTTTTATTGTAGATTAATGACTTGTTGCTTTCTGATATACCTATCATATATTGTATGAATTTTTCTGTACCCTACATAAAATCTGATCATCCCCCCTTTAATAAACTGGGTTCCCCCAATTATATCTAACCTATCCTATCACATTTGGCAGGAGAGGTGTACTGCAGGACCCATCAGCCATGAATGTCTTCTGGAAGTATCCTTGAAGAGGGTCTTTTCTGCCCTGGAACCTGCTCTGAAGGATATCATCCCCCATAGACTGAGTTGGCCACAACCCTATGGGCTTTTTGTAAAGCCCTGAAGACATACGTTTTGCCATGGGAATACAAAAGCAGGGTAAAGCCAATTCAATGGCTGTACTGATTGTCTGAATGAATGGGATTATGATGGTTTCTTTTGTTTTTAATATTGGTTTGTTAATTGTTTTTTAAATTGTTGTAGTGTTCTTTTTTATACATCTGTTTTAATTGTTTTGTAAACAGCACAGAGTAATATATATGAGATGGGCAGCTATATATAAATTTAAATAATAAAATAATAAACAAACTACAGCATCAGTTGCCGAGATCATCAACTTTCTTATTTAAAAAAAAAGTTTTAAAAAGTTTCTTAAGAATTGGCGTCTCTCTCCAAGTGCAGCCTAAGATCAACTACACTCCTTGGAAAAATTTGAAATATGTTACTGTATTTAGTGCTCGAAAATAAAATGTCTAAACACCTGTTAAATGTGTCCACAGGCAATGCATAATATTATTGATTGCACATTTAGTTAGCAATTTATTGCCTAGAATATTAATTCAAGACTGTTAACTATGACTTTCTAACTGCAGAAGAAGACAAGAGAAGTTATGCATTAATTAATAAAAAATAGCACACTTTTGAACTTTTAAGTTATTAAAAAGATAATTTATCGCAAGAGAATTTATGCTGAAGATAAAACAACAAGAACAATGAAAATATTTTCTCCTTTAGGTCTAATTTTCCATCTGGTCTCACAATTCTTCAAAATGGAATAAAGTGACAAAGGAGGCTTTTTTTTTTTTTTTTATGCAGAAATATTTTAATTTTTTATTAAGTAATTTCTGTACAATTCCAGAACATAAACAGTCACAGCTTATCATACCTTTAGGTATGTACTCATTCTTGTGTAAATTCCGTTCTTATTTATTTGTGTGTGATTCTGCTGACCTGAAATTATCTATTCCAAGTACCAATATGTAAAGCTGCATTAATGGAAGAGTAAGATAATTTAGTGTAATAGCAAGATTACATTAGGGATCTTTATTTGCTACATATTCTAAAGAGGGGGAAAAAAATCTGTTTTCATAGGTGTCAGTGCTGGGAATGACCAAATGATGATGTCATAACACAACCCATGAGACATTAATCTATTTTGAGATTCAAGTACTGAAGGCCAGGGTTAACATTTTGATTTTATTATGACTATCTTCCCAGAAAAAGCCAGAAGTGACTGTTCCCCTATTAAATGTAACAAGTTCACTACCCGCTCTTCTTCAAACCCCTTTAAAAAGACCTATTTACCCCTTAATTTTGGGAAGATAGATTGGTTTTTGAGATTGATCTTATTGTATTTAATCAATCAGCAACTGATAAGAGATGGCATTAAGAAACAAACATGGATATTTGATCCAGGACCAATTAGGGTTAATTTTGGGGATGATCTGCAATTGAAGGGGCGGTAAATTTTCCACAGGTTGATTATAATAACAATAAGAGTTTTGGTTGGTTAACAGAGAGTTTTGGAATTTCAATTTTGTCCCTTGTTATTATTAATTATTATTACTTTTATATTTTTATATAATATTTTTTATTATTGTTGTTTTTCCTATTAACTGTTTTGTTATTAATATAGTATATAGATGACAGGCTAACAGTTTGTAAACAGATTTAATAGTTTAATAGTTTAAAATTATTTTGGCCTGTTTTGCAAAGGATGGGAAACTAACATTGTTGTATTATATTAATCAGCATTCAATTAGGGAGGATTCTATGTGTATATACTGTGTGTTAGTTTTTTTTCTAAGACACTTTTTCTTTTTAATATCTTGTTTGTTGTATTTTTTAATATTTGGTGTTTTGTATTTTAAGCTTCTTTGAATAAACTAAATATTATATGATGTCATTATGACTGTTTCATTATTTTTTGTCATTGTGGCTAGCAGGTGAAATTTATGCTTGCTTTGACTTGAGTCTAGAACACAGACTATCAATGAAAGAACAGCAAAGAAGTCACTTCAACACATCTCATGAACAACACAACAAAATACTCTCCTCTGGCAGCTGACTCGAGACTTTTTTCACATATACTGTAGTTTTTTTTTTTTGAGCTCAACAGGAGAAGCAACATAGTTTTTGCATTTGGCACCCCAAAAAGTTAACAACATGTTCACCCTATGTATAAAGCACATATATGCGGCAAACATTTGTATTTGGACACTTGCCGGAAGAGGACAATTGCACAACCACAAAACACAAATGACAATGTTATATTAAAACTATTTCCTGACACTGATAACCAGAAGAGAAACACCCTGTGCTGTTTTATAAACCAACGCTCTAAGCACTTGTGATCAATTTCCGGTATTTTACAGAACCAGACCCTTTGTGTATGTTACATATTTCTGCCAAAATTCTAGGATGTAAACTCTAACAAATGTTAGTGTATTCTAGTTAGTAGTATTCTAAGCCCAAAATATACACAACAACAATAAAAGGTTTGCTCTGGTATTTTAAAATGTCATGGCTCTCAGAATGTAGTGTTATAATAAGATACTAGCAAACTAGAAGGCACAATACATATTATGCAAAACACATAAACCAATTATACATTCAGTTGAAAACAATTCTAAAAATAATGATATATGTTACTTTCCTAAACCTTTGTACAGAGGGTCAGGGCTAATGTGGACCCCCCCCCCCAAAGAAGACTCCATTTCTTTTGTACACATGCAATATTGTTATAGCGCTCATAGATATGAGCATATTAAAGGTCTTGAGCCAATTAGCATTTTAAAGATTAAGGTCAACATCTTGAATATACAATCCAATGTCTGCCCTCCAATTTTTCAAAAATAATATTAATGAGAGAAGATATTATACCTGTACTCATCCTGGGTAAACCGTGGAATCACTGAGGGTTGCAATACGGAAATTTCTACAGTGGTTGTATTAAATTTCACAGGGTCACCATCATCATAGGCAATGACCACAAGCTGTTAAGCACACAAACACAATGACAACTTATGCATCTCAATTCAATAATTTTAGAGATTGGAGGTTTTTTAAAAAATTAATTTTAAGGATTTCCAAAAAAGTAACAAAAGTAAAAAATAAAATAAAATGTGCACAATACATCCAACAGGTCAACACATTTAAAAACAAACAAACAAAAAAAAAACCTCTGACCTTTTTTTTCTTCTACTCAGAAATGCAATCCTAATTGTAAAGCTCAGTTCTATAATATTTTAAACCAGCACATTTTAATAGTGCATTTTCTTAGGGAAAAAATAAGTAGAAAGAATCACTGTTAGAGATGTGCAGGTGTATCATGAGAAGTTTTCTTAATTCCATTGAATTTTTTTTTATTCTCTCAAAATTGTTTAGATATTTCATTTCAGCATAATTTGAAGACCTGAAAGACCAGGTTAGGGTTAGATTGTGATGGAGAAAATTTATCTAAGAGGTTGCTATGAACTGGAAACAACTTGATGACATATTATCAATCTCAACATCAATCTCAACATCAATAAAATTTTGCTGCATATATAATAGCAATAGCAATAACACTTAGACTTATATACCGCTTCATAGTGCTTTACAGCCCTCTCTAAGCAGTTTACAGAGTCAACATATTGCACCCAACAATATGGGTCCTCATTATACTGACCTCAGAAGGATGGAAGCTGAGTCATCCTAGAGCTGGTCAGGATCAAAGGAATCAAACAATACTGCATTCTAACACTGTGCCACTATGGCTCTTAATAATACCAGTGGGCTTATTCCATACTGTTTGCTTTTACATGCAATATAAACATTTTGGTGAAGATTAATTCTCTGATTAAAAAGCTCCTTATTAGGCACATTTCTAAGGCCAATTTCAATTTGCTGGCAGAAGTATCCCTTGAAAGGAATCCCAATTCTAACAAAAAAGTACAGAAAGGGAAAGAGCTTTTATTTACTGATGCTATCTCTTTCCATGCTTCATCTCTAGAAGATCAAGGCTTAAGGTGGCCCTCCTTGGCAGTGGTGGTGGTCAGGATGAAGTTGAGGCAAGGGTGCAGTGGTGGCCAGCTAAAACTGCTGAAGGCTTTGAACCTCTATTTCAGCCCCAGCACCATTGGTACACTGCTGCCATTATGCAAGTCAAGAGTTGGAGTGCAGGAGATGGGGATGAGTTTAAAAAGAAGCAGAGAAGGAAGTCACTTATCTCATTATGGCTTACGGTTGGGAGAGACCAAGCTGGGAATACAAGTAGTCCTTGACTTATGACTACAATTGGGACAAGAATTTCCATTGATAAGCAAAGCAGTTTTAAGTGATTTGTGCCAATTTTATGACTTTTTTGCCGCCATCAGTAAGCAAATTACTGCAGTTAAGTGAATCACATGAGCATCAAACAAATCCAGCTTCCCACATTGAGTTTGCTGGATGAGGAGGTTGACTGGAAAAGTTGCGAATGGTGATCACATGATCATGGGATGCTGTAACTCAGGGGTGTCAAACTGCCGGCCCGCGGGCCGGACGCGTCACGCCGAAACCGCGCCCACCCCATTGCTGGCAATGGGGAAAAAACTCTGATACGTTGCGCAATGTCACGTGACATTGCGAGTTTGACATGTCTGCTGTAACTGTTGCAAAGACATGCCAATTGGTAAGCACCTGAATTTTGATCACATCATGACAATGGGGATGCGGAAATGGTTGTAATTGTGAGTATCAGCTGTAAGTCACATTTTGCAGTGCCATTGCAATTTAAAACTATTGCTAAACAAATGATCATAAATCGAGGTCTACCTGTAGCTTGCACCAGCAGGGTTCTGTTAACAATGACAATGGGAAGTGCTGGGATTGCTGTCAGTAAGCAATGTAATCACATCATGTTTCAGCTAATGACTACATTATTTAGTGACAGAAAATCCAGTCCCAATTATTGTTGTGACTTGAGGACTGCCTGTATTTTATTAGTATTGCTCATATTAAGAATAAAATAGAACAAAACTTCAGTAAAACCTGGAGCAATATTCAGCTCAAAGCATACATTTAAATGTTAGTTTAATTTCTGGTTAAGTTCCTGCACTTAGTTTGTATATCAACATTAAAGAGTGGATATCAATATTATTTGATATACAGAGCAAACTCTGTATAGAGTCATTCTAGTGGCATTATTATGCAACATATTAAAATAGCATTCACCAATCTGTCATCCGGTAGGTAGATTGGTCATGCTGTCTGTGAAACAAAGAAATTGTAATTCCAAACATAGTGGAAAGACTCCAGGAAGACTGTCTTAAACATATTGAAATTTATATGCATACAGTTACCTTAAACAATGTACTAGGTTCTTCATTAAGATTCACTCTGGTTATTACATGTCCAGATTCTTCTTCAACATCAAAGATACTTGCACTATATGGGAACTGGACAACATCTACTTTATATCGTACATGACTTGCCGGTGTACCCTATGAAAAAATGTATATTTTAAATTGTAGATGGCATAGCTTAGGTGGTAAGAATGAAAAAATAAAACAGGGTTAAATATTACATTCTGGGACTTTGCTTCTAAAATAAAACACATTTTTATTGTGCTTTAAATATACTAGGCATCCACTTCTGTAAAAACATTTAAAATTTATTTATGTATATATAAAATTTATTGGTTGCCCATCTTACTTCAAGGTAACTCTTTAATAATGTAAACATGCACAGTATACTTTTTTATTACAATGAAATACTTTTCATATTAAATATATATATAAATATACATTAATCCTTTTCCTAAGACTATTTTCGGACTCTGCAGGTATGAACACAAACTGTTTTTTTCATTAATTAGAAATTGCATTATAAATGTTATTACATTTTATTGTGGCAAATGCTATATATGTACATTATGTGCATCTATACATAAAGATAGATATAATTTCAATTTATATGGGTACCCCCTCTCAAATACATAATTCAGAGTGGTTTACAACAATTGCAAAGCTATGTAAAAGAATAAGCCATATTAAAACCTACATGAAAAACAATACAACACAACCAGCATCTGAGGTATAAGAAACTCCTTACAACAATCAACATAACCACTCTACCAGACATCCAGATCCCCAAGCCTAGAGATGGAACCACATCTTTAAGCCACTGGGTTGGGGCCAAGCTGATCCTTGAGGGGATTATATTCCAAGGGACGAGTGCCATGACAGAATAGTGTCTCTTCTTGGAACCCAAATCTTTAAAGATGGAATCACATATTTAAGCCGCTGGGTTGGGGCCAAGCAAGTTCTTGATGGGATGATATTCTAAAGGATGAGTGCCACGACAGAATAGTGTCTCTACCTGGAACCCACATCTTTAAAGATGTAGATGTCAATGCTGCTAACATCGGATGTTCTTGCTTTGACAACAGATGGAAATGCAGCCATTTCTCTATTGCTTTTAGAATTAGTCGATGCTGGGAGAGGGAATAGGGATGAGAGTCCAGCTAGTCATAACAATAATAACTTAGCTGTGGGAACCCAAGAACATTGGGCCCAGAGCTGATAGTGTTTTGATGGGCTGGAAAAAGCCCACACTTCAAGCTAATTGGGGAATGTGATTTATGAGTGTTTATTGGAGGAGGGAATTGTACTTTGTAACTTTGTATCCAGGGGAGGGGAATTTAGTTTTTTGTTTCAACTATGTAGTGCCGATACTTTGTTTCTCGAATAAAAGATTCTTTAAGGTAAACAATGCCTCGAAATTCTTTTGAAGAGTTTCATTTGTCGGAATCATGACAGTAATCACATCTTTAAGCCGCTGGGTTGGGGCCAAGCAGGTCCCTGAGGGGATGATATTCCAAAGGACGAGTGCCATGACAGAATAGTGTTCTAACAGAGAACCTGGACCTGCCTCTTCTGCCAGAAGGGTAGACAAAATTGGGGCAAGTTGATCCCTCAAGTAACCCAGTCCCATACCATTAGTGCAATCTCTCCAAAAGAAATACATAGGGGGGAAAAAAGAAAAAAGAACACCTCCCCCATCCCTAACACAAAAAGCAAAGCTCCAGGAGTGACTTCTATACTCTCCAACGTTCCTGGTTCCTGGTTTGAAAATCATAACAACATTCCTTGTATCATTGAAGTAAATGATAAGAGATGAAAGAGTGTACTAAAAATGAGGGGGGGCATAGAAGGGTTACAAGTATGTAGATAGCAGAAGAAACCCCCCCACACACACATTTTTAAGTAGCAGGGTTGGGACAAGTAGATCCTTGAGGGGATGATATTCCAACTGATTATGCAATATGGAAATTGTGCACAATTTAAACAACCTTTTATTTTTTTCCCTCAAGGCCATTATAACCAGAAAATGACTCCATGTTGCTTACACTCTTCACTTTAGTATAACGATTGAAAATCAAATAAATAGTTAAACTATTAATAGCAATTCAATAAAACCATGTTCATAGTCCATCATACAGCTACACTTATAATATAGAACAGTCAATTGGTGCTACTTCCCTAGGAGCAATACCACAAAGGATTCCTGAAAGAATTAGACCTTGGTTGTTTTCTGGAACCGTAGCAATGATGAGATAATCATAATCAATAAGTTGATGCTGTTCCTGGAATGGTATACATTGTGGAGGAACATTTAAAAAAATACCACATGGTTGGTTGCCTTCACATGGATGTAAAACTGAATTAGATTTCTATTGGCTTAGCCCAGGGGTCTTCAAACTTGGCCCTTTTATGACTTGTGGACTTCAACTCCCAGAATTCCTCAGCTGAGGAATTCTGGGAGTTGAAGTCCACAAGTCATAAAAGGGCCAAGTTTGAAGACCCCTGGCTTAGGCCAACAACCTCAAGCAATAAGTATCAATGAAAAAGATCATATGTGATAAATTCATCAAAGCTGAATGAGATGCCAACCACAGCATTAACATAAACATCATAATCAATTTGAGAAAGGAGTTGTCATTATGAATAAGGTGGATTATATGTTAAGAAGTCTAGAAGCAACTGACTAACAACACATATTACCAACTTTTATCCATGGATCCTATAGGAACATATCAGAAGGAACTATGTAATCTGATGAAAGAAATTCCTAAAGACCTACAAGGTTGTGTCTGCATGGAGATTCCCCAGGATCCTTGGCCAGGCATCTTTTACCTTCTTCCTCAAATATGCAACCAAGCAACACAAACTATCTCTTGTCTCAAGCACTTAGCTCTGAGCTATGAGAGCTAAAATATCAGGTTTCATGGACTGTGTACTCACATCTCTTCCCCTCCCTTCACTCCATGCCCACCTCAACCCAATTTAAATCCTACATCACTTTAACCACTGCGCATTTGTAGTTCACCAAAACATTTATTGTGCCTTCTAAAAATTTTTTGCTAATCTGAAAAGCTGCTACTGGACTCTTGTTTTTGGCTATCGTAGATTAATAAATTCTTAAATCAGCATTTCTCAGCCGTACTGACTTTAAGATGTGTGGACTTCAACTGTGGCTGGGGAATTCTGGAAGTTGAAGTCCATATATCTTTAAGTTGTTAGGTTTGAGAAAAACTGTCCTAGCATGTAAGTATTAAACAGTATAATGGAGAAGATATATTGCAATGAATTATACAGATGTCTGTCTTTAAAATGAATTGGGAACTATAGGTACACTAATCCAATATTTTTCTTTGTTTTACTATATATCAGTACCATTCCTGTTTTATGCTACGTCAGTTGCTTAATTCTGGTTTTATTTTTTACAGAGTGGAACAAATTTGCTTGAATTTGATTTATTTCATTTTGTCATTTTATCCATGTGACATCTGCCCTATCCAGATTCTGCAGAAACATGCAACCTTTAAAAACATAGCATATACAGTACCCACAGAATACTAAAGTACAAGAGTACAAAAAATTAATCTACGACTTGCAATTTCTGGCAATATATACATTTTAAATAAATACTCTTCAGTAACACTTTTGATTTTGGGACGAATTTGCAAATTTGCAGATTTTTCATTTTTATTATGGTATAAATCAGTGATAATTATTTGTGGTTAAAGTGTTTCTGTAATCTTATCAAGTACCCAGCATACATCCTTGGGTTGACTTAGAGCAGGAGTGTCAAACTGCCGGCCTGTGGGCCAGATGCATCATGCCAAAACCGCACCCACCCCATTGCCAGCAATGGAAAAAAAGTCGCGATACGTCGTGACATGTCACATGATTTTGTCAGTTTGACACCCCTGACTTAGAGAGAAAAGGCAGATCAATTCTTTCATCATTTCTTTTTTTTTTAATAACAAGTTTTATTGATTTTTTTTGTTTTACAACCAAGTGCTTAGGACTCGTCGTGGAGATAGGGCACTCCATAGAACAAAGTAGAAAATATAATCATACATGAACAATTTAAGTTACTTCTTTAAAATTTCCCTCTCTATTTTATCAATCAAGAAAAAAAAAAAAACTATCAATAATATTTCCACCCGTTTTCGAGCTTAATTAACTTCCATTAACATATTCCAATTTGGCATTACATAAACATATAGTATACATATAATATAGATTATTCCTAACCTATACATATTACTCCAATTATTCACTTTATACTTCTCAATTAAATTCTATCTCTTATTCTATTCTATTTCACATACATATTTTATAAATGAACATGACTTTAAGTTTTTTTAAAACCATTTTACATTAGCCTAAATTATTTCTAATTATTTCTAAAACAAACATATAATGTAACTATTATATATATATATATATATATATATATATATATATATATATATATATATATATATATATATATATATATTAATATTTCTCCACTATATTCTATCTATACTCTATCAAACATTTTTATAAATCAATCCAACCTTCAATCATTGCAAGTAAAAATATCAGTAATATTTCACCAATCTCAATACAACTCCTTTAGTTTTAACTTTTCCAATTTTCCATAATTGCCATTCCAGACCATAATCAAATCCATAATTTACATCAATATTAACTCAGACTAAAATCTTAGACCTTAGAAATCTCAAAAATATTAGCTCACTTGAAGTCTCTAAAAACCATTTTACCCGTCAAATAAAGTTTTAACACTCATTTTTAAACCTAATTCTAGCTTTCTTTTTATGCCAAGCAGGTTTCCACAATAGGGCCTTTAGCTCCTCCCATCTTAATATTTGATTATACCCATTTTCCCACAGTTGCGTCTGATCATAGTCTTCTTCTCTTTTTCCCAATATTGTCTGCACTATGTAATCAGTCTTAGTCAGTATGGTGATTATTCGTTGTTTGTATATATTGTCAGCATTTTTAATGTCTCGTGTTTGAAAGTCCATTTCTGTTGTTTTTAAGATTACAGATGTTTTAGTTGAATTCTGCCTTTGGTCCTCAGAAATCTCCATCATTTGTATATAAGGTGTAACATCTTCCTCTTCAGTAGGTTGTAGATATAAATCCTCCATCTCATTAAGTTGTAAATCTAGTTGTGTGTCATGATCAGTTGAAGTTTGAGATTCAATTTTTAACTCTGGAACATCCTCTTTCCTGAGCGTCCTGAAATGCTCTCTTAATTCCTCTTTCATTTCCAAAACCTTTTCTAGTATGAGTCCATAGTTAAGCTGTGAGTGGGATTCCATTCTTCTTCTTTTTTTTATAGTGAAAGTTCAGCTTAAAAAATAGATTACAATATTATAAAATATAAAATCCAAACAGGAATAGAAAAAGAAAAAAACCAGCAGAAAGATAAAGACAACAGTAGTCCCAGTCAGTATTGTGAGTATCTAGTTTATAATCCAAAGTGATAATAGAAAAGGATGTCTTAAAAGTCAATTATTATGATGTAATCCTCAAACAAAAGAAAATCCATTTTTCTAGTAGGTATATTTTATATTATAAAGTCAAACGAACTAGAAGTAGAAGATTAAGTAAGTTCCAAAAGATATACCAGTGTCTGGGCATGACGCCAAGTTCAGCAGTTCAGCTGCAAATGGTTACATTGTTACGATAAGGCTTTCTGGGCTTCACGTCAAGTTCCGAGATACATTGTAACCATCCAATCCACATGAATCCGCCCAGACAGCCAAAGAGGTTTTTTTTTCTTTTTAAAGTAGATAAAAATGTTCAGAAGGGGGGGGAGGAAAAGAAACACTCCACCCCCTCCCTAAAAATTTCCACTTAAGCTGAAAACAAGCAGGCAGAGAGAGAGAGTCACAGTAAGGCTTTTCTTCTTCTTCTTTTTTTTTTTTCAGGATCCCCTGAATTCCAACAGTTCAAATAAACAATAAAAATTAGTTATTTTTTTCCCCCAAAGCTCGTTTCCCCAAGTATTCGAACGCTGCTTTTTCAAGGCAGGGAATAGTTTCTAGAAGCTTTTCACAGGGAAGTAAATAAGATAAGAGGGAAGGAAAGGTCTCACCCGGATCTTCCACGGTGGTTCTTTATGCTTAGATGTTGCTGTGACTTTCGGCTGGAGCAGCTAAGTGATCGGCCATGTTACTGGCCGATCTTTTCCCTGTCGGCCCAAAGGTGATTTCTCGGATCGCAGAGGGAGCTGCCGCTCCCTCCGCGATCAGACGAGTGTCCTCCTCCACGGTGGTCGCCTCTCCGGGGTGACTTTCAACCCTGTCCAGGGTTTACCGGCGGGGGGAAACCGGTCGGCAAAGAGAACATACTCTTTGCACGACCGCAGGCGCTGCGACCGGAACCGGAAGTTCTTTCATCATTTCTTGTTCCACTGCCAAAACTATATGTTAAACTCATGTAAAATAGAACAATAAAATCTGTGTCAGCTAAGGATATGAGGGTATACTTCTCATTTAGAAGGATTGATGATCACTAAGTTGTATTTCCTGTGTAGAATATATGTATAAAATTATATTCAATATTTTTTTTAAAAAAAATACAACATTGCAGTTTTGCTAATAAACTGGCTTTTACTGTCATCATTATTCCTTTATGTTGCCTTAAGTAAGTCATTAAAAAAAAACCTCTTATTTTTGTTGTAAACACCAACCAATTTAGCACATTAATTCAGTAAGAGGGCTTATACCCCTATGGCAAAGAAACACTTAGGATATGCAAAAATTGGCTCATCAGATTGCATACTCATTCCAAAATAATTGCTATGAAAAATAAGTATAATAATACAATGGGACCTTTGGCACTTTTAAATAACAGTATTTTACTGAAGTTATTATTTTATTGCCATGTTTCCATGTCAATATGAATGGGATCTGATGCAGAAAATGATATTTTCAAAAGTATTATTTGCTAGATTTATAATCTGTCTTTTTCTAGGAACTCATCACACTGAAAATGAATTGCTCATTGCCAAGCAGTTTAATGACATATTGCAAGGATGTAAAACTGAAGATTGGTATGGTAGTAGATGCAGTTCAAAAGCGTTTAGTAGAAAACAAGCTCTTTCTATCAGAAAGGAAACTGCCCAAACAGCTGAGGAATAAAAAATCAAATCCTAATTTATGATTTTGGAAAACTGTAAGTGAAGGAAGACCAATTTGAAAGTATCTTGGATTGATTTCAAGATAACATTTGACTCTGTCATAAGTTTGGATAATCAAGTCCCTAGAAATAACAGTCATAGAAGGGTCAGAAGCTTTGTGCAAAGATCAATGGCTCAATGGAAGGCACAGTTGCTGGTCAATAGAGATAGACTGGGAGAGGTTAATATCAAGAGAGGAATCTTCCAAGGAGACTTACTCTCACTTTTAGTCATTGCACTGATTCCTTTGTCAACAATACTGAACATGTCAGGCTATCAAACATCAAAAACATTTGCCAGCCAGGACTTCCAGTTCCAGTTGCAGCGCCCGCGGACGCGTAAAGAACTTGCTCTCTTTGCCGTCCGGTTTCCCCCCGCCGGTAGACCCTGGACAGGGTTGAAAGTCACCCTGGAGGGGCGACCACCGTAGAGGAGGGCACTCGTTGATCGCGGAGGGAGCGGTAGCTCCCTCCGCGGTCCGAGAAAATCACCTTTGGGCTGACGGGGAAAAGATCGGCCAGTAACATGGCCGATCACTCAGCTGCTCCAGCCGAAAGTCACAGCAACATCTAAGCAAAAAGAACAACCGTGGACCTTTCCTTCCCTCTTGTTAATTTACCTATTTCCCTGCTAACAGCTTTAAGAACTATTTCCCTATTTTGAGAAAGCAGCGTTTGATCACTGGGGAAAACGGGCTTTGGAAAAATAATTATTGTTTTTTATTATTTTATTTTGTTTATATAAGCAGTTGGAATTCGGGCATCCTGAAAAAAAAAACCCTTACTGTGACTCTCTCTTTTGGCTTGTCTATCTCCAGTTTAGGTGAAAACCCTTAGGGAGGGGGTGGAATGCTTTTTTCTCCTCCCCCCCTCCTGAACAGTATTACCTAAAAAACTTTCTGCTCTCTGGGCGGACTTATGTAGATTGTTTTGGATACAATGCAACCTGGGACTTGGCATGAAGCCCAGAAACTATGACTGATACAATGTAACTTTCTCCAGTTGAACTCTCACTTCCTGATTTTGGCGTGATGCCCAGACTGGATTACAACATAACAACTGACTGCTACTTGGGACTCTTGCTGTTTCTTTTATTTCTGTGCTGGACTTGACTATTGGCTTTTTTTCTATCTTTGTTTGGAAATATATCTCTGTTTGGACTCTATATTTTATAACACTGCAATCTATTTTTTAAGCTGAACTTCTATAAAAAAAAAAAGAGGATGGAATCCTACTCACAGATTAATTATGGACTTATATTAGAAAAAAATTTGGAAATGAGAATGGAATTTAAAGAACATATTAGAACGCTTAGCAAAAAGGAGGACTCAGAATTAAAAATTGAAGCTCAACCTTTGATTGACTATGATACACAATCAGATTTACAACTTAATGAGATGGATGGAATACATTCACAATCTATTGAATCTATTGAATCTATTGAAGAGGAAGAGGACACATCCCACATGATGGACATTTTTGATGATCAAAGGCAGAACTCAACTAAAACATTTACAACTTTAAAAGCAACAGGATTGGACTTCCAAATACGAGGCACCAAAAACGTTGACAACATGACAGTACAGACAACACTGGATAAAAGAGAAAAAGAATATGATTGGACTCAATGGTGGGAAAAGGCCTTTAGCCAGTCACTAAGATGGGAGGATCTAGAGGCCCTGCTGTGGAAACCTACCTGGCACAAAAAGAAAGCTAGAATTAGATTTAAAAATGAGAGTTAAAATTTTATCTGATGGGTAAAAAGGGCTTTTGGACATTGATTGAGCTAATATTTTCGAGATTTTTAAGGTTACTCTGGTTTGAGTCAACATTAGATCTAAATTATGGATTTGATTATGGTTTGGAATGGCAATAGGAAAAATTGGAAAATTTAAAATTAAAGGAGTTAGATTGAGATTGAGACTGGTGAAGTATTATTGATATTTTTACTTACAAGAATTGAATGGTAATTAGTGATGTATTAAATGGACTAAATTGAAACAATTGAGGAATTTTTAGGGACTTGGACTGATTTATAAAAATATGGATAGAATATATGAAATAGAATATAGTTGAGAAATATTAAGATATAATAGTTATATTATTAGTTTATGATAGAAATAATTATTGTCCTATTATTATTATTATTATATTTATTATATTATTATGTCTTATGTAACGGTTTTAAAATATATAAATTTATGTTTATTTACAAAATATGTATGTGAAATAGAATAGAATAAGAGATATAATTTGATTGAGAAGTATAAATTGAAATTGGAATAATAGATATAGGTGAGAAACAATTTATATTTTAGGAATGCTCGAATTGTATACTATATGTTTATGCAAGACTAAATTGAAATAGATTAATTGAAAGTTGGTTAAGCCTGAAAACGGGTGAAAATATGATTGATAACTTTTGTTTTTTGTTTTTGTGTTTTTTTTTCTTTTTTTTCTTTTTTCTTTCTTCTTTTTTTATTGATAAAATAGAGAGGGAACCTTTAAAGAAGTAGTTGAAATTGTATATGTATGACTGTACTTTTTGTTGTGTTCTATGGAGTGCCCTATCTCCACGATGTGTTATAAGCACTTGGCTGTAAAAAAAAACAACTAAAAACTAATAAAACTTGTTATGGTAAAAAAAAAAAAAAATTTGCCAGGCTCTCCCACTTCGTTTACATCAATGGCCCTCAACCCTTGTGGCTTGGTGATCCAGCTGGATGAAGAAGATCACTATAAGCTCATAACATCAAGCATACTGAAGTCAAGAAGAAGCTTAGAAGTAAGAGTGAAGATCTGAAAGTTGAAACTCAATGGTGGAAATATCATCAAGGCAGTTAACACCTCGACAATTCCAACCATTAGCTACAGTTAGAATAGTGAACTGGACTCAAGCAGAACTAAAAGCATTGGATAGGATAGGAAGACCAGAAAAATAATAACAATGAATCATACCCTTCATCCATACAGTGATGTTGACAGACAATATCTACCAAAGAGCATTGGTGGGTGTGAAATGTTGCAAATACATCAGACAGTTAAATAACAAAAAGGGACATTGGAAGAACATCTGAAGGACACTGAAGCATTGAAGTTAATATACCATGAAGACTTACTGAATTCCAGAAATATCAAATTGACTTATAAGTCTGCTGTGGATTCCATCGATCAAGGAATTCTAGCTAATGGTGTCCAGGAGAAGAGCCTTTTCTGCTGTGGCTCCAACCCTCTGGAATATCATGTCCCCTGAGGTGAGATCTGCTGATTGGCCTGGGGCCCTGGTGGTGCATCCCATGCTGGAAGTAGTTAGTGGTGTAGGAAGAAGATCTCACTCCCACCCCATTCTGGTTTCTAATTTATTTAATCTCTGTTCATTTTAATAGTTGATGTTTTATTGTTTTAATGTTTTGTATTCTTACTGTTATGATATAGTAAGCCATCCAGAATCACTTGACAGTGAGATGGGTGGCATATAAATGTAATAGATAGCTAGATAGCTAGACAGATAGATCAAATGAAGAATAGAAAAGAGACATGGCAAGGCAAAGTATTACATGGCCAATACGTAAAAAATTAGCAGGCAAAGCAGATAACAAAACCTGGCAATGACTAAGAGCAGGAAAATTGAAAGAAGAGACAGAGGGACTAATTCTGGATGCACAAGACAAAACCTTAAGAACAAATGCATATAAAGTCAGAACTGAGAAGATGGCAACAGACAGCAAATGCCATCTCTGCAAAGAAGTTGGACAACCTGATTACTATTGCGAGAAGATCACACAGACTTCAAATAATGCAAACAAGAGCTTATGGGACCACAAATCAGATAAAGTAATAGATGAAGAAGCTAACATGCTCTGGGACTTTAGAATTCAAAAAGATAGGCACCTGCCACATCACACACCGAACTTAATACATGTTGATAAGAAAAACAAGAAAGTTTAGAAAATGGACATTGCATTTTCTGGAGACAACAGAATAGAAGGAAATTCTCCAAGGGAATTGGAGAAAAGTACACAGACCTGCAAACAGAAGTAGAATGATTATGGTGAAGGAATGCAAAGATAGTACTGATAGCAATAGGCACCTCGGATGAAGTTCCAAAACACATGGAGAACCAATTAACACCACTGTCATTGACAAAACCACCATCAGTCAATTGCAAAGATGGCTTTACCTGGAAAAGCTTACATCCTGTAAGCTTTTGTTGTTATTTAACAACAATATGTGCCTATTCCAAGTCCTTGGGAAGGAGCCAATAGGTCAGGGGTGTCAAACTCAATTTCATTGAAGGCCACATCAGCATTATGGTTGCCCACAAAGGGCCAGTTGCATGTAAGATTATGTACCATATTGGTTCAGGAGTGCATTATGTCTAAGATGTGGGCCAAACAGGATTAATATTTCAAATATGAACAAATATTTCAAATAAATCTGCAAAAACAAATTTAAAACAAAGAAAAAACATAAGCTATTTAATTTTCTCTCTCATGCCATTGTGTCCAAGCTGGATGTTTGGCATCTTTTCTTGCCTACATGTTCCTTCACGTTTGAGGTTAGATTCTGAGATGTGAAAACTCTCAAGATAGAGTGGGGGAGTGCATCAGTGAGAAGACTTCTGTGTACGTTTTTATTCACCTTCATCACAGACAAAAGTTGCTCACACGGGTATGTACTACCAAACATGCAGAGCATTCAAACAGCTTGTACGTGGAGTTGGGGCATCATTTTAGGGATGATTCTGGTGAACTGTGTGGGCCCTATAGAATCATACTTTGCCTTAAGTGTGCTGTTATATTGGAGTTCTAACAGCTTCATCTGGATGTTTACAGGTGCTTTCTCCACATCAACTGCAAATGGATTACTGAGCAATCCAAAATTCAACTTCTATGCTTCAAAACTAACAAAGTGATGTGTAAACTCCATGTGAAGTGTGCTCAGTTTATCAGCAAAATGAGCATCTGAGAATACAATGGTGGAGACTTGGTTTATGATTGTTTGGCAACAGGGAAAGTGACCCAAGTTTCCTTGCTGCATCTGAGTCTCCCACAGTCACAGCTTAACATGAAGGGTTTTTACTGCACCATACATGTCCATGATCACATAGTCCCATCCCTGTAGCTGAAGGTTTAGTGCAGTGAGGTTTAGCGCAGTGAGGTTTAGCGCAGTGAGTTAGTTATGTCACACAGAAAAGCTAACTCACACAGCGACTTTTCATCCCGCAGTACTGTGGAGCCTTTTCCTTTACTTTCCATGAACTAACAGATTTCCTTATGCAACTCAAAAAAATCTATTGATTTTTTTATCTATTGAGCACTTTTTTATGACTTAGTCATTGCACCTCTGTGTGATAGGGCAGATCACCAAGTTCAGAATGTATTTCCTCCAGAAAAGACTTAAATTGACAGTGATTTAAACCTTTGGCTCTTATAAAGTTAACTATCTGTGTTAGAGTGCTCATTACATGTTCCATCTTCAAGGCTTTGCTGCATAATGTTTCCTGGTATATGATGCAGTGATATGCTGTCAGCTCACCTGTGCAATTCTCACTCTTCATCTTCTCTCGCATCCTTCCCACTAATCCATTCTTTTCCCCACACATCGAAGGTGCTCCATCTGTTGTCAGCCCAGTAAGTTTGTCCCAGGGCAGTTTCATGTTATTTACACATTTAGATACTGCTTCAAATATGTCTTTTCCTGTGATAGTGCCATGCATTGATTTCATATCCCAAAATTCCTCTGTAACGCAGAAACTTGAGTCCACTCCATGGATGAAGATTGTCAGCTGTGCCGTGCCAGTGATGTCAGTGCTCTCATCCACAGCAAGGGAATATACAATGAAATCTTTTCCCTTTTCAATCAACTGTACTTGTAAATCAGTGGCAAGCTCACATATCTGATCAGCAACCGTATTTCTGTTTAGGCTTACATTAAAAAATGCTTGCTTTTAGTTTGGACATAAGACTTTGCACACTTTAATCATGCAGTGCTTCAAAAACTCCCCTCTGTAAATGGCCAGACGGATTTAGCTATCTCTTCTGCCACTATAAAACTAGCTTTCACAGCAGCTTCACTTTGTGATTTTGCTTTTCTGAACATATGCTGCCATGACATCAGACTGTTTTTAAACTCTTCCACCTTCTTTAGCTTCTGCTGTATGTCCAGGTTTTTGTACTTGTCCTGATGTTTTGTCTCATAGTGTGCCTTCTCATGTTATATTCTTTAAGTACGGCCACATTAATTCTACAAACAAGGCATACGGCCTTATCTTCAGTGTCAACAAACAGGTACTCTGCCTCTCACCTCTTTTGAAAGCACCTGTTTTTAAAGTCCACTTTCTGTTTGGCCAGTTTTGGGGGTTTAAATATCACGCAGGTCTTCTTCACTGCAGGTGTTTTTATATATGGAGTATGAGACTGCACAGAAAACTCAAAGTCCCAGGTGCTGTGTGAAGCGAGCAGTTGTGAGCGCTCTAGGTATCCACTCTGGAGGATTAGTAGGATGCTGTGAGTCTAGATCTTCTGGGGGTATAAGGGGGCTGCACCCTTTAGGCTGGAGAGTCTGGAGAGTCTGAGCAGTAGAGAGACTGAGCCGCAGATCTCTTGTCTGGTGTGGCAACAGCAGATTCGAAGGAAGTGTGTGAACTTCAGCAGCATGTGGCTCGGGTTTCTCGACTAGCTTTGGCCTGGGCCTGGCACGCGCAAGCCTCCCGTCTCATTTGGGGAAAAGTCTGTGAGGCAAGTGGCTACTTGTGGGAAAGTGCAGCACAGACGAAGGAAGAGGAGGAGGGAAAGGTGGTGAGGCAGGGAGGGATAAGAACTGACCCGAGCGCCTTCCATCCTTTCTCTTTCCTTCCCTCGGCAGCCACTTGCTCTCAGGCAGAGGGTGCTTTAGCCATGCCTGCCTGCCCCTGCGGTTACTGCTGCCCTGTGCACAGTTCTACAAATTGGAGAGGCTCCCAGTGCCTGTCCTCTGCTAGCACTGCTGCCACTGACAAGACACCCAAAGTAGCGAGGAGGTAACTACTCAATCACCTCCTCCTACTAGTCTGCTTGTGGGCCAGATCTAAACACATCACAGGCCTGATCTGGCCCGTGGGCCTTGAGTTTGACGTGTTTGCAACAGGTGGACAAAAGATGCCAAATCTGGTCTAAACGTCTGGCTGTGCAGCCAACCATAATATTAAAAAATAATACTATTTTCATTAACCATTAGGCCATATCAGAATACAAAATAAAGAGCCTGTCAGAATCCAATTATATCTTATTTCTAGCTATCTACTCTGAGAAAACCCAATTCTTACTCTCTTTTGGATTCTGTCATACTACAAAGGGGGGGGGAGTAAACACGGTTGTTTATGACTGACATTCCTACTATCAACTACAAAGGAACATCCTCTGTGGATTCCCTCTGTGGAGTACTAACAATAACAATGCGGCCATCAGCCTTTGATCTCACTCCCTATGAAGCCTCCTTTTACTGGCAGCAAGGAAAAGGGGGGGAAAGATTGCAATGTTTGGGGTTCCGATGGATTTAACACCCAGCCATCTGCCAATTTGAATTGACCGGAAGGAATGTGGGGTGGGACTGCCTGGGAACACTTTAAAACATTGAATGGTCAATGGGGTTCCTCAGATCCTGTCTAGCATGCCTTCAGTCAGTTTTTCTTAATAAAGATTCCTGTTGGAAGAAACGTTCTTAAGATGTAAGTTGAGGTGGCTCCTTACATTAGACAGGATCTGCAAAATTGGTCAACCTGGAAGGAAGAACCTTGCCGGGGGACTTTGCAAAAATTACCATGTCAGACGATGAAGCAGGGAAGGGGGAAAGCCCACCGGAGAGGGAGCCATTGCCCCGACTGGAAACCTGCCAAATATCCGGATCTGAAGGGTCAGATTCCTCAGGAGAAGAGGTGGTGGAGATGTGTAACCACAAGCCTCGGTGGTCAATGGGCGTTGGAAAGAAAGGCGAGTGGGAAAAGAAATCAAGAAAGGTGACCCTGAGACGGGGGGCCAACCAACCAGGATGGAAGCAGGAGATGGAGAGATCCCTGCACACAAGCAAAGATGAAGGAAGCTGGGCACAGCACTCGAACTGGATCCTAGAGAAAGCTATCGACTTGATGAAGAGAACACTTAGCTCCCCAGGAGAGGAGAATCCTGAGCCCCACGGCCGCACCAACTCCTGGAACCGCAACTGGAGAGACACTATTTGTGTTGCTTCTGTTCCTAGTTAAATAAATCTGTTGCTGTTTCAACACTCGTCTCGCTTAATGCCTTCAAGAACCGAATACTTAACAGTGGCGACGAAGGTGGAATGTGGTGCTTCATCATAAGAGTCTGAAGTCACTAGGGGGTGAGGCCAACACAGAGGCTCTGCAGGAACTACATTCCCCCCCCCTTGGTTTGCCAAGCAAGCCATGCTGGAGACCACCACGCCCTAAGGATCCGTCCTAGGGCCTATGCAGAAGCCAGCAGCACAAGGCAACGCGAGCAACAAGAAACACTAGCAACTCACCATGGCGAAAGTGGGGAAACTCAAAGAGTTTGATGTCACCCACCCAGAGAGATGGGCGTCCTACATTTCCCGCGTAGAAAACTACCTCCGCGCCAACCAGGTTGCCAAAGATGGACTGAAGGCCATGACCCTCCTCTGCGTGTGCGGCCCCGCCACCTTCGACATTGCGGAAAACCTGGTCGCCCCAACACTGCTCGAGTCCGTCACCTACGCGGACTTGACGAAAAGGCTCCAAGACCATTTTGAGCCAAAATTATCCATGATAGTGTGGAGACACGCTTTTGAGCAGCAGGAGCAGCAACCTGGCGACTCGGCCACAGAATTCATCGCCGCTCTTCGGCAAGCATCCCGACTCTGCAGTTTCTCAGATCTGGAGGAGAGACTAAGGGACCGTCTAGTCTGCGGCCTCCGGAATCGAGAGCTCCAACAAAAACTTTTTGCTAAGGAGACTTTCTTGCTACAGGAGGCCTTGAAAGAGGTCATGGCGGACAAAGGCGCTGGAGGGGCCATTAAGGCACTGCGGCCCTCCAAGAGTGCATCAAGCACCAAAGCAGTCCACCACGAGGACGCCGAGCGAATGGAAGATACCGACTCAGACTACGAAGTCGACAAGCTACAGAGACACCAAGAGAAGGGACCAAGGCCAGCTGACAAGGCAGTTCCGTTCCTTAGGTGCATGGGTTGCAGAGGCCGCCATCAACGCGCAGATTGTCATTTCCATACAGCAATGTGCAGGGCGTGTGGCAAGTCAGGCCACATTGCCGCCGTCTGTCGAGGTCACCAGAGGGACTGTCCACAGGAAGACTCAATCAGGAGAGGTACTGGGGCCCCGGGGCAACACCGAGTAGGATTCTGCACCAGCCGAAGGAGCGTTCTCTGCATTGGTGCCCATCGCCCCCTTAAGCCGAAGCTTCAACTCCAAGTCAAGCTTCAGGGAGTTCCATGTAAGTTGGAACTAGACAGAGGCTCAGCAATGTTCATCATCTCTATAGGAACATTTAGGCACATATGCAGCCGCAGCAATAGATGGGCCAAACTTCGGCCATCTAATTTAATGCTCACCGACTTCCAAAACTCCTGAGTGGTGGTCAAGGGTGAAGCCACACTCCTAGTGAATTTCAAGGGGTTTTCAGGCCCACTTGATGTTGTTGTGGTAGAAGACCAACGTATGAGACTCATAGGGCTCGATTGGTTCGACGCATTGGGCATTCAAGAAACCGGAATTCACCGGACACAAGCGGCGGATTTGTCTTCAGTCTGCCAAGAATTCTCAGATGTTTTCAGTTCATGCCTAGGGGAGTACAAGGGTCCTCCGATAGCCTTCAAGCTTGATCCTATGGTAAGGCCAATACGGATCAAGCCTCGTCGAGTGCCTTTAGCTTTAAAACAAAAAATCGATGCAGAGCTGGACCATCTGGTCAGTCAGGGGGTATTGCAGCCCATAGACAGTGGGGAGGGAGACCCCAATAGTAACGCCACTAAAGGCCAATGGGGAAGTGTGAATATGCGCTGACTACAAGTGTACCATTAACCGGGCACTTCAGCAGCATGCGTACCCAGTGCCAGTTGTCAGCCATATTTTGGCGTCATTGCAAGGGGGCCGAATGTTCACCAAATTAGATTTGGCACAGGCCTACCAACAGCTGCTGGTGGACAAGGCCACGGCAGCCGCCCAAACCATCGTCACCCATGGGGGAGGGCCTTCAAGGTCAAGCACCTACAGTTTGGGGTGAGTGTAGCCCCAGGGATTTTCCAGAGAGTAATGGAGCTCAAGGGCATTCCAGGGGTCTCCCCATACTTCGATGATGTTCTCATTGCCAGAGAAACCGCAGAGGTCATGGCTGAATGGCTTAGAGCCATCCTTCAGTGGTTCCGCACAGCGGGACTCAGATTAAAGAAAGAAAAATGTAAGATTGGGGTTGAGTCAACTGAGTTCTTGGGGTTTCGCATCAATGCCGACGGCATTCATCCGGTGGACTCAAAGCTGAAAGCGATTCAGCAGGCTCCAAGCCCGAAGTCCAAGGGAGAGCTTCAGGCCTTTTTGGGCCTTCTTAATTTTTACCATGCCTTCCTTCTAAACAAGGCCGCTGTGGCAGAGCCGTTACACCAGCTCTTGGACAGACAAGCCCAGTGGAAGTGGACCAGCATCCACGAAAGGAGTTTCCAAGCAGTCAAATCACTGCTGTCCTCGAACTTTGTATTCACACATTTTGACAAAAGGCTGCCAGTCTGCATCGTGTGTGATGCATCTCCATATGGAGTTGGGGCTGTGTTGAGCCATTTGTCAGCTGATGGGAAACAGTCTCCCATCGCCTATTATTTTAGGACCCTTTTGTCCGCAGAGTGCAACTACACGCAAATTGATAAGGAGGCTTTGGCGATCGTGGCTGGAGTTAAAAAATTCCACGACTACTTGTACAGTCGCCACGTCGGCTCCTTTTCACCTGGCCTCGAACGGACAAGCGGAACGCATGGTCCGCACAACCAAGGAGTCCCTTAAATGGATTGTCACAGGAAACTGGCACCACAGATTGGCAGACTTTCTACTCTGCCAGCAAACAACTCCATGCACAGCTATGGGCAGAAGCCCAGCCAAGCTACGATGGGGCCGACGCTTGATCACTAAACTGGGCAGGCTCCACCCTGACCGAGTTGCATCAGACGCTGCATGGCCAAAGGTGCCCAGAAGTCTGCAAGTGGGTGACCGGATTTGGACCCGGAATTACGGGCAAGGGGCTTTGTGGGTGGCAGCAGTGGTTGTAAAGGGGTCAGGGCCACTTTCCTACGAGGTGGTCCTCAAAGATGGGCGAGTCATTCGCCAGCACATTGATCAGCTGCGTCGGCGGCTGGCGGATCATTAACCGCTCAGGACTCCCAAGAGGGCCAAACACAGGGCCTGCATGACAGCGGTCCAACAGAAGGGTTTGCACACTCCGACAGAACCCTCCCTCAAGGAGAGGGGGAATGGCTGTAGAAGAGCCTCCTCAGGACACACAGACTGCATCTGCTGAACAGTACAGGCAAACGGCGCTGAGAAACAGCCCTGCAGACTTTGCTGCACGAATGGACTTTGGGTTGGGCCGACCGGGACAGGCCAGCCAAAGGGACTCGAGTCAACCCAACTCCACTGAACCTCTGAGTTCTAGTCTACCCAGCCTGGCAGGCAAGCAGGTAGACCAGGGAACCCCGGCAACCCTTAGGCATTCTGAACGGTCAAGAAGGCCATCTAAGTATCTGCAAGATTATGTTAAACAATTAAGGGTTTGAACTATCTAGGGGGAAGGGGTATAATGTATTGGTCACAACTGTTTTGAATCACTTGCTTAATGTCTAATCACTTGTTTGAATGTCTCACCTTGATTCTGCTGTTATGTAACGGCTGCTGTTACTTAAGCCAGACTTGCTGTCTCCAGGCTGGTAATTAGGTTTTGGGTGGGAAACTGTTGCTTTAAACCTATTGGCTGCCGCCTGGAGGCTAACCATATAAATAGCTGCACAGCAGCTATTTGTGTTGCTTCTGTTCCTAGTTAAATAAATCTGTTGCTGTTTCAACAGTCGCTTAATGCCTTCAAGAACCGAATACTTAACAGCAATGACATTATTGACTTGATTTCTTCAATGGGACAAGAAAGGTTGATTCACAAATAAAGGATATTATTTTTGATATTATTTTCCGCAAGTGCAGAAACATTTTGAAAAACCAGCAGAAGGTAAATGAAAAAGTGTGGGAGGGTTTGTTTTTAATTTCATCTGCCCTCAAATAGCTCACTTAGTTTAATTCCTTCATTCAGCAGAACCTTTATACAAGAACACTTCCTGGAAAGGGATTTACTTCCAGGCTAGCATATTTCCAGGGTCAGGAGGAAGATTTCCACCCACAGGAGCATTTTAAGCAGAAATTTACATGAGAAATGTGTTGTGGTCACATTGATTTTCAAATTTCAATTAATAGCATAAATTATTCTAGTACATAGACCAGGGGTAGGCAACCTTGGCTCTTTTATGACTCGTGGACTTCAACTCCCAGAATTCCTGAGCCAGCCATGCTGAGGGGAAAGGGAGAGGTTTCCAAGCTGAGCCATGCTGGCTCAGGAATTCTGGGAGTTGAAGTCCACGAGTCATAAAAGAGCCAAGGTTGCCTACCCCTGACATAGACTATGGATTTATTATGATGGATTTCCACAGGAAGTTATAGAGCTCTGAAGAGCCATTAGAAAATATTTGTTAGATACTTCTGGTGCTCCTGTTGAAATGTGTCAAAATATGGTATTCAGAAGTGACCATGATTTCATATAATTGTTACGAAACACTTGCTACTGAACAGTTAATACATTTCTCTATGTTTTGAGGAACTGAGAGAATGAAACAACTAGGATAGTTACACTACAGCAGGTTGGAATATGCAGTGAGTTTAATTGAACCAGCCATAGTATTTAGTACGCACTTGGCAATTATGATATTGGTTTGGGGGAGGAGTGTTGGTTATTACAGCATTCTGACATTTTCATGCAGCAAAGGTTTCTGGAGTGAATGCAGCCTATGGAGATAAGATGTTAAGAATGCTTAAGAGGCCTATTGTAAAATGTTTTGAAAGCATGGAAGATAAAATTGCATGTGTCGACTGTGACTTCAAGGCAATAATTAATTCACGTCAGCATACTGGGGTATACAGAGCTCTGTCTGATTTTTGGTATCAAATGAATTTTGAGGTTTTGAGGTTGGGAGAATGTTTGCCGATGAGGCCAGTCTTCTTTATGCCAAATCAACATTTACTGCTCTGGAATCATTACATCAAGCATTGAAAGACTTGTATGTTGACTCCGGAGGATAATGAATATGTTCACTGTAATGGAAGGATCTCATGAGTTTCAAAAGAGACAGTGAATCAGTTACTTGTAAGGTAACCTTCTCTGGATTTGGAATAGCTTAACTAGTTTCTAGCATTCATTCTTGGGCAAGATGCTTAAGCAAAAAATGTTACATATTTGTGTTCTGTTATGTATTGTATTATCCTATTGTAGGTCTGGTTTTTCACACTAAGACAAACATTGGTTGACTTGGGGGATGACATCAAGAAGTCAGAGAGTCAGTTTGATCTAGTGGTGAAGGCACTGGGCTAAAAATTAGGAAACCTGAATTCTAGTTCTGCCTTAGGCATGAAAACTGGCTGTGTGACTTTGGGCCAGTCACTTTTTCTCTGTCCAACTCATCTCACAGGGTTGTTGTTGTTGGGAAAATAGGAGGAGCAAGGAGTGTGAGAAAAATTCACTCCCTTGAGTTGTTTATAAAAAGAGTAAAGCTGGGATAAAAATAACTCTAAAAATAAGTCAGGAAAAATGCAGCTCTCTTACCTTCTTTCTTCATTGATTGTGGCAAAGTTTCTCAACCTTGGCAACTTGGTAATGCTGGCTGGGGAGCTCTGGGAGTTGAAGTCCACATATCATAAAGTTCCCAAGGTTGAGAAACATTGTATTATGTGGAAACAGAAGAAATAAGATTACAGTCAATCAAGGTTTAGAAGCCGAAGGTCATACTGTGCAGAACTTCTCTCAAGTGTTTCTAATTTCTGCTGTACATTCAAAAGGGTCTATTTTATCCAATGAAACTTATTACCTACATCAAATCCCCTTATAATGCCACCTAGACCTGATGATGAAGGACCATCAATATTTTCATAAAATTTAAGTGAAGCCTTAGAAATACAAAATTAGTGTCTGACTGTGATAATAAATGGAAAGTCAATAAACTGAAATTCACATTCAGAGAAGATGAAGAGGCATTCATTCTGCACTAGCAGGGGTGCAATTTCCATATAGGAACAAGCTCATTACTGGTGCGATTTTTAATCCAGCCAGAAGCATATGTTTCTTTAGTAACATAAAAAGCACGGTGTGCTTTTTTTTAATTAACTTAACTTGGTTTGTCAACTACAAGCCCATCTGATGGAGCTAATTTGGCAACATTTATCCATGCCTTTTATCTTGCAGGTTAGACTACTGTGTTAGGTTAAATGGGAGCCTATTTGAAAGAAGTCCAGGAAATATGAAACTGATTAGATCTATGCTGTACCCGTTTGATTTATGCACCATTCATTTCTATCTCCAAAGGGTTATTTCTGAGCTATAAGTGCTGAAGGCAGGAGTGGTCAGATGTGTTGATGTGTTGTGTGTGATAAGTGTGAAATATGGGTGAGGTGGGTGAAGGAATGAATGCCTTCGCCTGAGGTGGAGAAATACTGTAAGATGTGGGAGAGGTTTGGGGAGATGAGAAGGTAGAACAGGAACATTGACATCATGACAAACAGGGACAAGAAGCCCTCAGGTACATGGAGTTTGGAATGGGACAACTTGCCGCAGCCAACTTGCCATTGCCAACTCGCCACAGCCACTTTGCCATGGGATAACTTGACATGGCCAACTCACTATGGGATCGCTTGCTGCAGGGCAATTCAATTTAATTATTTAAAATAATTTAAAAAATTGTTTTAATTTTTATTATTCACATTTCATTTTGTCCTTCCTTTGGCATCCTTTCTTTAATGATTCTATCCCACTATTTCTTCGATATTAGTGTAATTCTTGTCCCGTGGTGAGTTGTCCCATGGCAAGTTGGCCATGGTGAGTTGGCTGCAGTGAGTTGGCCAGGGCGAACTGGCCATAATGAGTTGTCGTTGATCCCATTGAGTTCATTGTTTGAAATTAGTCCCTCTTTCCAGACCTCAGTTCCACATTTAATACCTGATTACTGGATCTTTGGCAGCTTTGACTTTCAGCTGTTGCTTGTAAATGTCAGATTGGTCTGACATAAGTCTTCTTTCATTCATGATTTGATAGTGAATGAGGGGGCCAATCTAATAGTATAACCAAGATGCGGGTGAATCAAGAGGGGAGTGTTCCCCTCTTGGAACTCTGCTCACTTGAGTTTCAAATTTTGCTTAACTGAGACTTTAGGGGAGCTTGGGATGGACTAGCTGTTGCATCTCTGATGTGAACAAAGCCATGATATACATATATGGTCTCGGAAGTTTTATTCGTCATCTTGGGGGTGGAGGGTTTACAAATCTTTTTAAAGCAATTAACCTCACAGACTGAGATAATTTTACTACTGGGAAGTAGAGAGCTAAACAGAGACAATTTATTACATTAATTCCGCAATCCTGCCCTGCTACTACGGAGTTCCAAAAGTCTGAGTTTTACCTACCTAATATCACCTGATTGCTATCTACACTGCCTGAAAACCCCAAGAAGAACTAAAAGTTATAATTCAGAATCCAGACTGAAAAGGGTTGCATGGCCTTGTTCTAAATGCTCCAAATCCTTCCTCAATGGGTTCCAAACTACTTAATGATTGTAAGGAATTCATATTTAAGTAGAAAGTAAAGGGGAAAAAAGCAAGACTGACACAAAAAGAAATAGACAACTCCATGGAGACCAAAAAAACCAGACTTAAGATACAGAGGTGTTCTGTTCGCACAGCAGATATGGAGGTGAGGCAGTTGATCCAAAAGATGTTTCTTTATTGGTACATTCACTGAACAGAAGCAAGTGAACAATGGCAACAAGCCCTTTTATACTCCCCTTGCAAAGGGGATGCTCAACCAATGAATGCAGGCTATTCTCCCGCCACGCGCATGCGCGCGAGGCGGGAGACAGCCTGTCTGGGTCCCGGGCAGACAGGTGGTCTGCCCGGGTCTCTGCAACCGGTCTCGGGCAAACACGTGGTCTGCCCGGGTCTCTGCAACCATCTGCAGAGTTCCTGAGCCTTGCTGAATGACTCAGCAAGGCCCAGGACACAACACCCATCCCCCCTTAGCTTGGACAACGCTGTCCCTGTCGTTTGACAGCCCTAAGCCAAAGGCAGCCCAGCACAGTTGGTCCCCCCCCATACTTCTAGCAACTTCTTCCCTTTAGGGTTATGTTCAATCCACGTTCTTTCACTCTTTGAAAACGTGGGCCTCGCAGGACTTCACATAGTCTTGCAATTACTTAGGCGGACCTTTAACCCGCCCAGATCTTCGTGGATCCATGTGAGGGATGGGTGTGATGGTATTTGGGGGAATTGAATTGGGTGCCTGGAGTGCTTGCTCCCGGCTTGCGCACAACAAACCAGGACTTTGTCGCCCAGAAGACTCAGGAGTTCCCCTGACTGCTGACTGGCTGGATCCGCTAAACCCAAACCAGATTTCCTTGGAGGGGTCGAGTTCCCCGAGTTCCTTGGTGGGGTGGAGTTCCCCGAAAACCCTTGGAACACCCCTTGGGAGCAATGTCCTTCAGGCCCAAGGCCAGCAGCAGGGGTGCCCTGAGTAGCCGAATTATGGCCATTTGCCCTAAGCCAGGGACCTCTGCCTGAGTCAGGAGTCGCCTCCATGGCAGAACCCCCTGCGTCTATGCCAGAGTCAGGATCCGCCTCCATGGCAAGACCCTCATCCGGAGCATTTGGAGACCCCCCCGCTTGGAGAGACTGTGATCCACAATCGTAATTGGGGTCCCCCTCCCCCCTGAGAGTGGAGTCAGGGGAGGAACTGCGGCCAGGAAGCCGCCAACGCAGCTGGTCTATGTGGCGCCGCAGGACACGACCACCATCTAAGACCACTTCGTATGACAGTGGCCCAGAGACCTTAGAGATTACAGCAGGTACCCAGAGATGCCCATGCCCATAGTTCCTGGTCCAAACCGGGTCCCCCACTCGAAGTCTCCTAGGTGCACACGGCTGCGACACCTGTGAAGCCACCTGGCCTAGGTGAAGCCGGTCCAGCTTTGTAATCAGTCTGCGATCCCAGCGAAGTTCAGCTGGGCTCTTTCCAGTAGCTGTGCATGGTGTGGTACGGTGTGTAAGGAGAAAATCAGCAAACCTGTGATGCCAGGGTCCTTGAGTGATTCTCTTTAACGCGTCTTTTGTGGTGTGCACCATGCGTTCAGTCTGACCGTTGGTGGCAGGGTGAAAAGGAGCAGACGTGGCATGCCGGATCATGTTGGCTTGGAGGAATGCCTGAAACTCAGAAGAGGTAAATTGTGGACCATTGTCTGATACTAAAACATCAGGAAGGCCATGGGAAGTGAAGATTCCTCTGAGCACCTGGATGGTCCTGGCAGTAGTAGTGGAGGGCACAGGAACAACCTCTAGCCACTTGGAATGGCTATCCACAAGGAGGAGAAAGAATTGCCCCTGAAAGGGCCCAACATAATCTATATGGACGCGTGACCATGGAGTGAGTGTCTCCTCCCACCTATGTACAGGGGCCTGGGGCATTTCTGGCCATGATTGCTGGCACACTTGACATCCATGAACCTGGGCCTCAATGTCCTTATCGAGTCCAGGCCACCACAGATGGCTGCGCGCAAGTGCCTTCATTCTCACTATTCCCGGATGGCCCTCATGAAGAGAGAGCAAGACTCTAGTCCTCAATGAGGCCGGGATGACTACTCTGTTGCCCCACAGGATACACCCCTTGAATGTGGACAATTCATGCTTCCTACGCCAGAAGCTTTGGAACTCTGTACCAGGATATGTGTCAGGCCATCCTGACAATACACGTCAGCACGTGTGCAAGCGTGTGATCAGTGGCAGTTTCAGCAGCCACATCCCTAGCATTGAGGGGAGATTCAGGTAAGTCCTGAATAGACAGAATGTGTACAGCAGGAGCAGGGTCTGCCTCTATTTGTTTAAGAGGTAACCTGCTTAGGCCATCAGCATGACCCATCTCAGTACCTGGTTTGTGAACCAGGGTGTAATCATAAGCTGCTAAGAAAATAGACCATCTCAGCATTCTAGGAGATATAATCTGAGGAGTTTGTTTAGTGGTTGTAAACAACCCCAGCAAAGGTTTGTGGTCAGTATAGACCGTGAAATGGCGTCCATACAAGAAATCATGAAATTTCTTGATGCCTGAGATTATTGCCAAGGCTTCCCTGTCAATCTGCGTGTAGTTACGCTCTGCAGATGAGAGGGTCCTAGAATAGTAGGCCACAGGGACCTGAGTTCCATCTTCCTTGAGATGACTTAACACTGCTCCTACCCCATAAGGGGGAGCATTGCATGCGATGCACACAGGCAATTGCTCATTGAAGTGAGCCAGTACAACATTGGAGGATAGCAAGGTCTTGACCTCTTTAAAAGCCTTTTCATGGACCCTTGTCCATGCCCAGGGAGCCTGCTTGTCTAAGAGCCGGTGTAGCGGCTCAGCCACAGCAGCCTTGTGGGGGAGAAATGAATGGTAAAAATTAAGTAGGCCCAGAAAAGCCTGAAGTTCAGTTTTTGACTGGGGACTAGGGGCCAATTGGATGGCCTGGAATTTTGACTCTGCGGGGTGGATGCCTTCTGCATCAATATGAAACCCTAGAAATTCGGTGGAGGTTTACACCTATTTTGCATTTGTCTTGCTGTAGCTTCAGCCCTGCTTGGCGGAAACGCAGAAAGACAGCCCTCAGCCTTTCAGCCAAGTTCCCTGATGACTCTCCTGCAATGAGGACATCATCAAAATAGGGGCAGACCCCCAGAATACCCCTGAGCATTCGCTCCATCACCCCTTGAAAGATGCCAGGGGCTACATTTACCCCAAACTGCAGCCTCTTTACTTTGAAAGCCCCTCTGTGCGTGACTATCGTTTGTGCCTCAGCTGTTGCCTCATCAACAGGTAACTGTTGATAGGCCTGAGCTAAGTCAAGCTTAGCAAAAAGCTTTCCTCCTTTCAGTGAGGCCAGAATGTGGCTCACCACGGGCACAGGATATGCGTGTTGCTGCAAGGCTTTATTTAAAGTGCATTTATAGTCCGCACATATTCGGACTTCACCATTGGATTTCAGTGGTGTTACAATGGGGGTTTCCCATGGACTAGAGTCCACAGGTTCCAGAATGCCTTGTTGGAGCAATTTGTCCAACTCAGCATCAATTTTGCTCTTTAGGGCAAAAGGCACCCTCCTCGGCTTGACCCTGATGGGTGCAATGTTAGGATCCAACTTTAACGCAATGGGAGGCCCCTTGTATGAGCCAAGTTCTGGGCTGAATACATCAGCAAACTCCTTACAGACTCCTGTAAGGCTGGCTGTTTGCAGATGATTCAGACCAGTCACCTGGATTCCGAGTGCCTCGAACCAATCGAGTCCTATAAGACTCGTTCGATCACCCCCAACAACCACCACATCCAATAATCCATTGAAGCCCTTTCGCTGCACTCTGAGCGTAGCCTCCCCCTTCACACTTACTCTCGAGTTCTGAAAATCTGTGTGAATGAGATTGGAGGGCCTGAGTTTGACTAGTGAGCCACTCCTGGAGCAAACCTTGTTAAAAGTGTCCACTGAAATAATGGAAAGAGCGGACCCTGTGTCCAGCTCCATAGCCAGGGGAACTCCTTGCAACTGTACACCTATGCGCAGCTTTTTCTTAAGGGGCCTGTGAGTCCCTGTCTTAAACACCCCCCTACGGGACGCGCAAAAACCCACCCTGTTTTGGCTGGGGACCTTGGTAACTTTCAGAGGCAATTCAGGGGACCTGTTCTTTGGGCGACCCATGCAGGCTGATGCTATGTGGCCTTGCCTGCCACATGCTCGGCAGACAGCAGAACAAAAACGGCAATCGGCCCTCCTGTGGTGACCCCCACAGCCGAAACAGTGAAGGGATGCAGGCGGTGGCCCTCTGCGATCTGGCAGTCATCTCTCCGCCGACGGTTGAAGTCTGTCCACCTCTTCTTCCTCGGAGTCTTCTCCAGAGGCCTCACGCGCAGCTTCTTGGTGGACAGGGACGGACGCTGGATGAATCTTCGTAGACTGCAAGGCCTTCACCACACTGCTGGCTGCTTCTTCTGCTGCAATTTCTCTTAATACGTCTTGAAAAGTGACCTCCGCCTTTGCAAACAGCTTCTGCTGCACCTCGTGGCTTTGCAACCCGCACACCAGTCTATCTCGGAGCCTTTCCTCCAAATCTTGAAATGCACATGGTCGTGCGGCCTGCCTCAATGCTGCGATGAAATCCGCAGCTGATTCACCGGGCCGCTGGTCCCTCTGCTCGAACTGATGCCTCCAAGCTATTATTGAGAGCTTGGGCTCGAAATGTTCATGCAGCATCTTCTTTAGATCAGCATATGCGATCGATTCCAACGGTGCTGGGGTGACAAGATTTTCAGCAATTTCAAAAGTCTCTTGCCCACAGACACACAACAAGGTAGCCGCTTTCAGGCCATCTTCCTGGACTCCATTTACCCAGAAATAGTTTTCAACGCGAGCTGCATACGAGCTCCAGCGTTCTGGGTGTGAGATGTCGAATTCGCCGAGACGGCCCAGCTTGGACATCTTCTTTACCGATGGCCTCGTCCACGTCTCTTGCCGCAAGGAATGGAGAAGGGGTCCGACGAAGCCAAGCCCGCCTCCAGCGTATGTGTGCTGGCCGGCGGCTGCTCCTCCTGGATGCTGCGCTTCTCTTCCCTTCCAGGACTAGGTGAGTAGGCCTAATTCTGCTTCTTCGGGATTCCAAACGGCGAATCCCACCTTTGTTGCCAATGTTCTGTTCGCACAGCAGACATGGAGGCGAGGCAGTTGATCCAAAAGATGTTTCTTTATTGGTACATTCACTGAACAGAAGCAAGTGAACAATGGCAACAAGCCCTTTTATACTCCCCTTGCAAAGGGGATGCTCAACCAATGAATGCAGGCTATTCTCCCACCTCGCGCATGCGCGCGAGGCTGGAGACAGCCTGTCTGGGTCCCGGGCAGACACGTGGTCTGTCTGGGTCCCGGGCAGACACGTGGTCTGCCCAGGTCTCTGCAACCGGTCCTGGGCAAACACGTGGTCTGCCCGGGTCTCTGCAACCATCTGCAGAGTTCTTGAGCCTTGCTGAATGACTCAGCAAGGCCCAGGACACAACAGAGGGCAAATAAAATTTCTGAAAAAGCTGTTTCTAAACAACTGCTTTGAGTGAAGAGCAAGGAAGTGAAGAGTTAAAGGTTCTATATAATTCAGGGATTATGCTATTTGTCACAATTTCTACTTACTGTCAGTCTATGAAATTACACTAATTAATAAATATTAAAAAGCCAAAAGGAAAAATACTATTGCAATTATGGTGGAAACAAGGATGCCCTAAATATTAAAAAGCCAAACAAAGAAATACTATCATGACTATGGTGAAAACAAGGATGTGTATGTAAAATAGCATTCGGGTTTCCTTAATATCTTAGCCCCAGGCTTATTTAATTTTAAATAAAGCAAGAACATTATGCATGCTCTTGTTGATTGTCCTAATGGCTCAATTTCACCACCTACTAATAGAGCGCTATTGAATTACTATTCTGAAGTTTAAACTTTTTGATAATGTTAGGTAGAGTTAAATGGTATCCTTCAATAACATTGTGCTGGTTCAATAAACAATAAAGGATATCAACTAGAGTAAAATGACATCTAGCGTGTAGGAAGTTGAGATGAGACAGGAGAAGAAAACAGAATAGGCCACTTTGCTTATGCTCAAACTCATTGGATCAAAAAGATGTTACTTGGTAGCACAATTATGGTGCCTCCCAACCACTAGATCTCATCTAAAAACCATACATCAAGACTTATGATTTGATGATCAGTGGGATGTTAAAGGTGTCAAAAATCTCTGCCAAAATCTAGGATTTAATGGCAGAAGGTGTGTGTGTGTGTGTATGTGATGGAATCAGTTTTCCATTATAAGTTTTGTGGCTTTTTCTGCTACATAAGCACAGTTTGTGGCCATTGTACTTATACAGTTTACAGAAAAACAACACACATATTCTAATTGTTAGGGTTGAGATAGAATCCATTGGTTCTTGTGCCAAACAGGGTCCTTATGTAAACAGAGGAGGGCTTGGGTTCAAGGCTACTAAGCCTAGCGCTGGCAATCTAAAGATATAAAAATCATTTGAACTATTTGAACTCACTGGACGTGAACAGTTAACTTTTTGTGTGGCTTTCTTCTTTTTTGCATTAAAGATTCTTGATAATAATCTAGCCAAGTCATGGCTGTGAGCCTTCTGCCAAAACTAGCCAAGGAGTTGAGATAAGTCACAAAGCGTTAGAAGATTGGTGATTTTCTCTCCAATCCTTGTCAGAGGAGACAGATATTAATATATGCAAGGAGTAGAAATGATCATACTGAGCAATTCTATAAAAAGACTGCTGTGCGGAATAATTCTATAGGTTTACAGTTCAGGAAATAGTTTACAGCCAATCCTACCAAATTATATTTTAGAGAATAAAAAAAGCACATTATCTGCTATTTCTGGTAGTGAAATCTATCTTGTGTAATCATAATACCATAATACCCATCCTTTAAAACCAATGCCTTCCTTGATACCCATAATTGTTTTCTGCTTCTATTATTTTATGTTGCTTATGTGTTAGAATATTTAAGGTTCATCTACACTCTTGGTATAGAAGTTAAGTCACTGTCTAGGAAATATGAGAAATTCTAATTCTTTATTCCAATCATTTCATAGTATCTGCACATCAAATTGATTTACTGATAAGAAATACATAGAAAAACTAACAGTAGGGTGGGGTTTTTTTTGGTTTTAAAGGATTTAACTAGTTGTTCTAGTATCTCAGGTATCTCAGAAGCTGAAGACGCTTAACAATATACTTAACCAATATTGCAGGTGTAAATATTGTCATTGGATTACATCTCATACATGACATTTATCTTTCAACAAACCGATGTTAAAAGTTCATCTTCGCCATCTATCAGATGATCCAAAGTCCATATTTTTCTCCATATCACCAACTTTCCCCCAATTGTTAGTGTTGGCTTTCCCCATAAAGTTAAATTAGCATGGGAAAAGGGCTCAAATCTTTCATTGGACATTACATTCCATAACTTTCTAATTAAATGTTTCCAGAGATATTAGAGGTCTGATGTATTTCATCCTAATACTGTCCATCCAATCAAAGGTGTTATACAAGTAAGTCCTTGACTTACGACCACAATTAAGCCCAAAATTTCTGTTGCTAAGTGAAGCATTTATTAAGTGAGTTTGCCCCATTTTACGATCTTTCTTACCACAAGCGAATCACAGAAATTGTTAAATTAGACAAACTGTTGTTAAGTGAATCTGGCTTCCCCATTGACTTTGCTTGTCAGTAAATCACAAAAGGCAATCATGTGACCCCAGGACACTGCAACCGTCATAAATATGCCAAGGGTCTGAATTTTGATCACATGACCATTGGGATGCTACAATGGTTGTAAGTATGAAAACAGATCATAAACCACTTTTTTCAGTGCTATTATAACTTTGAATGGTCATAAATGAACCGTTGGAAGTCAAAGACTATCTGTATTCTAAAGTTTTCCAAATTGGAAAATTAACAATTGTTGGCTTCCAGTATTTAATATAAATCCAGTAAACTAAGAAAGAGTACAGAGAAGAGCAACAAAGATGATCAGGGGACTGGAGGCTAAAACATATAAGGAACGGTTGCTGGAATTGGGTATGTCTAGTCTAATGAAGAGAAGGACCAGGGGTGACATGATAGCAGTGTTCCAATATCTCAGGGGCTGCCACAAAGAAGAGGGAGTCAAGCTATTCTCCAAAGCACCTGAAGGCAGGACAAGAAGCAACAGATGGAAACTAACCAAAGAGAGAAGCAACCTAGAACTAAGGAGAATTATTATTATTATTATTATTATTATTATTATTATTATTATTATTATTATTATTATTATTATTATTATTATTATTATTATTATTATTATTATTATTATTATTATTATTATTATTATTAAATTCTTTGTTATCATTCTGCATTATGACTACATATCAACACTGTCCCTCATCCATTCTAGCAAAAAAGTGAGTGACTGCAATGTCATCTGGATGGATACTTGTTGATTAGAAAAAAAAGGAGAAAGATAAGTTGAAACAGTGAATGAGGCAAAAGCAAGCTCCCTAATTTACTTTCTGATCAAATCTTTTAATCCCACACTTATTCCTTACTTTATAAGTAACTCAATGTGGTAAACATGCCTAATACTCCTTCCTCATCCTATTTTCCCCACAACAACAACCCTGTGAGGTGAGCTGGGCTGAGAAAGAGTGACTGGCCCAAAATCATTCAGCTGGCTTTCTTGCCTCAGATGGAACTAGAACTCAGAGTATCCTGGTTTCTAGGCCAGCCATACATCAAACTGGCTCTCCAATTAATATAGTTGGGCTGGTTAATGATCATAATAATATAAGTAGTTAATGTTGGACCTAGCTTGGTAGCCATTTTGTGGAAGTGCCTACAACATATTTTCAAAATTTCAAATGTGCCCATTGTTCCAAAAACATTGGAGAATCATGGCTGTTTCACATCACCAGCTTAAAAATATATCAAAACAATCAGAAATATAATAAATTCAGTGTAGGCCTTTGATGCCTTCTATGAATTTGCTTGCCTTCAACCTCTGAAACTTACACCAGATGTTTAGAAAGATTTACACTGATCATGAAACTATGGTAACTTTGTACACTGGGGGAAAAAATCATTAAATTGAAATGTTTGTCTATTGGAGAAACTAGGAAATCTCTCTCTCTCTCTTAGATCCTTTATTTAGCTTATACTTAGGAAGGATATCAGGCTTCCTATAAATATATACCATCAATATGACATTCTCCCATTAGCAATCAATTATGAAAACATTCACTGTAACAATTATTAACATTAACCTTCCTGACACAAGTGTTGCTTTTTAAAAATTCAAATTACATTTTTGACTACTTATATTCTTCAGTACCTTGATAAGGAAGCCAGAATTCAGCATTAAGAGCCCTCTCAATTCAGTCTCAGCATTGAAAAGTGAACATTGTTGGGAAGAAAATACTTAATCACATGCAGTTGTCAAAACTTGCACTTCTTTTTAAGAGTTTAATTAGGCTTTTTCTACAGTACATTTTTGCTGAAAGATTTAAGGAAATGGCAAAACACAGGAATAATAACCCTTCAAAATATTTATTTCCTGTTGGAACTATGGAGTTATTTGAACTAGCTGATTAGCTATTTGAAATGCATTTCTTGCTTATCCTTGTTCCATCTGCATGCTGAGGCTCACTAAAGATTTCTAACAGCAATTATTCCATCAAAAAGAAACCTGAGCCATAGAGTGGGAATGCTGGTTGTGGGGAAAAGATTTGCATTGTAGCTTATCAATCTTGGAAACAATAATTTAAGTGCACCTTCAGGATAGGCTAGTATTAAAGTGACCGCTGTGAAATCCATATGCAGTAATCACTTCCATTGTTCAGAGGATTAAATCCATTTATGTGGTTTTAAAAGGAACTCTTCTTGCATGAAAAATATTAAGAAAACCTTTCTTTGCTTACCGGAGGGTCCTGATCATCTGCTTCCACTGTTGTGATAACCGTGCCTTTGATTGCATCAGGAGCAACCATGCCCTTGTATAGAGTTTTGCTAAATACTGGGGAGTAATCATTCATATCCTGCAAAACATAAATAAAAAAGGATAATCAAATCTAGAATGAAGTTACGAACATACAACTTTTTTTTAAAGCTTAGGGTCATTCATTCTGCCCCCTCCCCCAAGCAGCCCATTTGCCAGTACCCATTGTCTGGATTCTTAATTTGCAACTGTCTGTGCTCCAGTCTGGTGCTCAAGAAGAAATTTGCAGCCCAATATTAACTTGTACAGAATTGCCAGAAAACCATTTTGTCTCTTTCATCATAAACATTATAGCTGATCAAACAAACACTATTCCAATGCTTCAATTTTTGCAGCTGTTTCAATTCATCAAATAGCGCCCTGGACTATAGCTTTAATTAACTACATAAACCAGGTGAGTAATATTTATCTATGACAATGATAAAGTTGATTGCATTAATTTATATAATCACCCATCTCACAATTGCAACTTTAGGGCATGCACAAAGGGTTAAATCCAAATCCAACCATAAAAATAATGAAAGCAATTGTCACTCAAGATAAACCCAACTCTAATAATAAAAAAGAGAAACAGTGACAGGCTCCCCTAACTAAACCTGATCAAGGGAACACCCAAGTCTTCCTAAAACAATAGCAAAATCAGGATTCTACAAATCTCAGAGGATATGGTGTTCAAAAGGGGAGGGACTGCAATAGAGGAGGCATATTTGCTGGGTCCCACCAGATGCCATTGTTTAATAGATGGGACCCAGAGCATGTCCATTCTGCCAGATATGGTGGCATGAATAAAAATAACCAGAAGCAAGCAATCCTGCAAATAAGTAACTTCCAATTCTATGAACTTTGGTTCTATGTAAAGTGGAGAAGATTCAGCTACAGCAAGGTAAAACACACATGTTCAATTTTTTGTCAGGCCAAGACATGAAATTCTATTTCTGGTTTGTTATTTGGGAGATCTGCTGTAGAAAGAAAGGAATGAATACACAAACACACATGCAGTGCCTTGATGGGCAAAGGATTAAAGAAATGGGCATACAGCTTTAATATGTATTCTCTGGCATATTTATTACCAACAGTTACACATTTCCTAGACCAGTGATGGCGAACCTTTTAGAAACCAAGTGCCCAAGCTGCAACCCAAAACCCACTTATGTATCGTCGGGTGCCGGGTGGGCGTGGCCCATTGGATGGGTGTGGCCAATTGGGTGGGGTGGCCCATTGGGTGGGCATGGCTGTGGTGGTCATGGCAGACTGGGTGGGTATGGCCGGGGTGGGCGTGGCCATCTTGATGTTGCTCGTGGGGAGGGACGCCTGTGGGGGCCAGGCAGGGTTGGGGGAGATCCAGGGGTTCTCTGGCGGGTGGGATGGTGGGCAGGAGGCTCATCCTGTGGGGTGAGGTGAGGCAGGGGGCAGGGCAGGGATGCCATTGTCACAGAGCAAGGCAAGGCGAGCGCATGGGGGCCAACTGTGTCCATCAGCAGCCACAGCCTGCCGGCCCCTTGGTTTCGGCGCGACGTGGCTGTTTGCCGCCTTGCACGTTGCACCCAATGCGGCTGCCATGAGGCTGTGGAACAAGCCGGGCAGAGGTAAGGAACCGGTATACCGGTTTTTTACCGCCGCCTGGCTTGTTCCACGGCCTCATGGCAGCCGCACTGGGCAGGAGGCGGCCAACGGCTGGTTTCAGCGCGACGTGGCTGTTTGCCTCCGGCCACAGCCACTTGCCACCTCGTGCATTGTACTCACCCCCATCGTAAATGTTTCCAGAAACACACCGCAAAGGACGCCCATTATGAAGGAAGCCAGTACAACTCCCAGGAGCCAGAGTGACGCTTCATGGCAGCGGCACTGGGCAGGAGGTGGCAAACGGCCAGTTTCAGTGCGACATGGCTGTTTGCCTCCGGCTGCAGCCATTTGCCGCCTCACGTGTTGCACCTAATGCCGCTGCAATGCGGCCGCAGAACAAGCCAGGCGGAGGTAAGGAACCGGTGGTGGTTCCTCATGGCCATTGCCATGAGGCCGTGGAACAAGCCGGGCAGAGGTAAAGAACCGGTATACCGGTTTCTTACCGCCGCCTGGCTTGTTCCACGGCCTCATGGCAGCCGCACTGGGCAGGAGGCGGCAAACAGCCGGTTTTGGCGTGACACAGCTGTTTGCCGCCTCGTGTATTGTGCCCAATGCTGCTGCAATGGAACAAGTGGAACAAGTGGGGCAAGTTTCCCCCTCACCTGCCCATTCAGCTACAGCTTTGGTGGGTCTGTAGGCAGAGCTGTGAAGTTCTCTTTTCTGTCAGAGAAGAGAACTTCACAGCTCTGCCTACAGACCCACCGAAGCAGCAGGTGGAGCGCCGGAGGCTCGGGGAGGGTGGGCGCTGAAGTGGGCGGTCGGGCCATTGGCAAGAGCAATGCGTCTGAGCAGAAAGCAGCCTCGGAACAAGTGGGGCAGGTAAGGAAAGAAATCCTCGCTCCCCCCAGAAATTGCCTTTCTTTCCTTACCTGACTTCCAGCCCCGTGCTGTTGCTCCTTCGCAATCCGCCACCACCTCTGCATGCAAGGAAACAAAGGAAGCCTTTTTTTGGGGGGAAAAGGTCAATCAATCAATTCCAACTTCGCGATCTTTCACGAAAAGTTGGAATTGATTGATTGACCTTTTTTCCTAACCTGCCTTTCAGCTGCATGTTTCTCCGTTCGCTTCTCAGCCTTCGCCGTGTGTTTGTGGGACTATGGGTAAAAAAAAAAAGTTCCATTAGACTTTCTAACTTCTTGAGATCTCACGAGAAGTTAGAAAGTCTGATGGAACTTTTTTTTTTTTTACCGATAGTCCTACAAACACGTGGCGAAGGCTGAGAAACGAACGGAGAAATGGAATGCAGCTGAAAGGCAGTTTAGTAAAAAAAATGCTTGGGGAGGTGGGGGCGGGCACGGCAACCTTACCCTGCACGGCTATTGATGCAGGTTGCTCATGGACGGGACTGAAGGCCTAGGACTGAAGGCCTAGCGCTTGCCCACAGAGAGGGCTCTGCATGCCACCTGTGGCACGCATGCCATAGGTTTGCCACCACGGTCCTAGACTCTATAGGAAAACCTGACCTAGGAAAAATGTTAGGCTCAAAATAGCCCAAATCAGTATGCTTTAAAAAAGCTCTTTTCTGTGCTTCCCCACTGACTCCATTTGTTTTTGTCTTTTCGTTCCTTGTTCTCTAATGGGCTTCCTTTGGGTGTAGACATACAGTGCCCACTTTATCAATCTGTTTATAGCTAATTAAGAGCAGAAGCAACCTGATAATGGTAAATTAATAACCTTAGCTAATTGCCTTCCATCTGTAGTATAAGATTAGCCATTGCATCCAAGATTTCATGAATTTGTTCACTTGAGCAATGAATAGAGACAAAGCAGAGAGATTTGTGAATACATTTAACTATTTTTTGATAAAACTCAGCAAGATATAATAAGTTTAATTACAAATTTGTTTTTCTGCTTGATGTTTTGTTTATACATTATAAACTAAAGGTCAGAAGTTGAGGAAACTAAGGAAAGGATTTTTTTTTTTAAAAAAAAAACTTTTTCATAAACTATTACAAATTATGAGTGTAAATGCTACTGAGTTACTTAATTTTGCTTTAAAAGTAAAAGCTTTAGAAAACTGCAGTTGATTTCAATTTCATCTGAAGTTTCCAAGTCAGAAACTGAAGAAGTCAACCTTTAAAGCCTACAGACAGACATCTATAAGTTTCAGGAGACCTTTACCCTGCAGCAAGTGTTATCCAATTCAGCTAATGAGGGGGCAGATTCTAGCATAGCATTTCACCCAAGATCAGATCTTTGAACTGTGGTGCTGGAGATGACTATTAAGCATCCCTTGGACTGCAAAAATAAAGTCATACACCAAACCTCACCAAAAATATCACTTGAAGCCAAGATCACCAAACAGAGGCTTTAATACTTTGATCATGTCATGATAGCTGACTCACTGGAAAAGTCAATCATGCTGGGAGTAATCAGCAGAAAGAGGACAAGACAAGACAACCTTTATTGTCATTTTTTTTCTGTGAGCACACTGGCACACATTAAAAATAAAATTCTGTTGCCTGCTTTCAAAAGAAAGTATATATCTACACATACACATATCACACATACATATATGTATGAGACGGGGGGCCAACCAACCAGGATGGAAGCAGGAGATGGAGAGATCCCTGCACACAAGCGAAGATGAAGGAAGCTGGGCACAGCACTCAAACTGGATCCTAGAGAAAGCTATCAACTTGATGAAGAGAACCCTCAGCTCCCTAGGAGAGGAGGATCCTGAGCCCCACGGCCGCACCAACTCCTGGAGCTGCAACTGGATTGATACTGAGGGGGAATTGGAACCTGCAGCCCCGGGGACATCCGCTGATCCAGTATTCCCCACCCCCCGCCAACCTGCAGATGGCGATCTGGATGGAAGACAATACCGATGAAGAAGGCACCGATCCATTCAAAGACTCCCACCGCTGGACGCGAAATTCAAGGGGGAGCCAACACGCTTGGGGTTTTTCCTAACCCAAGTCCTTGACTACATGGAGGAACATGGGCGGCACATCCCTAGCGACAAAGCCCGTATCCGGATCGTGCAATCTGCTCTGGACAGGCCGGCCGCCGATTGGGTGGTGAATTTGCATGATTCCAATGCCACAGAGCTCAACGACTTCAACTGTTTCATGTCCTCTCTGAGAAAGCAATTTGAAGACCACCTGGCTGATCACAAAGCACACGAAAGAATCAAAACAATGAGGCAAGGCAGACGGCAAGTAGCCGAATATACGCAAGAATTCTGAACCATTGCCAGCAAGCTGAACTGGCCGGAAGACATCCTCCTTAGCCATTTCAAAGACGGTCTGAATTACGACCTATATGATGCTTGCCTGCCCCAGGGGGACCCACACCAACTCAACGAATGGTACGTCCTGGCAGAGGAAGCAGAGATCGACCTACTGAAGAGGCACTGCCGAGGAAACAATAGAGCCGCTCACCTCCTGAACCGACGCGTGAACCAACGAAGCCATGGGCTATGGCCAAGAAGCCAATGGGCTGTTTCAAATGTGGGAGAGAGGGGCATCGGGCTGTAGAATGCCACTCGAAAGCCCCCCAGCACAACCCAGACAGACCACCGGCCAGCAAATCCAGGAAGTCCCCAGCTAAGTCAAAAGAATCTGCCATGAGAGGGATAGAGGCTGTGGAATCCCCTACCTCCACCCATCATGGGGAAACAGCTCCAGCCTACACCGCAGGGCCGGTGGACGCCCCAGATGACAGCTCGGAGGGCAAACCACTGGTAAGTGGATCCATCCCACCCATCCTCAAGACAGTGACTATATTAGCCCCCTCCATGCCCGAAGCTGTCAAAGTGAAAGCCTTAATAGACTCTGGCTGCACCCACTGCCTCATTAGCCCAACGCTAGTGGGAAATTTGGGCATTCCGGTGAGGAGGCTGGAACAACCAATCTCATTTCGCCAGTTAGATGGGTCCATAGCAGGGGGGGGTGCCAGCTACCCTAACCACATTACCAATCCACCTATCCCTAGGAAATCATGAGGAAGACATAACGTTTGTAGTGACCCCAGGCATGGAATGCCTGATGATCCTAGGGCTGGAATGGTTAACAAAATGGAACCCCTGGGTAAATTGGAGGACGAAAGAAATCAATTTCCTGAAAGAGGACCCTACAGACCTAAAACCCCAAGGGGATCTACCAAAATTAAAAACGGAAATAGCGTCCATGGGAGAAGAAAAGGGGCTACCAGAAATACCAGAGGAATACAGAGATCTGGCTGAAGTTTTCAGCGAGGAGAGGGCGGATGAGCTTCCCCCCCACCGACCCACGGACTGAGACATAGAATTCAAGCCCGGGGCAAAACTCCCGAAGCCCAGATTATACTCCATGAGCCCAAAGGAGAAGGAGGAAATGGAGAGATTTATAAAGAAAAACCTAGAAAGGTTCATTGAACCAGCCAAGCCTAAGGTGGCCGCTCCGGTCCTCTTTAGAGAGAAGAAGGACGGCTCTCTACGCTTATGCGTGGACTACCACCTATTGAATGCAATCAGTGAAAGCTACCTATACCCCCTACCCCTCATGAAGGACATATTATCACACCTCTCGAAAGGAATTTTTTTTACTAAACTAGATCTAAGGGAAGTGTATTACTGCGTGAGAATTAGGGAAGGGGATGAATGGAAAACCACATTTAACTGCCCAATGGGGTGCTACAAATTCAAAGTTTTGCCATTTGGTTTACAAGGGGGCCCCGTAGTATTTATGCAATTAATCAATGAGGTACTAAGGGAGCAACTATTTAAGGGGGTCCTGGTTTATTTAGATGACATCCTTATCTTCACCGAATCAAAAGAGGAACGTGTCAACCTAGTCAGAGCGGTTTTAAAGAAACTGCGAGCCGCCCACCTATATGCCAAATTATCAAAATGCGAATTTCACCAGGAAAGAATAGACTACCTAGATTACCGCATATCCCCACAGGGCATTGAAATGGACCCAGAAAAGGTCAGGGCAGTATTAGAATGGGCACCACCTCATACAAGAAAGCAACTGCAAAGTTTCCTGGGTTTTGCAAACTTTTACCGCCAATTCATCCCGTCATTTGCCCAGACAGCCCTGCCCCTCACGAACTTACTAAAAACGAATGGAGAATCCTCAGTGAAACCTAGCCAGCCACTAAAATGGACAATGGAATGCCAAGCGGCATTTGAGAGATTAAAGAGGCTTTTTTCTGCCGAACCAGTACTGAGGCACCCAGACATGGACAAACCCTTCGTAATACAGACGGATGCAAGTGATGTGGCAGTGGGGGCTGTACTATTACAAGAAAATGATGAAGGAATATTGCAACCCTGCGCATCCAGGAAACTCACTGAAATGGAACAGCGCTTGGCCCGTGTGGGAGAAAGAGGCATATGGGATACGTTGGTCATTACTTACATGGCGCCAATTCCTTGAAGGCAATAAAATCCCTTTCCAGGTGTGGACAGACCACAAAAATTTGGAAGCTCAACCCCAAGCAAGCCCGCTGGTCCCAGCATTTTCACCAATTCAATTTTAAGCTCAAGCATTTGCCGGGGGAAAAGAACTTTCTGGCAGATGTATGATCTCGCATGCCCCAATATAACAGCACGCGAGCCACTTACTCTAAACCGATCATGGGAGAATCACAACTGGCAGCGCCAGTGACTACCAGAGCCCAAGTTAAATTAAAACCACAGCTGGATAGCCAGAATTCCGGAAAAGTTTGGAAACAGATGAATGATTCCAGACTTATTTTCCAAACAGGCTCACTTTATTCCTTGCCAAAAGATCCCCACCGCAAAAGCTTTAGTGAAACTTTTCGTGCAACATATTTACAGATTGCATGGGGCACCCCAACGCATCATATCTGATAGGGGAGTGCAATTTATGTCTGCATTTTGGAAGGAATTTCTATCCCTTTTAGGGACCACCCAGGGACTGACATCTAGCCATCATCCTCAAGGAAATGGTCAATCGGAAAAATGTAACTCAGTACTTGAGCAATATTTAAGATGTTTTCTTAATTTCCAGCAGTCAGATTGGACGGACCTGTTGCCTTTCCCAGAGGTTGCCTACAATAATGCAGTCCACTCCAGCACAGGTTACACTCCTTTTCAAATAGCTACCGGTCAAAGTTTCAACCCCATGCCAGAACTAACCCCAAACGAACAGGCAATCCCATCACTGAAAGAATGGATGGAACAATTACAAAACACCTGGCCAATAGTTAGAAAAGCTCTAGAGGAAGCTAGGCAAGCATACAAAGAACAAGCAGATAAGAAAAGGGTGGAGCCCACACCATTCATTATAGGAGAAATGGTGTACTTGTCTACAAAATACTTAAAATCCATACAATCCTGTAAAAAACTTGGACCAAAATATATAGGGCCTTTTCCAATTAAAAGAATCATAAACCCAGTAACAGTAGAATTAGAATTACCCAAGAATCTTAGGCAAATACACCCAATTTTCCACTGCAGTTTGCTGAAAAGAGAACAACAGTCACCCTTACGGCCAAAAATCCCCCCCACCAACCCCAATCATGGTAGAAGGAGAGCAACACTTCAAAATAAGGGAAATCCTGGACTCTAGAAAATATTGTTGGGAAACTCAATACCTAGTAGCATGGAAGCACCTCCCCGCCTCTCAAAACGAGTGGGTCCATAAACGTCATGTCAGAGCCCCAAAGCTTTTAAAGAAGTTTCATACAGAGTATCCTAACAAGCCAGACTAACTTTTATACCTGTTTTGTTTTCTCTACAGGTGGACCTCTCTTATTTTTAAGGGGAGATGGATGTCAGAATCCAATTATATTTTATTTCTAGCTATCTACTCTGAGAAAACCCAATTTTTACTCTCTTCTGGATTCTGTCATACTACAAAGGGGGGGAGTAAACACGGGTGTTTATGACTGGCATTTCCCCTATCAACTACAAAGTAACATCCTCTGTGGATTCCCTTCGGGAGTACTAACCATAACAATGCGGCCATCAGCCTTTGATCTCACTCCCTATGAAGTCTCCTTTTACCGGCAGCAAGGAAAAAGGGGGGGAAGATTTCAACGCTTGGGATCTGATGGATTTAACACCCAACCATCTGCCAATTTGAATTGACCGGAAGGAGTATAGAGTGGGGCTGCCTGGGAACACTTTAAAACATTGAATGGTCAGGAGGGTCCCTCAGATCCTGTCTAGCATGGCTTCAGTCAGTTTTTCTTAATAAAGATTCCTTTTGGAAGAAACGTTCCAAGAGTTCTGTCTTCTTAAGATGTAAATTGAGGTGGGTCCTTACAGTCTCCCTGAGTGGAGAAGATGGCAGCATTGTTTGTCCTCTGTGGAAAACAAGTCAGATTCCAGATTTTCTAGAAGCTGAAGCTCTAACTTTCCCTGATAGAAGACTATTATGATTCGGGTTACAAGTTGAATTTGAACTTTCTAAGTCTTAAGTGTTTTCCAGTTAATTACTCAAGTGATTCACAGAAAGCTTACATCATTGTGGCAGACCCTTTCAAACTTGCATTTGCCTGGCTTTCATTTTCCCGTTATGGGCAGGGATGCAGTACTACTTTCCTTTTTACTAGGAATAATTCTCATTGAACTTTGAATAGCACCTGAATACTGCACTATGCAAGCACCAATTCATCCCCACATTCTATGGAGAATGCAGTAAGACCTGTAGACATGAAAAGTGAATTGAATTTATATGTATAAGTTAAAGCACACAAATGTACTGACAGGCAACTAGGAGACGCAGACTGCCCCGTGTCTTTCTAATGTCTTTTATACCTAACATTACCACAAGCACTGTAAAAGCACATTGACTATAACTCTTGCTTCATATGTAGAATGGCGTCACTTGAAATCCCAGACTTCTGTGCTGCCAATTGCATATAGCCAGCTTCTGCTACAAAGACAAGGAATTTATCGCAGTCATAAATACTTCACTGAAGTAGCACAATGCACATTACAATGTTAAAGCATCTTGCATAGAAAACAGGAAGAAGAACTGAGTTTTGCAAAAAAAAAAAGTCTTCATTTAGGAAGAATAGCCAATTCCCAATCAATGGTTCCAGGTAACCCAATACATAGTCACAGTTAGGGAATCAGAACATTGTTTGCCATAAGAAACCAATCAAACCATTATTTCTTTTATAATACAGCCTAGCTATCAGCTTGATAAATTTGCCAAATCACATTTCTTTCTTTCATAATTTGTGATGTGTGACTTTACTTAGCTCATGGTCTCAGTCAGCTGACCCAGTTTGCACCTCTGTCTTTTCAGTTATTAGTCTTTTCAATTAATTCTTGTAATCCAGGCTGATGCTCAGTTTGGTCAAGCTCTTCAGGTTCAGAATGATCCATAACACACAGCAGAATCTTTTAAAATTACTTTTTTTTCTTTGGTCCAAATTTTCAGTTTGTGGTTGTTGTTGTTTTTAAAAAAAGTCCAGATGGTTCCCCCATAGGTGGAGAGACATCAGACAGCAGAAATGTTTCTATTTTTCTTCTTCCGTTTATCCTTAAAGGTCCCCCTGTTCACGATCAGATAAGCTGACCCTTTAAAAGTGCTCAGCTGTAGATGAATATCATGGCACATGAGAGGAAAGAGGGCTGAATAAAGAAAGAGTCAGAGAACTGAAGCCTTAAAGCAGGGGCCTTCAAACTTGGCCCTTTTATGACTTGTGGACTTCAACTCCCAGAATTCCTCAGCCAGCGTGCCTGGCTGAGGAATTCTGGGAGTTGAAGTCCACAAGTCATAAAAGGGCCAAGTTTGAAGACTCCTGCCTTAAAGGAAAGCAGGAGGGCTAATGAAAAAATGACATTAAATTGGCAACAATGGCTAGCAATGTTAGACTCCCCAGCAGCCACTTGTCCAATCCAAACCTCAGATTTCCACTTTCTGCATACAAAATTTAAACACAGTTTGGCTGGGAAAGTCAGTCAGTCACTAATGGGGTCCAAGAGAAGAGCTTCTCTACTGTGGCTCCTGATCTTTGGAACACCTTACTCCCCTGAAGTGAGATTGGCCCCTGCACATAATGTCTTGAAGATCTGGCTTTATCAGTTGGCTTGGGGCTTCAATGGGGGAGCTTCATACAGGAAGTGATTGATGAATTAAGAGGCAGTCCCACATTCCCCCCTCCCTGCTCCCCCCTCATCTTTTAACTATCTTTGATTATAATTCCATTTTTACTGGTTTAGAAATATTTATCTTTTATGATTTTAATGCTTTTAAATGTATAAGCTTTCCAGAGTCACTTTGAAACAAGATGGGCAACAAATAATTCTAATAATTCTAATAAATAAAGTAGGATATAGCAGGGCTAAGATAAAACAAAATTATATTCCTACACAGGGTCTAGAAATTAAAAAAAATAATGTAAAGATGCCCGATGAGTACCTTATTTTAAGAGGAAGTATCTGAAGAATAAAACAAAAGCGCTTATTCTACTTTTTGAGCCCATTTTTAGAGACACTAATAGGCTCAAAATTTTATTTTGAATAAGTATGTATTGAATACATATGAGAAAATATTTTGGAAAGAAAAATGCTTAGGTCTGTGAAATATTGCTATGTTCCTTTCTTTTGTCTTGATTGTTTGCAATGAAAAGATGACAAATTCAAAACACTTAAACATTTGTGTAATGTTCTGCAAGTCGTTTGTGTACTGAAAAGGAGTTTTAAATTAAAATGCCAGAAAGAGCAATGATAAAGAACATTCTCTGATAAGGATGATACAGAATAGCCTTGTCTATACGAAATGACCAAGAATGGTTATGCTTACTTTTTCATGATAAACAAATCAATACCAACAATATAAAGTCATTTAGAAAGCCTAAAACATAAGTAATATTGTACTGAAGGCAAATTTTGGAGCTGAGACAAATCTTAATTCAAGAATCTGGCATAGGAGCAAGTTGTAAAGTTAGCAACATAAAATTGCTAACTTTTCTCATCCATTCTGAAGTCTTTGAAATAGCAACTAAATGCAACACATATTTTCCAGCAGATTAGATTGAAAACATATTTAGTCTGGAATTCTAAAGAACCCAACTTGAAAATAAATCCTACTGGCTTGGACTTTGGTATGAACAATAGTCTTTCAGTGTCTCTTGGGATATTTTTCACACCACGAGCTTTGTATTTATAGCAGGTCAGTTAAAGACCCAACAGTTACATTCCACACAACTGCAATAAGTTTCATTAGTGTTAATCTTGGATTGTTTTCTTTAGAAAGTAAATGTATGGTCCCAATTAGGAGTTTAAAGACCTGATGTTACTTGTGATTTAAAAGGAATTTCTTACAGAGGTCAATTATGTATACATGAGTACAATGAAACATGCTTGTTTACTGAAAGTTTAAAATGATATGAAGATATATATGTATGAGAAACCTTTATACACATTTTATTGCTGCTTTATTGCCTTTCCACCCCTTCTATTTTACTTTTCTTTGCCATGTTTTAATTAAATAAATTGGGAGAATCCACCAAGTCACATCTTGGTTTTTGCAGCTTAGCGTGTTGTGAGAGTTCAGAAAACTGCTTAGTTTGAGGATTAATATATTAAGTGTGAATTGGTAATTGAGTTACTTAAGTTTGGAATTGTTGAAGTAAGCAAGGGAGTTGCCTTCCTTCGTTTTTTAGTCATAATCTTCAAACAAAGACTTTTTGGAAAAAATATGGCTGAACTAATTCCAAGGTTGGTCACATGAATACAAATGATTTGGTTTATGGGGTTTTCAGAAGATTAAATTTTAGAAGACTGTGGGATGGAAGAATAGATTCCCCTTCCCATCCTTTTTTTAATTAGCTATATGCAATGTATTAGCATTAGCCTACTGCCTTTTCTCAGCATTTTTGTAAAACTTGACAGCAATAGATTATAGCTGTAAGGACCCACCTCAATTTACATCTTAAGAAGACAGAACTCTTGGAACGGGTTTTCCAACAGGAATCTTTATTAAGAAAAACTGACTGAAGGTGTGCTAGACAGGATCTGGGGGACCCCCCTGATCATTCAATGTTTTAAAGCGTTCCCAAGCAGTCCCACCCCACATTCCTTCCGGTCAATCCAAATTGGCAGATGGCTGGGTGTTAAATCCATCGGATCCCAAACGTTGCAATCTTCCCCCCCTTTTTACTTGCTGCCGGTGAAAGGAGGCTTCATAGGAAGTGAGATCAAAGGCTGATTGCCTATTGTTATGGTTAGTACTCCAGAGAGGGAATCCACAGAGGATGTTTATTTGTAGATGATAGAAGGAATGCCAGTCATAAACACCCGTGTTTACTCCCCCCCCTTTGTAGTATGACAGAATCCAAAAGAGAGTAAGAATTGGGTTTTCCCAGAGTAGATTAGTTAGAAATAAAATATAATTGGGTTCTGACAATAGCACATTATCCATGTACTGAGTGGTAGAAAGTTGTAGGTACAACAGTATTGGAGATTTACATAAAACAGGGTTGGAGATTTAAAATGCTTTTATAAGACTTACTTTGTTTAAAAGCATAAGAGCAAAGCATAAATTAAAGCATCCCCAGAGTGCAGAAGATCCATTATACTGTGTATAATTCCCTTGGTGGAAGAAATTGTGTACCCAAAAGCATTTTTAGAAACCTCTTAAGTTCCCCCCCCAAAAAAAAAAATCTTTACAGCCTTTTTTCCCCTCTCCATCTCTTATAACAGGGCTCTTCAAACTTGGCCCTTTTATGACTTATGGACTTCAACTCCCAGAATTCCTCAACCAGGCACGCTGGCTGAGGAATTCTGGGAGTTCAAGTCCACAAGTCATAAAAGGACCAAGTTTGAAGACCCTATCCTATACTCACAACTGACAGGCCCCAAACAGAGTTCTGCAATCAGTTGTTAAGACTGAGTAACAAGTCATATCAAAGGATAAATTAGAAAGCAGGGCTAAGAAACAATTCAGAAATCAGAACAAATTAAAAGATTAATCAGACCTGGTTTATCAAGCAACAATCTCTTAGCAATCTTCCTTGCTTATCTGACAATCAGTCCTGATTCATTTCAAAGTTTAAAATTTTATGAAGTTAATTTCCTGACAGTTAGAACAATTAATCAGTGGAACAACTTGACTCCAGAAGATGTGGGTGCTGCAACACTGGAGGTTTTTAAGAAGAGGTTAGACAACCATTTGTCTGAAATGGTACAGGGTTTCCTGCCTGAGCAGGGGGTTGGACTAGAAGACCTCCAAGGTCCCTTCCAACTTTGTTATTCTGTAAATAGGAGGACAAGCTATTCAAATCTAGATGGACAAGCCATAGACAGTGCTTTCTGGTGACTGGACAGGGGGAGAATGACCATGAAAGAACGTGGTCAGCCTTTTCACTGGAACAGTGTAGATTTTTGGTAGGATTTTTTTCTGTTCCAGGAGAAGAAAGCATATTTCTTTTAAAACAGAACAACTAAAGGTGATTTCAGGCTGACATTGTATCTTTAAAATTGTTAGCAAAGTGTCTATAGGCTTCAGTGAGCAGAACCCATGGATCTTTTTAACTGGTAGTCATTCTCCATATGTTATATTGGCTACAGGGAGAGTGGAAAGAAGTCAGCTTTGGAATAAACTTCTCCTTTTGGCAGCAGATCAATGTCTGGCTTTTTACTCTCACCTTCAGATCTTGGTATTTGCAGAATAATCATACCCTATGCCCTTTATATCCCTCATGATTAATGTGCATTTTTATTCAAATTACTATTTATTTTACATGGCCTTACTGGCTAACCTTGTTTATTATGATTTGTAATCTACCACAAGTTTCTCTAGCTAGTAAAATATATATTTTCTTCTTTAATCTATTTGTTAAGTGTCCCATCTCAACAAATGAGTCTGAATTATGAGTGGGGCAGCATGAACATTCTTTTAAAGCAATAAAGATGCCAATTATGCAAAGTCCCTGCTGATTATGGGCTTAACACCCTTGAGATCATCTGGGAAAACATGTCTTGACTTGGATGGAATTATTTACATCTCCTAGATATTAGGTTAGACATTAGAAAGTTAGAAATAGTTAATTTTTATCAGAGGTATAAACTGAACTCTTACTTAAGGCTTTAAACTGAATTCTTACTTCAGGCTTTAAAATTAAATACAAATCCACATGAAATTAGTTTGAAGGTTACTTGTGACCCTTGTATTTGTTGCCATAGATTATCTTTTTCTTTAGTTTTAGATATTACATGGATTAATTCTGCTAAGATGTATTTAGAAAAGCAGCCCAGCATCTAGAAAATTAAGTCACCGAGGAGGCAGGAAAAGAGAACACACTTCTCTTAAATAGACACATTTACACACAACCCATAATTTTAGTGAGATGAAACTTTGTATTTAATTTCTTTTCACCTAACATTTCTAAAAAAAAAAAATAGTTAAATGACCTTTGAAAAATCCCACACAGAGGCTGGAAATACTGAATCTGGTGTAATTTGGAAAAGACAGTGCTTATCAAAATTAGATAAAATTATGGCTTTAGAATTACAGCTATTTTCTTTCAATGGAAATTTATTTATACAGTTTGTAATTTCAAAGAAAGGAAGATAGAAAGGAAGGAACTATTACCTTGCTCCATCTCTCCCCAAAACCCCCACAGAGGGAATTATTAGTACAGATTATTTATAGGAAATAAATTCATTGTAGAAAATTAAACTTTAAAATTCTTCATGCAGTTAGTAATTCAGTTTTACATGTTCAAGAAAAATTACTCATCATCAATAAAGGCATGGAAAAGAATGCTTTATATCTACAAACTAACTGTTACAGTAGAAATGCTGGACAAGTGCAGTCAATTAATTTGGAAATCTCAACCAATGATGACAAATATACTCTACACCTATGATGAATGGACTAAACTCATTCATTTCACCAAACAAATGCTAAAAACATAAATAATAACTGATTCAAATATTTCAGTTTTTTTGATGTACTACTTAGCTTTTTCTCACTGAACTGATATATAAAATGCTATCTGTAGAGCTGCATATATTGTCAATGTTACAAATGACAATTTGTTTTCAGCTTAATTTCCATTTGTATTATTTTCTTTATATGTGTAATTATAGTATAGCCAAGATGAAATGATAGTTCGATGTCATATTTTTTAAAAAATCTACAGTTTTGGTTGGAATAATTGGTACTGAGATTTGAAGTTACAATATATCATTAAGTTCTGCTATGTCTTGAACAATATGGCAGCCCTCCTTAGGACAGTTTCCACTGAGTACACCAGTGGTAGCCACCAAGCAACCTATTCCATGATCTACTTGTCAAGTAGAAACAGAATTATAGTAATATGGACCTCATTATATGCACTCCAGAATTAACAGGAAATTATAGCTGATGATACTGAAATTTATAAAAGGTTCAGATTCATTTTAACATTCTGGTAGCTTCCATAATATGTCAAGTTGACACTAGCATCATGATGTCATAGTGAAAAGTATAAAATTATGTATTTGTCATAAAATATGACACAAATGTCTCATCATTGCATTGTGATGTCATGATGCACATGTTGTCATTTGATTTTCTTCCTCCTCTCTGTGTTGTAAATCTCTCAGGCTTTACTTTTTTTGAATATTAACTATTTGAATGCTTTATCTCCACATACATTCCAATATTTTAGTGCCCAATATTATCTGTGTATTAACAGTGAGGGAGGGAAGAGCGAGAGAATAAGACTTATTTCTGTAAAACCTGAAAGCAATAAATCATTTCAAATATCCAGCTAAATATACAGAGTGTCATAGTGGAAGAATGCCTCTGAATACAGAACAGTACATTATGAGCTTAGTTTTCTTACTAGCTTTGAAATCATTACCATAATAAAAATAACTGACAGGATTTCTATTAATTTGGGGCTAAATTATGACACCCTTATGTATTACATCTATGGTATTTTCTATAGAAATACATTAATTTTAGAAATGAATAAAAAAAGCACATGCATAAATAAATGGAACCAATGAATAGAAATGAACATGCTTATTTTTAAATCACTGAAACACCACCATTTCTGCTCTTTTATCTAACTTGAGATACTCTTTAATTTTTCTACCCTTGAAATGCAGAGGCCATGTAAAAACAACATGAACCACCATGAAGATTAAACCTTTTGCAGATAACCTTTTTTCCTTCTGCCTTTGAATTACCATTGGTAACTGATTGGATTAATCCCTGCAGTTTTCTTGGCAAGATTTCAGAAGTAGCTTGCCACTGCCTCCTTCCTAGAACTGAGAGATACTGACTAGTCTAAGGTCACCCGGTTGGCTTTACAGGACTAGAAGTCATGGACTCCCAGTGTCAAGCCTGGTGTCTTAACCACTAGATCAAACTGGCTCTCAATTGACTAATAGATGAGCACAAAGAACATCATATATAATCCCCTGAGCTATTAATTGTAATGGATTAACAAGAATATTCTCATCCTCATAAATTAGTAGCACCTATGTTTTTCAGTGCATGCATTTTTCAGTGCATGCCTTTGCCTTTTGATTTGCACATAAAATTTGCTACTACCATATGAGCTACTTTTATGTGTAAAGAATTTATGTTTTTTTTTGTTTCTTTTGAGGCTTTTTTATTGTCTCTTTTGAGTAGTATGTAGATGTTGTTTATCCCCATGTGCCTGTTGATGGCCAATTGTCTGTATGCCAAGCCTCCAGAAATTCTCTGAAACTTTTGGGTTTGGATTGATCTATGAAGCTCACAGTTTTCCGATTGAAACTATATGTTGAGTGTGTTGTGAAATATTCTTTTCAATCAATACTTTCTTAATTGCCTCTGGAAATTGCTCATTAACAGTTTATTTATATATAAATTCTAGATTATGTCCTGTGATTGTAACTATGTATTTAGTACAGTTATTTCTATTTGCCATAGGAATTATTAGCTGATATAATAAGCTGTAGCTAATAATAACTAAGCACTTGGTTTATTTTCTTTTTTTATTAATTAATCATTTTTCTGTTCTGGAACAGTAATGTGTAGCTTTAAAGGGGAACAAGGACTTTATTTTAAGTTAGCAATATAGTTAATTATTGGAGATTGACAATATTGCGTTAAATGATTTTATCACAAAAACTATTACCTGTTGGAAGAAATAAATCACTATTACTAAAAGATGCACCTGGTAATACCTTTAGAGAAAATATAGCTTTAGGTTTTTTTGCTTGATTAAAAGGCATAACCGATGATTGCACACCTGCATAACTCCAAAAATGCCTCCATCCTTACTCATTGTCATTCTCCCCTCCTTGACAACTGTTTGCATTGCTAATTAATAGCTCAGAACCAAATTCAATCTTTCTCCCCCTATCCCTACAACCATGGAACTCCTCTTCCATCTGCTCAGATTCTCAGAGAAAGGAGTAGTCACCTTCACCTTTCTCCATTCTTGAACATAGGATTTTTCTCTGCATACAATATTTGCTGACCCTTTTGCATTTCTGTCACAATTGCAAGTTTTGAATGAGTCCACCGTAAGAAGCACCATTTGAATTTACACAATGTACAAATGAGCAAATAACACACCAGATGAGAAGGTTGCTGGGCTAGCTGCCTTTGTTGTTTGCGATGGGAATCTCCCTGCACCAACTTTCAGCCCTTTTCTTCTTATGATAAAGTGAACATTACGACTTTCCTCTTTAACGAAATAGATCTCCAATTAATTGTTGCCGTGTTGTTAATGCTGCACAATGGCCCTGTTTTCATATTTAATATTCCGCAAGCCCTAAAGAAGGTAATTATTCAAATTAAAAAGAGAATGTTCCTAATGAACTATATGAGGCAATAAAAGGCTTATGCAGACAATTAAACATCAGAGTGACGTTCAGAGATCAGATCTGCTGAAGCAGCTTTATACAGCATATGGCTCTGAAATATAGTGAACTACATCACATAAGATGGGACTGGTAATCAAGCACAGCTACTGTAGAGAACAACAGATTGGCTGGCACTGAAGTGCACAGAAAAGAATAAAGAAACTCTGTGAAAAAAATGTCATTTAATACAAATCTAAACTTTAGGGTTTTAAAAGCTATGAGAGAAATTATAAATGTGAAAACAAGTGGTAATTAATTGAATAATTGTAATAATGATATATACCAGCATTACTAATACAGTCTAAAAAAAGTGCAAACAAATTGAACGTGACTTTGGATAGGGGTTCCAATTTTGTGAAAGTATTGTTTACTTTTTCTTTTTTGGGTATGAAAATATCAGAGGATAGAATACAATATATTTTACAGAAAATGTAATGCATTTGATAGAAGTTAGTTAGAATGTAGAAAAACAAAGAAATGTAGTCACTTGGTCCAAGAAAAATGTTTAACAGTATAGGTCTAAGGCCTTAAATACTGGTGTGAACAGATAAAAGGAAGACAATAGCCTTGTCATGACTATGAACTTTAAATATATTGCAAATGTAAAAAACAACAACTGCTGAGGTGTTGAAAGCACTAAAACTGTACAGTAATGTCACACAAATCTGTATAACATGTGTATATCAGTAACCTGAAACAAGTGTTTTATTTTTTGAACCACCTTGGTAAAACTGAATTTTTGAAAGCTGTCCCTAAAACTACATGAGACCAATAAACAAATGCACTTTAAATCTAAATTCAATGTTCATGTTATTCTGATAGTGTCAGCCTCCCAAGTAGATCATACAGGAAACATGACAAGATGAGCTAATACTACTTTATTCTAAGACTACAGGAACAGAATCTTGCATATTTAAAAGTACAAAACTCCTAATGTCTCTTTTTACTCTTTTTTCTGCAGCGATGGTGTTACCTAGTTTAGTAATGAAACATCTGCAAGAAAACAACCAAACATAAAGAGTCCCAAGGATGCCACTTCTCTTTTTATCACTTGATAAATTAGGACTGATCCTTTCTTATTCAGTTGTGTGCTATTCTCCTTTATCTGGTCATTCCATATGGAGTCCCAAAGATGATTTTTCACAAGGCAACTAGACTTTCTTTTTTTCTTTGAAGACCTTTCGCTTCTTCAGCTCTGACTGAAAAACAAGAAAGTCCAGTTGCCTTGTGAAAAAGCATCTTTGGGACAACTATGACCTGGATGACTGAGAAATTCCATAGACATTTAGCATTCCCTAGAGAGTATTTCTTCTTTCCAAATTCCAAGGCCATTCTCATATTCTATTACAGGTAGAATGTCCCAAAACTTGTGTAATAAGGAAAAAGGCTTACATATCAATGTTAGACACAGATTAACCTTCCTGTACTATAGCAACATGAGGCCAAAATTGTCCATTAATGCTAATAGATTCTGTAAATTCATCACATGCAGTATATTAGGCTGATTAGATTGGGATACTACTGAATTTAATTTGGTCTGCATTTGTAAGTGAAATGACCTCATTCTCACTTTGTAGTTTGATATGAGTTCAGAAATCTTTATCTTTTCAACAGTGCTTTCAAAGAGGTTTCCTTGCTGGTGTATATCTGCCTTTCTCTTTTTGAGTTGGATCTTGTTGCCAGTTGGCTGTCCACCATTTTGAGTGCTACAGGAAGCCCATTTGAATCTAGGACTTGTTCATAAGCTAAAGGTTATAACTTGCTAGATTCATTTTCAAAATATTACAGCTTTATGAATGCTTACTCAAATGTAACTTCAGTATAATTTTGGTAGTTTTCATAGGACTGGGTTGCTTATAGTCTTTTATAATGTTTTTACTACAATAGAAATAGAATATAAATATAGTCTATCTATTAATCAAGTTTGCACCTCACCATAATCACAAGAGTCTGACCAACTCACAAAGTAAGAAAATACACTAAAAGACAAATAAAACCTAAACAAAATGACTCCAGGCCCCAGAGGTCCTCAGGAAAAGCTCTGTGTTCAACTTTTTCTGGAAGGTGAACAATGTTAGAGGCAGATGAATTTTCAATAGGATATCATTCCAGAGGGACAACCGCCTCACTGAAAAATACTTCCAAGCTTGGTCTTGAAGTTGAGTTATGGTAACTGAACTTCTTTTCTTGTTGGCTTGAAGCATTTCGTTGCTTATCCAAGTCACTTTTTCAGTCTGAGCAAGTTGGTTAGGGGATCCCATATATGTACTCCAGGGAGATTTCATTTCTCACCTAATCTGGATAGCCTCAATAGGTAGCAGGCAGAGAGTCATTGGGATGTAAATGTTTCAATTCCTGTGAAGTGGTGTTAATCTTCCTGAGAACTTATAAAAGAGCAGCATAAAAAAATGGGGGACAGGTTGTATCTGAGGCCTTCACATATATTGAGGGAAGGATTTTCCACTTTGGCATAAATGGATTCCTTCACTCCTTTCTCAAACCATAGTTTCCTCAGTCACCAGGAAGATTAAAACCACTACGCAGGTTCACCCCTGAGGACATCCGCTGATCCAGTAGTCCCCAACCCCCGCCGACCTGCAGATGGCGATCCGGATGGAAGACAATACCGACGAAGAAGGCACCGATCCATTCAAAGACTTCCGCCGTTGGATGTGAAATTCAAGGGGGAGCCGACACGCTTGGGGTTTTTCCTAACCCAAGTCCTTGGCTGTAGAATGCCGCTCGAAAGCCCTCCAGCACAACCCAGACAGATCACCGGCCAGCAAATCCGGGAAGTCCCCAGCTAAGTCAAAAGAATCTGCCATGAGAGGCATGGAGGCTGTGGAATTCCCTACATCTGCCCATCATGGGGAAAGACCTCCAGCCTACACTGCAGGGCCGGTGGATGCCCCAGATGACAGCTCGGAGGGCGAACCACTGGTAAGTGGATCCATCCCACCCATCCTCAAGACAGTGACTATATTAGCCCCCTCCATGCCTGAAGCTGTCAAAGTGAAAGCCTTAATAGACTCTGGCTGCACCTGCTGCCTCATTAGCCCGACCCTAGTGGGAAATTTGGGCATTCCGGTGAGGAGGCTGGAACAACCAATCTCATTTGGCCAGTTAGATGGGTCCATAGCAGGGGGAGTGCCAGCTACCCTAGCCACGTTACCAATCCACCTATCCCTGGGAAATCATGAGGAAGACATAATGTTTGTAGTGACCCCAGGCATGGAATGCCCGATGATCCTAGGGCTGGAATGGTTAACAAAATGGAACCCCTGGGTAAATTGGAGGATGAAAGAAATCAATTTCCTGAAAGAGGACCCTACAGACTTAAAACCCCAAGGGGATCTACCAAAAACCCCAAGGGGATCTACTAAAAACGGAAATAGCATCCATGGGAGAAGAAAAGGGGCTACCAGAAATACCAGAGGAATACAGAGATCTGGCTGAAGTTTTCAGCGAGGAGAGGGCGGATGAGCTTCCCCCCCACCGACCCATGGGCTGTGCCATAGAATTCAAGCCCGGGGCAAAACTCCCGAAGCCCAGATTATACTCCATGAGCCCAAAGGAGAAGGAGGAAATGGAGAGATTTATAAAGAAAAACCTAGAAAGGGCGTTCATTGAGCCAGCCAAGCCTAAGGTGGCCGCTCCGGTCCTCTTTAGAGAGAAGAAGGACGGCTCTCTACGCTTATGCGTGGACTACCACCTATTGAATGCAATCAGTGAAAGCAACCTATACCCCCTACCCCTCATGAAGGACATGTTATCACACCTCTCGAAAGGAATTATTTTTACTAAACTAGACCTAAGGGAAGCGTATTACCGCGTGAGAATTAGGGAAGGGGATGAATGGAAAACCGCATTTAACTGCCCAATGGGGTGCTACAAATTCAAAGTTTTGCCATTTGGATTACAAGCCCCCCCCGCAGTATTTATGCAATAAATCAATGAGGTACTAAGGGAGCAACTATTTAAGGGGGTCCTGGTTTATTTAGACGACATCCTTATCTTCACTGAATCAAAAGAGGAACATGTCAACCTAGTCAGAGCGGTTTTAAAGAAACTGCGAGCCGCCCACCTATATGCCAAATTATCAAAATGCGAATTTCACCAGGAAAGAATAGACTACCTAGGTTACCGCATATCCCCACAGGGCATTGAAATGGACCCAGAAAAGGTCAGGGCAGTATTACAATGGGCACCACCTCGCACAAGAAAGCAACTGCAAAGTTTCCTGGGTTTCGCAAACTTTTACCGCCAATTCATCCCCTCATTTGCCCAGATAGCCCTGCCCCTCACGAACTTACTAAAAACGAAGGGAGAATCCTCAGTGAAACCTAGCCAGCCACTAAAATGGACAATGGAATGCCAAGCGGCATTTGAGAGATTAAAGAGGCTTTTTTCTGCCGAACCAGTACTGAGGCACCCAGACATGGACAAACCCTTCGTAATACAGACGGATGCAAGTGATGTGGGAGTGGGGGCTGTACTATTACAAGAAAATGATGAAGGAATATTGCAACCCTGCGCATCCAGGAAACTCACTGAAACGGAACAGCGCTGGCCCGTGTGGGAGAAAGAGGCATATGGGATACGTTGGTCATTACTTACATGGTGCCAATTCCTTGAAGGCAATAAAATCCCTTTCCAGGTGTGGACAGACCACAAAAATTTGGAAGCCTTGAAAACCCCCAGGAAGCTCAACCCCAAGCAAGCCCTCTGGTCCCAGCATTTTCACCAATTCAATTTTAAGCTCAAGCATTTGCCGGGGGGAAAGAACTTTCTGGCAGATGCATTATCTCACATGCCCCAATATAACAGCATGCGAGCCACTGACTCTGAACTGATCATGGGAGAATCACAACTGGCAGCGCCAGTGACTACCAGAGCCAAGTTAAATTAAAACCACAGCTGGATAGCCAGACCGGAATTGAATTCCGGAAAAATTTGGAAACAGATGAATGGTTCCAGAAAAATAAACACGTGTGCACAATGAAAGATGGACTGCCTTGGGTGGGGGAGAAGTTATATATACCGACCACCCAAAGGATCACATTCATGCAGCTTTGTCACGACACAAAATCAGCAGGACATTTTGGATTTGTAAAAACATTGCACTTAATTAAACGGCAATTTTGGTGGCCATCCATGAAAAAAGACATAGAAAGTTACATGGCCAGCTGTCCAAAGTGTGCAACTGCAAAAAGGTTGCAAGGGAAATCGCCAGGACTGTTACAAACAGTGGCAAATCCCTCAGCCCCCTGGAGGGAAATAGCCATGGATTTTATAGTGGAATTACCAGAAAGCAATGGGAATACTGTTATTTGGATGGTCACAGACTTATTTTCCAAACAGGTTCACTAAAGTGAACTTTGGCAAGTTCCTTGCCAAAAGATCCCCACCGCAAAAGCTTTAGTGAAACTTTTCGTGCAACATATTTACAGATTGCATGGGGCACCCCAACGCATCATATCTGATAGGGGAGTGCAATTTACGTCTGCATTTTGGAAGGAATTTCTATCCCTTTTAGGGACCACCCAGGGACTGACGTCTAGCCATCATCCTCAGGGAAATGGTCAATCAGAAAAATGTAACGCAGTACTTGAGCAATATTTAAGATGTTTTCTTAATTTCCAGCAGTCAGATTGGACGGACCTGTTGCCTTTCGCAGAGGTTGCCTACAATAATGCAGTCCACTCCAGCACAGGTTACACTCCTTTTCAAATAGCTACCGGTCAAAGTTTCAACCCCATGCCAGAACTAACCCCAAACGAACTGGCAATCCCATCACTGAAAGAATGGAGGGAACAATTACAAAACACCTGGCCAATAGTTAGAAAAGCTCTAGAGGAAGCTAGGCAAGTATACAAAGCACAAGAAGATAAGAAAAGGGTGGAGCCCACACCATTCATTATAGGAGAAATGGTGTACTTGTCTACAAAATACTTAAAATCCATACAAACCTGTAAAAAACTTGGACCAAAATATATAGGGCCTTTTCCAATTAAAAGAATCATAAACCCAGTAACAGTAGAATTAGAATTACCCAAGAATCTTAGGCAAATACACCCAATTTTCCACTGCAGTTTGCTGAAAAGAGAACAACAGTCACCCTTATGGCCAAAAATCCCCCCCCACCAACCCCAATCACGGTAGAAGGAGAGCAACACTTCGAAATAAGGGAAATCCTGGACTCTAGAAAATATCGTGGAGAAACTCAATACCTAGTAGCATGGAAGCACCTCCCCGCCTCTCAAAACGAGTGGGTCCATAAACGTCATGTCAGAGCCCCGAAGTTTTTAAAGAAGTTTCATACAGAGTATCCTAACAAGCCAGACCAACTTTTATACCTGTTTTGTTTTCTCTACAGGTGGACCTCTCTTATTTTTAAGGGGAGCCAGATGTCAGAATCCAATTATTTGGATTATTTTATTTCTAGCTATCTACTCTGAGAAAACCCAATTCTTACTCTCTTCTGGATTCTGTCATACTACAAAGGGGGGGAGTAAACATGGGTGTTTATGACTGGCATTCCACCTATCAATTACAAAGTAACATCCTCTGTGGATTCCCTTCGAGAGTACTAACCATAACAATGCGGCCATCAGCCTTTGATCTCACTCCCTATGAAGCCTCCTTTTACCGGCAGCAAAGAAAAAGGGGGGAAGATTGCAACGTTTGGGATCCGATGGATTTAACACCCAACCATCTGCCAATTTGAATTGACCGGAAGGAATGTGGAGTGGGGCTGCCTGGGAACACTTTAAAACATTGAATGGTCAGTGGGGTCCCTCAGATCCTGTCTAGCATGCCTTCAGTCAGTTTTTCTTAATAAAGATTCTTTTCTGTCTTCTGTCTTCTTAAGATGTAAATTGATGTGGGTCCTTACAGGTAGTACAATACAGGTAGTCCTCAATTTACAACTGTTCATTTAATGACTATTTGAAGTTACAATGGCACTGAAAAAGGTGACTGTTTTTCACACTTATAGCAGCATTCCTGTGGTCGTGTGATCAAAATCAAGACACTTGGTAACTGGCATGTATTTTTTAACATTTGCAGTATCCCAGGCCATGTGATCACCATTTGCGACCTTCTGACAAGCAGAGTCAATGGGGCAGCCAGATTCACTTAACTACCATGTTACTAACTTAACTGAAGTGATTCACTAAACTGTGACAAGATAGGTTGTAAAATGGGGCAAAATTCACTTAACTGTCTTGCTTGGCAACAGAAAGTTTGGGCTCAACTGTGGTTGTAAGTCAGGGACTACCTGTAACTGGATTTTTTATCTTGATACCTGGTTTGCACTTTAAGTGTGGTTTTGACTCTGCTGTTGGCTTTCAATGTATATTACTAAATGCCTTTTAGGGAGCAGGTAGGAAGCAGTATCTAATCTTTCTCTTTGTTAAGCTATAGCTCATGAGAGTAAACTTTCATCTCTTTATGCTTTTTATTCTGGATGCTAATATTTTTACACCAATCACTACATTCGTTTACAACCCAGGAAATTATGATACTGATTCTCTCATCTGTGAATAATGGAAAAATATTTTAATTATATAATAGGTTGTTTCTCTTCTTTTGTGAGTTTTGATCTTTCTATTAGATTGTGCTAAAAAAATGAATGCATCCAAGACACAAAAGTCAATATTTTTGATCTATGATATTTGGATTGAAAAATGCTCCATTTAAAGTAGAGTAACAGCCAGTTATTTCATGTCAATTTTCAGATAGTAAATCTTGCCTGAAGACTTGAATAGAAGTCATGTTATAACCACTATTATTTTGCTGAAATCATTTTTTTCCCCTGGGAGTATTATCTGTGCTTTTATTGTTTCATGTACAAGACCTTCACCTTAGATGGTATGCTCTCTCATTCATTTTTAATAATGTGTCATCTCTGTACCTACATAGCAAATAAAGATATTGCTTGGGAAAAAAATCTAAAACTATCCATCTATTTCTTGAAAGTACTGATATTCTGTCTGAACTCTTCAGACAATTATATTATAGGAAAACATAAAATTATGTTGGGGAGTATTTGCACTGAATATTGAGTGGTGTCCAGTTAAGGACATCCTAGTTCATAGAATCAGATTTCTTATGAAAAAAGCAACATGGGACAGAATGTATACCAGCAATTATGGAGACTGGAAATAACATATGAATGCCATAATCACAGCAGCAGGTACATCCACAGCTGATTTTGGTTACCCCAAAGTCTTGGAAACTAAGCAGGGAAGGTTGCAGTGAGTACTTGAATGCAAGTTACCACAGATTATAGAGCTGTACATAAGAAAGTGGGGGGGAAGGCCCAAGAAAATTGCATAAAATCAATTTTAAAAAAATCTTGGTTGAGAAGTAGGTACTGTTTCAGTTCATATTGCCTCTCGATTGAAAACTAGATCTATACTATGATATATAGTTAACATTTTTCAGGAAATTACTAACAGTACAATCTTAGGTTTGTCTATTCAAAAATATGTCTCATTGAATGCAGTTGGGATTCCCTATTGGGATTCCCTGTTAGGATAGTGGGTATAAGAATGCTGCTTAAGTGTGTGTTTGTGCCTGAACAAAATGAAGGGAAAGTGCTTTTGAAGGCTCTGGACATTGAGTCTCTTTTTAATAAAGTTTAGATACATTGTTCAGAGATTTTATTAATCCTGCTATGGCAGTGATGTAAAAACAAGAAGAGCAATTGCCTGTGTAATATTATATTAAACAAAGGCTGTGCCTAAATATGATTCCAGAATCATAAAATCTTTGACATGCTCTTCCATTTTGCAATAAATGTTTATTAGGTCTTATGTTAGAGTTTATAAATCCTTGTGTGTCTTTAAAAAATCATTTATTTTCTTATGTAGCTAGCATGCAGCAATGTCTTCATTGTATCCTATCATGTCAGAAGTTAAATCATTCCCAATATTATTAATTATTAATATTAATCACTAAATTTATTCTACGTTTATACTTTAGCAACTGGATGGCCACCAAATACACCATATTCATGCTTCATTTATAATGTAGTTACAAATTTATGGAATCGTTATAATGTAGCTATAAATGGATGCTAAATCAAGCAGTTGATTGTCCCCCACTTCTGGGAAGTCAAAAACAAAACTTGCAAGTGTTGATGAAGATTCTCAGTCATCCAGATAGAATTGTCTGGAAATTGAGTCAGGGCAACTGGAATTCTTTTCTTGATTTGAAACATTTTGTTGCTTATCCAAGTAGCTTCTTCAGTCTGAACAAGTTGGGTAGGGGGGGGGCATATTTGTCCTCAGCTCAGTTAATCTAGATAGGCTCATTAGATGAGTAGACAAGAGACTCATTGGGATATAAATGTTCCAACTCCTAAATCCTTTACCCTAGGGGTGCAGGTTCCAATTCCCCCTCAGTGTCTCTCCAGTTGCAGTTCCAGGATTTGGTGCAGCCGTGGGGCTCAGGATCCTCCTCTCCTAGGGAGCTGAGGGTTCTCTTCATCAAGTCGATAGCTTTCTCTAGGATCCAGTTCAAGTGCTGTGCCCAGCTTCCTTCATCTTCGCTTGTGTGCAGGGATCTCTCCATCTCCTCCTTTCATCCTGGTTGGTTGGCCCCCCGTCTCAGGGTCACCTTTCTTGATTTTTTTTTCCATTTGCCTTTTTTTCCAATGCCCATTGACCACCGAAGCTTGTGGTTACAGGTCTCCACCACCTCTTCTCCTGAGGAATCTGACCCTTCAGATCCAGATATTTGGCAGGTTTCCAGTCGGGGCAACGGCTCCCTCTCCGGGGGCTTTCCCCCTTCCCCGCTTCGTCGTCTGACATGGTATTTTTTGCAAAGTCCCCCGGCAAGGTTCTTCCTTCCAGGTTGACCAATTTTGAAGATCCTGTCTAATGTAAGGACCCACCTCAATTTACATCTTAAGAAGACAGAACTCTTGGAATGTTTCTTCCAACAGGAATCTTTATTAAGAAAAACTGACTGAAGGCATGCTAGACAGGATCTGAGGGACCCCACTGACCATTCAATGTTTTAAAGTGTTCCCAGACAGCCCCACTCCACATTCCTTCCGGTCAATTCAAATTGGCAGATGGTTGGGTGTTAAATCCATCAGATCCCAAACGTTGCAATCTCCCCCCCCTTTTTTTCCCTTGCTGCTGGTAAAAGGAGGCTTCATAGGGAGTGAGATCAAAGGCTGATGGCCGCATTGTTATGGTTAGTACTCTCGAAGGGAATCCACAGAGGATGTTACTTTGTAGTTGATAGGTGGAATGCCAGTCATAAACACCCGTGTTTTCTACCCCCCCCCCCTTGTAGTATGACAGAATCCAGAAGACAGTAAGAATTGGGTTTTCTCAGAGTAGATAGCTAGAAATAAAATATAATTCGATTCGGACACTACCCATTTAAGTTCATAGGGTAGAATAACAAAATATCATCACATCAAGGAAATTTCAGGATTCCAGGAAGTCAAATAATGTTTAGAGTGACTATGCAAAGTCAGACGATCTTCTGAATGAAGAGTAGGTGCTTTTATACTGGAGTCTCCTGGCTTCTTCAAGAATATAGAGCAGGTGGAGTCTTCCGGTGACGTCGCTGACTTTAGAGCCGGGGAAATAACGCTTCGTTCCCTGGGTCCAAAATTCCTTCGCTGGTGGGCCCGTTTGGGCTAAATGCCACCCTGGAGGGATGGCCACCGAAGGGCGAACCTTTGAAGAATGGTAGCCGGCAGTAGCCGGCTCACCAAACCCAAAGCAGCCCCTGGAACCAGCAAAAGAAAGACGGATCGCATTTATGCAAGTCGCCATTCACAGCTGATCATCGGATACAGAAAACAGCTGATTCGGAAGGCAAGCAGCCGGGCCGGGTGAGACTATGCTTCTTTTCTCTTTGTGAAATGGACTTTACTGAAAAAAGAAAAAACCTGTCTTTAACTTGAAGCTGGAAGCCTGAAGGGAGGAAGGAGGTGGATTTTGTCCCCCCCCCTCCCGTGTAAGTGGCAGTTTAAGTGACTTTAAGAAGAATTAATTTGGTCTACTTTAAAATTCTTTAATTGGAGAAATCATCTTATTTTTGGAAGGAAAGGAAGATATAATAAGTGGGAAAAGCCACTCTAACTGCTTTTTTCTGTTCTTTTTTATTAACTTTAAAGAACTTTTAAACTGTGTTTCCACCCTTGGATACTTTTTTCCCCCTTCAACCACCTAGTGGCTACATTGTAACTTTCTCTCCCTTTGTTCTCCGGCAGCTTTGTTTATTCAGCTGCAATACTTGGCTCAACGCCCAGACACTTGGCTGCATGCCCAGACATCCCTATCTCTCTTAAAAGCTACTGAGATGGAGTTTTTTGTTTTTGTTTTTGTCTGTGAGTGTCTGGCCTTTTTAGCCAGCTGTATATTCCCTATAGCAAAGGAAAATATAAGAGAAGGGAATTTATTTTTTGGACTTTTTTCTTTTTTCTTTTCTTTTTTTTCCGGTGGTTGTGGAATAAATCTGCTAATTTATAATTGGATCATAAATTGGATATGGTTTTCTTTTCTTTTTTGTCTCCTATAATATTTTCATTTTTATACAACAATTTTTATCTTTTTTCTCCTTTTTCTTGGTCTTCCCTTTGGATATAAATACTTTTTTTTCTTTTTGGTCTTTTTGTTTGTTTCTTTCTTCTACTCTCCCTCCCTTTTGGATGGTTGTGGAAGTTTTTTCTCTCCTTTTTTTAACTATCTCCTCGCTGGAATTATTAGTATTTCTTTTTTTTTCCTCCTTTCTTTTTTCTTTTTCAAATTACGTCTGCCTTGTCTCCTGATAATAGGAGGGCACTGGATTACAATTGGCCATTGGGCCCCCTGGTGGATTATAACTTGCCATTGGGCTCCTTAGTGGATTATAAATAAATACAACAGTTAGAAGATGAGCTTCTCAAATTTGGCTAAAGGGGCAAAGAAGGGCTCTTTGGCCCCCGCCTCAACCTCGGTGATCCCAGCCCCCCCAAAATCAATTACTACATATTTACAACAGGAAACTCAACAAAAAGATACTCAAGCGATACTCCAAGCAATTGCAGATTCCAAAATGGAAATGAAAAAAGATTTGGAAAAAAATTATGAAGACTTGAAAAATGATCTTCTTAAAACGGATCAAAAAATGGAAACCTTCCAACAGGAGATGACAGACACTCAACAAAGAATGCAAAAATTAGAAGATAAGTCAGTGGTGGTTGATCAGAAACTAGAAACTTTGCAAGATGAGAACCAGAGATTGGTGCAACCTAATGCAGAATTGGAAGACTGTATGGCTGTCATGAAGATGGAAAGAGCATCATAATTCTTAAGATTCCAAAATATTATAGAAGAGAAGGATGAGAACTTGTTAGAGTTGATGAGCGAGTTATTGGCGGAATTACTTGGAATGGAAATGGACCAAATGAAACAAGAAATGGATCAGGTTTTTAGAGTAAATTCAAGCTATGCAAGAAGATAAAGAGTCCCCAGAGAGGTTCATATAAGATTTCTCAAAAGATCTACACGAGATGAGATCTTGAGAGCAATAAGAGACCAACCACTGAAATATAAAGATAAAGAACTTGTAATTCTTAAACAGATTCCGAAAAGAATAAGAGAAGCCCGAAGAGAATATCAATTTTTAACAAGGAAATTGTTGAATAAAGGAGTGAATTTTAGATGGTTGGTCCCAGAAGGATTATTAATCTTTTGGGACTCGAAAAGATATAGATTGGATACTCCACTTAAAGCAGAGGAATTTTTTAACAATCATAGAACCTTTCTGGAAGAAGGCGACGTTGGGTCTAAGAAACCAGAGGAAACGACAGATGCAGGAGCATCGAAACAAACAGAAGAGGAAGAACCTAAAAAGACTCAACCAGAAGAAGATGTAAGGCCCAAAAATCAGAGACAGATAAGTTCTCCTAGAAGATTGAGATCCAAATACAACTAAAATCATGGAAGAGATTGAAATTTTTTCAACAAATATAAATGGTCTTAACTCCCCATCAAAAAGGAGTAAAATATTTTATAGACTACAAAAATTGAAAATGGACATAATTTGTCTTCAAGAGACACATATTAAAAGACAACACTTTAGATTCCTAGAACAACCAAAAATAGGCAAACTTTATTTTTCTTTAGCATTGCAAAAGAAAAGAGGGGTAGCCTTCTATATAAAAGAAAAGATGAATCCAAAACAAATTTACGCTGATAATGAAGGAAGACTATTAATGGTGGAAATTACATGGAATCAAAAACAAATTTTGATGATGCGATATATGCCCCCAATGAGAAACAAGACCAATTTTTCCAGCAACTACATGATAAACTAATGGAAGTAAACTATCAAAATCTTTGTATACTTGGAGACTTTAATGCGATAGCTGATGCAAAACAGGATTATAAAAGCTACAAACAAGGGAAAAAAGGGGGAAATACCCTACCTAAACTTTTTCTAAAGATGAAAGATGAATTAGGTATACAAGATATATGGAGAGAAATGAACCCAGATAAAGCACAATATACATTTTATTCAAATAGGCACAAATCCTGGTCACAAATCGATATGATATGGACTTCTTATGATTTAAAGACTATGATACAGGAGATTGAAATAGAACCTAATATTTGGGCAGATCATAATCCAATTAAAATGACTTGGAAAGGAACCAGAAAGAAATTAAGATGGTGGTTAAACAAAGTTATATTGAAAGAAAAAGAATTTTTACAATTAGCAACAAAAGAAATGGATTTTTTTTTTAAATAAATAAGAAAGAAGAAACCTCCATTCAAAATGTATGGGATACAGCGAAAGCCTATTTTAGGGGCATGGCTATAACGTACATTGCCAAAAAGAATAAAGAAAAGAAACAAACACAGCTTAGGCTGAAAGAACAACTCAGTAACTTGGAACTGGAGCTGCGAAATGATCCACAAAAGAAAAAGTTGAAGACACAAATGGAATTAATAAAACACAAATTAAATTTACTGGAGATGGATATAAGGGCACAACAGATTAAACGATCTAAACAGTTTTTTTTTGAAAATGCCAATAAACTGGGAAGATGGCTGGCATATAAATTGAAAAAAGAAAGAGAAAAAAGACTGATAAGTAAACTACAAGATTCAAAAGGCCAATTACACTGCCACAATGATGCAATTAAAAAAATTACTAAAACATATTATGAGACACTTTATAAGACTGAGGTGGTTTCGAATGAGGCAATACAGGACTATTTAAAAGAAGCGAATCTCCCAAAGGTACCAGGGAATATGCAATACATGTTAAACGAGAAGATAACAATGATGGAGATTACAGAGGCGATAAAAAGGCAAAAGAAAGATAAAACTCCGGGACCTGATGATCTCCCTGCAGAATTCTATACAGTTCTACAAGACATTGTCAGCCCGATTTTGAAAGACCTTTGTAATGAAGCTTTTTCAGAGACAAAAATATCAAATTCATGGATAGAAGCCAACATTTCCCTTATACTCAAAGAAGACACTGATCTTACACAAATCAAAAATTATAGACCAATATCGTTATTAAATGTGGATTGTAAAATATTTACTGCAATAATAGCAGAAAGAATGAAGAAATTTTTGACTGAATTTATTCACTCGGACCAAAATGACTTTCTGCCAAAAAGGCAGATAAAGAATAATCTAAGGATTATTTTAAATGTTTTGGAATATTATGAAAACCATCCAGGGAAACAGTTGGCGCTTATATTTCTTGATGCACAAAAAGCTTTTGATAATCTCAATTGGCAATTTATGTTCCAACAGTTGAAGGAGATGGACTTTGGTGAAAACTTTATAAATGCAATTCAAGCAATTTATAATAAACAATCAGCAAGGATACTTTTAAATGGAGATTACACAGATAGCTTTGAAATCAAAAAAGGCACAAGACAGGGATGTCCATTGTCTCCCTTGTTATTTATTCTTACACTGGAAGTGTTGGCTAGGAATATTAGGCAAGACATTGAGATCAAAGGATTGGAGACAAAAGACCAAAAATATAAACTACAGGCTTTTGCAGATGACTTGGTTTTTATTTTGGAGGAGCCATTGGAAACAGCTACTAAACTCTTGCAGAAAATAGAGAAATTTGGAGAAGTGGCAGGGTTGAAGATAAATAGGGAAAAGACTAAAGTATTAACGAAGAATTTAACAGACAAACAAAAAATCCAATTTGCTAAAAAGACAAACCTTCAAATAGCTAAAAAAGTTAAATATTTAGGTATCCATTTAACTTCAAAATACACAACAATAAAAGAGGACAACTATGAGAGACTATTAAAACAAATAAAAGTGGATTTGGAGAAATGGAAAAATCTTCAATTATCATTGCTAGGAAGGATAGCGACTGTTAAGATGAACATTTTACCTAAGCTAATTTTTCTATTTCAAACGGTCCCTGTTAAATTGAGTCAGAAATTCTTTGATGAATTAAATGCTACAATAATGAGATTTATATGGCAAGGAAAAAAAGTAAGAATTAAAATCAAATTATTACAAGATTCCAAAGACAGAGGGGGCTTTGGGCTCCCGGACTGGAGACTTTATTACCAGGCAACCATTTTGCTTTGGCTTAAAGAATGGATTACACTGAGAAATAAACGACTTCTTTATTAGAGGGACATGATTTGCAATTAGGTTGGCATGCGTTTTTGTGGTATGAGAAAAATAAAGTACACAAATACTTTCAAAATCATGCCATAAGGAATGTATTGTTTTCAGAGTGGGAAAGAATTAAACATAAAATTTACATGAAAATACCTGAGTGGCTTTCAACAATGGAAGCCTTTGCTTATCCAAATTTAATTAACTATGATAAACTCGTTAGTTATAAAGATATTTTGGACAAAGATGGAAAACTTAAAGACAGACAAGTTCTTCAGCAACAGGGTATTGACTTAACATGGTGGTCTTATTTGCAAATTCAGACAAGATATGAAAAAGATGTAAAATCTACAGGATTTTATAAAGAACAGACACCACTAGATAAAATATTGCTAAAAACAGATGAAAACTTGATTAAAAAACTTTACAAATTCCTGCTAAGATGGAAGATGGAAGAAGAACAAGTAAAAGAAACAATGATAGTATGGGCAAAGAATTTTGGATATTCTATAGACTTAGAACATTGGCAAAAACTTTGGGATCGAAATATTAAACTTACTAAAGCAGCTGCATATAAGGAGAACTTATATAAAATGTCTTATAGATGGCATATGACACCAGTCAGATTAGAGAAAATGTTTAAAAATGTATCAAATATTTGTTGGAAATGTAAACAAAAACCAGGGACTTATTATCATATCTGGTGGATATGCCCTAATGCAAAGAAATATTGGTTTAAGATTCATATATGGTTAGAAAAGATGACTAAGATACAGATAGAATTTAAACCGGAACTGTTTCTACTAGGAATACTAGGATCTAACTATGGAAAAGAGAACAAATACTTAATTTTACATATATTAACAGCTGCGAGAATAGCATTTGCCCAATTTTGGAAAAATGAAAAGATACCACCTGATCAGATTATTATTACGAAAATATTGGAATGCACAGAAATGGATAGACTAACTTTAGAAATCAAAGAGAAAGAAGACACAATTTATTTTAAAACATGGGGAAAATTCTATCAATGGTTAGCAATACGACAGAACGAAAAAAGGTTATGAAATTAAATAAGATAAATGATATTTTTTTTATTTTTTAACTTTTATGTTAGATGTTTGCGGTGAATACTCTTATCTATAAATAATTATAATTAATAAGCAATATATTAATACTTATAAGTAATTATATTCAGTCAGTAATATATTATCAATAGTATATTAATTATTGTTATTCATAGAATGAATGATATGTATTGGTTAATTTTTTATTATTATTAGTGATAAATTTATTTACTATAGCTTTTTAGTATTATGTTAACTATGTACAAGTAACATGTATACCTGGATGATAGTCTGCTTGCTAAAGCATTGATTTACTGTTGGGGGTAACCCCATTATTGTACCTATCCCTACCCCTGGTCTAATCCTTGTTTTTTACCGTATGTTACACCTTTACCTACCTCCTCCCTTCCCATTCCTATAAAAATCTAATAAAATATATTTATATATATATATATCACCTCACACGTAAAAAACTCATTCCAATTCATAGAGATCATAAAGAAACAAAACCTACAGCCCAGCGACCTACTCGTGAGCTTTGATGTCATTTCCCTCTTCACCCAAGTGCCAATCAAAGAAGCCTTAACAGCTATCCAAAACAAATATAACCCCCCCAAGCACATCCTAGATCTGACCAACCATTGCCTATCCAACACATACTTCATCTACAACGGACAAAAATACAAACAAATAGAAGGAGCACCCATGGGATCACCCCTCTCACCTGTCATTGCAAACCTCTACATGGAACACTTTGAAACCCAAGCTCTAGAAAAATCTGATCACAAACCCAAACTCTGGCTCAGATACGTAGACGACACCTTCATAATCTGGCCACATGGGAAAGAAAAACTAGACAACCATCACCTCACACGTAAAAAACTCATTCCAATTCATAGAGATCATAAAGAAACAAAACCTACAGCCCAGCGACCTACTCGTGAGCTTTGATGTCATTTCCCTCTTCACCCAAGTGCCAATCAAAGAAGCCTTGACAGCTATCCAAAACAAATATAACCCCCGCAAGCACATCCTAGATCTGACCAACCATTGCCTATCCAACACATACTTCATCTACAATGGACAAAAATACAAACAAATAGAAGGAGCACCCATGGGATCACCCCTCACCTGTCATTGCAAACATCTACATGGAACACTTTGAAACCCAAGCTCTAGAAAAATCTGATCACAAACCCATACTCTGGCTCAGATACGTAGACGACACCTTCATAATCTGGCCACATGGGAAAGAAAAACTAGACAACTTCCTCACACACCTCAACAGCCTACACCCCAAAATACAGTTCACCATGGAAACAGAAGCTAACAACCAACTTCCCTTCCTGGATGTCTTAGTCTACAAGAAATCCAATGGCTCCCTAGGACACACCATCTACCAGAAGAAAACACACACAAACCGCTATCTGCACGCACTCTCACACCACCACCCAGCACAGATCAACTCCGTAGCCAAGACACTCATCTCGAGAACAAAACGCTTAGCTGATGAACAACACCTAAAAACCGAACTACACACTCTCACTAACGTACTAACATCCAACGGATTCCAAAGAAATAAGATTACCAACCTAATCCAAAAAGAAACCCCCACTAAAATCCAAGACAGAGAACAAGAAAACAGCAAAGCCCTCCTCCCATACATAAAAGGCACCACAGACAGAATCAGCAAGATCCTCCACAAACACAACATCAAGACAGCATTCTGCACAAACCGAAAAATATCCACCATCCTAAGAAACCTCAAAGACAAAATTGAGTTAGAAAATCAAGGAGTATATGAAATCCCATGCACCGCCTGCCCCACCACATACATCGGACAAACCAACAGAAGAATAAGTGCACGCATTGAAGAACACAAGAACTCAGTCAGAAAAGAGGAACCAACATCTTCCCTGGTCCAACACCTTAAAGCCACAGGACATAAAATTGACTTTAAAAATACCAGAACTGAACACTTTAACAACAGAATAATCAGAGAAGCCATCGAGATAGAAAAACGCCCACACAGCATGAATAAACGAGATGATACCTCCCGCCTACCAGCCATTTGGAAACCCACCCTTATTGACAAACGAGTCCCTAACACAAAGAATGACACTAGACCCACACTCACGAAAACCACACAGGATGTCACCACCACACATCCATGCAAAAAGCAAACCCAAACCCACACCAATGATGAGGCACGACCACAAACCAGAAACCAGACCACAGCTGCATCATTAGCCATTTCAAACCCCTTCAATCCATACATGAAGCAAACTGACACCCACCTTGATGATATGGCATGACCACGAACGCGAAGCCAAACAACAGCAATGCAGCTCTCCATCTCAAATCCCGCTGCAACTCAGACTAATCCGAGCACAACAAAGCCCTCACCCAAACAGAACACACCCCCATCCAATCAGAGCACAGCCCACCCCCCATCCAATCAGAGCACAGCCCACCCCCCATCCAATCAGAGCACAGCCAAGCCCCTAACCAATCAGAACACACCTCCACCCAATCAGAACACAGCCAAGCTCCCACCCAATCAGTTCATACCCCCACTGGCAGTTAAAAGGAAGAAACAGCTGCGATCACACATTGCTCCTAGAAGCACAAGGCCGAAGAGACACCAGCCTGAAGATGACGAATGAGACTTCGTCGAAACGTCGCCAAGACACTTCCAATTTTACGTGGGAGAAAACCCGAATTACCAAAGACCTACATACAAACACCCGTGAAAACCTCAGAAAACATATATATATATGTTAATATATATATATATATATATATATAAAAAAAAATATAGAGCAGGCGATGCTGATCTGTTGTGAATGAGCCGTGCCTTTAATTAGCAGACTAAGATGGATCCGTAGCTGGCTGATCGGCCATACTCAGCATGTGGTCCTCAATGGAACCACATCTACATGGAGGGAAGTGTGTAGTGGGGTGCCCCAGGGCTCTGTTCTGGGCCCAGTGCTCTTCAACATCTTCATCAATGATTTGGACGAGGGGATAGATGGGGAACTCATCAAATTTGCAGACAACACCAAGCTGGCAGGAATAGCCAACACTCCAGAAGATAGGCTTAGGATACAGGAGGATCTGGACAGACTTGAACACTGGGCGCTATCTAACAAAATGAAATTCAATGGTGAAAAAAGTAAGGTTCTACATTTAGGCAAGAAAAACCAAATGTATAGGTATTGTCAGAATCCAATTATATTTTATTTCTAACTAATCTACTCTGGGAAAACCCAATTCTTACTCTCTTTGGGATTCTGTCATACTACGAAGGGGGGGGAGTAAACACGGGTGTTTATGACTGGCATTCCTTCTATCATCTACAAATAAACATCCTCTGTGGATTCCCTCTCTGGAGTACTAACAATAACAATGCGGCCATCAGCCTTTGATCTCACTCCCTATGAAGCCTCCTATTACCGGCAGCAAGGAAAAAGGGGGGGAAGATTGAAACGTTTGGGATTCCGATGGATTTAACACCCAGCCATCTGCCAATTTGGATTGACCGGAAGGAATGTGGGGAGGGACTGCTTGGGAACGCTTTAAAACATTGAATGATCAGGGGGGTCCCCCAGATCCTGTCTAGCACACCTTCAGTCAGTTTTTCTTAATAAAGATTCCTGTTGGAAAACCTGTTCCAAGAGTTCTGTCTTCTTAAGATGTAAATTGAGGGGGGTCCTTACATTAGACAGGATCTGCAAAATTAGTCAACCTGGAAGGAAGAACCTTGCCGGGGGACTTTGCAAAAATTACCATGTCAGACGACGAAGCAGGGAAGGGGGAAAGCCCCCGAGAGGGAGCCGTTGCCCCAACTGGAAACCTGCCAAATATCCGGATCTGAAGGGTCAGATTCCTCAGGAGAAGAGGAGGTGGAGACGCGTAACCACAAGCCTCGGTGGTCAATGGGCGTTGGAAAGAAAGGCGAGTGGGAAAAGAAATCAAGCAAGGTGACCCTGAGACGGGGGGCCAACCAACCAGGATGGAAGCAGGAGATGGAGAGATCCCTGCACACAAGCGAAGATGAAGGGAGCTGGGCACAGCACTCGAACTGGATCCTAGAGAAAGCTATCAACTTGATGAAGAGAACCCTCAGCTCCCTAGGAGAGGAGAATCCTGAACCCCACGACCGCACCAACTCCTGGAGCCGCAATTGGAGAGACACTGAGGGGGAATTGGAACCTGCAGCCACGGGGACATCCGCTGATCCAGTAGTCCCCACCCCCCGCCAACCTGCAGAAGGGAATCCAGATAGGAGACAATACCGACGAAGAAGACACCGCTCCATTCAAAGACTTCCGCCATTGGACGCAAAATTCAAGGGGGAGCCGACACGCTTGGGGTTCTTCCTAACCCAAGTCCTTGGCTACATGGAGGAACACGGGCGACACATCCCTAGCGACAAAGCCCGTATCCGGATCGTGCAATCTGCTCTGGATGGACCGGCCGCCGATTGGGTGGTGAATTTGCATGATTCCAATGCCCCAGAGCTCAACGACTTCAACCGTTTCATGTCCTCTCTGAGAAGGCGATTTGAAGACCACCTGGCTGATCGCAAAGCACGCGAAAGAATCAAAATGATGAGGCAAGGCAGACGGCCAGTAGCTGAATATACACAAGAATTCCGAACTATTGCCAGCAAGCTGAACTGGCCGGAAGACATCCTCCTTAGCCATTTCAAAGACGGTCTGAATTACGACCTATATGACGCTTGCCTGCCCCGGGGGGACCCACACCAACTCGACGAATGGTACGTCCTGGCAGAGGAAGCAGAGATCGACCTACTGAAGAGGCACCGCCGAGGAAAACAATGGAGCCGCTCACCGCCTGAACCAACGCACGAACCAGCAAAGCCATCGGCTATAGCCAAGAAACCAATGGGCTGTTTCAAATGCGGGAGAGAGGGGCATCGGGCTGTAGAATGCCGCTCAAAAGCCCCCCAGCACAACCCAGACAGACCACCGGCCAGCAAAACTGGGAAGTCCCCAGCTAAGTCAAAAGAATCTGCCATGAGAGGAATAGAAGCTGTGGAATCCCCTACCTCCACCCATAGTGAGGAAAGAGCCCCAGCCTACACCGCAGGGCCAGTGGACACCTCAGATGACACCTCGGAGGGTGAACCACTGGTAAGTGGATCCATCCCACTCATCCTCAAGACAGTGACTATATTAGCCCCCTCCATGCCCGAAGCTGTAAAAGTAAAAGCCTTAATAGACTCTGGCTGCACCCGCTGCCTAATTAGCCCGACTCTAGTGGGAAATCTGGGCATCCCAGTGAGGAGGCTGGAACAACCAAGCACATTTGGTCAGTTAGATGGGTCCATAGCAGGGGGGGTGCCAGCTACCTTAGCCACGTTACCAATCCACCTATCCCTGGGGAATCATGAGGAAGACCTAACGTTTATAGTGACCCCAGGCATGGAATGCCCGATGATCCTAGGGCTGGAATGGTTAACAAAATGGAACCCCTGGGTAAATTGGAGGACGAAAGAAATCAATTTCCTGAAGGAGGACCCTACAGACTTAAAACCCCAAGGGGATCCATCAAAATTAAAAACGGAAATAGCGTCCATGGGTGAAGAAAAGGGGCTACCAGAAATACCAGAGGAATACAGAGACCTGGCTGAAGTTTTCAGTGAGGAGAGGGCGGATGAGCTTCCCCCCCACCGACCCACGGACTGTGCCATAGAGTTCAAGCCCGGGGCAAAACTCCCAAAGCCCAGATTATACTCCATGAGCCCAAAGGAGAAGGAGGAAATGGAGAGATTTATAAAGAAAAACCTAGAAAGGGGGTTCATTGAACCAGCCAAACCTAAGGTGGCCGCTCCGGTCCTCTTTAGAGAGAAGAAGGACGGCTCTTTACGCTTATGTGTGGATTATAGACTCCTTAATGCGATCAGTGAAAGCAACCTATACCCCCTACCCCTCATGAAGGACATGTTATCACACCTCTCGAAAGGAAAGATTTTTACTAAACTAGATCTAAGGGAAGCGTATTACCGCGTGAGAATTAGGGAAGGAGATGAATGGAAAACTGCATTCAATTGCCCAATGGGGTGCTACAAATTCAAAGTTTTGCCTTTTGGATTACAAGGGGCCCCCGCAGTATTTATGCAATTAATCAATGAGGTACTAAGGGAGCACCTATTTAAGGGGGTCCTGGTTTATCTTGACGACATCCTTATCTTCACAGAATCAAAAGAGGAACATGTCAACCTAGTCAGAGCGGTTTTAAAGAAACTGCGAGCCGCCCACCTATATGCCAAATTATCAAAATGCGAATTTCACCAGGAAAGAATAGACTACCTAGGTTACCGCATATCCCCGCAGGGCATTGAAATGGACCCAGAAAAGGTCAGGGCAGTATTAGAATGGGCACCACCTCGCACAAGAAAGCAACTGCAAAGTTTCCTGGGTTTTGCAAACTTTTACCGCCAATTCATCCCCTCATTTGCCCAGATAGCCCTGCCCCTCACGAGCTTACTAAAAACGAAGGGAGAATCCTCAGTGAAACCTAGCCAGCCACTAAAATGGACAATGGAATGCCAAGCGGCATTTGAGAGATTAAAGAGGCTTTTTTCTGCCGAACCAGTACTGAGGCACCCAGACATGGACAAACCCTTCGTGATACAGACGGATGCAAGTGATGTAGCAGTGGGGGCTGTATTATTACAAGAAAATGAGGAAGGGATGTTACAACCCTGCGCGTATACGTCCAGGAAACTCACTGAAACGGAACAGCGCTGGCCCGTGTGGGAAAAAGAGGCATATGGGATACGTTGGTCATTACTTACATGGCGCCAATTCCTTGAAGGCAATAAAATCCCTTTCCAGGTGTGGACAGACCACAAAAATTTGGAAGCCTTGAAAACACCCAGAAAACTCAGCCCCAAGCAAGCCCGCTGGTCCCAGCATTTTCACCAATTCAATTTTAAGCTCAAGCATTTGCCGGGGGGAAAGAACTTTTTGGCAGATGCATTATCTCGCATGCCCCAATATAACAGCACGCGAGCCACTGACTCTAAACCGATCATGGGAGAATCACAACTGGCAGCACCAGTGACTACCAGAGCCCACGTTAAATTAAAACCACAGCTGGATAGCCAGACCGGAATTGAATTCCGGAAAAGTTTGGAAACAGATGAATGGTTCCAGAAAAATAAACACGTTTGCACAATGAAAGACGGACTGCCTTGGGTGGGGGAGAAGTTATATATACCGACCACCCAAAGAATCACATTCATGCAACTTTGCCACGACACAAAATCAGCAGGGCATTTTGGATTTGTAAAAACATTACACTTAATTAAACGGCAATTTTGGTGGCCATCCATGAAAAAAGACATAGAAAGTTACGTGGCCAGCTGCCCAAAGTGTGCAATGGCAAAAAGGCTGCAAGGGAAATCACCAGGACTGTTACAAACAGTGGCAAATCCCTCAGCCCCCTGGAGGGAAATAGCCATGGATTTTATAGTGGAATTACCAGAAAGCAATGGGAATACTGTCATTTGGACGGTCACGGACCTATTTTCCAAACAGGTTCACTTTATTCCTTGCCAAAAGATCCCCACCGCAAAAGCTTTAGCAAAACTTTTTGTGCAACATATTTACAGATTGCATGGGGCACCCCAACGCATCATATCTGATAGGGGAGTGCAATTTACATCTGCGTTTTGGAAGGAATTTCTATCTCTTTTAGGGACCACCCAGGGACTGACGTCTAGCCATCACCCTCAGGCAAATGGTCAATCAGAAAAATGTAACGGAGTACTTGAGCAATATTTAAGATGTTTTCTAAATTTCCAGCAGTCAGATTGGACGGACCTGTTGCCGTTTGCAGAGGTTGCCTACAATAATGCAGTCCACTCCAGCACAGGTTACACTCCTTTTCAAATAGCTACCGGCCAAAGTTTCAACCCCATGCCAGAACTAACCCCAAACGAACCAGAAATCCCATCACTGAAAGAATGGATGGAACAATTACAAAACACCTGGCCAATAGTGAGAAAAGCTCTAGAGGAAGCTAGGCAAGCATACAAAGCACAAGCAGATAAGAAAAGGGTGGAGCCCACACCATTCATTATAGGAGAAATGGTCTATCTGTCTACAAAATATTTAAAATCCATACAACCCTGTAAAAAACTTGGACCAAAATATATAGGGCCTTTTCCAATTAAAAGAATCATAAACCCGGTAACAGTAGAATTAGAATTACCCAAGAATCTTAGGCAAATACACCCAATTTTCCACTGCAGTTTGCTGAAAAGAGAACAACAGTCACCCTTACGGCCAAAAATTCCCCCCCCACCAACACCAATCATGATAGAAGGGGAACAACATTTCGAAATAAAGGAAATCCTGGACTCTAGAAAATATCATGGGTCAACTCAGTACCTAGTAGCATGGAAGCACCTCCCCGCCTCTCACAACGAGTGGGTCCATAAACATCATATCAAAGCCCCGAAGCTTTTAAAGAAGTTTCATACAGAGTATCCTAACAAGCCAGACTAACTTTTATACCTGTTTTGTTTTCTCTACAGGTGGACCTCTCTTATTTTTAAGGGGAGCCGGATGTCAGAATCCAATTATATTTTATTTCTAACTAATCTACTCTGGGAAAACCCAATTCTTACTCTCTTTGGGATTCTGTCATACTACGAAGGGGGGGGGAGTAAACACGGGTGTTTATGACTGGCATTCCTTCTATCATCTACAAATAAACATCCTCTGTGGATTCCCTCTCTGGAGTACTAACAATAACAATGCGGCCATCAGCCTTTGATCTCACTCCCTATGAAGCCTCCTATTACCGGCAGCAAGGAAAAGGGGGGGAAGATTGAAACGTTTGGGATTCCGATGGATTTAACACCCAGCCATCTGCCAATTTGGATTGACCGGAAGGAATGTGGGGAGGGACTGCTTGGGAACGCTTTAAAACATTGAATGATCAGGGGGGTCCCCCAGATCCTGTCTAGCACACCTTCAGTCAGTTTTTCTTAATAAAGATTCCTGTTGGAAAACCTGTTCCAAGAGTTCTGTCTTCTTAAGATGTAAATTGAGGGGGGTCCTTACAGGTATAGTATAGGGGGTACCTTGCTCAATAGTAATAACTGTGAGAGGGATCTCAGAGTCCTAGTGGACAATCATTTAAATATGAGCCAGCAGTGTGCTGCAGCTGCCAAAAAAGCCAACACAGTGCTAGGCTGCATTAACAGAGGGATAGAATCAAGATCACGCAAAGTATTAATACCACTCTACAATGCCTTGGTAAGGCCACACTTGGAATACTGCATCCAGTTTTGGTCACCACGATGTAAAAAAGATGTTGAGACTCTAGAAAGAGTACAGAGAAGAGCAACAAAGATGATTAGGGGACTGGAGGTTAAAACATATAAGGAAAGGTTGATGGAATTGGGTATGTCTAGTTTAATGAGAGAAGGACGAGGGGGGACTTGATAGTAGTGTTCAAATATCTCAGGGGCTGCCACAGAGAAGAGGGAGTCAAGCTATTTTCCAAAGCGCCTGAAGGCAGGACAAGAAGCAATGGATGGAAACTAATCAAGTAGAGAAGCAACCTAGAACTAAGGAGAAACTTCCTGACAGTTAGAACAATTAACCAGTGGAACAACCTGCCTCCAGAAGCAGTGAATGCTCCAACACTGGAAGTTTTTAAGAAGAAACTGGACAGCCATTTGTCCGAAATGGTATAGGGTTACCTGCCTGAGCAGGGGGTTGGACTTGATGACCTCCAAGGTCCCTTCCAACTTTATTATTATTATTATTATTATTATTATTATTATTATTATTATTATTATTATTATTATTATTATTATTATTATTATTATTATTATTATTATTATTATTATTATTATTATTATTATTATTATAAGACTTGCCTAGTGAAACTCATCTTTTCTTTCTTTTCTCCACAAAAGTCCCCTTTCCTTTGCAGAAGCTTAGTGATAAGGAGCCTCTTACTCTGTTGCCAGTTAGTATTTCCTATGGTTGCCTTAACTGGAGACCTGATCCCTGCAAGACACTTGACAATGTAGCTAATCCTCACTAATAGGTAATTTTCCTTTGTTGGTGTCTAAACTATGCAACTATTTCCTCATAAGCAATTTAATCAACCTAGAAAAGGGAAGGGATTGAGGAAGGTCGAAGGGCTATAGAACTTGCTCAAATAATGCAACTCCTTGTAAGTAGTTTCAACATGGCCTATTTTTTTTTTTTTTAGTGTCCCCTGAACCCACCATTGGCAACTGAGAAAGGAGCATACAGAATTAATCAATAAAGCTTTGCTAATTGCATTTATTCTACTTTTGGGCTATATTGTTTATTCTAAGATGGGCAAGAATAACAAAAACTTTTGAATAGTAGGAAGGGGCGTTCAGCCATCAAGTCCAACACTTGTTCAGTGAGGAAAATAGGATTGACAGATGGCTTTCTAGCATCTACTTCTATGCATCTAGTGAGTGAGAGATCACCATGTCTCTAGATAACTGGATTCATTCCTTTAGGATTTTTTCCCTCTCTCACATTTATGTGATTTTCTGCAACTTAAACTGGTTATTTTCTGTTCTACACTCTGGAATGAAGTGAGACCTTGATTTTCTTCCACATGATACGTGGTTTTAAAATGGAATTTACAGTTTCAATGTATATATTTTAATTCATAGTCTGCAATATTTGAGATTTATACTTGCATTGGTAATTAATATACCTCTATAGCAGTGTATGTCATATTTTTATGTGTTATTTTATTCTGACTATTCTACTGTAGCTCTTTGACACATCACCTGAGGGCCAGAGTTATCCTTATGCTCAGTATTTCCTGCTGGCAATTGATGTTCAGCACAACCATCACTCATGCGATGGAATGAAATGCGTAGGAAAATAAGCGAAGACTAAAAGAATTTCCCTCAGGCAATCATGCAAGACAGATATTTAGAACCAAACTTATGCATGAATAAAGATAGCGGCTGAATCTTCTTTGGGACTTAATATTATTGTTTCATGTATTTACTATCATATTTCTCTTTAAGCAAACATTTCCAATTCTTCATCAGCTTTGGTTTCCAATCCTTTAGTGAGCCTCTCGTTTTTCTGAAATTGTCAAGGTTGAAGATCTAGGAGGAAAGCATTTTAACCGTGTTATAGCAAAGAGCCCTAGGTCTTCCATATTGATTAATATCAAATACCTTGTGCTTTCCTTCATGCTTTAAAAAAGAAAATTGCAAGCAAGAGAATTGATAATTCTGCAAAGCAGTTGATTCCTTTTTCCCATCTTTTCCCAAATGATTCTGAAGGATGATACAACCACCTGTGTGTGTTGTGTGTATGTGTTTCTCCAGTTATTGATTGCTCCAGTACATTTCATACAATTAGAATGGTAAAATGGTAAAAGATGATGGAACTATAGAAAGCTACATACAGCTTTCTTGTTATGAATAAAGAAATAAGCTCACTGTTCATGTTAATATCTGAAAGAAAAATTTAAGAGCATCGAAATTTAGGAAAGATGGACAATGGCAATTATAATGGATAATGATTTCTTAACATCTGGAGTATGAAGTAGCAAGAATGGATCTAAGTAGAATTTCTATTAGTTATTTTTTATATTGAACAAAATGCAGTATTAAGAAATTCCAATCAATCTATCTTCCATAAAATTAGACATTTGATACTTTATAGAAATAGATTTGAAAAAAAAATTATTGGACAAGCAGATACACAGGAAATTGTCTCCATATTACAAGTTTTGCATGTGTTGAAACAATTATATTTCTCCATTGACTATGCCATTAAAAATAGCCCTGTATGAGGGCTATAGCCCTGGTGAATGTTATATTAACCATCCTGCAACACATTTAGGCACTTTTATTATCTTTGTTTGAAAACTTCTTCAGACAATTTGTTAAATTAATTGTACCACTATAGCCTGCTTGCATTTTCTTGATTGACAACCACAGAAAAAGGAAAAATAATAACAATAATAATAACTTTATTGTCACTTTGAATGTACACCAATCGGCATACATCAAAATGAAATTTCATTGCATGCAGCTCTCAAAGGGCCACCACTCCTTGTTCATGACCAGCTCAAGTTTCAGAACATCCATTTTAGTCTCTAGAGATGCGAATGATGGCAAACGGTACAGATAGAAGTTGAGCTCCATATGGATTAACCCTCAAATTAGCTTGTATTCCTTCACGACAACCTCGCCTCCTTTCCTTTTTCTGTCTCTTCCACCTTTTCCTTAAAGGGGCCTCACTCCTTTTCGCCCCTGGAGCACACTGCCACCACCTCCAACTCCTCCAAAAGCCTCTCTCCCCTCCTCTGGGCCTGCCGACAGCCCCATCCAGTTCCTTTGCTCCATAAGCCCCGGGACCTCTCCTCCTCTGCCTCCTTTGTAAACAGCCCTGATTTGCAATAGAATCCATTGCTGTGCCAGCAGTCAGATCTTGCTGCTGGCAGAACAATTTCAAACATCATAATGACTTTTAATGGTCTCACCAACAGTTCCTAAACAGCTAAAAACTCACCATACCAGCAAAGATTGTCAGTCATATGTTAGCTTAGTCCCACTACATTGCTTAAATATATTAAAACCTTCCCGATCATGTGGCCTATATCCCTTATATCCCTCCAAAAACTTTTCACCTTCGAGAGCCAATGCAGCCACAGCTGATCCAGGTGCCGCCATCTTAACAATAAAACAATAAAAAAAACAATAAAAGCTTGTATCTTCCAGATATAAGAAAGATCCTAGAACAGACATGTCAAACACAAGGCCCAGGGGCCGGATGCGACCCGCAAAGTGGTTTCATGTGGCCCGCGAAGCCATCCTGGAAACAGTGAGGGAACGGCCCCTGCTGCCTTGGCCCTTGCCCAGGCCGGCCAGGAGCCAATGTACAATTTTGTGGTGGCCATCTACGCTGAAACGCGTTCAGTCTTAGCTCCACAAGGCCATCTGGAAACAGCGAGGAAACAGCCCCTGCCGCGTCGGCCCCGCCCCCTGGGTGCATGCTGGGGAGGTGTCACCCTTTGTGAGGAATGAAGAAATGCACTATCACCTGGAAGTGGCCAGCAAATGGCCCTCGCCTACTTCATATATCCGGCTTGATGGGCTCCAGGGGAGGGGTTACAACAACACTAACAAAAGTGACTTATGACCACCTTTCACACTTACAACCATTGCAGCATTGCCATTGTCACCTGCACAATGCTGCCCAGCCCCCAGCCTGCCCAGTTTCGGCAGGCAGCGAGGCGCTCTCCTCACAGTGCCGAGAGGCTGAGCTGGGTGGCGCAAATCCAAAAAGAAGCACGACGCCACCCAGCTCCCAGCCTGCCCAGTTTTGGCAGGCAGCAGGGCGCTCTCCTCACAGTGCCGAGAGACTGAGCTGGGCGGCGCAAATCTGATGAGAAGTGCAATGTTAACTAGCCCCCAGCCTGCCCAGTTTCAGCAGGCAGCAAGGTGCAAAGCTGGCGAGCTTCGCACCTCCCGGCTCAACCTCTCGGCACTGTGAGGAAAGCGCCCCGCTGCCTGCCAAAACTGGGCAGGCTGGGGGCTGGGCGACATTGTGCAGGTAACGTTGACTCTCATGCTGCTCATGGCATCCCCTCCCCCAGAGCCCACCAAGCCAGATATGTGAAGTAGGTGAGGGCCATGTGCTGGCCACTTCCAGGCGATGGTGCATTTCTTCATTCCTCACGAAGGGTGACACCTCCCCAGTTGTGTTTCTTGCCTGTTTTTCTCCCTCCCTCATCTCAAATATTTTCCTACCACTCTGTTCTTAGGAAGGAAGAAAGGAAGGAAGGAAGGAAGGAAGGAAAGAAGGAGAGGGAGGGTCTGAGGGAAGTCCTGCCTTAGTCCTGCCCTGCTGCCCTTTCACCATCCCCTTGCCCCCTCCTCCTGGCCTATCCTGGGAGTCTCCCATCCTATTGCTAAGGAAGCTTTGGATACAAAGCTGGGTCTCCTCCCATGGAGAGGGAATGGGCCTCCCTCTGACTTTGCCCTCGTACCCATCATGAGCAACCTGGCTAAGGAGAGCAAGCACAGCAGCAGCAGCCTTGAGGAGGAGGTAAGTGCAGCTGGGTGCCCCCTTGGGGGAGTGGAGCTGGGCTTGGTGCCACGGGTGCTCGAGGGCCAGGCTGGGTGTTTGACTTTTGCTGCCCAGGGCTCCGGGCAGCCCGCACCATCATTCAGCCCCCCCTGCATGGCCTGAGAGGAACAGTGAGGCTCCTCCAGTGGACCATGCCTTGGCATTTGCCCTGGTGCCACCCCCTTCTGTCAGAGACCCTGAGATCTGTCCCACTCCTGCCCAGGCCCCCACAAGCACCCTTGACGCGAATGATGTAGAGCTGGCCATGCCCACCCAGTAGGCCACACCCACTCCATCCATGCCCACCCAGTAGGCCGCACCCACCCTGGCCACACCTACCCGCCCCCCCCGAGGGCAACCGCAATGCAGATGCGGCCCTCAATGAAATTGAGTTTGACACCCCTGTCCTAGAAGATTAATTTCACAGGTGATGTCACATTCAACCCATTCCAAAAACATACTTATACCTATATATAAGCCCAATGGCAACATGGATACAATTTTCAGTATTTCACAAATGGGTGTTACAGCTATTGCACACATCATACATAAGCAAATACATATAATTCAGCAATAGGATTGTACTGCATACTAACTTGACATATATTTGTAAATATGAGTTTGGACCATTCATGCTTTTTACTATCACCTTTGTACATATTGGGAATATATACCTAAACATTCAAGTGAAGAGCCACTCAAAGCTGCCAAGATAAAGATAAGCAGATTGCACAGCAACTCATAAAAGAGGAAACATTTCTATTTTTAAGAGCAGATTAGATATATTATGAAGAAAAAGTTAGAATGTTATAATAACAGAAACTAGAATGTTAGTCCAGTTCATACAAGCAGCTGGTCCCTAAATAAAGATAATAAAACTGTGGATTTCTGAGGACTTAAACTGTAATATAGATATTGCCACTTCACTCAAGGGTTTCTTTCCATCTATGGGGGATTTTAAAAGATTCACCCATTCAATTTTGTAGCTCACAGATCCATGAACCAAGAAATAGTTCTTTAATTATGTAATGAAATGCATTATAAATTTGAACAAGTTTTTCTTATAAAGTCAGCCTATATGAATGAAATGGAATCAAGATTACAAAAGAAAAAGAAGTCTTCTCTGGGATATTTTTTCATCCTTCTTAAAATGCATCTGGGTCTTGTTTGAAAGCATTACCGAGCAGAGATTATAGGACTAGACAAGGGAGGGAGAGGGAATGTAATTCTTACCTTTATTCTCACAGTGACGGTAGCAAGGCCTGGAGGCATTGCTCCTCCGATATCGAAGGCTTCCACTAAAAAAGTGAATGTTGCTTCTGTGCTAGAAAAGGACTCAAAATCCAAGGACTTCCGAAGTGACAGATCTCCTGTAAATTTGTTCAGTGCAAAAAACTGGAGTGGTTCCTGACTTCGTATTCCATAGGTGATATTGGAACCAAGGTCAATATCCTTAGCCTTGAGGAAATGAAGAAAGGGATTTTAGGGTTTACAAATTTCATCACTAAAACCTGGTTAAAAATGCTAGACTAGAAACTAGGAGACAGTAAGTTTTAATTCTGCCTTAGGCACGGAAATGAGGCAGATGGCTTTGGGGCAATTACTCTTTGTCTGTTCTAGGAAGCAAATAAGAGCAAGCCACTTCTAAAAATGTTGCATGTCCATGCAATTACTAAGAGTCAAGTCTGACTCAATGACACACAAACATACATGCATAGTTTATGGCACATTTTCTTGGCCACCAACATCTTTTGAAACTCATGCCTCCTTTACCTCTAAACGAAGGAATACTGTGCCTGGGGCCAGGCTTTCAGGAATTGAAACAGTATAGGAGGCGTTTGTGAACACAGGACTATTGTCATCAATATCCAGGACTCTGATTCCCAGAGTTAATGTTGTACGACGTGCATCCACAGCTCCATCTGTTGCTTCAGCAATGAGTTCATAATAATCTTTTTTTTCTCTGTTTAGTTTCACTGACGTGTAAATACTACCATTGGATGTTATGCGAAAAACATTATTAAAGTTTGCTAAACTGTAATGGACTTGGCCATTTACTCCAGCATCTGGGTCAGTAGCCTAAAATATAAAAACATACATATTAAAGTTGTAAAATTATAATAACCCATTATGCATACATCAGGATCACTTGCCTAAAAGATGTATGTGTAAAAGTGCCAGAATCTGGGGGTGGAGTTAAAAGAGGGATCAGTCTAGAATTCCTACTAGCCACAAGTGGACTAAGTCCACCCCGCCTTGAATTCTATGGCCCCTTACCAGGCAGGTGGTAACTGTTAATTGAGATAGCATAGACCAGTGATGGTGAACCTTTTAGAGACCGAGTGCCCAAAAACCACCCCGCCCCCCGCTCTACCCTCACCTGTCCCTGCTCTGCCCCCTGCCCTGCCCCGCCCACCGGGCCACCCACCACCGCCACGGCCCACCTCAGATTGCCCAGGCAGCCCTGCAGCGCCATGGTGGCCACGCTCTCCGCCCACGCCCTGCAGCATCAACTGCACACGATGGGGTATGAGGATGGAGTCTTGTCCCTGCTGCCTGGCTGTCATGTCCTTGTCTGCGTTGCTCCACGCGGGCTATGCCCGGGGCTGACTCTCCTCCAGGGGGGCTGCTGGTGAGGAGGGGGCCGCTGGGGGAGGCAGAGTTGGGGCAACGGTGTGTGTGCCCACAGAGAGGGCTCTGAGTGCTGCCTCTGGCACGCGTGCCATAGGTTCGCCTGCCACTGGAATAAACTATTTAGCAATAACTGACTTTAATTAGATTTGGAAAAAAAAAAAAAAGTTCTCCAGCTTTCAGACTAGAGTCTTTCCCTGATCTGTCTACAGTACCCAGGGATTAAAGTCTAGGCATGCCAAACAGACACTTTGTCACTGAACTATATCCCCTTCCTTTTATCTTGAAATGCTACAAGAACATTCCCTAAAAAGTAACATCAGTAACACCAATATCTTTTGTAGTAGAGTGGAAATATGGATAGAGTTCAGCAAAGTATGAAGCCCACATTGATGGTCGGTCCCTTTTTTCATCAGCTGGTAGAGATTTCTACACTTGCAATTTATATCGCCCATGGTAATATAAAGCCTGTCTTCATTAGTGATCTATTACAACAGCTACGACTGCACAGGTGTTATAAATTGTTAGTGATGAAATGCTCATAATATCACTTTAAATATTATTGAATTTCATATTGCACAAATGCTTTTGGAACTGCGTGTTTGTTTCTCGAACTGGATATGTATTTCTTAAAACATATTTAGTACAAAGAACAGATTGGCCTTTTCTGATAGTTCTGGTAGCTGAGCATTTGATATAGCAGATCTAACACTGTAGCCAAGTGAGGAGCAATTGGAATATCTGGCTTATCCACAATTATCCAGTTAGTAAAGATGGGCTATAAAAACTATTTTTCTACCTCTGGTTAAAATCCTCACTGGTAGAGATCAGAGAAATTTGTCCGAGTATAGGTAGTCCTTGACTTATGACCACAATTGAGCCCAAAATATATGTTGCTAAGTGAGACATTTGTTAAGTGGGTTTTGCCCATTTTACAACCTTTCATGTCACAGTTGTTAGGTGAATCATTGTAGTTGCTAAATTAGCAACATGGTTGTTTAGTGAATCTGGCTCCCCCATTGACTTTGCTTGTCAGAAGGTCACAAAAGGGGATCACATGACCCTAGGACACTGCAACCATCATAAATATGAATCAGTTGCTGAGCATCCAAATTTTGATCATGGATTCTGCAATGGTTGTAAGTGTGAAAAATGGTCAAAAACACTAAACAAATTGTTGTAAGTTGAAGACTATCTGTACTAAAAACATGCTTAATATCAGTCGAGGACTGATGAAGATATATAAATTATTTGTTTCATTCAGATTAAACAGAAGCTACACAAAAGGCATATCAAGGATTTGCTAACTACATTGAATGACATTTTAATAGAAAATAATGTACTTTTCTGACTTAACTCAATTATGAGTATTTCTTGATCTACAATGAAGCTGATCTTAGACTCTGTACACAAATTGTATGTATAATGAGTTAACACATTAACACAACTACTTCATGATCACATGCACAATAGTCCAGTGTTGCAAAACTATATTACCTTTTTAATGTGTTCATTTTTTAATCAGTTCAAGGTGCTGACTGATTAAAATAGCCAAAAAAGTTGCAACTGTCTTAAAGAAGTGCTGCATTCCTGATTCTGAATCATTTTGAATATATGCACAGTTCTATTATTCTATTAGGCAGATTATTAAGTTTACAATTAATGCATTCTGGTCCACTTCATATATTCTTTGTCTTTCCCTGAAGTTCTCAGATCAAACTTGCATCGCAAAAGAAAAAAAAACACTTTCTCTCACCTTCACCTTCTGTGAAGAGTTATCATTTGCTTGAGAATTATTACAGTGTTAATCCTTTCTTTCTGTCTTGTTATTAGTCCTACTGGGCCCACAGCCTGGGCTGTTCAATGATATGAAGCAATGCCTGAACATTAATATCAAGACAAGACTGGGATCATCAGGAAACCTGTTACTGCGTCTTGTCCTATCCTGTCCTGTCCTGGGTCTTGGTCTTGGTCTTGGTCTTGGTCTTGGTCTTGGTCTTGGTCTTGGTCTTGGTCTTGGTCTTGGTCTTGGTCTTGGTCTTGGTCTTGTCTAGGTTTTGTTTTGTCTTAGTGGTGGCTCAGTGGCTTAATGATGCTGGACAAGGTCTGTACTCTGGTGGTTTGAGTCCTAGAACCACATGGCACAGTGAGCTCTCATTGCTTCCCTCAGCTTCTGCTAATCTAGCAGTTCGAAAACATGTTACACGCAAGTAGATAAACAAGTACCACTTCGGTTGGAAAAAACAACACTTCAAGCAGCAGTATGAATTCAACTGGTGCCAAATCTGCCTGAATGCGATGGCCAAATACAAAGTGATACTGGTGGTTAGAAAAGCCCCAGATAATGCTGCAGAATGCCATCAAATCTTATGAATGTAGAGCTAGTCCACCTTCTGTGGTGCACTCTTGAATGTGAACAGAATGGACTGGCAATCATTAGCAGCCAAACAATTATTTTGTAATAGCATCATAGTCTCCTGGCTAATGTAAATTGCCCTACGCCAAATAAATAAATTTCTTCTCTTCTCTTCTCTTCTCTTCTCTTCTCTTCTCTTCTCTTCTCTTCTCTTCTCTTCTCTTCTCTTCTCTTCTCTTCTCTTCTCTTCTCTTTTCTCTTCTCTTCTCTTCTCTTCTCTTCTCTTCTCTTCTCTTCCCTTCCCTTCCCTTCCCTTCCCTTCCCTTCCCTTCCTTTCTTCTTACTTAAATGAAGACACATTCATTTATCCAGGTAGCTCTTATGAAGAGCAGGTTCTATAAGACAATTCTACCTGCATATACTTATAAAAGAGTTTCCAAATGATTTCAGAAGATAAGCAATAGAAAGTCTCTAATTATCCATACTGCTGTCAGGAAGTTTTCAAAGGCATTTAATATCCTGCCATGGTGCTCAGTGTGAACAGATAATGAAACCATTTATCTTCATGGAAATCAATTAAAACTTAATTAAAACAGTTAATAAAAATCATACACTCCAAAAATCATACACTTTCTGCACTCCATCAATACAATAGATGTTAACAGTTTCACCATTATTTCTACCTTGCTGTTAATACATCTTTACAAACAACTTCTTAATATGGATGATTATATACCTCGACTTCTTTGGCAGCTGCTTTGCCAATCAGCAGCTGAAAATCAAATCAGGCTGAAAAACCTATCACTGCTTTCCCTGGCCCACAGACACACAAATACAGTCAAAGTAAATGATGCACGGGTATAATCCCAATCTGAAGAGCTTTAGATTAGGAAAGTTTGCTGTAAATCTTCCATGGCAACAGTTGTTAGAAATGAGTGCTATTCAGCAGCATGTCTAAATAAGAAGTGAACTCCAAAACTTGGAGATAAGGATATATTTCAGAATCATCTAACCTTAATCTTTGAAAAGCTAGAAAACTTGACTGAACCAATAAATAAAATTTTTGTCCTCATTCAAGCTAGTATTTTAGATCAAGTTTGCAAAGACTGGTTATAATGGAAAAAGTGGCATGATGGCCTAGCGGTGAAGACTCTCGTCTCCCATTCAGAAGTTTGAGAGTTCAATCCTAGGTACTGTAGCAGCAGATGTTTCTCTCCTAGATCACAAAGAAAAAATATATATCTGCTGCAAAATCCATGTGACGTCAGGAAGGGCATCCAGCCAGTAAACGCTCAGCTCCATCCAGTCGCCCTGCTCTACCCAGAATTAAGGGATTATGGGATCATAAAAAGGGAGTTATTTACGTAATCAAAATAAGATTGTTTTAAAATCTCGTTTAAAAAGAGGTAAAGCCTTGATGATGGAGAATGTATTACGAGGATCTCAGCTGAGATAATATCAGCTCACTATATTTTTACTGGTTTAATACATGACAGATGTATATAAGCAAAAGCAATATGTATTCACAGATACTTTTGTACGGAAAAGCAATTGAACATCTGGTAGCTGGATTATAATACCCATTAGACAAGAGTAAATTTTTAAAAGATTAATTGTCAATTGAAATGTTACTGCCAAATTAAATTGCATGTTAATATGCTGCTCCTCAGTTATCAGGAAAATGAGAGAGCACACATACCTCAAAACTATTTTTTTATTGTTTATGTAACTGTTATATTTGATTCTGAGCATCACAGTTGAAAAATATAAGTTCAGTAAGGATCACGAGAGATGATCTGGGAATTAAAAATTAGGTTCTAGGAAAAGAAGCTGAGTTTGGATTTAACACTATCATATCTTGTCCCAGTTCATAATTGCATGACAAAAATTCAAAATACATATGCATTGTTTTGCACTTTTTAACTTAATCAAGGACTGCATGAATTCCAGAATAAATCTTGTTTTCATGGGTTAGAATCTGCAATTCAGCTTGAACTCTTTCTTTTAAACTTTCTGTATTAAAACTGAGTACAGTAAAATGAAATATGTCTATATATTTCATTTCAAAATATACAAAGAATAGGAGATACAACACGAATGATCAACTAATACCACGAGGGCTGCTTACAATCATCTTTAAAGAAGCAACCCCAGTTGTATCTGTAGCACAGGTAAATGTGTTCATAGAAGACACTGTTTTCATTTCTGTTCTTTACTTTATTAAAAATGGTAAACCCATCAAACTGGCTCAAAGTCACTCAGTTGGCATCTGTGCCTAAGGGTGCGTGCACACACACAAAAAGCAGCAGAAGCCCTATACCAGGATAGAGAATTCCTCTTAATTTGTGGCCTTTCATTGAAGAAATACCTGTATCAATAGCAATAGACCACATTTAAGTCACAGTTCTTTTTGATCAACATTTGTTTCTAACAGTATTTTTTTCCAATGTTGTGGAATTTGTTTAGCTATTAGTGATGGTAAATTAAACATTTAATAAGGGCTTCCAGCTAGCAGAATAAAGTAGCAAATACGTTTCAAGAGTACTGTTTAAATACTGAAATGTAAAAAAAAATAACTTTAACAAAATATTCTATGAAAAGGTTTTTCTGTATAACAGATGTTGGCCTTTCTTAACCAGCAAAATTCTCTCTTCGTATTTTTGTAGGTTAATCTTCCATGCAACATGAAAAAGTAATAAAATAAACAGTTGAGTGGCCAGACAGCTTTTTTCTAAGTTATCATCTATAATTAAGGTGTCTGAAACAAGGGCATTGACATAGCTCTTAATGGATGGAGGCAGATATAGGGATATAAATACAAGCATAGAAATAATGAGATTAAAATTTGTAAGAGCATTTTCTCAGTTTTTTCTTATGTACTTAACTTTATTTAGTGATTTGCTCAGGTAGCCTGGCACCTTTAGTTAATTTTCAAGCTGCTTCCTTTCATTTTTAGGATCATCTTTTTGATGCTGTGCTAACTTGGCACACTATCTGACCAAGGGATATTGAATTTCAAATATTTCATGGTATCTCTATAAGCTCACAGCTGTGAGCAAAAGATGACTTTTAAAATTCTACCTTTGCCCCAATGGAAAAGAAGATATCTCACAGGTGTCTGAAGATGCTTCTCAATGTGAAATGAAATGACACAGATAGTGGGACATGGACTTCCATACTGTTTATAGTCTCACCACACATAACCCAAGTGAAAATGCCAGACAAGTAGATGAATATTGTATGTATAATGTGCGTAAGCATGTTTTTTCCTTTGATGTAGCTAATTTATGACCACAGGATAATAGTTATTTGCATAGATTAGCATGGACAGTTTTGCCAGGAAAGTTTAATAGATAAACTAGCAAAATGGGATAAATGCTCTGAACTTTCCATTTCTTACTCCAACCTCCCACCATAGAAAGCTTCTAAATGTATGTCACTCTTGTCAAACAGATCCAATGAACATTTGGCCTATTTCAAGCTCTTCATAGGAATGTGGCAGTGAAATTAATGAAGAACAAGACTTTAGTGATGATTTTAAGTATCAACATTTTAACAGGATTTAATTGTGCTTCGTCTATTTGTTCCTTTATCAGTATCCAAGACCAGAGTGGCATTCTTAAGGTAATATATTGGGTATAATTAGGTGTTTTACACATGTTAAAAAGGATATTGAACTCATTTGCTATTTCTGTTTTTCTCAAGAATTAAATTTGTCACTGCATCCCTAAAAGAGGAAAATATTCATAATAAATACATGTAGACAGATGTACATTCTGTGCATTGGCCCAGGAAATACTGTCTGAAGCTGGCTTTGCCAAAATGGAAAATATTCAAATTCTGCAATTATGAATAATGCAGAAGCTTAATTCCAACATAATCTATTCTCTTTCCTGCTTTGTGCAAGGACTCCTACTGTGACATTAAGAAAAATAACTAAGGAACAGGACAATCTCTACCTAGGAGGTAACAGTTTAGTTTCATAGAATAATAGAGAATAGATTGTAATTTTCCTATGAACTGAATTTGTTTTTTCAATATTTCAAATTGGAGTGTGGTGTATATTATTCACTAAACCGCTGTTTTACTGTATTTGCACAGTGTCAATATCAGTTTTTTTTACTAATCCCTAAGTGAGTTTGATTTCCTGTTCAGAATTAAGGCTTTTTCTCCAGAGCTGGTCATAGAATGATGGAATTAAATAAGGAGGTCACCTTCAGTGCACATATTTACACAATTTCAGATTGGCTAATCCTATTCCTGGAGAATATGATTTAAAAAAAAGATTATGGAAGTGAGTTAAATGTAAAAGAAAAAACTATGTAGAAGAATGGAACAAAAGGAGCTATGGGGTAATTATGCATTTCTGCAACAAGACAGTAACAACATTTGAAAAAATGTGCCCTCAAAAGCTTATAAAGTAAAAGTCTCTCTAAAGAAATAAACATACTGGCCTATACATTAAGACATTTTGATGATAGAACTGTTGGCTGGTGCACTGGAAATGGGGAAGCAGGAAATGGAGGGAGAGATAGAGCAAATATTTAGAGTTAACTCAAGTTACGCAAGAAGAAATAAAGTCCCCAGAGAGATTCAGATTTGTTAAAAGATCAATAAGAGATAAGATACTGAGAAGAGTGAGAGATGATCCATTGCAATATAAGGGAAAAGAAATCGTGGGTTTGAAGCAGATACCTAGGAGGATAAGGGATTCATGAAAAGAATACCAATTTTTGACCAAAAAACTAATTAAGAAAGGAGTGACTTTTAGATGGCTGATGCTGGAATGGATACTAATCAATTGGGACACAAAAAAGATACAGATTGGATTCTATTTTTAAAGCAAAGGAATTTCATGACAGATATAGAGCTTTTCTCGAAGAAGGAAACCCGATGTCAGCGCTGCAACAACTGAAAGCTGTAGCCATTTTACCTTTTGCCTTCATTGGGTTTTTTCGTTGTTTAGAAATTTCAGATGGAGAAGGGGGAGGAGGGAGTGCTTGAGTTGTTTCAGTTAGCCATAACAATTGCAACTGTGTGAGAATCAAGGTCAATGCTAGAAAAAGTTTTGGCGGGTTGAAAAGTTGGGAGGAGAGCCCGCGTTTTAGAATTATTGGTGAATGTGATTTATGACAGCCTTTCTGGGGTGGGAATTGCAACTTGTTACTTTGTAACCAGAGGGAGGGAACTTTAGTCTTGGGTTCATCTATGTATGTGCCGATACTTTGTTTCCTAAATAAAATGTTCTTTAAGAAAGAAATCTTTTCCTTGAAGTTCTTTTAATTGGTTTCATCTATCGGAACCATGACACCCAGAAATACAACCAGAAGGGGAATCTAGAAAACAGGAAGAGACAGCATTAGAAGGGGTGGCCAAACAAAGAGAAGATGAAGAAACAGAAAACACAAATCAAGAAGAAGAGGCTACAGGGAAAGAACAGAGACAGACTAGAACAGGGGTGTCAAACTGCCGGAACAACTAGGAGAATAAAACCTAAATATAACTGAAGAAGATGGAAAAGGATAATGGGATGCTTTCAATGAATATAAATGGACTGAACTCCCCCTTAAAAAGGAAAAAAACCTTTTACACGATTACAAAAATTAAAAATGGATAGTCTTTCTCCAAGAAACACACATTAAAAGACAACATTATAAATTTCTGGAATGCCTAAAAATTGGGTAACTTTATTTCTCACTAGCATAACAAAAGAAAAGAGGAGTAGCTCTATATATCAAAAAAACAATGAACTCCAAACAAATTTACTTGGAGGAAGAAGGAAGAATACTAATGGTAGAAACAACGATAAATCAAAAACAGACATTGATGGTAGCAATTTATGCACCGAATAATAAACAAGAAGAATTTTATCAAAGATTACATAAGAAAATAGTGGAAATGGAGTATCAAAATATTTGTTTAGTAGGAGATTTTAATGCAATTGTAGATGGAAAGTTAGATTATAGAAGTAGTAAAATGGGGAAAAAAGGAAGGAACATTTTGCCTAGGGCCTTTTTTAAAATGGCAGAAGAAATTTGCATACAGGACATATGGAAAGAAATAAATCCTAAGAAATCCTAATATACATTTTATTCAAATAACCACAAATCATGGTCCAGAACTGACATAATATGGATATCTTCTGAACTAAGAAGGGACATACAAGAGATTGAGATAGAAACTAACGTATGGGCGGATCATAATCTGATAAAGATGATGTGGAGAGGAACAAAGAAAAAATAAGATGGACATTAAACTAATGCTTATTGAAAAAGAAAGAATTTATACAAAAAGCTGTAAAGGAAATGGAATTTTTCTTCAAAGAAAATAAGAAGGAAGATACATCACTCCAAAATGTTTGGGATACAGCCAAAGCATATTTTAGAAGATTAGCCATAACTTATATGGCGAAAAAGATGAAAGACAAAAAACAACAACAAACTAAGCTAAAAGAAGAACTTATGAAATTAGAATTAGAATTACAAAGAGATCCACAAAAGAAAACTCTCAAAAAACAAACGGAGATAATAAAACACAAATTAAATTTAATAGAAGCTGAAGAAATGGCCCAACAAATCAAAAGAGCAAAACAATTTTTTTTTGAAAATGCTAATAAGCCGGGGAGATGGTTGGCTTATAATTTGAAAAAAGAAAGAGAGAAGAAACTGATAAATAAATTACAAGATGCGAGAGGCGATTTACAATGTAAAAATGATGCAATAAAAAAAATAATTAAAGAATTTTACAAAACACTCTATATGATATAGAAGAAATTCCTCAGGAAAAAAGAAGGCAATATATAGAAAATGCTAAGTTACCAAAAATCTCAGAGAACTTCAAGAATATGCTAAATGGAAAAATAACAGTGATGGAGTTGATGGAAGCTATAAAAAGACAAAAAAATGACAACACACCAGGCCCAGATGGGCAACCGGCAGAATTTTACAAATGTCTACAAGATACACTAACCCTACCAATGCAAGAAGTGTGTAATGAGGAACTATTAAAGGCCAAATTACCAAGTACATGGATAGAAGCCAATATTACGCTAATACCAAAAGAAGACTCAAACCTGACTCAGATAAAGAACAATAGACCAATATCTCTACTAAATGTGGATTATAAAATCTTTGCTTCAATAATAGCAGAAAGATTAAAGAGATTTTTGATTGAATTTATACATTCAGATAAAAATGGATTCTTACCAAAGAGACAAATAAAGAATAATTTAAGAATGATTTTAGACACATTGGAATATTATGAAATGCATCCATGGAAACAAATGGCATTAATTTTTCTAGATGCACAGAAAGCTTTTGATAATGTCAATTGGCAATTTATGGTACAACAACTAAACTATATGGATTTTGGAGAAAACTTTATAAATATAATCAAAACAATTTATCATAGACAAATGGCTAAAATAATTGTGAATGGAGATCTTAGGGAGAATTTCAATATTAAAAAAGGTACAAGACAAAGGTGTCCACTATCTCCACTATTATTTATTTTAACCCTGGAAGTGTTGAACAGAAACATTAGACAGGAACCAGAAATTAAAGGAATGGAGATAAAAGATGAAAAGTACAAACTACAAGCATTCACGGATGACTTGGTATTTATACTAGAGGATCCATTGGAAACAAGTCCTAAATTATTAGCAAAGATTGAAGAATTTGGAGAAGTAGCAGGACTGAAAATAAATAGAGAAAAGACTAAAGTTATAGTTGAAAACCTTACAGATAAACAAAAAAACCAATTGTCAGGAAAAAAAGGCCTTCAAGTAGTTAAGAAAGTTAAATACCTGGGGATATATCTAACAGCAAGGTGTGCAACAATAAAAGAAGCCAACTACATAAAATTACTAAAACAAATAAAAATAAACCTGGTAAAATGGAAAAATCTACATTTATCAATTTTGGGAAGAATAGCAACTGTGAAAATGAACATCCTACCAAAACTACTTTTCTTATTTCAAACAATACCAATAAAAATTGAGAAACTTTTTGATGAATTAAATGCATTGATATTGAAATTTATTTGGCAAGGGAAAAAAGCTAGAATTAGACTGAAAATGCTACAAGAAATGAAAGAAAATGGAGGCTTTGGGCTATCAGATCGGGTTTTATACTATCAAGCAACTGCACTAACATGGTTAAAAGAATGGATAACCCTTAGAAACAAAAGATTATTATACCTAGAGGGGCATGACCTACAACTTGGATGGCATGCCTTTCTATGGTATGGAAAGAACAAAATTCATAAATACTTTCAAAACCACTATGTAAGAAATGCATTGCTTTTGACATGGGAAAAGATAAAATCGAGAATTTACATGAAACTACCAGGACGGATTTCGACAATGGAGGCGTTTGTACACCCAAATTTAATTATGAGAAACTTGTGACTTATAAAGATATTTTGAACACTGATGGGAAACTACAAACTAAACAAGAACTGGAAGAACAGGGCATAGAGCTATCATGGTGGCCTCATTTGCAAATGCAAATGAGATATGAGAAAGATGCAAAAATATAAGGTTTTTACAAATATCAGACAGCGTTTGATCAGATACTATTGTCATCAGATGACAAATTGAATAAGAAACTGTACAGCTTTTTGTTAAATTTAAAGATGGAAGATGAACAAGTTAAAGAAACAATGATTGGGCATAATGTAGAAAAATGGCAAAACTTATGGGGAAGAAAGTATAAAATAACAAGGGCAGCTACTTATAAAGAAAATTTATATAAAATGTTCTGTAGATGGCACTTACCACCTGCAAGACCAGCAAAAATGTTTAAAAATATGTCTAGCAATTGTTGGAAATGCAGACAAAATCCAGGCACGTTTTATTATCTTTGGTGGACATGTCCTAAAGCAAAGAACTATTGTTCAAAAATACATAGGTGGCTAGAGAAGATGACAGGAACACATGTAGACTATAAACTGGAACTATTTTTTTTAGATATAAGTTCAGAAAACTATGATAAAGAATGTGTATATTTAATATTATATGAATTAACAGCAGCGAGAATTACATTTGCTCAATATTGGAAAAACGAAGAAATACCATCTGAAGAAGATATAATTAAGAAAATCTTGGACTGTGCAGAAATGGATAGACTCACATTGAAAATGAAAGAGAAACAAGATTCAGAATACTTCCAAACATGGGAAATTTTTTATAAATGGTTAGAAAAACTGAGTAAAGGATAGGAATGGAAACTGTATTACTATTAATATTAAATATGTAAACCCAGACAACGCGTTGCTTACTAAATACTAAAGATTGTTATTGTTATATATATATATATAAGACATTTTCTTGCATTACTTTGTAAAATATATTTGTACTAACAATTCTGTTCTTGGTACATTCCATCAAAATCGAGGGATAGCATCAAAATCAGGGGCAGAAAAGGGAAAATCTGGAATCAAATGAGGACTTCTGTCAGAACCAGATAAAACAGTTTTAAAGTATTTACATTTAAGATGAATGACATTGGAGTAGTAGCATTCAAACCAGGCAACCAGAAATGGGTAATTCTCATGATAGCTTCTCCACTCAAAGTATCAAGGGTCTGGATTTGAAGATGCCTTGTTCTCAAGAAGGTTTAATGAATGTAGAAGGGCAATAGGTCACATGATCTTTATTCTGGGAATCTAGAAATGATTGGTAGGGCAGGAACTGAAACACAATTTGGGGGCGGGGAAGTGAGGGGACAATATTGGGAAAGTGGATTAAAATAAATGAAAAAGAAACTTCCAGTTTTGCCTCAGCCTTCTGTTCCCAGGTTCCTTGTGTCTATCCCAGGATGTTTGTTCTGTATTCTTGACACTGAGAGTAAAATCTGACTCCAAACAGCCATCTCTTCCTAAAACCGTTGTCTCCCTCTCTCTTCAGCACACAGCCTCTGTACATATTACATTGGTTTCCTTTAAAATATTAAGTGGTTTGACAGGAAAAGATCTATGCATTGTAACAAAATAATTAGTATTCTCAACTCAACAACAGTTTTGTGATTCATAGATTCTCTTCTCTGTTAACATGCCATCTATTTTGCTGCCTCAGACAGAAGAACTATCCTGAAAATGTGCTAGTTTATAGCTGTTCAGCAGATTTTTCATGAAATTTCAGATATAAGTATAGGATAATAATATTTTCATGTTCTGTACATGAAATATTAACAAATTAAATGAAAATGGTTTGTATGTCTCAACCTCAGTGTCAGTTTCATTGACACGCTGGCTATAGTGCCGAATGTAGTTTGTTTTGGAAAGCAATTAAAATCCTTGCTTAACTTCCTGATTGGCTTTGGAAAAATCAACATCTTGCAGCCTAATTTACCAATAGGGATGTTGTTGAGCTTTGGGTGTTGCCCAGATCTTCTTAGAGATGCATGAGGATAGAAGGAGTAATTGGCTCTTGTCAAACCTCCATAGACCAAACTCTTTCTTGCATGAAAGTTAGTGGTGTCTATCCTGCTTTCTCCAGATTTACAAGTCTAGAAACAGCTCTAAAACAACGTCTTAGCTGTTGTTAAATGACCTCTCAGTTTTTCTGCTTCACAGAAAAGAAAGGGCATTGAAAAACTCAACAGGGCATGAGGGAGAGCCCATCGATGAAATTAAATGAGGAATTTCTTATAACACCAATAACCATTAGGTGGAGTTAAAATAAAAAAAGTCTGAAATAGATTCACAATACTTTGAGATCTGCCCTTTCTTGTTTTAGCCCTTTTTATTTGCTTTGCATCCTGCTTTTCCCAGAAGATCATGCCAATGGATGTCATTGATTACAAGCATTCAGCTGTAAATGCTTTCATCTCACCAGTTATTAGCCTTGTTTTTTTCACCAGTTCCTAGTATGTACAAACTATATTGATGGAGCTTTGCATTTTTCAAGGGCTTAAGTGAATATTCTTTTGTTTTGATTGGGAAAAAAAGCAAAGTAGAATAAGGGTTCCCCTGTTTTAAATGGAAGGATATATTCAGCATTTTGCCAAAAGCACACCTACACAAATACAAACACTTCTGGGAGGAATAATTCTTTTGAATAAACATTCCAATACTGAAATAAGGTTAGAGATATTGCTTAAGAGTCAACTTGATTTTGAATTGTATATACTAGCATTACTACAAAACTAGTTTCTCTCTCTCTCACTCATAACTTTATCCAGAAATCCATATGGTAGTCTGGTGTTCATGGTGTTATCCTTTGTTGCTTAACTCAAATTTGGGGTAGGGTTTTTGTTTGTTTGACAATAAAACATTTTCCTGTGCAGTGACAAGACTCCACAGAGACTTTTAAAGACAACTGCATCTTTAATTAAACATTTCTTCCTTGCCAATTGTCTTCATTGCAAGCATGAGATGAATGCTGAATTAGCCTTTAATTGATTTTTTATTAGACTGTTTCTATTTCCTATTAGACGGGTTTTATTATTGGTTGCTGTTAAATAAAACAATTTAACTGTGATTAATGTCCCCTCAACCGTAGCAACAGAAGACCAATTAAGTAGCCATGGACCTAAGTATCGTATAGGCAAAAATCCTACCCTGAGAGGGGGATGGGAAGACATTATGAATCTTACATACAGGAGCATATGAAACTTGGTTGTGACAAAACAGAGTATTTGAATATTGGGAGATTTTGGATAAGGCCAATACAGACAATTTTGGATCTTCATTAAGTCATTTTAAGGTGAAATAAAGTTCGACTAAAACAATGTAGACCAAAATTTCAAAGTATGATGCCAGACTACCACATTTTTGCTTTTCAGCAAGTCAATGAATCAAAACGTTTATCACACAATGGTTGATTTAGAGAAAGTGTAAGGTAAAGTGAATCATTTTAATGATGGAACTTTTGCATGGTAATGATCTGAAGGTTGTTTTTGAGTGATAAGATTATTATTAGTAATACCACTTTACAAAGCCTTAGTATGACCACACTTGGAATACTACCTCCAGTTTTGGTCACCACAATGTAAAAAAATTGTTGAGATTCTGGAAAGAATGCAGAGAAGAGCAACAAGAATGATTAGGGGGCTGGAGACTAAAACATATAAAGAACGGTTACAGGACTAGGGGTAACATGATAGCACTGTTCCAATATCTAAGGGGCTGCCACAAAAAAAGAGGGTAAAACTATTTTCTAAAGCACCTAAAGAGAAGACAAGAAACAATGTGTCAGAATCCAATTATATTTTATTTCTAACTAATCTACTCTGGGAAAACCCAATTCTTACTCTCTTTGGGATTCTGTCATACTACAAAGGGGGGGGAGTAAACACGGGGGTTTAGGGCTGGCATTCCTTCTATCATCTACGAATAAACATCCTCTGTGGATTCCCTCTCTGGAGTACTAACAATAACAATGCGGCCATCAGCCTTTGATCTCACTCCCTATGAAGCCTCCTATTACCGGCAGCAAGGAAAAGTGGGGGGGAAGATTGCAACGTTTGGGATCCGATGGATTTAACACCCAGCCATCTGCCAATTTGGATTGACCGGAAGGAATGTGGGGTGGGACTGCTTGGGAACGCTTTAAAACATTGAAGGATCAGGGGGGTTCCCCAGATCCTGTCTAGCACACCTTCAGTCAGTTTTTCTTAATAAAGATTCCTGTTGGAAAACCTGTTCCAAGAGTTCTGTCTTCTTAAGATGTAAATTGAGGAGGGTCCTTACATTAGACAGGATCTGCAAAATTAGTCAACCTGGAAGGAAGAAACTTGCCGGGGGACTTTGCAAAAATTACCATGTCAGACGACGAAGCAGGGAAGGGGGAAAGCCCCCCGGAGAGGGAGCCGTTGCCCCAACTGGAAACCTGCCAAATATCCGGATCTGAAGGGTCAGATTCCTCAGGAGAAGAGGAGGTGGAGACGCGTAACCACAAGCCTCGGTGGTCAATGGGCATTGGAAAGAAAGGCGAGTGGGAAAAGAAATCAAGCAAGGTGACCCTGAGACGGGGGGCCAACCAACCAGGATGGAAGCAGGAGATGGAGAGATCCCTGCACACAAGCGAAGATGAAGGGAGCTGGGCACAGCACTCGAACTGGATCCTAGAGAAAGCTATCAACTTGATGAAGAGAACCCTCAGCTCCCTAGGAGAGGAGAATCCTGAACCCCACGACCGCACCAACTCCTGGAGCCGCAATTGGAGAGACACTGAGGGGGAATTGGAACCTGCAGCCCCGGGGACATCCGCTGATCCAGTAGTCCCCACCCCCCGCCGACCTGCAGAAGGGAATCCAGATAGAAGGCAATACCGACGAAGAAGACACCGCTCCATTCAAAGACTTCCGCCGTTGGACGCAAAATTCAAGGGGGAGCCGACACGCTTGGGGTTCTTCCTAACCCAAGTCCTTGGCTACATGGAGGAACACGGGCGACACATCCCTAGCGACAAAGCCCGTATTCGGATCGTGCAATCTGCTCTGGATGGACCGGCCGCCGATTGGGTGGTGAATTTGCATGATTCAAATGCCCCAGAGCTCAACGACTTCAACCGTTTCATGTCCTCTCTGAGAAGGCGATTTGAGGACCACCTGGCTGATCGCAAAGCATGCGAAAGAATCAAAACAATGAGGCAAGGCAGACGGCCAGTAGCTGAATATACACAAGAATTCCGAACTATTGCCAGCAAGCTGAACTGGCCGGAAGACATCCTCCTTAGCCATTTCAAAGACGGTCTGAATTACGACCTATATGACGCTTGCCTGCCCCGGGGGGACCCACACCAACTCGACGAATGGTACGTCCTGGCAGAGGAAGCAGAGATCGACCTACTGAGGAGGCACCGCCGAGGAAAACAATGGAGCCGCTCACCGTCTGAACCAACGCATGAACCAGCAAAGCCATCGGCTATGGCCAAGAAACCAATGGGCTGTTTCAAATGCGGGAGAGAGGGGCATCGGGCTGTAGAATGCCGCTCAAAAGCCCCCCAGCATAACCCAGACAGACCACCGGCCAGCAAATCTGGGAAGTCCCCAGCTAAGTCAAAAGAATCTGCCATGAGAGGAATAGAAGCTGTGGAATCCCCTACCTCCACCCATCGTGAGGAAAGAGCCCCAGCCTACACCGCAGGGCCGGTGGACGCCTCAGATGACACCTCGGAGGGTGAACCACTGGTAAGTGGATCCATCCCACCCATCCTCAAGACAGTGACTATATTAGCCCCCTCCATGCCTGAAGCTGTAAAAGTGAAAGCCTTAATAGACTCTGGCTGCACCCGCTGCCTAATTAGCCCGACTCTAGTGGGAAATCTGGGCATCCCAGTGAGGAGGCTGGAACAACCAATCTCATTTGGTCAGTTAGATGGGTCCATAGCAGGGGGGGTGCCAGCTACCCTAGCCACGTTACCAATCCACCTAGCCCTGGGGAATCATGAGGAAGACCTAACGTTTATAGTGACCCCAGGCATGGAATGCCCGATGATCCTAGGGCTGGAATGGTTAACAAAATGGAACCCCTGGGTAAATTGGAGGACGAAAGAAATCAATTTCCTGAAGGAGGACCCTACACACTTAAAACCCCAAGGGGATCCATCAAAATTAAAAACGGAAATAGCGTCCATGGGTGAAGAAAAGGGGCTACCAGAAATACCAGAGGAATACAGAGACCTGGCTGAAGTTTTCAGTGAGGAGAGGGCGGATGAGCTTCCACCCCACCGACCCACGGACTGTGCCATAGAGTTCAAGCCCGGGGCAAAACTCCCAAAGCCCAGATTATACTCCATGAGCCCAAAGGAGAAGGAGGAAATGGAGAGATTTATAAAGAAAAACCTAGAAAGGGGGTTCATTGAAGCAGCCAAACCTAAGGTGGCCGCTCCGGTCCTCTTTAGAGAGAAGAAGGACGGCTCTTTACGCTTATGTGTGGATTATAGACTCCTGAATGCGATCAGTGAAAGCAACCTATACCCCCTACCCCTCATGAAGGACATGTTATCACACCTATCGAAAGGAAAGATTTTTACTAAACTAGATCTAAGGGAAGCGTATTACCGCGTGAGAATTAGGGAAGGAGATGAATGGAAAACTGCATTCAATTGCCCAATGGGGTGCTACAAATTCAAAGTTTTGCCTTTTGGATTACAAGGGGGCCCCGCAGTATTTATGCAATTAATCAATGAGGTACTAAGGGAGCACCTATTTAAGGGGGTCCTGGTTTATCTTGACGACACCCTCATCTTCACAGAATCAAAAGAGGAACATGTCAACCTAGTCAGAGCGGTTTTAAAGAAACTGCGAGCCGCCCACCTATATGCCAAATTATCAAATTGCGAATTTCACCAGGAAAGAATAGACTACCTAGGTTACCGCATATCCCCACAGGGCATTGAAATGGACCCAGAAAAGGTCAGGGCAGTATTATAATGGGCACCACCTCGCACAAGAAAGCAACTGCAAAGTTTCCTGGGTTTTGCAAACTTTTACCGCCAATTCATCCCCTCATTTGCCCAGATAGCCCTGCCCCTCACGAGCTTACTAAAAACGAAGGGAGAATCCTCAGTGAAACCTAGCCAGCCACTAAAATGGACAATGGAATGCCAAGCGGCATTTGAGAGATTAAAGAGGCTTTTTTCTGCCGAACCAGTACTGAGGCACCCAGACATGGATAAACCCTTCGTAATACAGACGGATGCAAGTGATGTAGCAGTGGGGGCGGTATTATTACAAGAAAAGGAGGAAGGGATGTTACAACCCTGCGCGTATACGTCCAGGAAACTCACTGAAACGGAACAGCGCTGGCCCGTGTGGGAGAAAGAGGCATATGGGATACGTTGGTCATTACTTACATGGCGCCAATTCCTTGAAGGCAATAAAATCCCTTTCCAGGTGTGGACAGACCACAAAAATTTGGAAGCCTTGAAAACACCCAGAAAACTCAGCCCCAAGCAAGCCCGCTGGTCCCAGCATTTTCACCAATTCAATTTTAAGCTCAAGCATTTGCCGGGGGGAAAGAACTTTCTGGCAGAGGCATTATCTCGCATGCCCCAATATAACAGCACGCGAGCCACCGACTCTAAACCGATCATGGGAGAATCACAACTAGCAGCGCCAGTGACTACCAGAGCCCAAGTTAAATTAAAACCACAGCTGGATAGCCAGACCGGAATTGAATTCCGGAAAAGTTTGGAAACAGATGAATGGTTCCAGAAAAATAAATACCACCAATACCAATCATGATAGAAGGGGAACAACATTTCGAAATAAAGGAAATCCTGGACTCTAGAAAATATCATGGGTCAACTCAATACCTAGTAGCATGGAAGCACCTCCCCGCCTCTCACAACGAGTGGGTCCATAAACATGATGTCAAAGCCCCGAAGCTTTTAAAGAAGTTTCATACAGAGTATCCTAACAAGCCAGACTAACTTTTATACCTGTTTTGTTTTCTCTACAGGTGGACCTCTCTTATTTTTAAGGGGAGCCGGATGTCAGAACCCAATTATATTTTATTTCTAACTAATCTACTCTGGGAAAACCCAATTCTTACTCTCTTTGGGATTCTGTCATACTACAAAGGGGGGGGAGTAAACACGGGGTTTTATGGCTGGCATTCCTTCTATCATCTACGAATAAACATCCTCTGTGGATTCCCTCTCTGGAGTACTAACAATAACAATGCGGCCATCAGCCTTTGATCTCACTCCCTATGAAGCCTCCTATTACCGGCAGCAAGGAAAAGTGGGGGGGAAGATTGCAACGTTTGGGATCCGATGGATTTAACACCCAGCCATCTGCCAATTTGGATTGACCGGAAGGAATGTGGGGTGGGACTGCTTGGGAGCGCTTTAAAACATTGAAGGATCAGGGGGGTTCCCCAGATCCTGTCTAGCACACCTTCAGTCAGTTTTTCTTAATAAAGATTCCTGTTGGAAAACCTGTTCCAAGAGTTCTGTCTTCTTAAGATGTAAATTGAGGAGGGTCCTTACACAATGGATGGAAACTAATCAAAGAGAAAAGAAATCTAGAACTAAGGAGAAACTTCCTAACAATGAGAACAATTAATCAGTGGCACAGCTTGCCTTCAGAAGTTGGGGGTGCTTCAACACTGGACGCTTTCAAGAAGAGACTAGACAGCAATTTGTCTGAAATGGTATAGAGTCCTCCAAGGTCCCTTCCAACTCTGTTATTCTATATTCTATGTTCTAATATATGATGGAAGCAATAATAAATGGAAATGCTTATAGAACAGGGAATGAGATAAGGATGTGTAATGTTCCTTTGGTTGTTTAATATATTTATAGGAAAATGTATAATGAATGCTCAGGCTGGTGTGTTAGATGTGTTGGCTGGGGATATATATATATTTATGCTGATGTGCTAGATGTATTGGCTGGGGATGTGAACATATGGGTATTTTTATAAACAGATGATGCTACATTTCTTGGTTGAGAACCAAATGATTTGTAGCAAATGTTACATAGATTATGTGGTCTCATGAGAAGTATGGATCTGAAAATTAATATAATAAAAAATAGGAAAATGACAGGGAAAATAGACTGAATGCCTGCAAGTGTACATAAATAAAAAAATCTAGAGTAAGTAGATTATTTTTTCTGCCTTGTTTATTAAAGAAGGGGAAAATGGATGGAGAAATTTTAAGAGGTAGAAATGTTAATAGAAAGGGAAATGATGATATCTATTACAGTATTTTGAGGAATGAATGTCAAAAGAAGAGAAAATAGCATGTACAAGGATTTTTCTTAAAAGCTTTATTACAGAAAAGAGAGAGTTGGATATGTCAACTAAAAGCAAATCACTTGAACGCAATCAGAACAGATTACAAAGAAGTATGTTCATGTGTAGTAAAAGAAAATGAAGAATAAACAAGTGTTGAACAACACTTGACTGGATATAATAGTGATATCCAGTATGTTTAGATAGTTTGGTCATTTAGAGAGAATGAATATTAACCAAATCTCAAAACAGATTTATGAAGGAAAAGAGAAAGGCAAAAGAAGGGAATGAATCAGATTCACAAAAAAAGGAGAATGGAGAAATTTAAAGAAAAAAACCCAATGCATAAATTGATCTATGGATATGATAGAAGTCAGGGTGTTTTGCAAGAATAGAAGGGCATGGAATAATAGTGTGAAGGACTTGGTGTAAACAGTGTTAGCTATTGTTCTTCCTATCTCATTCTTTTATATTTTTTGGCTTGCTATTTTTTTTGTACTCTGCATAATCTGCTTAAATGGAATAAAGTACAGATCAATATATGTACATCTACACTATGTGACTCAAGAAAATTGTCTGCTAAAGAAATTCTGCTGAAATTTAATTTATCCTTTAAATACAAAAGCAAATCTACCGGTACAAACCCGACTGCAGCACTTCACTGCATTTAAAGGTTAAAATGATATTGAATATGTTGGAAAGCTGACAAATTCCATTCCATTATATAAGCAGAGAAACAGGATGCATCTCAAAGCTGTTTGAGTTGATACGTTGTCAGTGTATGGAGAGAACAAACAATGGATTAAAAACGTTTATTGCTACTCTAAAGTGACATAACGGTGTCCTACAGAAAGTCAAAAAATTATCAGTTTTAGTTTTAATCCAACTTAATCTAGTTCAGAGAATGTGTTCCCTTAAATTCTTATTCTTTTGTTTTCATTGCTTCATGAAACTTGCTTTTGCACTTCTTCAGTTCCATTTACCATTCTTCTTTCATGAGATAAACCAAGAAAAGAAAGACAGGGGCATTAAATGCAGTAGATGAGGGGGGAGGGGAGACCCCTTGTATCATGTTTTCCCTATTTTCCATAGCTTCAGTGAGCTGCTCAATACTGTTCTGAGCTTTCAGCTTCCTACCTACCAAAAACATTCAAGTTGCTACTTAACCATTTTCAGTTGGGCCAATCTTATTGCCCCATCATGCTTTTCAGCCTGAATTGTTTGGTTTGCTTTTTGGAGTCATGTTTTTTACTGTCCCTTTTCTTGATCAGATTGGGTTGGGTTGCCTCGACTTGTGTTCCCAGAAGGAAGAAAAAGCTTAAATTGACCTTTGGAGCCTCCACTCATTTAATCAATCAATCAGTCAGTCAATCAATTAATCAGCCAATCAATCAGCCAATCAATCAGCTAACTGCTACATCAGCCCAGCTCAATTCTTACTGTAAATAGAAATATTATAACAAAGCAGTAAAGGAAAATGAAGAGGCAAGCTACAGCCTCCTGTAACTTCTTCTTTTCACAAGAAAAACAACACAAAACAACAACTACATTCCCTTCTCCATTCACTCAGCACTGAATAGTAGAAACAGGAATGTGCAAATAAGCCGAAGTACAGCAATAGAAAAGTGACATGAAATAAAATGAAAACTAACTGCATGTTAATTTCATTTGCAAATACTAGGGTTGGCAGGGCAGATTACAAAACAAAACTATGAACTATGTAACTCCTGGAAAAGAAGTGTGCAGCTAATCTCTGTACGAAGTTGCATTTACCCTTGCATTTACTCTTTACACCATTCACCAGATATGGTGCCTCTGCATGGAGAAAAGGTAGAAAAGAACAATGTTATTCAGCTATGATTAGTGGGATGCCTCTAAAAAAATCTTGATCAAGGAAAAGCAATACATTTTCACAGAGTAAAAAGCCAGCCAGTGACAAACTTCGTGACAGTTAGAACAATTAACCAGTGGAACAACCTGCCTCCAGAAGCGGTGAATGCTCCAACACTGGAAGTTTTTAAGAAGAGACTGGACAGCCATTTGTCCGAAATGGTGTAGGGTTTCCTGCCTGAGCAGGGGGTTGGACTCGATGACCTCCAAGGTCCCTTCCAACTTTTTTATTATTATTATTTTCTTATTATTATTATTATTATTATATTAGTATTTTATTATTATTATTAGTTATTATTATTATTATTATTTATTATTATTATTATTATTAGTTATTATTATTATTATTATTATCATATTTATTATTATTATTATTATTATTATCATTATTATTATTATTATTATTATTATTATTATTATTATTATTATATCACCATGATCAACCATGCATACTCAGAACTGTTTACAAAGAGACATGGAATGACTACTTCCAACAGCAGCAAAAGGCAAAGTTAATGGTAAATGGCTGAATGCATATACACATATTTTACTTCAAGCACTTCTCTGTTAAGCCTTGTTTTCTAACAGTTTTTTTCCAGTTTTGTTGGAAGGCAGTTGGGAAGGCAGAGATGAATGGGATTTACTGTAATTTGAAATTCAGAGAAAATAAAGAGGTTAAAACCAGATAATGATTCTCTAAACTGATTATCATGAACAGGAATTTTATACTGGCATTGAATAAAGTGTTTTTAAAGTGTTTTTAAAAATTAGAAAATATTTCATTAATTAGGATCATTAATAGTAGAATACTATGAGTCTCTTACCCTCACTTGACCCACAAACGCATTGGTTTCTTCTTCTTGTACTGTAAAATTTTTTGGAAGAAAGGGATCAAAGACCGGTCCATTATCATTTACATCTGTTACAACCACATTCACTGTAGCAGTTGAGGTCTATAAAAATAAATAAATAAACAAACAAACAAATAGATGATCCATGTAGTTTTATCTTGCTGATAAAGTTAAGTCTTAATAGGACTCAGTCCTATTTAATGTTCACTCTTCAGAGCTTATGCAACATTGTTTCTTTATGGCATTTGCTGTGAATAGTTCTTTTTTTCCTCCCAGATATATAGTTTTTTACAAAATTATGGCACCCACTAATAGTTTTGAGTTAAAGAACCTACTCTAAACTGGACTGCTTAATCCCTTCATCCCCATCATAATCCTAGAAGTCATATAAAATACAAAAGTTGACTCTCTGTTATAAAACTGGTTAAGAATCAAACTGGTAAGTATTTAATAATAAAATGCAATAACACAACTGTTACATAGAAAAATTAATAGCATTATCAAAAATGTATGTTAACTCAGAAATAGGTTCCATTGGGTTGACTTCTAGGAAAATGGATATTGGATTTCAGCATAGAAAGGTGAATGTTTTAATCTAGCCTTTTTCTAACTTAAAGCAATGACTATGAAACAGAAAATATGAGAAAGACATAAGTTGATTTTAAGCTGCCATAGCCACATAAATAAGTTCTAATAAATTCTGTAACAAAATCCCACATGCATAACACTCTTCTATCAGTTCCAAATTTACTGTCAATAGTCACTAGAGACCACTGTTGTGCTGAGTCATTATCCAAAACACTAAAATCTTGTTCAAGAATAGAGGCTGAGTGGTCAGAAAACAACTATAAGCATTTCCTGAAATTATTAGACATTTTGAGACTTTCAAAGAGATGTATTCATGAGACTGTGTAGAAATATACTGCATTTTAAGTAATTTGGATTTCAAATATTTTTCTGACTTGGTTCAGATACATGCAACTTACATGAGAAAAGAATTCTGAATGGATTTCTGAGAAAAGAATATGTTAAGATACATTTTCTTCATTATCTACAAATGTCAAATACCAATAACTTTTTGTTTGTAGAAACCCACATCCTTTCAAAAATGTAATATATGCCCTAAAATAGTTTAAAATAAAAAAATAGAAAAAAAGAACTACTTTCCCTAAAATCATGTAAAAAAGATAAAGTTCCAAAGATGTGCGTTATACAGCTTGACCCATTGTGGTTACTCAGAACAATGTTAACCCCACTAAATCACCAATAATCCCTTGTATCTTTTGCATAGAATTATACCCCTTTGTCTGTATTGATACACAGTTGAACAATTAATATATTCTTGCTTTGGTAAGTAGTCAACTGCTAATTTGAACTAAGTTGCCATGCTTAGCAGAGACCACAATGGTTAAAATTAGGGATGAGGTTCTCAAGAAAAACTAACATGAGAAGTATATACTGAACACTTTCTATGACTACCTTCCCTTATTTGCAGACCACTGTATCCAGACCCTTTTCAATAGTGATGGTGGAAAAACAAGAAAAAATAGTCCAACCAATTTGACTATTGAAGACCTTTCATTGGCAGACTCTCTAGGAACTCCATTATCAAGCCTTCTCAGTGGTCCCCCCCCCCTTGTAGAAGAGCTCACTTCTGAATATATATGGTTTCTACTATTTTTCTACTCCTGAATAGATGTGTTTTCTACTAGATTGGAAAAAAAAAATAAAGCTTGACAGATAAATGTCATCTTATTAGGTTCCAGGCACTGAAGTATACAAGGATGATTTTTTTAATGTAACCAATGAAGGAGAATATTTGTAGCTAAGGGTTGAAATGAGAGGTCCTTGGTGCTCTCTGGCTTGGTTGTTTTCTTATAGGTGTTTCCTTACCCCAACTAGAAACACCATCATGTTGATGATGTTGCCTAGTTTGGGTAATGAAATGTCTGCAAGAAAACAACCAAGCCCAGAGAGCACCAAGGACCCTGCATAAGGATAGCAAAATATTTAAATAGCTCAAGAAAGGAAGCAGGATTTCAGGCCCTGAAAATGTACAGCTGACTGAAGTTCATTGCAACTCTTCTTCATAAATTTGAAAGCTTTAATCTGAAGCTAGCTGAGTTTTCCACTATAGCAGAGTTCCCCAACTTTTCTGACTTTGTGGACTGGTGGTGGTGGGAGAGGGGATGATTCCACATGAGCGGCGGGCAAGCATGTGCGCCTCCATTTGCGAACTGACCGAGAAGGATGGTTCTGTGCAAATGGTGGGCAAGCATGTGCATGTGCAGATCCATTTGCATGAGTGGCAGGCATGTGTGCCTGCCACTCAGGCAAATGGAGCACGTGCTCACCCGCTGCTTGCACAAGTGGGGATGCGCACATGCTTGCCCGCTACATCCGCGGCCTGGTTTCGAATGGCCCAAGGCCTGGTAGTGGGCCGCAGACCAGGGGTTGGGTACCCCTGCACTATAGGTTTAGAAAATTAACTTTGACCTCCTACAGAAAATCTGATACTGGAAAAATCTTCTCTGACAATCTTTGAATCTATTTCTGACCTCTGACACTGGAATTTGGTATTGGGGAGAGGTAATAAGACACACGCTAGAAGAGGCGGAGGATCCTTCTCCTCCACCCTCTGCCATGTTTCCAAAGTGGGGGAAATTTAGAACAGAGACTGAACTTTTGTAACCATTTCTCTCCCCTTGCCTGAAGTGAGGGCAATTTAACAAACAAACAAGCACAAATGCTGAGATAAATATCTCTCAACTCCCTCTTTGTGAGGCCAAATGGTATTATAACTTACAGCATGAGATTAAATAGAGCTTTTTGTAGTGTGTGTGTGTTTCAATATAGGGCAAGTCATCATCCATGGTTTGGTTGCCCCATCCCTTTTTCTAAATGTGTCATGATGTACATAAAAAAGGGCAGGGCTTCCATGTTGATTTTTTTTTACCTCCCTTATGACAGTCCTAAGAGGAAGATTTGGATTATTTTCTACATGTATCTAGCATAAACTAAACCTTGATGTCACTTTAAAAATTCAGGTAGTCCCCGACTTACAACAGCTCATCTAGTGACTGCTCAAAGTTACAATGGTACTGAAAAAAGTGACTTATGACCATTTTTCACATGACCATTGCAGCATCCCCGTGGTGATCAAAATTTGGCCATTTGGCAACTGGCTTGTATTTATGATGGTCACAGTGTCCTGGGGTCATGTGATCACCATTTGCGACCTTCTGACAAGCAAAGTCAATGGAGAAGCCAGATTCACTTAACAACCATGTTACTAACTTAAGAACTGCAGTGATTCACTTACCAACTGTGACAAGAAAGGTTAACAACTGTCTCACTTAGCAACAGAAATGTTGGGCTCACTTTTGTTCGTAACTTGAGGATTACTTGCAACCAATCTGTCTATTAATCCCAATATTGACCTACTCCTACTGAAAGCTCAGCAACTGGATTGTCCAGTGAAATTCACACTTCTACTGGATGCTACAGAAAGAATGACTCACTTTTCTCTGTTCTTTACAGCCTCCAGATGCCCACAGGATTTGCAATATTTTATTTCTAAGCATTCTGTTGAAAATATGGCTGCAGTTTCTGCTGAGAGCAACTGACCATTTCAAGTAGGAAGAAATATTTTCTTCCTGAATCTATGGGAAAAAAATACTTAAAAGTACAGTGTTCCTAATCTCTCTGAGAGTAATAATACATCATGAAGTTCCATTGGTCTCAAGGCAACTTCAGCATATTTCAAGATGTGCAGCATGAAATATGCATGCTAGCTGCTTCGGACAACTCATACCTGTAGAAAATGTGAAAAAGCAAGAAAAGAAACTCTCATATAAAATACTTAACCATATTTTCATCCCTAAATTAATATGGATCTCAAATTATTCCCCTCCCCACCAATTCTGCCAATGGATCCTCATAGAAATAAGACAAAACAAATAGACTTAGAGAGGGGGGGGAGGACCTGGTAACTGTATTAGCAATTCCCCACAACTTGTTATGTGGAACAAGATAAATTGCATGTGCTTTAAAAATGTCTATTTGGTGCTGATAACTCATTAATGTATTGACCGGTGAGGAGGACTCATCAATAGAGTAAGACATTCATTAGAGTCCATGGTGTCCTGCCAAAAATGAAGTTACAGTACTGTGTGATGCACAGTTGGATTATACATCTTCTTAATGAAAAACCACAGTAAATTCATTCTTCCTTCCTTTATACAATGGAGGTTGCAGTAATTAGAGGGGGGGAAAGATGCAAATGTGACTTTTCTGCTGAAAAGGTGCAGCCACAGTGATAGTTAACTAATCAGTCTGAAACAAGTGAAGCAGGAATTCCATTCCACTCCTTATTATATTCTTGCTGATGCAAAAAAAAAACACCAACTTCAAATTTTATAAAGTATGGATTTCCCCCCCCCTACATACAAAGCTTTCCATTTAGAATGAAATAAATGAAAATGGACTAATACCTGAAGAGCTAATAAGTGGAGCCTGCATTTCACAGAGATGTTCTCCTTCAGTAATGATACATACATTAGAAAAACTGCACTATGAAGCAGACAGGTGATGTTCTCAAAATCTCCAGACAGGCACTATAGATGCAGGACTCTCTATCCTTAGCTTTCTGATTAGAATTTTGGTGGTCTTCCCATTGTCATTTAGGGCTCATGAGAACCAATAAATTGGGCATCACTCGGCTACAGGACAGAGCAGAAAAATCAACATTTTGATAAATTTATGCCAGGAGCTCATTATTTCATAATCTTATACTAAGTGATGACTTTCAATGCCTGAACAGATCATTATCTACACCACCAGAAATAAATTTTATTATTGTCTTACACAGAGCTTTTCAATGGAGCTGTATTATCAAATACAGAAAAAAGTAACCTGACCATTGTAACGGTTGTAAGTGTGAAAAATGGGCATAACTCACTTTTTCAGAGCTGTTGTAACTTTGAATGCTCACTAAATGAACTGTTGTAAGTCCTTTATAGGACTGAAGCACAGGTACAAAAAAGCAGGTACTGCAGCCTCATGCAGCTTTCCCTCACATGTTCCCAACTGGTTTCTGCAGTCAATCTTTTATTTCCTTCTTTCTTCCCATTCCATTGTCTCAGCCATGATCCTCATCATTTCCCCCTTCTCACCTTACATTAATTTAAGGTGAGATTGGACAGCCATTTCTCCAGAATGATACAGGGTCTCCTGCTTGAGCAGGGGGTTGGACTAGAAAACCACCAAGGTCCCTTCCAGTCCCTTCCAACTCTATTACTCTGTACCAATTTCTGAGCTTCCATCAATTCTCTTTCTAATATTTGTCCTAACCCTCCATACTCTTCTACGTATGCATGTTGGGCATCTATCTCTATGCAGGTCTGGAAAGAGAAATGCAAAGTTTGTTTGTGTGTGTGAGAAAGAGAGCACCAGAGATAGGGATAGACAGACACACTTATGGCAGTGTGTAATATGGGGTACATGCATATAAATGTTTAGTAAAAACTGAACATTCAATAATTTCACCTGTTTTGGACATTGTTCCACCTGCTTTGAGAATGTGGATCACACCAAGAAACTGTCCAAAGATATATCTAGCCAATAGAAGAGAGAATTTTGTAACTCAGGATTGACCTTTATGGTCCTTAATCGTCTCTGAGTTTGGTTGTTTTCTTGCAGAGGTTTCATTATATATTTAACTTTCTGTGCCATGGAAATTCTCTCTAGGAGGCAGCCCTTCATCTCCACAGGAAGGAAGCTTCCCAGATATGAAGCAGTTGGAAATAGCAGAGAAAGACTATTTTTCTAGGAGAGCACATGGTCAGGAAGATGTCACAGGAAGATGTTACAGAGCAGCGGGACTGGCAGGTGCTCCACATAGATGAAAAAGCAGCAGGAATGGGAGTCACTTGTGACCCCACTAAATTTGTGGAAAGCTAGCAGGGAAAGTCACAAATAGTGATTGCATGGCTGTGGAACCCTATATCCATTGCAACTGTAAGCCAGTTGTCAAGTGCACAAATCACAATCACATGATCATGGGAACCTTGTGAGAGCCACAACTTTGCTGACTGGTCATAAGTCCTCCTTGTTTTGTGCCATTATAACTTTGAATGAATGGTCAAAACCCGAAGACTACCTGTAATTTATATGGGCGTGCTTCCTTTCTGGACTACCTTATAGGACTGATCACAGGTCTCTTTGGATTCTCACATGGCAACAAAGGCAAAGAGTGCACTAGTGCAGGGGGCCCCAGCCCCCGGTCCGTGGACCGGTACCGGGCCGCAGCATGCCAGCAACCAGTCCGCACAAACAAGCAAATCCCCATCTGTGAGATGCAGGCAGCACAAAAAACCATGCACTTTCCGGTCCACGGAAAAACCTTTCTCCACGGAACCGGTCCCTGGTGCCCAAAAGGGTGGGGACCTCTGCACTAGTGAATTACATCTAGTATTTCAAATGCAGTCTTTCCTGATTTAAGGGTATTTGGCACCACTTATGTGTCTTCATTAAGGGGTGCAATAGCTCAGCAGTTAAGGATGATGAGCTTGTCAGCTGCAAAGCTGACAACCCAGATTCAAGAGCAAAGTGCCATGCGATGGGATGAGCTCCTGTTCTTGCTTCAGCTCCTGCCCACCTAGAAGTTTGAAAGCATGTAAATGGGACTAGATAAATAGGCACCACTTTGGTGAGAAGATAACAGCATTCTGAGTGTCTTGGCGTATATAATAATGTGGCCAGTATGACCATGGAAATGCCATCAGATGATTCTTGCTCTCTTGGCTATGAAATGCAGATGAGCACCGCCCCTTAGAGTTGGACATGACTGGATAGGGGAAACCTTTACCTTTATGTGTTTTCATTAGGCTACCACTGAAGAATACCTGGAAGCTTAAATTAGTGCAGAAGGTATAGAATACAGAATACAGAATCCTAGGGCTGGAAGGGATCTCCGAGGTCTTCTAGTCCAACCCCCTCTGCTTAAGGCAGAAGACCTTATAGGTCAAATAGTTATCCGGTCTTTGAAAAACTTCCAGTGATTGGGGCAGCCACAAGTCCGGGAGGCAAGCTGTTGCAGGAGAAAGTGGCCAGCGGCCATTTCAATCAAAGGCTTCCTGAACCTGACACAGCACCAGAGAAAATCCCATGGGAAACGATCATAGAACACAGAATCCTAGGGAACCTCTGAGGTCTTCTAGTCCAACCCCCTCTGCTCAAGGCAGGATACTTTATACTATCCTGGTCAAAATGGTTGTCTGGTCTCTTTTGGAAAAACTTCCAGTGATTGCCCTCCCCCCACAACTCCAGGGAGAAAGAGTGGTGCCTGCAGGAACAATCTTAGGAGTGATTTCCAAAAGCAGCATTTAAAAGTCATATTTCCAAGAACTTTCCCTGTCTCATTCCCAGAACTGCCTGAGGGGAAAGGAGAGTGGAAGCTTCTTACTGATTACAAATCTGATTACCAGTGCTTGAGATTCTGAGCATCCACACTATTAAAAGATCCATATGAATTGTCAGCTGTTGTTTGAGTACTACTGATTTTATGTTTTAAAGCCTGAGACACCATGTTTATAGGAACTTGTCTAGATGTTAGATAAAAGAGGAAGGCTCTCTTAATCAAGCTTTCACTTACCAAGATCTATGTCTATCTTAACAGGGCACATGGTCTATACTGGTATAAGAACACACAATTTATCAAACACACTGATCCCAGGGCCATTTACAACCTGTTTTTATTGAAGAAACACTGCCATTGTTTACCTTTAGCACAATGCTGACATTGAAAATAGTCTCAGTTCTCAAAATTATTATATATTGCAGGGCTGTGACGTGCTAAAGTATAGACTAGGACTGCCCATGCTTCAAAGGAAAAAATTCATGGTTTGTAGCATGCAAATTGTATGCATACTTTGCACTAGCTAATAAACAGCTTATTTGAAAGAGTGCCACCTTGTAAATAAAGAACTGAATGTGCTTGATTGCTATTGATTCATAAATACAACAAGTATCCCAATTCTCTAGCAGCTACTCTAACTTGTGAACTTGTACCCTGAGAAATACTAGAAAATCTTCAATGTTATTTTCATTATAACTTGTCACACATCATTTCAAAATTCTTTCGCAAGTGTCTAGGGGAAAAAAATGAAAAGAAATTGTATCCATGTCCTATTGCCAATAGGGAAGTTCTCAGGATAGAGTCTGATAAAAGGTCAAAACAAGTAGCTCAGGCTATGGATTCCGGTGTTGTGTTGGATCAGTCCTTGGAGATACCCCTGACAATGTGTAATGTTTGAACTGGCCAAAACAGAACAATGAAATGTCAGAGGACATGGTACAATCCACTGGAGTAGCAGCATTACAAGCATTGCCAGAAATGTTTTGGACATAAGAGGGAATTGCTTTATATTAGAAATGTTACGAAAAGGGGAAAAAAAACATGTATCAAAAGATTGTGGCCCACTGTTTTTTTTAGCTTCCTGCTTCTTTGCTCCCAGCTTCAGACACATTTTTATATTTCTGCAAGAAACTTACCCCATCTGGTCGGCCATCTGAGGCTGTAACAATCAAAATGTAGCGATCAGTGCTTTCTCGGTCTAAAGGCTTTCCTAAGGCTAGCAGCCCGGATCTAGCAATAAAACAAATATGTATGTTACAACAAAGTATGGCTCCTAAAGAGTGACAAGCTTATTTATATGCAACGGGTTTGATTTGCATTAGCAAACATTTCTCTTTTGAAATGGACTTTGGGGAATGATTTTTCTGTGGCATAAGGTTGGTGTCAATGCTGCAACGATCCTGGCTGAAGCCATTTTGTTTCGTATTCGGTTGCCACAGAACTGGGGGGAAGGATGGGTGATTTATTGTTAGCCTAAACAATATTTTGTCCCATAGGAACCAAGGTCATCGCTGCCTGGAAATTTGGTGGGCTGAGCCTTCCGTAAGAAAGCCCGCCAAAGTATTCTATTGGAGGACGGGGTTGATTACATAATGCTGGAGTGGGGAATTCAACTTTGTAATATTGTGACACTTTGGAGGGAACTCCAGACTTGGTTTCACTTTTGACTGTGCTGATACTTTGTAGCCAATAAATATGTTCTTTAAGGAAACCTCTAGCCTTGGAGTTCTGCTTTTACTGGTCTCATCTATCGGAACCATGACAGTTGGTTTCTGAGATTTGGTAACTGCATCTATCTATCTAATCTATCTATCTAATCTATCTATCTAATCTATCTAATCTATCTAATCTATCTATCTATCTATCTATCTATCTATCTATCTATCTATCTATCTATCTATCTATCATCTATCTATCTATCTATCTATCTATCTATCTATCTATCTATCTATCTATCTATCTATCTATCTATCTATCTATCTATCTATCTATCTATCTATCTATCTATCTATCTATCTATCTATCTATCTATCTGCACAATTTAGGATTTGAAGATTTTGTATTCTATGTTTATACTGATATTCCCAGCATGAACACAATCCTGTCACTCTCTTGAACTGGCAGGATAGGTGTCTTAAAACACAAACAGTAAAGAAATGCCTCTAAAAATCAGGTTATTTCAATGCAATTGTGATAAAATGACAGATCCAGATTTAAAGAACTCTGCTACTATGTACCAGCCTGGCCCTGGAGATCTTTGAAAGGTGCTCTTATTGGGAGTGTTGCCCACAAATAATGGCTATGTGATTTTTTTTCCCCTGCACAAGGTTTTCTCCATTATCGTGCTCTTGCTATGGAGATCTCTACCTTCGGCAATGTGTCAGGTTGTTTAAGTTGTAGTTATTCCCCCAAGATTTTGCCTCCATTTGCTCTAAGAGCAGTTAGGTTTTAGTTCATTCTAGTGCTTATTTTTGTGAACTCTCTGGGAGACCTGGATGAGAAGTGGCATATCTTAAATAAATAAGATTATATGCTCTAGTTCTCTTCTGTTGTCCCAAACTTCTTTTCTCACCAAGTACTTTTACCCAATAAGAATAAATAAACAAACAGGAATAAATAAATAAGTCCAAGTAGAGTTAAGAATTTACGGATATCACTGTGTTAGAAACTGAATTTCTTCTACTAGGTTTGTTTAAAACAGGTGCAAGAAACTTGTATATCTCTTCATCAGCAAGGAAGAATGGAACCCCAAAAGAAGATAGGGATTGGCAATAAGGACCACAATTTTTTTTTCTATTAGTATAGTTTCTATCACTTGGTGGCTGGCTGGATTGCACTTTAACTGAGTCAGGAGCAAAAAGAAAAACCAAGTTTTCCCAGCTATTTCTTAAAATGCTCCTGGCTTTTACTGAAATCTCTTATGTGGCTGGAAAACTGTATATACTACAAAAGAGGTGTGAAAGATGTAAACTTTTAAATAATGGGATGATGGCTATGAGGTGGTGGGGTAGCAGAATTGGGATAACCTGTGGTTCATTGCATTATAAGGTTCAGTTAATGTCTTGCTGGTTTCCTGCCCTCCCGAGGCATGAATTGTCCTCTTTTCTATTGACAGAGTATCTGTTTTGATAGAACATTCTGCTAATGTTCTTGAGAAATTTTGAAAGCAAGTCACTCTATCAGTACAGTTTTGACTTTGCTGACAGAGTAGTCTCTATGCTGCATTCTCAGATCATTTTCCTACTTTTTGTTTTGTTTGAACGCTAATACACACACACAAAACAAACACACACACAGAGACAGACAGACAGACAGAACAAATGCTGTACTGGGAATATAGCAAAACAGAATGTTTCAAGGGAAGTACATCTTCTCTGTTAACTTTTGCTGATTTGGGAATCAGAATGGTTATAGGCAGCTTTGTTGCACTGTAAGCTAAACATTTTTTTTTAACAGTAATTGTCCTATATAATATATAGCTAGTGTGCATGACCAGATATACTGGATGAATTCAGGACACAGAATGGCTTCACACACACACACACAAAAGAATGAGGTTTCAATTTTTTTGTACTGCATATCATGACATGGAATTGTGGATTTCCATTTTACTAAATCTTGTCTGTAGGAAACCTTAAAAAAATACATAAATTGAGTAGCTACACTTGATTTTCTAAGAGTCATCCTAAAGTTCCATCAGGTTTGCCCTTTCTATAAGGGAAGAGTGAATCAGTGCTGAATGTTCCCATAAGCAGCCTTTGCAAAGTGTAGAACTATGAATTTTAGCCAAAGTTGATTAGGTCAGCTTCATTTCAACAATCTTCAAAAAACGGTTCTAGTATTCATTATTTCTAGTATTCCTTACTTTCAGTGAGATTTGGTTCTTAATATACATCCCAGTCCATAATAGTGCATTTCAATCTAATGCAAAATTAGATGTTGTATATGACTTTCAAAATGATAACCATGACAGTTCTTAAATGTCCAACTACATTCCACAAGAATTAATATTTTCAGTCTGATATTTTGTTCCCTAAGTGGAAAGTAAATCACCTAAAAAAAGCTGGTTCTGCATTAACAAAATTACAATTTAAGCTTTAGAAGAAATTATCACATCATCCTCAGTTTTATTCTTTATCCTGCTTATTCAGTACTCAAGTAGTGAAGAACTAGTCAGTTTTTGTTTTAGTACAACTGTTGAGTTCTGCAAACACAATGATAAGCTTCAAATTTACTTTTTTTTTTAAAATTACAGCTTTCCTTCTTTCTTTATTATAATTAATATTCAGACAAGTAATAGCTTCGCAAATGACAGATTCTAAAAAGAAAGCAATTTTTCACTGTTTCTATTACATGCACCTTTCAGTTTACTATGGCTTTTCTTTAATGTGGCATTAATTTAGGAGGAAAGCTAAAAGCTTTCTCAGTCTGGAATATTTGGGGTTGAATTAAAACAATAGTCTCCAAAGGTCTTTCTTATTAAAGCACATTTCATTTTTAAGACTAGAATTAGCAATTTTTTTAAAAAAAGTCACTGTCATTAGCAGAAAACCTGGCAAATCTAAAGGCTTCTAATTAATCCTAGGTTGTTCTCATAATGGAAGTTTCCATCTCAGTAGGTTTTTACCCAATCAAATATTTAAAATAAATAAATGGTCTCAGATGTACAATTTTAAAGTTTAGCACCATTTACAAACCTGCTATTAAATATGAGAAAGCTCAGCTTCAAACAGCTGAATACTTATAATTGGGAATATATTTGCACACAATCTGCTATTTAAATTGAGCTGAGAAGTTAGAAGTATGTGCTGTAACCCTACAATTACATAGATGGAAGTAAGTCCCAATGGTACTTAGTGGTTAAGGCAGGGGTGTCAAACTCGCAAACTCATGTGATGTGACACAACGTATCACAACTTTTTTGCCATTGCCAACAATGGGGTGGGCGCGGTTTTGCTATGATGCATCCGGCCCGCGGGCCGGCAGTTTGACACCCCTGGGTTAAGGCATCAGGCTATAAAGTGGAAGACCGTGAGTTCTAGTGCTGCCTTGAAGTACAAAGCCAGCTGGGTGATCTTGGGCCAGTCACTTTCTGTCAGCCCTAGGAAGCAGGCAAGGGCAAAACATTTCTGAAAAGCTTGCAAGAAAACTGCAGGGACTCATCCAGGCAGTCTCCAAGAATCAGACATGATTGAATGGAAGAGATAGAGAGAGAAAAAGCTGATTAACTAAAGCCAATTTTGTTCATTCCTTGTCACTCAAAAGCAAAAAAATAACTTACTTTTCTGAAAGATTAAATACTTGTTGAGGGTCTCCATTTTGTATGATGTATTTTATAGGGTCACCTTCCCGATCAGTTGCCTTCAAAACAACAACAACACAAAGAAGGGGCATATTAGTCTTGATTTCTTTTTATTAATATTTTTTTTAAACAAAAAAGCCGAGTAGGTGATGGACAACACATTTGAAATGCTAATCAGCTCATAACAGTTTAATATTTGACAGCTTTAACTCTCAACAGACTGATCATTATGTTGTTTATCCCCTCTGGAGAGTGCCTGCATTTTGACTGCATGAGAATAGGCTGTGATAAGAATGATAATTGCCTATTGGAATTTTATGAAATTAAAATATTTGCATTCTTAAGATTTAGTCAACAATGAGATTATTTTTAAAAAGAGGTGGTTTTTTTTACAGGCGGTATATTCTTCACATTATTGTCAGAATCATGCAGAAGGGAATATTTATGACTGACTAAGAAACTAGTAAAATAAATGATAGCAATATTTAAATCATGCACTTATTTGTACCCTTCTTAAAATATGCAGCACAAAAAACCTACAAAGCAACAGATGGTTTGAAAAAAAAAAGTGATTAGATAATACCATTAATTAAGCAAGATAATAAATTGTATCTGTTTAATAATAGAAAACACATTCCAGTCAAAATTAAGCATATTAAAGTATTGTTGGCATGGAAATCTAATAACTGTCTAGTCAAAAATAAAATCCTCTGAGTTCATTGTTACAAATAGAGGAACACAGCTTTGAAATTACTGATTTTTAGCCAGATCCTGCTTCCAGTGTTTGTAAACATAATCTAAACATGCTTGGTGTAATATTAGTCATAAGAACAAATAACCTAAGCAAAGAACATTTTTATTCCAAATTTCCAAATGTATCATCATTAAAACACTGGATTCAAATATTTCTTGAACATTATTCTTCATCCCATCAGACTGGCCCGTCCCATCCAGTCAGAGTGGTAAGGTATGTTGCAGACCTGGAATATGCATCCACATTACAAACAAGATGTTGAGACTTTGTGGAAAGTGCAGAGAAGAGCAACAAAGATGATTAAAGACCTGGAGACTAAAACATATAAAGAACGGTTGTAGGATTTGGGTATGGCTAGTCTAGAGAAAAGAAGGACTAGGGGGGACATGATAGCAGTATTCCAGTATTTGAGGGGCTGCCACAAAGAAGAGGGGGTCAACTTAATTTCCAAAGCACCAGAGGGCAGGATAAGAAACGATGGATGGAATCAAGGAGAGAAGCAACCTGGAATTAAGGAGAAACTTCCTAACAGTGAGGACAATTAACCACTGGAACAGCTTGCCTTCAGAAGTTTTCTTCATCACTGGAGGTTTTAAGAAAAGGTTTGTCTGAAATGGTATAGGGTCTCCTGCTTGAGCAGGGGGTTGGACTAGAAGACCCCCAAAGTCCCTTCCAGACCTCATCAGTTGAAGATCTCCAAACGATCTAGGATCTGTTTTTTAACCAGTATTACCAAAAACAACACTAATTACACTGAAAAGAAAAGAAAAGAAAGTATACCAAGAAAATTAATATTTCATTCATTAGAGCTTCTATCTCAGGAAGCCCAACATTTCCAATGCAGTATATCTGATCATTTTAGCCCATGCCACCATTTTCTTGGACAGAGGGCTTGTGCTTTTAACAAAATCCTGTTTTGTTAAAAGCTCTAGGGAGATAAGGGAATGGGTCTGCAGAATATTCTTCCCTAGGAGATGAGACACCCCTCATTCTCCTGGCCTTCCAAAAGGGGTTAAACATGGCAGCCTTGTATGGGGAGCCCAAATGAGCACACAGTCATGGGGCTGGTTGGTGCTAAGAGAGCTCTCCCTCTACCTTTCTCAACTAATTTCTAACAGGGTTTAATTATTCTTGCCTTCTTAATTTTTTAAATATTTTTTAAATATTTTAACTCTAAAATTTTAATTTTTATATACTCTTTTATATTTTGATGTTTTATTGCACACTGTGATGTTTTATTGCACACTGTGCAGAGTCCCTCTTTGAGGGAGATGGGTGGTTGATAATACTGGACAGCCATTTGTCTGAAATGATATAGGATCTCCTGCTTGAGCAAGGGGTTGGACTAGAACAGCGGTCACCAATCTTTCCAGCTTGGCAGCTTGGTCTGGCGTGTGTGTGTGTGTGTGGGGGGGGGTGAGTGGCAGATGCATGCATGTGCACAAAGCTCCATTTGTGTGAGCGGTGCATGCGCGCACCCTCCACTTACACAAATGGAGCTTCACACGCGAGTGGAGAGAGCTTGCACTTGTGTGTGAAGTTCCACTCACATGAGCGGCAGACACTTGTGCTCACGCACGAAGCTTCATTCATGTGAATGGCACTTGCCCTCCACTTGTGCAAGTGAGCTCTGCGCACAAGTGCCAGCACCCTCCACTCACACGAAGGGAACTTTGCGCACGCATGCTTGCCCACCACTCAGTTTTGAACAAGCCACGGCCCGATAGTGGGCTGTGGCCTGGGGGTTGGGGACCCCTGGATTAGAAGACCTCCAAGGTCCCTTCCAACTATTTTTTTCTGATAAACAAACAACAAATAAACAATACAGAAGCCTTAATTTAATGGGACAACAATTTAATGGGTTGGCATGGAAAGTTGACTTCTTTTTATTATGCTGGAGAATGGAAAAATACTCACTGAAATTTCTGAATCCCTCACTCCTAACTAAACTATTATTAATCAGTCAGTCTTTGAGCTGATGTTTGCTAGATAAGCCTGCACTCTGCCTTCTATCCCTGATCTTGCTTGACTATATCTGGATTGCTTGAAATAAGTCACTTTCTCTTAGTAAATCTTGCCTAGTGGAAAATATCAGAGATTGTTATTATGTTAGGGAAGCTTCAGTATACAAATCTGTGTGGTCTAACTGCAGGATTCAAGACCCTCATGTTTCATCATGAGTGGTCTCTGGAGCCTCCAAATTATGCAACTAAATTGTGAGTGGTGCTTGAGTGAAGAGATCCATAAAGTTAAAAAAAAATAGGAAGAAAAAAATTATCAGGCTGAACCTACTGATTCCATCCCTCTGGCTATGTCATTATCTCCTGCCTCCAAAGCCGATTGCCAGCAGTTGTCCTGCTCCAGCTACATAGCCTCCAACAGCTAACAAACCCAGAGAAACAGAAGTGACACAGGTGAACTCCTTCCAATCCATTTATTTTCATATTAAAATACTTCCAGCATTGGAAATTATTTCCAGAAGGCTGCTTTGAAAAGTACAGATGCAGGAAGAGGCCATAAATGGTTGCAACCCTGAGGAGATGGAGGTTCTTTTTCTGTCAGGAAATCTATTACTGAAACCAAACCAAGTGCATAAAATTGGCCCCTGCAGGTTGCCTGCTGCAATATAAGCACAACATTTTGTTGGGATTCTGTGCTTTTCCCAGGCAAAATTTCAACTGCCTCGACCTTCTATTTTTAGGCATGCAATGCAATGAGAAAAAAAACACAGGATTTTGTTAAAAGCACAGGCCTCTGTCCAAGAAAATGGTGGCATGGGCTAAAATGATCAGATATACTGCATTGGAAATGTTGGGCTTCCTGAGATAGAAGCTCTAATGAATGAAATATTAATTTTCTTGGTATACTTTCTTTTCTTTTCTTTTCAGTGTAATTAGTGTTGTTTTTGGTAATACTGGTTAAAAAAAAGAACATTTCCTCCTTTAATTCTGAAATGATTAAGTTAGTATTGGATACACTAGCATGAGGACAACTGACATATTTGCTGTTCTAAGAACTTGAAATAACACAAGTTATCCTGTGCTGAGTCAAGACACAGATCAATATAAGCTGACTAGTACAGCTTTATTATGTGCCAAATACAACTTCTGCCCTTTTTGGAAATACCAGAAATATAACCTTGACTCTTACATGCAAAGCACACATTCTACTACTGCAGGTAAAGAGACGAAAGCATGCAGAACATGACCCATTATCTATAGAGATATCTCACTAGTTTCAATAGCATCCCATAATGACCCAAAAGATCTCTATGATATAATCAGTGATGATGGATGAGTGTTACTACAGATACTGCAATTCAGCAGTTTTGGACTCCAGAAATATTGCAAAGGTCCCTCAATGAGCTTTGCAGTGATGAATGTGCTTTCCTGAAAAGGGAAATCAAAGATAAGAGAATATTGAATGTCTGTGTTTAAGGGTGCTTTCTATTTACTTGGAGCAAAATTAAACTCTTAGGTGCTCATTCACCTAAGGTGAATAACTAGGGGTGACATGATAGCAGGGTTCCAATATTTCAGGGGTTGCCACAAAGAAGAGGGGGGTCAACCTATGCTCCAAGGCACCTGAAGGCAAGACAAGAAACAATGGATGGAAACTAATCGAGGAGAGAAGCAACCTAGAACTAAGAAGAAATTTCCTGACAATTAGAACAATTAACCAGTGGAACAATTTGCTTCCAGAAACTGTGAATGCTCCAACACTGGAAGTTTTTAAGAAGAGATTGATCTGAAATGGTTTAGGGTTTCCTGCCTGAGCAGGGTGTTGGACTAGAAGACCTTCAAGGTCCCTTCCAACTCTGTTATTCTATTCTATTCTATTCTATTCTATTCTATTCTATTCTATTCTATTCTATCCTATCCTATCCTATCCTATCCTATCCTATCCTATCCTATCCTATCCTATCCTATCCTATCAGCGTCAGACCGGCTATGTAGCAATATGCATGGCTTATTCTACAAACCAATGGGTAAAGTGTTGAACGATGCTGAGAGTTTGACAATCTACAATGCAAAAGTTGTCCCAGAAAAATCAGAAGTAATTTACAATGCAACTCATATGCATAAACAGAAAAAGCTTTGTAAATGCTTACATTGAAGCATTCTGTACCTGCAAATTTAGCAAAATGGCACCAATTCGCATGGCCTCACTGAGTTCAAGGCTGTACATCTGTTGAGGGAAGCGGGGTGGACTTTGATTGTTAGGAGGAAGTACCTCAATGTAAACAGTAGTGATGGAACTCCTGAAATGACAAACAGAATTCAGTCAAAATCAAATTATAGCACTTTTTCTCTATCAAACTCTAAATGTTAAAATGCATTAAGCATTCAGGGTGTCTCAACAAAGACAGGAGTCCCAATCCAGCAGCTTCTAATTTATGTTATAGTCCTGATAAACAGGTAAAGCTGTTTCCATTCCCATTAAAACTAGAGCAGCCCTATCTGCACTGAAGAAACTGCAAGAGCCTTAAGAAAATTTTAATTTCCTACCAAGCTTTAAGCTCTAAGTAACAATATGAAAGCTATCTCAGTGGGGATTAAAATAATGTGCAGTATGCTTTTAATGATTGTAACACTTTTTCAAAAATAAGCCAACCTTGATTTTTTTTGGGGGGGGGGAATGCTCAGATGCACATATTTATGAACCCATTTTTTTGATTAGATCAATTTAATAGAAATATTTTTATTTTTATTTTAAAAAAATCAAAACAAGGTTTCAAACATTATACTGATTTTTGAAATTTGCTGTTAAGAATTGCATCAGCAAAAAAAAAAAGATTTTAAAAATCCAGCTTTCTAATTATAGGGGGGGGGGAAATCTAAGGGTTGTACAGAGTTTTTACAGTATGAGTTTATTCTATCACTTTAGGAAGAGTGTACATTTAAAGTCTGTAATCCTTATAGGTATGAAGATATGTTTGAATTTAAGATGTTTACAATGCTACATGGCTGGTGACAAGCAAAAATGTAAATTTGCACTCAAATTGCTTAATATTTTTCTAAGAATAATTTAAAGCCATTGACATTTAAGTATTATATTCGGATTGTCCATTTTATAGATTTCCACATATGTTCATTATGTCAGTGACTGTTGTTTCCATGTTATTCAGAAAGCAGACAGTAGCAAAATAAGATCACATATGTTGGATCTAATCTCTATCTCCATCCATATCTAAAATCCCAAAATTTAACAGACTCCTTTAAAGGAGAAGCTAAATAATTAAAGAGCTGTGTGTGAAAAGCCTCATTACATTCTTGATCTATTTATTTTGGGGCAGAAAAATTAGGAGTATAGCTCCAGTTGAGGAAAGGTTCACCATAAGGACAGGCATAGCATCGCTGTAGCCTTCATCTTTTTGTGGAACTATAGTTCCACGGGAGAATGTAAGGGAAAGAAATGTTGTTGCCACAAATATTGTGGAAACAGTTCTGAAAAAATTATGCAGGGGAAGAGAGTGTCTTTCAACTTTAATGTGATCCTGCATATTCAGCTTTCGAGTCAGGTTTAGGATTTATGGACTATATCCCATACCAAAAGCCAATGAAAGTACTTTGACTAAGGTGGAAATGTTTTGTTGCTTCTATGTACTGGAGAGAGAGAGAGAAAGAAGAAAGAAGAAGTGAATGAAAGAGGCAGAGATTAATGTGATCATCAGAGGACTAGCTAAGCCTACAATTAAAATATATGGTTTGGACTTCCACGTTTTGCCCACAATGGGTTGCTTACATTTTTTTATTTTGTTGCATTTTCCTTTTAATTTTATCTGATTATTTCACAGGATAAAGAAAGTGAAATGTTCAGAACCGAAGACTTCTAAATTCTTTCCTCAATGTATAAGTGCCTTTCCATACTTTTGGAAATATGATCAATTCCTTTTTTTATATTTTGCCGCCCCCCCCCCCAAAAAAAGTAGGGTTGCAGAATAGAAAAACACAGGATTCCAAGAAAAGATATGGCTGCTTTTAAGAGTTGCAGACAGATGTTACCCTTCATGACGTTCCAGAAGACCTTTCAGTTTCTAAGAGAGTCATTGCATTGCCTCTGTGTATAGAAAATATGTCATATATGTTCCCTTTGGATATTGCAGCAAAGAAGAGTAAGTTATATAAAATGTTAGAATAATCTGTATTTGTAATTATGTATATAACCATGGTATATTTTAAGTTTTGTTCTGTGAAATGTATTGATATGACATTCACAGCTGAGGACTCCCCTCCAAGCTATAATCTGTATGCAAAACTAAACCTTTTCTGTTTAACTGTATGCTATATATTTTTGAATCATTCATTATGTTTCTTCTCCATACTTGATTTAAGAGAAAAAAAAGCATCATGATTTCCCACTCTATGCTTCCCAGCTCTAACATGTCAGAAATTAGGAACTGAATGAGGTTGCTGGTTCCAGTGTGGATTTCAGTGGGGCATATTTCATTCCTTGTCTAATATTTGCATAACTTGCAATTTGTGTTCCAAACTGAGTTAAGGGACACAAAGAGGATGCATTGCCTGGGGAGAAAAAAATATCTCCAGCTCAGTGATCCTTTCAGTTCCAGGATAGGTGGAGATATTACTCTTAAATGATATATGGCAATTTACAGAAACAGTTGCTACTTGTGCTTTCATTGCTTAAGCTTTCTCTCTTCCTTTCTCTCCTTCTGAGGCTCTTAAGCTGACACTCATTGATAGGGGTGAAGCAAAATTAACACACTTAAATCATTGACCTTTAGGTTGACACTTAACAGGCTAAACAAACAAAAGTTGACTTTTTTTTTTAAGAAACGTCAAACCATATTTGATCCACTGAACTTACTGCATAGAGATAGGTATGCGCTAGGTATAATTTCATTTCTTTCATGATCCAGGTTGAAAAAAAAGAAAGGTTGCAGTCCTATATATCCTTACCTGGGAGTAAGATCCAGTAAACTCAATAGGTTTATTTTCAAGTAGACAGAAGTATAACGTTGTGCTGCAAGCAACTAGGCCAGGGGTCTTCAAACTTGGCCCTTTTATGACTTGTGAACTTCAACTCCCAGAATTCCTCAGCCAGCGTGCCTGGCTGAGGAATTCTGGAAGTTGAAGTCCACAAATCATAAAAGGACCAAGTTTGAAGAGCCCTGAACTAGGCTAAAAAAGCAGGAGACTGTGAGTTGAAATCACGCCTTAGCTATGAAAGCCAGCCAGGTGCTTTGGGCCAGTCATTCCCTTTCAGCCCAACTCATCTCATAGGCTTGTTGTTGTGGAGAAAATAGGAGGAGGAAAGTGTGGTGGATATGTTCACTGTCTTGTGTCATTTATAGAAATAATAAAGATGGGATGCAAATAAATAAATGAATATGACAATTGGTAAAGGAGTAGTAGACATGCTTCTTTTAAAGAGGACAGCTCATCAGGACTAACATTTGGGATTACTATTCTTTTACAACAGGTCTGGGTATTTTGCAGCATTAGAAGCAGTTTCAGCCTCCACAACCCATTCTGATTGTGTTGTCAAATTTTAATAATATGGTTGCCAAAAAAGAGCAGCAAAATTTCTTAGGTGGAAAAATAGAAAAAAAAAACCTGTAGTATAAAATACATCATAGAGTTAACTTTTAAAAATAAAAATCTGCTCCCTAATCATAATCTAAATAGAAAATTCCATCCCACTCCATATGTAATGCTCAATAGAGTTTTTACAGTATGAGTTTATTCTATCACTTTAGGAAGAGTGTACATTTAAAGTCTGTAATCCTTATAGGTATGAAGATATGTTTGAATTTAAGATGTTTACAATGCTATATGGCTGGTGACAAGCAAAAATGTAAATTTGCACTCAAATTGCTTAATATTTTTCTAAGAATAATTTAAAGCCATTGACATTTAAGTATTACATTCTGATTGTCCATTTTATAGATTTCCACATATGTTCATTATGTCAGTGACTGTTATTTCCATGCTATTCAGAATGCAGACAGTAGCAAAATAGGATCACATATGTTGGATCTAATCTCTATCTCCATCCATATCTAAAATCCCAAAATCTAACAGACTCCCATAAAGAAGAAGCTAAATAATTAAAGAGCTGTGTGTGAAAAGCCTCATCACATTCTTGATCTATTTATTTCTTAGATGGAAAAATAGAAAAAAAACTGTAGTATAAAATACATCATAGAGTTAACTTTTAAAAATGAAAATCTGCTCCCTAATCATAATCTAGATAAGAATAGAAAATTCCATCCCACTCCATATGTCAGGGGTCTTCAAACTTGGCCCTTTTATGACTTGTGGACTTCAACTCCCAGAATTCCTCAGCCAGGCATGCTGGCTGAGGAATTCTGGGAGTTGAAGTCCACAAGTCATAAAAGGGCCAAGTTTGAAAACCCCTGACATATGTGATGTATCTCCATCTATTTCCATAAATGGTCCTTGCCTACAACTTTTCATTCCCTTAATAAATCAGTTTCATCCCATCACATTCACTCTGCCAGCCAGAAGAAGTATGTTTTAGACCCCACCAGTTAAAGAAGTCTGACTAGCAGGGTCTAGAAAGAGAACCTTCTCTGTCATTGCCCCCCACCTACGGAATATTCTCCCCCCAGAAGTGAGATGGGCACCCACTCTCCTGGCCTTTTGAGAAAGGGTTAAAACATGGTTCTGCAGCCTTGCATGGAGAACCCAAAAGAACATGTAGTCATGGGGTTGGCTGGTGCCACAAGAGCTCTCCCTTTGCCATTGTCAATGAATTTTTAACAGGGTTTAATTATGTTTGCCTCCTTATTTTTTTTTATAATTTTATATTTATATTTTGATGTACAATAGTACACCATCCAAACTCCCTCTTTGAAGGAGATGAATGGTTCAGAACTGTGAAATATAAATAAATATAAATAAAAAGTAAAATTCCTGACCACCAAAATATTATTCACCTTGACTTCATACTTCCTTATATGGTTAAAAGCTAATTTCTCAGCTTAAATAGCCAAAGAAATAAAGTCAAGTATGATTTACCTTTTCTGTGCCAGTGGTGCCCTGTCAGATGCTTTGACAGTGAGGGTGTAGGACCGACCTACTACCAGTGTAATTCCTGGTGCAATGGTGATAAGGCCTGTCTTATCATTGATTGTGAAGTCTCCCTGGTCACCAGCCAAGATTTCATATCTAATCTGTCCATTTGGACCTTCATCCGCATCCATAGCAGTAAGCTGCAATTGAAAAGAATCAACATTCTTGGTTTATTGTTGTTTTGCAACAAGAAGAGTTAAAGTACAATCAGAGGGAGCTCATGATATATCCTATGATATCAGTCCTAAACAGTCAGGTGTTGAATTATGAGACACTGTATTACTAAATGATATAAAAACTGCAATCTAGAATATAAACAAATAGTATAAAGCAGTGTTTCTTAAGCTTGGCCATTTGATAATGGGTGGACTTCAACTCCCATAGTTCCTCAGCCAGCCATGCTGGCTGACACATTCTGGAGTTGAAGTCAACCCTTCCTCAAGTAGCCAAAGTTAAGAAACACTGTTGTAAAGAAAAGAAAAACATTAGTTAACCCAGGAATATGATTACAGAATTATATCTAGGAATGTCTTTGGCCCAGGACATTCACATTTATTACCATTTCACATTACTTTTTTTTTTAATCTGGAAGCATTTAAGGTAGCTAAATATTAAAATAAAAGATACATAGTTAAAACCTAAAAAAAAGCTGGTCGAAAAGCCTACTTTATCACGTCCCATTTGGCTCTAAAATATACCATTATTCTCATAAGCTTTGGAGTGGAATGAGTTGAAAGGATGGAGACAATGGCAAAAAAAATGGATATAACTGCAAGAACTATTCACCAGTGACTAGTCAATAATACCACCAACAGTCATAATTGTCTCAGGGGAACACGATCCACCTTGTGCCAGTCATTCAGAACTGAAACATCTCAGTGGTTAAATTAACATGCATCCACCTGTTCATCAAATATGTTCACATACGCCCATCTTTTCTTGTTTGAGAGGACAACGATGGGTGGGAAGTTTTCTCATGGCATCTGTATGTAAGTTATACTTGAATGATTAAGAGCCAAAGGCATGCTGTGGTTTCTATTGAGAACAATTACTTTAAAGGTGCAACTGTAAACTCATTTACTAAGAAGTAAAACCAATTAAGCACAATAGGACTTCTTTCCAAATAAAAACTCATCTTTTGAATGGCTGACAGCATCAGCTGCAATCTTAAAGTACTCAACTCAAAGAGGTGCCTTCTTCTTGCTAAAACTGGGAAACTATTATTTTAATCATGTAAACATTTCTTTGTCGAACTGCGCATAGTTGCTGATCTCCTAAATTAATGCTATTAATAAAGATTGAAGGTTTCTTTGAAAAAGTATAATAACAGGCCTTCTCCAGTTCAGGGAATGGGGAGAAGAAGATAAATCAAAGCCTTTCACAAAAATACCAGTCCTAACCATTTAATTACACGCTAGGAACCAGGCCAAGTTTTATTGTGACAACATGAAAAGGAAAAATGGTAGAATCACAAATACCTAAATTAACAAAGTTAATTAAATTTACAAATGAGCATGCTTTAAAGAGTTAAGTTATCTGAATAACATTTGGAAGGAGCAAAAATATATCTGAAAGGTAGCGTTAAAATCACAGAACTGTCATACTGCCCTATGATTCAGAATATATGAACTGCAGGTGTCTTTGGTAGATAGGCGCCAGTTTATATGATCCTGGACATTCCTGAATCTATAAAAGCAGTTAAAACAAGGATCCTTTCTGCTCTCTCTCTCTGTATATCTCATACAGGAATGGTAATTTTGTTCCCTAAAAATAAGCAGTACTCACAACTTGACAATGATGGATCTCTTCAGTTACTGCTTAAGGAAAGCCCAATTTGCTTTGGGCAAAAAAAAAAAAACACCTCTAGGCAACTTACATTGCATCCTGTCTTTAACAATACTGTTTTTATCGTAATGGCACATTTCATTTGTTACAGTCATTTTTAAACAAAGGTTAGTTCAGCTGGATAGAGCTCTCATTACCAGAGATATTTTTGGCCAAAACATGGGAAAGCTAATAAGACATCTTGACTCTTGTAGTTTAATATTTGTCATGAACTAAAAAATTCAGGCAAATTGGTCTCATTCCCAAATGCCTAACATGATTATTTCCTGCTGATCTAAATTGAAACGTGCAGTTGTTTTGCTTAGGCAGCTTTGCTTTCCAGCTACTACCCTTCAATAAGACCATTTCTCAGAATCATTCACTATTAGCATATATTTATTTTAGCTATTTGAATCGTGTTGTGAAAATTGCTGTGGAACAGCATGGCTGACACCTTTGGATTAATAAATTATTGGGGTCTGCCATCACAAAATGTACATAGCTCCTGGGTTTTTCATTTTTTTTTGTGGTCTCAGTCTTACACTTAATATGGAGCAAGAGATTATTTATTGATCTGCAATATTTATCATTCAATTATTCATTCAGACTGTCACAATCCAATTATATTTTATTTCTAGATAATCTACTCTGGGAAAACCCAATTCTTACTCTCTTTTGGATTCTGTCATACTACAAAGGGGGGGGGAGTAAACACGGGTGTTTATGACTGGCATTCCTCCTATCAACTACAAAGTAACATCCTCTGTGGATTCCCTTCGAGAGTACTAACCATAACAAAACGGCAATCAGCCTTTGATCTCACTCCCTATGAAGCCTCCTTTTACTGGCAGCAAGGAAAAAGGGGGGAAGATTGCAACGTTTGGGATCCGATGGATTTAACACCCAGCCATCTGCCAATTTGGATTGACCAGAAGGAATGTGGGGTGGAACTGCTTGGGAACACTTTAAAACATTGAATGATCAGGGGGGTCCCCCAGATCCTGTCTAGCATGCCTTCAGTCAGTTTTTCTTAATAAAGATTCCTGTTGGAAGAAACATTCCAAGAGTTCTGTCTTCTTAAGATGTAAATTGAGGTGGGTCCTTACACAGACTCAATTTGATATGGGATAACTCATGACTGTAATATTTTTCTTTTCTTGACCTCTACCAGTAAAGATGGAGGAAAGCATCTGAAAAAGTAGGGACAAAAAAGTTCTTTGTACAACATCCAGAGACTGTGAGGGAGATGGGTGATTTCTAAATTTGATAAATAAAAATAAATTTTTTAAAAAAGGCATATGAGAAATCTATGAGAAATCTGTGACATCCCAGCTAGGACTACGACTGGATTCTGTTATATACTTAATGGGAGAACAGAATGAATACAGTGCTAAAAGAATGACGACGAAGACATATTTTTATGATCAAAAGATCATAAAGAGACTCTGTTATCAAGAGACAAGGCTCTCTAGGTGCCTCATAAAATTGAAGATGCTCACAATAAATATCAAGTGAAGCCTAAAACAGTCATAGAATTTTAGGTAAAAACAACAACATATGAGAACTGGAGAATTTAGGCAATCCAATCGTTTTTTTTATAAGGTCAAAGCACATTTCTCTAGCTATGTATGGCTATGTATGAAAGAAACATTGTTTCATGTCTGCTTGAAGTATGTGAAGATTGTGCAAAATCTAGGCCATTGCTGTGCAGCACTATGCTGTGCAGCACTATGCACTATGAAGGCAGAACAAGAAGCAATGGATGGAAACTAATCAAGGAGAGAAGCAACCTAGAACTAAGGAGAAACTTCCTGACAGTTAGAACGATTAACCAGTGGAACAACCTGCCTCCAGAAGCGGTGAATGCTCCAACACTGGAAGTTTTTAAGAGACTGGACAGCCATTTGTCCGAAATGGTATAGGGTTTCCTGCCTGAGCAGGGGGTTGGACTAGATGACCTCCAAGGTCCCTTCCAACATTATTATTATTATTATTATTATTATTATTATTATTATTATTATTATTATTATTATTATTATTATTATTATTATTATTATTATTATTATTATTATTATTATTATTATTATTATCTGAAAACATTTGGACATACATTATTTGTTTCAGCTGAAAACTTTTATCAAAATCTACTGGGAAAAATCCCAAGTGTTTTGTATATTCATTTGATTTACATCTCATGTAGCAATTATTCAAGATGGCTCAAACAATGTGACATTGTGTTAGACTAGGCCTAGCTAACTTTCAAGCTAAAACAAAACAACAACAACAACGACAAACCCAAACTCAATAATCTTAATTTCTTTTGAATCAAATATTCTAAAACATATGAGGCTAGGATGCAATGCAGTTGTGACCAGCTTAATATCAATAAAGTTAACCCCCTATCCATTTAGGACTTAGATCTTAATTTACATTTAATATCTTCTGCTGATTCTTCCATCATAGAACATGCATTTCATTTTATTTTCATTAGAATACAGCTACAAAAATATAGGCTGTTAACCCATGGACACATTCAGAGAAAATACAGGTTATTATTTAATGCAGTGGTACCTCGGTATTCAACTTCTTTGAAACTCATTGAATTTGATACTCAATGCATTTTGACATGAAAATTTTGTGCTGGTACTCATCATTTGTTTGCTACTCAACACATAAGCTAGAACCTGTTGGTACTGGCTGCATTGTGACTTGCTACGTTATTCCTTATATTTTGTTTGATACTTATCATTTTTGGTACTCATTGGGCCTTCCGGAACCAATTAACGATGAGTCCTGAGGTACCACTGTAGTGCAGTTAAATACCAATTTTCTCAAACTTAATCTCTATTCTCCATTGGCAGGGTTAAACAATTCCTCTATAATAGAAGGAACTTAAGACTCAGATTTAAAAGATTTTTCTTTCTAATTAGGGACTATACTGTTGTTCATTTTATTTAAAAAGAGAAATGAAGGCAAAGAGGAGAAGAGTTGGAAAAGACCAGACACATACCTAAGGAGACAAGAAATAGCAGGCAAAAAATAGATAAGGAATAAAGTACAGATATTGTGGATAGACCATAGCATTTATTTTTATTGTTCTTTTTCAAAACTATGAATTTATTTCAGGTTCTATTCCTAAGAAATCTGTACTGTACAAGAGATGCTAAAGAAAAAATAATTCCCATAACCAGAAGATTTAGGGGGAAAAATAAAAGAAGAAACTATTTAATGAATTATAAGATTAATTATTAGAGTTCTGAAAATTATGGTTAAGGTATCATTGAGAAAAGCAAATACCTAGAGTTCAATTAGGAAATCAAACCTGTATAATAGATCCTTTCATGGTCATTCTTCCATTCAGAGAAATAAATAGCTAGCTGTTTTCATCAGTCTCGAAATCCAAATATGTTCTATTTTAATTACACAAGAGAGTATTTTAAGGGTAGTCAGATCTGAATTAGGGAAAACCAATAATTATCTAGAGAATCAGCCTTGAAAGTGCTTGGAATTATCTTTTTAAACCTACTTAACAGTCAATGTAAATAGTACAAACACTATGAATAGCTGGCAATGCTAGGAAGACTCCTGTACTTATTATTAAATGATCTGAAAATTTTTCATGATCAGTGGGCCAATAACTATTATAAACTTTTTAAATATAGAAAGTATGGATGAATCAATGAAGGAGAATATTTGTAGCTCAGGGTTGAAATGAGGGGTCCTTGGTGCTCTCTGAGCTTGCTTGTTTTCTTGCAGACATTTCATTACCCTAACTAGGTAACATCATCAGTGCTAGTAAGAAGTGCTGTTTGCTGTCAGTTTATATTCTGGTATCTTGCTGTCTGTGTGGGTTGGGGAGGTCTTAGGGATTCTTTGGTCAGGCTATTTACTAATGGCTCTTTGGTAGTTTCTTGATTGGGGTATTGTTTACTTGATCGTTGGTCTGAAGGTGATCTGAGTGCTGATTACTGGTGGAACATGCTGGAGTCTTTTTCTCTTTTGGGCCGCCAAACCATTCTATTGGGAAATGTAGCTGATTGCATAGTTGTGGGGTAGGAAGTTTAACTTTGTAATAGTGTTTCTTTTTGAAGGGGATTTCAGACTTGGTTTCACTTTTGACTGTGTCAATACTATGTAGCCAATAAACATGTTATTTGAGGAAATCTCTAGCCTTGGAGTTCTAATTTGTTTGGTCTTGTCTATCGGAACCTTGACACTTTCTTTTCTGTTTTCTTTCCTAATTTTCATTTCTTTTGCTATTTCTTATTTTTCCTTTTTGTATACCATTGCGTACCATTCAGAACTGTATAGGGAATGTGGCAATTATTTTGATAATATTACAACTGCGATTTCAAACAGCTGATATTCTAGACCAGGGGTCAGCAACCTGAAACACTGAAAGAGCCACTGGACCTGTTTCCCTCACAAAAAAAAAAACTGGGAGCCACAAAATGCGCTCGCGCATGCGTGTTTGCGCAACAGGGGGCTTGATTGAAGAGTGGAGACTAAGGCAACACATGCACCGGCCCTGCCCTGTCCAGCTCTGGTATGGCTCTGCCGTCCTGGCTTTTCCTCCCCTTGGAAAAGACTGCTCTCCCCCCGCCCCGCGCTCTCCCTCTTTTGCTGAAGCGGCGAGCGGGGGGCCTGCCTCAGGCACGGCGGGGCTGCTGGAGGCTGAGGCCCCTGAAGGCGTGGACCAGGCTATCTTCCATAGTGGCAGGACGGCGACTGTGGGAGCAACAGCCTGCTCATCTCCGGCGGTGGCGGTGCGCGCCGGCGGTGGAGCCATCTGGTGGTGTTTACACGGCCCTTCGTCCATGTGACTGAGATAGGCAGCACCGCCCCGCTCCGCCCCACCCTTGTTTCCCCAGAGCAGAGTTGGGGCCATGCAAAAGGAGCCGGCTAAAAGCGAAAGTGGTGCCTTGGACTACCCCTCCGAGGACGGCGCTTTGGAGGAAGACGCACCCTTGCCGAAGAACTAGAGTCAGCCCACTAACTAATGTGTGAACCCCATGCTAAGAAGGGCCCTGCCTAAACTGAGCTCAATCAGACAGGAAAGGTCCAATCCGATGGAGGCTCCTGTGAAGTCAGCTCCGTCATTGGGATCACGCAGTTGAGTGGGCTTGGCATGCCCCCCAAACTATTAATCCAGCAACCAGGCAGCGGTTGGCTTGCGATAGGTTGGGCAAAACAGGTGGATAGGATTGCAGCCAATGATAGTAGGACGTTAGAGCCGCCAACTCTGGTCTCCACCCGGGCGGGTGGGCGAGCGAAACCCTGAAACCTTTCGCATTCATTTGCAAAGAGAAGACACCGGTGGTGCACGGCCTGGACTGTTGGCATTGCCGTGGGACCACCCCCTGTGGTGCCAGCTAATGCAGCGTGCTTCCAGCGGCGAAAAAGGAGCCTGAGCAGCGGCAGAACAAGAGACGCTGGGCAGCATGAACTGAGCACAGTCTTGATAAGTAACAAGCCAAGGCCCCGCCTTCCTCCTGCCGCCGCTCAGTTCGTGCTGCCCAGTGTCTGCCTGCCTGCCTGCCTGCTTGCAGTCCTCCGTGCTCCTTCCCCGAAGCGTGCAATTGCTTGGAGCCCCTGCCCCAAAAGGTGCCACTTCCCTGGCAGGAGCCGAGTTTGCAAGCCTCGCCGGCAAGCCGGGACTACCGAAGATCCAGAGGGTTCCCTCCTGCTGTGGAGCCGCAGTGCCTGGACTGATGGGGGAGGGGGGAGGGGGGTATCCGGGGCCTAAAAAGTCCTCCAGGACAGGCTCGGGGCCAGCTCTCTTTCCCCGGCTGCAGGAGAAGAGGCGGCGCAGGGTCTCCACCCAGGCGGGTGGGCGAGCGAAACCCCGGAACCTTTTGCGTTCGTTTGCAAAGAGAAGACGCCGGTGGTGCATGGCCCGGACTGTCAGCGTTGCCATGGGACCACCCCCTGTGGTGCCAGCTAATGTGGCATGCTTCTCTGGCACCACAGGGGGTGGTCCCACGGCAACGCCGACAGTCCAGGCCATACGCCACCGGCGTCTCCAGTCTTGAGCCACAGGAAATATCCAGGCCCGAGTTGTCCGCTGCAAGGACGCCCCGCCCACGGCAGCGCCACCAAACTGCCTTCTATGCCACTGGTGTCCCCGGGCTGGAGCAGTGAAAGCCGGTCCAGCTGGTCGCCGGGGTGTGGAATCGGGCCACAGATGGCAGGCCTTGCTCACCGGCAACGTTGGAGCCTTCCATGCCGACCGGTAGGTCTTCCATGCCGCTCCGCTCGGACTGCCGGCTTCTGGCTGTGGGGCTGCCTCCCTCCGGAGCTGTCTTTACCCCCCCTTCTATGTAGAGCCCACGTGGCTTGACAGGCGGACAGCATCCCACAAACCAAAGAAGTTGAACCAATCAATTCAAACTTCGCGAGTTTTTTTTCGTGAGAAGTTTGAATTGATTGGTTCAACTTTTTTAGTCCCATTTTTTTTTTGGCACTGCACATGGCTGGGAGCCACAGGAGATGGCTGAAAGAGCCGCATGCGGCTCTGGAGCCGCGGGTTGCCAACCCTTGTTCTAAACCAAATTAAATTTAGCTGTAAATTAAATTATTATTCCTCTTAGCAACAGCAAAAAACACACACCTTTTCTCACACTACTTCCTATGTTTGCCTTTTGTACTTATATAACAGGCTTTATTCTTCATCCATGGACAATATTATATTTCTTTTCCATTCAAGGCCAAAGTAACCTTTTTTGTCATATTGGTCAGTTACCTAAATAACCACAAGATATGATATCTAACAATTTATCTACTTAGGAAACTACTGCTATTATTACTACTTATTCTACTGATGAAAAGGAAGTTTTCCTTATAGCTTACTAGTTTTATATAGCCACCTACATTTGCATTTCAGAAAAAAGGCATCGATGCCACTTGAGTTGTATATGGAATGACAACCATATAGGTGGAGAACTGTACATATCAGTTTTAAGATCTTACAATTAATATAAGAAGCCTTTTTACAATTGAGAAACTAATGATTCCATCTGGATGAATTATACATAAATATTAAGATAATCAATTTCATTGACAATAGAATTAGATTTCTGAGATATTGTGTCTTTCCTCCCTATAAGGAAAATTGTATTACCTTGAAGATAAAAATTTCTCTGAAGTGAATCAAAGCCATGTCACAAACACCTAAATTTATTTCATACAACTAATTTCAGCTAATTTGTCACGTAATTATTGCAATGTATTTATATTTATTAACCACCTTTTTTTGCAAGGTTTTAATAACTATAACAAAGTATATATCAGATCAGTTAGTACAAAACTATGGACATAAATAACTCAGCTATACACCTTAATAGAAGATCTGCCATAGTACACTTTCAACAGAAGATAATATATGTAGCTCATGGTTGAAATATGGAGTCCTTGATACTCTCTGAACTTGCAGATCTTTCATTACCCAACTAGGTAACATGATCAATGCCAGTGAGGATGGGGTCGCTCCATGTTTATACAATATACAGTGGCCTGCCCTGCCAGTTTTAGTGAGGGTATGGATTGTAGTTACTTGATTGGGGCATTGGCTTCTGTTTAATTGTTTGTCTGGTGTTAATCCCTGCTTATCTAGGTGTTGGTTCCTGAAGACGATGTGTTCTGATCTTTTTGTTTCCTTTCTTCTTGTCTCTTTTGAATATTCTATAAATGTGGTTTATCTATGTATCAAAGGAGACACACCAGGAGTGCAGTGAGGCTTGGGGCGGCTGCTGCCAGATAAAAGAGGGTGTGTGAGTGTGTGCAAGTGGTATGGGAGGTTCAGCATGACTTGGGGTGGCCACTGATGAATAGGACAAGGTGTGCAAGGTTGTGCCAGTGATGGGAAAGTGCAGAAGGAGTATAGTGAAGTTCACAGAGGGGACACGGTGGGGCACACTTACCTAAGCAACTTGTAATTTTCCCCTGCTGGCTTCCTTATTGACTTTGCTTGTGGGAAGCCAGCAGGAAAGGTCACAAATTGTAACCATGTTTCTGTGGAATGCTGCAACTATACAAGCGCAACACTCAGATCACAATCACATGACCACTAAGGTGCTTTGACAGCTGGAATTTTGAGGACCAATCATAACCACTTGTTCAAAAGAATCATAACTTTGAATGATCATGGAACAGCATCAACCAATGATTACTTGTAGAGGCTAGGTGATTTTCAAAAATTGTTTTGAAGGAGTAATTTAAATCAAGTACATATACTGAATTAAAAATATAAACTGTGAATCTATCTTTAGCATAAACCTTTCAATTTCAAGGTAATTTCTACTAGATTGAAGGTCATATCAAGCTTTCAAAGTATGTTATTGATCATGCTTGGAAAAAAAGTGGAACCAGAATTCAAGGTAGGACTTATAGAAATTTAAAAACTGAAGTCTTTGCCAAGTTTTAAGGCACTACATTACTTAAAATCCTCCTAGCCACCACCATCCACAATGCATACAAAAAGGTGGCTAAGTAATTACCATCGGGACAAATATTTATCACAACAACAATTTATAGCATGGTAAAGAAAATAAATAGTAATTATTTGATATTTGCCATAAAAATCTAATAATATTGGCAATGGAATATTTTGTCAACTTGTTAGAGGAAGTACCAACTTAACAGTGAAGGAGCAATTAGTTTGTCTGTTGTCAAATATGAGTCTATTTGGTTAGCAAACATGTCAAATTGTAAGCCTAGCTGACTTTCTAGAAGATTCTAGTAAAGAGCAAAGTTCCTAAAAACAATTTAATTCCTCCTACTTAAATTTATTTTCATTTTTTAAATTAATTTTTATTTAAACATTTTTGAAAAACAAAACATGTAATGAAAAAAGAAAAGTGGTGAGAAAAGAATAAAGAAATGAAAAAAGGCGAAAAAGAGAAAAAATGGGAAAAGACAGAATGTAAAGTAATAAAGCAATAATAAATGCAATTGAATTTTATGCTCTCTCTCTAAGGTTACAGTATATCATAATCCCTTTGTTCCATAACACAAATTTATTTTCCCATGTCTTATTATTTTTATTAAAAAATTGGCTGAAAACTCAGAGAAAAGAAACTGCTCTATTACCTTGATAACGCTTTCTCCAGGCCTCATGTCTGTGTAGATCTTGACATTATATGATATGTTTGAGAAGGTTGGAGAATTATCATTTGCATCAAGCACAAAAATATTGACTGTGACTGGCAAACTTTCTTGTACTCCATCGGAAGCTGTAATCTTCAGAATAAATAGAGGTGAAAAAATAATGTATATAAAATCAAAGGAGACATTCTGCTTCTGGTTGTTATTACTAAATTACTAACTTATTAGTTTGAATACTTAGAAACCAACTCCTTTGAAGCCATCTCTAAGCATGTATTTAATATGCATAAAATACATTTCACACATAATTGCATCTAAAAAAAGTCATTGGCATTTAAAAAAGTCATTTAAAATTAAAATTATTATTTTATGATATTCTTTAAAGATCCCATTCTACATTATGGATGGTGTATGCTTAATTCCCATTTTCAATGACTCATTTTAGATTGGATTGATTTTAGTAGAATTAAGGCTGTTCTCATTTAGACTGGAATTAAACTATATATTTTTTTCATATTCAACTGAATTTAAAAACAAACGTATTTATTCTCTATAGGGATCCAAAAATAGTTTTAGATTAACACAATTTTTGGTGTCTGATATGTAAAAAAAGTCTCTTCACAGAAAAATAATTCTAACAAATTTCCAATGATTAATTAACATGTGGATAAAATATTCAAAAGCGAGGATCATCATTTGTTTCTTTTTTAATCCAAGGAACATACTTTCATTATATTTTTCACCTTTCAAAGGCTGCAATAACATAGATTTGTATATACTCTTTATTACTGTCACTACCCAGCAAATGAAACAGTTGGCTTCTTAAAAAAATAAAACAAAGAACATAGCAAGCGACAGCATTAGAAGAGAAAACATAAAATTACCTGAAAAAAAACCTGTAAGACACCTAAAGTCTAGAATGTTTCAAGATGTTGATAAAAGGGTACATAACAATTTGTTTGTTTGTTTCTATTCCACCTTTATTATTTTTACGAGTAAGTCAAGGCAGTGAATATATCCAACACACCTTCCTTCTCTTACAACAACAACCCTGTGAGGTGGGTTAGGCTGAGTATGATGGGCCCAAAATGATCCAGCTGCATTCGTGTCTCAGGCGGGACTTGAACTCACCGTCTGCCGCTTTCTAGTTTGGTGCATTAACCACTAGACCAAACTGGCAGGAATAAAGCCTACATAAGAGGTTTTATTAACAATTTACAATTCTTTTCAAAAAACAATTGACAATTTAAAATAAAATACTGTAAATTAAGGTAAAAATACTTTAAAATAAAATAGTTATCAGGAATCTCAGTTTCAATGAATTGGACAGATCAGGGAGATATGAAGAAGCAAAAACAGCTTCATGCCTTGTGGAGGCCTAAATCACTTATAAACTGCAGTAATGTAATTATCATTTGGGCACTTTGCAACTGAAGTGCATTTATGGCGATTGCAGCATCCCATAGTCATGTGAGTGATACTTGTGTACTTCCCAATCAGCTTGTGACAAGCAGAAGTAATGGAGAATGGAGGAAAAAAAAACCTTGTAAATCGCGATTATGCAATGTTTCTCTTAACATGTGCAGTGTTACTGACAGAGAGGGAAGTAATGCCAAAAATCCATGTTGGTCACATGATTTGCAGATCCCAATTGTAGTCGCTAAATGAGGACTTTATTGATATGTTGTTGTATCCTATTCAAGAGGAAAAGCTCTCATATTAGAAAAATTGCCTGTGCTTCAGTGAACTTTCTCTTTGCCCTTAATCCATTTGTTTTTTTCAAAAATGTTTTGCTTCCTGAAAAATGTTTGGTGATTATGATAGGCTCCTTCAAATTGAACACAAAAGTAATTTCAGAATGGCTGTATCATGTAGGAATCTTGAGAAATATGAAATTAACTTCTATTGACTATAATGTATTTAACCACATAAAGTTCTGACACGCTGCATGGGTTCAAGAGGGTTAGAAGTCTTTTGCTGTTGATTTTCGCTTGCATTCAGTGTCCAGTGCATTTCATTGCAGTGTCCAACAATAGTCAGCCAGCATTGATGGATTCTAGTTGCCCTGATACCATTTTTCCATTGTGGCAATGTCCTGGTAAAACCTTTCACCATGTTTATCACTGACTGCAGCTAGATTATTGGGGGGAAAAGTCCAAATAGGAATGCAGAAAATAAATCTTCAGTGAAATGTTGCACTTCATCGTCTTGTATGCTTAACAAGTTGGTTAACCAGTAGTTTGGTGTTCTGTTGTTGCCAAGAAAATTTTCAAGAACATCCTTAAATGCTTTCCAGAGTTTTTTCTCTGGCTCCACTAACAGATCTTCAAACCACTTGTCATTGATGACATATATAATCTGTGGACCAACAAAAATGCTTTCCTTAATCTTGGCATCAGTTATTCTTGGAAACATCAGTCTCAAATTGTAATGTATTGGTCACAACTGTTTTGAATCACTTGCTTAATGTCTAATCACTTGTTTGAATGTTTAACCTTGATTCTGCTGTTATGTAACAGCTGCTGTTACTTAAGCCAGACTTGCTGTCTCCAGGCTGGTAATTAGGTTTTGGGCAGGAAACTGTTGCTTTAAACCTATTGGCTGCCTCCTGGAGGCTAACCATATAAATAGCTGCACAGCAGCTATTTGTGTTGCTTCTGTTCCTAGTTAAATAAATCTGTTGCTGTTTCAACACTCGTCTCGCTTAATGCCTTCAAGAACCGAATACTTAACAGTGGCGACAAGGGTGGGATGTGCTGCTTCATCATAAGAGTCTGAAGTCACTAGGGGGTGAGGCCAACACAGAGCCTGGCAGGAACTATGTCCCCCCCCCTCGGTCTGCCAAGCAAGCCATGCTGGAGACCACCACACCCTAAGGATCTGTCCTAGGGCCTACGTAGAAGCCAGCAGCACAAGGCAACGCGAGCAACAAGAAACGCTAGCAACTCACCATGGCGAAAGTGGGGAAACTCGAAGAGTTCGACGTCACCCACCCAGAGAGATGGGCGTCCTACATTTCCCGCATAGAAAACTACCTCCGCGCCAACCAGGTTGCCAAAGATGGACTGAAGGCCATGACCCTCCTCTGCGTGTGCGGCCCCGCCACCTTCGACATTGCGGAAAACCTGGTTGCCCCAACACCGCTCGAGTCCGTCACCTATGCGGACTTGAAGAAAAGGCTCCAAGACCATTTTGAGCCAAAATAGTGTGGAGGCACACTTTTGAGCAGCGGGAGCAGCAACCCGGCGAGTCGGCCACAGAATACATCGCCGCTCTTCAGCAAGCGTCCCGACTCTGCAGTTTCTCAGATCTGTAGGAGAGACTAAGGGACCGTCTAGTCTGCGGCCTCCGGAATCGAGAACTCCAACAAAAACCTTTCACTAAGGAGACTCTCTCGCTACAGGAGGCCTTGAAGGAGGTCATGGTGGACGAAGCCGCCGGAGGGGCCGTTAAGGCACTGCAGCCCTCCAAGAGCGCGTCAAGCACCGAAGCAGTCCACGACGAGGACGCCGAGCGAATGGAAGACACCAACTCAGACTACGAAGTCGACAAGCTACAGAGACACCAAGAGAAGGGACCAAGGCCAGCTGACAAGGCAGTTCCATTCCTTAGGTGCATGAGTTGCGGAGGCCGCCATCAACGCGCGGATTGTCGTTTCTGTACAGCAATGTGCAGGGCGTGTGGCAAGTCAGGTCACATTGCCGCCGTCTGTCGAGGTCGCCAGAGGGACCGTCCACAGGAAGACTCAATCAGGAGAGGTACTGGGGCCCCGGGGCAACACCGAGTAGGGTTCTGCGCCAGCCGAAGGAGCGTTCTCCGCACTGGTGCCCATCGCCCCCTTAAGCTGAAGCTTCGACTCCAAGTCAAGCTTCAGGGAGTTCCATGTAAGTTGGAACTAGACAGAGGCTCAGCAATGTCCATCATCTCTATAGGAACATTTAGGCACATATGCAGCCGTAGCAATAGATGGGCCAAACTTCGGCCATCTAATTTAATGCTCACCGACTTCCAAAATTCCCGAGTGGCGGTCAAGGGTGAAGCCACACTCCTAGTGAATTTCAAGGGGTTTGCAGACCCACTTGATGTTGTTGTGGTAGAAGGCCAACATACGAGCCTCATAGGGCTCAATTGATTTGACGCATTGGGCATTCAAGTAACCGGAATTCACCGGATACAAGCGGCGGATTTGTCTTCAGTCTGCCAAGAATTCTCAGATGTTTTCAGTTCATGCCTAGGGGAGTACAAGGGTCCTCCGATAGCCTTCAAGCTTGATCCTATGGTAAGGCCAATACGGATCAAGCCTCGTCGAGTGCCTTTAGCTTTAAAACAAAAAATCGACACAGAGTTGGACAAGCTGGTCAGTCAGGGGGTATTGCAGGCCATAGACAGTGGGGAGTGGGAGACCCCAATAGTAATGCCACTAAAGGCCAACGGGGAAGTGCAAATATGCGCTGACTACAAGTGTACCATTCACCGGGCACTTCAGCAGCACGCATACCCAGTGCCAGTTGTCAGCCATATTTTGGCATCATTGCAAGGGGGTTGCGTGTTCGTCAAATTAGATTTGGCACAGGCCTACGAACAGCTTCCGGTGGATGAGGCCATGGCAGCCACCCAAACCATCGTCACCCATCAGGGGGCCTTCAAGGTCAGGCGCCTACAGTTTGGGGTGAGTGTAGCCCCAGGGATTTTCCAGGGAGTAATGGAGCGAATGCTCAAGGGCATTCCAGGGGTCTGCCCATACTTTGATGATGTTCTCATCGCTGGAGAAACCGCAGAGGTCCTGGCTGAACAGCTTAGAGCCGTCCTTCAGTGGTTCCGCACAGTGGGACTCAGATTAAAGAAAGAAAAATGTAAGATTGGGGTTGAGTCAACTGAGTTCTTGGGGTTTCTCATCGATGCCGACGGCATTCATCCGGTGGACTCAAAGCTGAAAGCAATTCAGCAGGCCCCAAGCCCGAAGTCCAAGGGAGAGCTTCAGGCCTTTTGGGGCCGTCTTAATTTTTACCATGCCTTCCTTCCAAACAAGGCCACTGTGGCAGAGCCATTACACCAGCTCTTGGACAGACAAGCCCAGTGGAAGTGGACCAGCGTCCACGAAAGGAGTTTCCAAGCAGTCAAATCACTGCTGTCCTCGAACTCTGTACTCACACATTTTAACGAAAGGCTGCCAGTCTGCATCGTGTGTGATGCATCTCCATATGGGGTTGGGGTTGTGTTGAGCCATTTGTCGGCTGATGGGAAAGAGTCTCCCATCGCCTACTATTCTAGGACCCTGTCATCCGCAGAGCGCAACTATGCGCAAATTGATAAGGAGGCTTTGGCAATCATGGCTGGAGTTAAAAAATTCCACGACTACTTGTACGGTTGCCAGTTCACGGTCTTTACAGACCACAAGCCACTCCTAGGGTTGTTCACTACGAACAAACAGACACCCCAGATTCTGGCACCTCGAATGTTGAGGTGGTTTATTTTTCTGTCAGCCTACAACTTTAGGCTGGTTCACAAACCGGGCAAAGAAATGGGCCATGCAGACGGCCTTAGCAGGTTGCCCCTACCACATGTAGAGGCAGATCCAGCTGCAGCTGCATGCATCCTGGCTATCCAGGATCTGCCAGAGTCTCCCCTTCACGCTGGGGACATAGCTGCTGAGACGGCAGCTGACAAAATACTGAGTCGTGTGTTGAATTGAGTGCACACAGGATGGCTAGACAAATGTCCAGGCCCAGAATTTCAGAGCTTTTTCATGCGAAAAGATGAGCTTTCAGCTCATAAAAGGTGCATTCTTTGGGGAAGTAGGGTCATAGTTCCCAGCTCGTTAAGACCCAGAGTGCTTGAGTCTCTGCACGAGGGCCATCCGGGAATAGTCCGGATGAAGGCACTCACGAGGAGCTACCTTTGGTGGCCTGGGCTAGATAAGGCTATCGAGGCCCAAGTACATGGCTGCATCACGTGTCAACAATCCAGACCGGAAATGCCACAAGTCCCTGTCCACCGATGGGAGGACACTCACACACCGTGGTCAAGAATCCACGTTGACTTTGCCGGGCCCTTTCAGGGACAGCTGTTTTTAATAGTGGTCAATAGCCATTCAAAATGGTTAGAGGTTGCACCAGTTCCCACTATGACTACTGCCAGGACCATCCAGGAACTGCGCAGAATCTTTGCAACACACGAGCTTCCAGATGTCTTAGTATTAGACAATGGGGCTCAGTTTACTCCCTCAGAATTCCAGTCCTTCCTCAGGACAAACCTCATAAGGCACCCCACATCGGCTCCCTTTCACCCGGCCTCGAATGGACAAGCAGAACGCATGGTCCGCACAACCAAGGAGTCCCTTAAATGGATTGTCACAGGAAACTGGCACCACAGATTGGCAGACTTTCTACTCTGCCAGCGGACAACTCCATGCACAGCTACGGGCAGAAGCCCAGCCGAGCTACGATGGGGCCAACGCTTGATCACTAAATTGGACAGGCTCCACCCCGACCGAGTTGCATCGGACGCCACACGGCCAAAGGCGCCCAGAAGTCTGCAAGTGGGTGACCGGGTTTGGACCCAGAATTACGGGCAAGGGGCTTTGTGGGTGGCAGCAGTGGTTGTAAAGGTGTCAGGGCCACTTTCCTATGAAGTGGTCCTCAAAGATGGGCGAGTCATTTGCCGGCACATTGATCAGCTGCGTCAGTGGCTGGCAGATCAGTCACCGGCTTAGGACTCCCAAGAGGGCCAAACACAGGTCCCGCATGACAGCAATCCAACAGAAGGGTTTGCACGCTCCGACAGAACCCTCCCTCAAGGAGACAGGGGAATGGCCGTAGAAGAGCCTCCTCAGGACACACAGACTGCATCTGCTGAACAGGACAGGCAAACGGCACTGAGAGACAGCCCTGCAGACTTTGCTGCACGAATGGACTTTGGGTTGGGCTGACTGGGACTGGCCAGCCAAAGGGACTCGAGTCAACCCAACTCCACTGAAGCTCTGAGTCTTGGTCTACCCAGCCTGGCAGGTAAGCAGGTAGACCAGGGAACCCCAGCAACCCTTAGGCATTCTGAATGGTCAAGAAGGCCACCTAAGTATCTGCAAGATTATGTTCAACAATTAAGGGTTTGAACTATCTAGGGGGAAGGGGTGTAATGTATTGGTCACAACTGTTTTGAATCACTTGCTTAATGTCTAATCACTTGTTTGAATGTCTGACCTTGATTCTGTTGTTATGTAACGGCTGCTGTTACTTAAGCCAGACTTGCTGTCTCCAGGCTGGTAATTAGCTTTTGGGCGGGAAACTGTTGCTTTAAGCCTATTGGCCGCCGCCTGGAGGCTAACCATATAAATAGCTGCGCAGCAGCTATTTGTGTTGCTTCTGTTCCTAGTTAAATAAATCTGTTGCTGTTTCAACACTTGTCTCGCTTAATGCCTTCAAGAACCGAATACTTAACACAAATAATGAAAGTTTTCATCTTCCTTGTTCATCATTTTCACAAAATTTTTCACCAGTCAGAATTTTATGTGGAGTCAAAAAATATCTTTGTCGCATCAACAAGTGGTTTATGTGCCATGTTTTTCTGACCTGAAACCAAATTCTTTCAGAATGTTTAATCTATTGTGAGTCTCTTGCATGGCTGTCCTATTTACACATGTAACAACAGTACTTGGTATAACTGAGCTGCATTCCAAGCAGCAAAGCCATTACTTTTAGATCTCCCTGATATTCCAGTTGTCTTTGGTGTACTGAATGTGCTTTAACAACATTTCCATGTTTTTGTATATTTCTTTCATGTCTGCAACATAGCCAACAGGTACTGAAGGGTGTACACTGCCATTGTGTAAAAACAGAAGATTTCTATAAAATGGTATGTGATTATTTTCATGATTTGCAATCAAAAATCTATAAGATACACCCACTACCCACACCCTGAAGTATTCAGGAAGCAAAATCCAGTGTTTCTTACAATTTTTTAAGAAATGCTAGGTTTCAGAGGAGCACAGTTTGAAAACATTGGTCTGAAGTATGAAAGCAGCATTCAATAAATGACCAGATCATTCCTGGAGACAAAAACATATCACTTGTGCAGGGGCAACATTTAATCATTTGCCATAACCCAAGACTGGAACTGATGGTTTACATTAAAGATAGATAGATTTCACTGGATAGAATTTGGACAACTATGTATTGGGAATCCTGTGGTTCTATTTTTTTTTTAGTTTTGCTTTGATATCATTTCAAGTGTTTCTCAGGAAGTCCAATGAGTTGGTCAGGGCTAATCTTAAACTCTAATCCTACCTTTCCAACTGTATGGTTGAATGTATATTAAACACTTCACCAGATCAACTAGAGACCCATCAGCTACATTTGTATAACTACATAGCTTTGTTAATTTTAACCTTACTTACTTGCTATTTTATACGTTATGCAAGGTCTGATCATTTTATTGTTTTATGTTCCATAGCTTGTTCAATTCTGTGAAATTCTAACAGTTTTCTTAAGATCTCTGTCAAATTAAATTTTCAGTTTTGCAATAGTTGAAAAAATTACCAGTGCCATTCTGACAAAACTCTTAAAATCTCACTGCTTACCGAAAATGTGTACAACTGCTGAAATTCTCTGTCAACTGGCTGAAGTAAGGTGAGGTAACGGGCTATTCCATTCTGAGTCACGGTGAAAAATGTATTGTAATCATTTAGAAACAGATGGAGCAGTGGGTCCTTTGTCTTCAAAGTAAAACAAGATGATAATTACATTCTCAAAGGGATAATAACAATATATATATATATATATACATAAATACTACTTTAATGATAGCATTAGATATTTGGACTAACAATGACATTCAGGAGAAAAATGCAATCAACATAAATTGCTGGAATAGCAATTTCTCTTTTGAATTGGAGGGAGATGTTGGAAAATAAAGCCCTATTCCCACTTCATTGCTTTTAACCAGAATATGAGAGACAAAGCTCCATTATTTCGCTCAGTAACTAAGACTCTGATCATAGCAGGTTTAGGACAATTTGGTAATTAATAATTATTTCTATAACAAACTTAAAAAAACAATGGGAGGTTGAAAACCCTAGCCATCTGCTATATGAACAAAAACCTCAGACCATAGCAAAATACCTATTTGATTTATTGATGATATATTCACTAGAAAAGCCCACTCTGAACAACTTGAATTTTAATAAACAATGGAAAAAGGATAATTTCTGATTCAACAGAACCAGCTTTCATTGAAGGTCTTGAGAAAACTGCTAGCATGCTTAATGCAGTTGGAAAGCACAGCAGCTTTGAAATTTTGGCAATTAGTTTGGAGCTGTGGATTTTGCAACATATAACAGAAGATTGAGATGTTAATTTTCATGGCTATGAATCAACTTTAAAAACAAACAAACAAACAGAAAAAGGACCATATCATCTAGGGAAACAGAGTACAACAATGACAGAGTGATGGATCCCTCCAGTTTAATTCATATCATTTTATTGCATGAGAACAATCACTACGGAATTGTTAAAAATATTGAAAAAACAATCAACCTGACAAATTGCCTTCAGTGTAGCATAGCCTGACAATCCCTACTTTAACACTATAATCAAAGATGATGAGACGCAAAACAATTAAAAATAAGCAAGTCAGAAACTCTGCAGAAATAGCACACTCTTTTCTCTACATTCCTGAATTTCATTCTTGACTTGATTTATTCCAATTTTGTGCAGAATAGCTAATTCTACTCTTCTGAATAAGTAAGACAACCCTATGCACCAGAGAAATAGCAAAGGACAGTACTCCTGAGATTAAATAGTATTTTCTCAGATAAAGGATGATGTGCTAACAGAAAACCATTGGGCTCCAAGGCAATACAGAGAAATAAAGGACCGATTTAATACCATCGATTTTCAGACCAAAAGCCACAATATTGAGACTTTCCCTTTCCAAAAATATTGCAATGATTTTTTTCTCTCTCTTCGTGTAATGATACTTAATAATGGGAAAAAATACATTATTATGATGCAGATATTTAGCATGTCAGTTCATCTGTTGATTAATTGGAAACTTGAGATTTTTGAATTATCTGAAAAGAAATACAGCTATTCCTTGACTTTCAACCATCCATTGAGCAACCATTTGAAGTTACAATGGTACTGAAAAGAGTGACTTACAACTAGCCCTCACACTTAAAGCCACTGCAGCTTCCCACAAGATCATGAGATCAAAATTCAGGTACTTGGCAACAGGCATGTTTTTACAATGGATGCAGCATATCCCAGGGTCATGTGATTGCCATTTGTACCCAGCATTCTTCCAACAAGCAGCGTCAATAGGGGGAGCCTGATTCACTTAATGACTTCATGATTTACTTAATAACTGCAGTGATTTCCTTGGCAAAAAAGGTAGTAAAATTGGGCACAACCCACTTAACAATTGCCTTGCTTAACCACAGAACTCTTGGTCCCAATTATGGACATAAGTCAAGAAATACCTATAATAGCTATTTCTACCAGATCTGAGATGTAAAACCTTTCACGATCACTATAAAGGCAGCAAAATATATATAGAGAACTTTCTTTGCTATGTTATCTGTGTTTTTACAGTTGAGGAGGTCTGTTGGTCTTATAACCGCACCACTACAATCATTTGAAAGGAACCAGCAATCAGGGAAAGAATTACAAGTATTTTTTTCATTCTTGATATATTGAGTTTTTTCTCCCTATTGGTTCTCTCTTACACATTAATCTTGAGATCAAGCAGTATTACAGAAAAGACTGCTATATATAGATAGGAAGTACAAGAGATGCTCAAAAGAGTACAGTATTACAAAACAGCCTAATTAAAATATAGCTTAAGATGAAAAAAAAGTGTGGTGATTCATGCATTTTGGCCAAATGCATGAAACACAGACACAAAGAACAATCGGGAAAAATATTCACTCATGCTTCTACTGTTATAGTAGTAGTTTTTACTGCATTAAGTGGTTCTCGCTCATAAGCATATTAAGTATATTTAAAGAAAGGATACATTTCTTTAAATTAATTTTGTTAATTCTATTCTGATTTTAATTTTTGCTTGCTTAATTTTTCTTGATAGATGGACAGCCATAGAAATTTGTTTAATAAGTAAAATAACAAATAAGCATTAATATGACAAGATATAATCAGCTAGTTTGTATTTGTTGTGTAGGAAAATGAAAGCTTTCACTTTTCATTTTTGAAAGTAGGGAATAAATTATTGTTATGAACCCTGAAGACAATATTAGAAAAATAGCAAATGAGTAAAGTATCAAATCTAGTTTTAGCTTTGAAACCAAATGATGAAATTTGCTTTAACAGTTAGTTTTCAAAGAAAGCACAAAGAATTGTGATAGTTTCAAACACTATTGTATAAAATACTTTTTGTATAAAAGAAAATAAATAAAAAAACTTCAAGAGGTAAAAGGTAAAAGTAACACATCAAAAAGAAGGTACACTTAAAATACCTACAGGAATGGCACCTGATGGAATCTAAAAAGCAAAAATAAACAAATAAATAGATTAAGTAGAAACACTTGCCTCTATGTAATACATACTACCCAGTAAAATAATCTATTGAAATAATAGAGAAGGCTGGGTGATCAATATTTATTATGAAAACTTTAGACACCTTGGTAAAAATATTACAAGTATGGGTTGAAATGAACTATTATATCAAATGCTAAATTTCTCTTAATAGCTTTCCATTATATGATTGAAGGGCAGGGACTCATATGATTTTGTTTTTCTGCTGACGTGCTGCTTGCACCATTGGCTTATTTGTCTGAATTTTAATTTACAACCAAATGCTAGTTCTCAGAAGGCTAAAAGAAAGGAAAAACTCTTTGGTAAAATATGGAGGTGTATTAAGTCATTTCCTTTATATTACCTATCTGGCTTTTCATTGTTTTTCATTATATTGGCCCTTTGGTTTATCCAGCATTTATTCTGAAGCCAATTGAGATGAGTTAAGGATGACTGTGGATTTTCAATTATTCATTTCAGTTGTTACATCTTAAACAGCACGACTATGAATCTAGGCTCATATTCATTACAGTAAAGTCTCACAAATGAACTTCCTGCCTAGCTTGAGAGTGGTGCTTGTTCTTAATAAGTTAGATCTCATACACTTTGTGAAGAAATGAGCCTGTGCTGTTTAACTGAGATTTGCTGGATTAGCTAATGTGCTTGAAGAGGCCGTGTAGCATTTAGCATATCGATTTAGATTTTGAGCAGGGTAGTTACTAACAAATAATCCACTTTTCTCAAGCCCAGACTTTCTTTTATCATTGTGAAATTTTAACATGGAAACCTAATGTCAATAGTACTTGAAAGAGCAAATTGAATTGATTCCCCAAAGGAAACCGAAAATTCTGAATTGATCTGCTGAATAAACATGAATTGTGAAGTTGGATAGGACTGATTATTCAAATGGGATCAATAAATTTGTGGATTGGAGAAGCTCTGCATTTCTATAATAGATCATAACCTGCTGAACTGTAAGTACAATGTTTTAGACTGATGTCCTTCTATTGGGGTGATAGACATTTAATAAGGTTTATCCCAGGAGACTTAGGAATTCTGATTCCAATTGTGATTTACCTTCAATATGGCATAGTGAGTGGGAACAGGATATTAAACAATCACTCTCTAACATCCCTTCTTATCCTTCAACTAAAAAATATGAACTAGCTTATTTGCTCTATTGGTTATAGAACTGAAACAGGCAAAACAATACATGTGGCACATATTTAATTAGCAGCATGATCAAATATAAGTAAAAGCACATATTAATATCTCATCTATATCAATAATATTTGCAAAGCAGCCAGAGTTTCTATCTGTATTTAATATTTAAGTAGCTGTTTGATGGAGGTTTCTTAGTGACTTAGGGAAATTAATTGTTTGGGAATTGGATGGAATCTTCAGAGACCTTCTGTAATAATGTCATGAAGTTAGAAAGGGATAAGATTTCTTTTCCTCAAAATGCTTCTGTTTTATGAAACCTGCACACAGATTTTCCTTATTCATGTAGTCTCTATACTTGAAGTGCTGAAATTGGGGTGATTCTGAGACCATGTCCAGATTCCAGATCAAAATAATTAAGAAAGTTTAAACTCCATTCAAGAAGACTAATTTTTCTTTCCTCCTCCTTGTATATTACTACACATATCCTGGTCATATCAATCGCCAAATTATTCAACAATATCTATTTATATAAATTATCAAATTGTACAGGAAATTAAAATCTGCTGGTGAGCTGGGTCTCAAAAAAACAAAAAACAAAACACAAGCAACCTACTAGAAATTTGAGCTAAATCAGATGAGGCATGTGGGAAAACATCCCAACTACATACTATAACTTCTACTCCCTATACTGTCCTAGGACCTTATGGTTTGATTTGGAAGTTAATAAAGAATCGACATGGAGGAAAATAATATACTCAAATTTAGACAATTGCAGTGCCTGAAAGCAGTCACTATTAAAGTTTGAAAAGAATGTAATAGTCAACATTTTAAAAAACTAATCTAATGTGGGTGAAAATGCCAAAGATGACATGTCAGTGTGAGCCCTGATCTTGGTCCTTTGCGTTTAAGCAGAAAGGTTTAAACTTATGCCATAAATCTCCCATCAAATTATATCAGGATTGAAAATGTCCAATTCTTAGTTGTGTCTCTTGGTGTCAGGCCACCCAGACAAACCAGACAAGGAACACAACAAGATGGTCTAATTCTCATATTTTGTAGGCTAAAATAACAGAGTTTTGTGAGTCACAAACTTCTTGCCTCCACTTTTAACTGCTTGATCCAATAGGATGGGCACTTCCCAAATTTTTGTCTCTTGACTGTTAAGTGACTGTGGGCTCCTCCTTATCTTGACTGATTGTTTCCTAGGTAGCAGGTTTTCCCCTTGTTTCCCAAGGTCATTTATACATTCCATTATACTTGGATTGCAATTTTTTTTTTTAAAAAAATAATATTATCAAAATATGAAAGTAAATTTGCATTAGGGTGTATTTTGCCTTCCAACCAACTTTTTTTTTCTGATGTATTGCAAGATGCTGCTGAACAATATTATCCCAAATTTAAACCCTAAATGGCATTCAGAATTATTTAGATTGTTTTTAAAAGAAAATTATTTGTCTTTATTTTAGTTTGTTTAAACAACTATATATTCCAGAACTGATACTTAGTATGTAACTTCCAAGTTTTTATTGGTAGATACAAATGGTAGCATTTATTTCAGCAAGTGTAGCTTTTCACTGTCAAGTATGTAAATGCACATTCTAAAAAAAAAAAAAAAGAGGGATCAATTTAACATATGATTGAAGGAACAAAGGGTCTGTGTGTGTGTTTTGAGGGTGGTAAGGGATACAAAAACCTCTAGGTTATATTGCTGAGAGCCCACTGGCAATGTTTGATCTATTTGTATCGCTGAATGGATTTGCTGTTAGGGTTGTACACTTTTTTGCTTGCATAGTGTTGTTTTATTCTGATATTATGAGCCAACCAGACTTGATTGGACTTGGCCAGTGCCTAAGTAGAATAGAAAAAATAAATACATTTAATGCAGAGATATAAGCTAATCTAAAAAGATACACACAAAGCGAAAAGGGAAGCCAAGACGGTCTGCAGATCAGTTAGGGATTAAAACATGAAAAGAGTAGCTTTTCTCATTATTGAAAGATAAGATATATCATATTTACCAATAGGAAGAGGAGTTCTCCCCCCACCCTGATAATTACCTGAGACTTAAAGAGGTAATCCTGTGTGGCTAAGAAGAATAAAATACACTGTGGGCTGCTGAAAGACATCAGCGTTTTTAAAGATTAGCTGTGCATGCTGAATTTTAACATATTTTTTCCTAACTCCTAAACTTGATTTCCCTTACTTTTCTTTCCTTCTCTGTTCTGCTATCTCTTCTTCCTCTTTTTCGCCTCTTTTTCTTCTAGTGCAGTTATCCCTCTTCCTATCTCTTTTATTAGTCCCCCCCCCATCTTTTTTGTTGTTTCTGCTGAAAGAAGGAAAGGGAATGTGATGATATATCTCTGTGTTTTTTGGTGTAAAAGTGGTTCTCATGTGTGAATCAGAATGGTTAGAGTACCCTGGGTAAACAATTCTATAAATGGGGGGGAAAGAGTATCTTATATAACTCATGGCTTCTGACAGGCAGGTATGTGAGTCTGTGTGACGGCCATATTTATTGCTGGGGGAAAAAATTATTTCAGCAACCTTGACAAGATAAAAAGTTGTAATTAGCTATATTTTCTTCTATCTCCCATTTAGAGAAGAATCATCTTAAATAAAGGTTTATCTTTCTTTGGGGTAAATTTGTCTACTTCAGGGGTGTCAAACTGCCAGCCCATGGGCCGGCTGCATCATACAGAGGCTGCGCCCACCCCAGCTCCGGCAATGCAAAAAAAGTCACGATATGTTGCGACACATCACGTGATGTGGCAAGTTTGCCACCCGTGGTCTACTTTATAACTTTTAAAAGTATAGCAAGTCATTATCCTCTGATTATACCTATGTATAATCATGTTCTATTTTTAATTCAAGCAGAATTTCAACTTTCTTTCTTCAGAATAGAAACCATTTTCTAATTTTCCCTTGAATATTAAAAAAGTAATATTGGATGGAGTTACCAAAATATCTTAGATATATCTTCTTTCTGTTAAACCTTGAGATTTCTTATTTTGATTTCACTGTAGGCAAAAACTACTTCAATTGCTGAATCCACTAGGGAAAATTTATTGTGTTTAGAATACAATTTATTGTGTTTGGAATATATCCTAGACACAAATGATTAACAATGAAAAATTTAATAGAAAGATAAATTGTTAATAACTGGTTCTCAAACTTCTGAAATCTTAGTGTTTTTTTTCTTTTTCATGTTACATGCAGCATGGAGACTAAATAGAATTTAACATTTGGAACATCTGTTGCATATCCCCAAAAGCACAAATTGGTGTGATCAAATACAAACCTCTTCAACATCATTATCTAAAGCTATGATCTGCAGTGGAGATGTCAATTTCTGGTTATCAGAAATAGTTGTACCAACAGGGGAAGATTCTGAAATAAAGCCTTCATATGTTGATTTGGTGAAGAAAGGTTTCTGATTGTTTTCATCTAAAACTTCAATATGCAGATTAGCAAAGGCTGGAAGAGGATGACCATTGTCTTGTTCAGCCTGCAAAAGCAAAAAGTTAATATATTATAAATTCCTGCTGCCATTTTTAACATTAATTGGTTTTAATTTTGTATTTTAGAGTGGAGATACATTTTACTGACTTATTTGTATTTCTTTCTAATTGCAGCTGGATTATGTAGCAAAGTTAGATGCCAGCAATTCATCACATATTGCTGTAATGAATAACTGGAAGCAAGTCACAAACTATATAGACTATTTTTTTTCTAAATGAAAGTCTCTCATTAACTCATAAAAATAAACCTATTACACCCGGGGCAGTCATATTAAAACTACATTACAAATGTATCACAAAACTATATGGCACATTAGGAAATATGTAGATAAGTCTGCACCCAGGTGAAGGTTTTCCCTGGTCTGTGGAAGTGAATTTTTTTTAAAAAGGCAGGATAAAAAGACTACTAACTTTTTTGAACTTTGACATTGAAAAACTCCTGAGAATACAATCAATAGCCAATAAAACAAACAAATAGGTCATCGAACAAATCAACTCAGATTTCTCACTTAATGCATGAATGATCAGGCTTAAAATATCATATTTTGGACAGATTATGCAAAGATTCATCTCTCTTTAGAAGTCCATAAGGCTGGGAAAAGTGGAACCAGAAAGAAGAGGATGATTAAGAAGAGACTAGACATTCACCTGTCTGAGACGGTATAGGTTCTCCTGTTTGAGCAGGGGGCTGGACTAGAAGACCTCAAGGTCCCTTCCAGCTCTATTCTATTCTATTCTATTCTATTCTATTCTATTCTATTCTATTCTATTCTATTCTATTCTATTCTATTCTATTCTATTCTATTCTATTCTATTCTACAAATCACACTAGGTAGCATAATTTGTGTTCCTATCTCTAAGTGTTATATCCTTATGTCTAAAACCTATGCAAAAATGGCCACATTCATCACAAACTTTGATTTAATGACCATAGCCTACAAAAGGTTTTTATTTCTGCAGACAAAACAGGCAATTTTAAAAATCTTTTTAAGCAGTTAGAGAAAATAGCTATTTTCTATTTATTTTAGGCATAAGGGATTAGAAAAACACATTTTTTACCCAGGAACAAAAACTAATTGAAATTTGTTATGTAATTTGATGGTACATATACCTTATCAATCAATCGGATAGATTTGTGTGGATGAATTTGGGTGCTTAAACTTTTTAAAGCTGTTGTAATTTAAAAGTTCTCATTCCATTAATTACAAGTGTATTTTTAAAAAACACATTTGGGAATAAAGATTATCAGAAGCCAGACAGAACTAAGCATTTCTAAACAAGGGAATTATATATTTGCTCAAGTTTTTGTTTTGTTCATAAATAAACAACTGGTTTTTTCCCCCCCTGGATAACAGTTTTCAAAAATATCAAAGCAATAAAAGCCAGTTGCTCTGTTCTTTAAAGCCAGCATTTTCTTTCCTGGTAGAAAAGGAACACAATTTCCTTTGATAATATATGTACAGATATAAAAGATGCAATTGCAGCAAAAATTAGTTCCAAAGTCCAGAGCTTTAGATGAACTATTATTCTGCCTTTTGCTTGAAAGTGAATGAATAAATATATTCAGAAGGGATCAGTGTAAGAATTAGAACTTACAAAGAAGATTCTGAATGTGAATATTTGGTCCTCCTACATTTTTTCCAAGGTAACATATGTCTCAGTTTTATAAACGAGGTATCAATAAAATATATATTTTTGAGGGGTGTTGGAATCTGAAACTACTCCTCACTTATTTTTGAAAGTATTCAATAGAGCACAGGTAGCAATAGCAATAGCAATAAGGCTTATATACCACTTTCCAGCACTCTCTGGTTGGTTTACAGTGTAAGCATTATTTGCATATTGCCCCCTACAATCTGGGTCCTCATTTTACCAATCTTGGAAGGATGGAAGGCTGAGTCAACCTTAACCCCATCAGGATCAAACTTCAGGTTGTGAGCAGAGTTTGCCTGTAATATTGCACTTTGACCATTGCTTCACCAGGGATAGAACCAAGGAATTTGGCAATTTTGTCCAGAGATTAAACATTCCAAGGCGAGATAAATGGCAGCCAGGAAAATCCAGTTCCATAAAAAATGTCAATGTTCTGGAGATGTTTAAAGTCACTTGGCCATTTTGGGTAGTGCTAGAGAACAGGGGGAAACATCTCTGCAAAGAAACTGTTACATACCGTACTTTTTCATATTTGTTTCCTAAATGAATTTACCATTTTCCCTATTTCACTTGGTAGTTTTTTTTTTTACTACATTAAGAAAGGTAAAAAAAAATCCCTGGATTAGTAGAATGTCCAATCCATGCAGAAAACTGATGAGAAGATTTAGTATCTAGACACCTCTAGGATTAGTTTGGGTACCATTGTAGGAATACAGAATAGCAATAAGACAATGATGGTTCTAATGCTGCAAGGAATTCTAACAGATTAGCCTTTTGGGAGGTTAATGGTTCTGTGATGGATAATGGGTGCTGGACATGTTGAATACTGTGAGCATCTTAAGCAACTTTAAATCCAAAAATGCTATGGAATTCCTGGAAACCTGGCACTCAGACAAATCAGTGACCCATATACATATAGAGATAAATTATATTTACATACCATTCAAAAGAGACAGAGAAGCTACAAAAGAAACAAAAAGACCAGAAGACATACTCTCCAGCAGCCAACACCAAGATAAGCAGGGCATAACACCAGAAAAACAATCAAGGAAAAGGAATACCCGAATCAAAGAATGACCAGGGAGAAAAACTACAGGCTCACCAACACCAGCAGAGCAAGCTACTGTATAGAAACAGGGAACGACCTCCATAATCACTAGCACAAATGAAGTTACCTAGTTGGGTAAATGAATTGTCTGCAAACTCAGAGAACATCAAGGAATCCAGTAATATATTTGTTAGTTTCCTTCACTGTAAATTAATGTTCCAGGCTTGTTGAGATAATTCAGGTGGCTTGAAATATATAGCACACTACTTCAATAAACCTGTAGCTAACTAGCAATTCCTAGTTAATCCTTTATGGCATGCCTGGCTAGTGCTTGGGAGATCAAAAGAAATTCCAAAATAGTAGGTGAAATGGAAAAGCTGAAAAAAAAGGGTCCTGGAGCAAGATAATGGCAAATTACTTCAGATTATTGATATAAAAACTAGATGGTTGGGCCATGAAATCACCAGAAATTGAACTGAACTCAAGGGAAGCTTTACTATTTAGACTCGGATAAAGAAAAATGTTATGAATAGTTGTTAATGTTTCAAACATCATAAAGTATCTACTTCTTTCAGGCTAGTGCTGAGGTAGGTAGGTGAGAGACAGTCTAAGTAAACACATACTTTATGTTCCTCTGGCCTTAAGGATTTCCTAAGAACTTTACCTTGACTTTTTCTGAGACATAGAGAAGGTGAAAATACTTGATTAGTGACTCTGAAAGGAAAGCAGTCTAATCCTGAATTATCCCCAAGGGAAAGTGATGTAGTTCTTGCTTAATAAGCATGCTTTCTTATTCTTGTTAACTATTTTTGCACCCCTGAATATGCAAAAAATGAGGTTTTAGAGCAAAATATTGACAGGGAAAGAGATGTTTTAATCTCCCTCAGGTGAAAAGATAAAGAACAAACACATTACAAATGGGAGAGGATAGGCTTTCTAGTGATAACTGCAAGAAGGATAATAATGGAGAAGTGTTGGTAACCGGTACTAGATTCATACATGCTAAGCCATCATGTTGCTTGTTTGGTTTTGATTTTGGCTCTGATGAAATGTGAACCCAAATATTCTTTTTAAAAAAACCTTACAGGTTGCTCTTAGTGGAATTCTATATCTATACCTGTACAAGAAGATATGCCATATCTTTCTAGTATCTTTTAACAGTCTTCTGCTAAATGAAGCATTGATGTGCCTAAAGCATGTGGCAATTATTAGTCTTACAGATTGATACCCTTGCTTATTATTCACTCAGCTGCACACTAATCACAGTAATTTGAATCTAATAATGTCTGTTAAAAAACTATTAATAATATAGCCAGTTATAAAGCCACTGGAATATGACCACAGAGTACTATAATGGATTTTTTTTTAAAAAAGCTGTATATAGCTATATTACTGCTTATAGCAGCACCAACTGTTTCAGTATAAATGAATAGGCCTTTTCCACATTGAATTTGAACATGTAACTATTGAGCCAATTCCAATTTTGTGTTATGAACATCCAAAGAACTATATGCAATGAAAAATGAATGAAAAATGAAAAATATAGAATAATTTAAAAAAACTGAATAATTGTCATCAAGACATGTGCATGTATGCTAACAAAAGCTTTTAAAGATAAAAAGTTTATCTTTGGAGTGGACTGGAGTGGATGGAGTGGCATGGAGTGGTGTGGCGTGGCGTGCCATGGAATAGAATAGAATAGAATAGAATAGAATAGAATAGAATAGAATAGAATAGAATAGAATAGAATAGAATAGAATAGAATAGAATAGAATAGAATAGAATAGAATAGAATCTTTATTGCAGTTAATGACCAGTCCATAAAAATAAAAAAAAAAGTGATATTAGATATTGGATAAATAAGTGACATTGATCAGCAGATAGGAAAACAAATTTGTCAGTCAAACTGCTATGCATCCTATATATAATACTGTAGAATTTGGCCAAGTTATATCATTCTCTTCACTCAAATGGTTCAAAAGCATATGCGTTATTTTACATAATTGCAAGCTGCCCAGGGTAGTTGCAGAATCAGGAGGCCTTGAAAGTGAAATATTAAATTAAAATTTAATCAGGCTCGATGTGGCAAATATTAATTTAATCCTATTTTTTGTAAGATATTTTAAATTCTACCTTTCACAAGACGCACTTGAAACACAGCTTAAAAAATTATGACTTAGGTTAAAATTCTGAACTTGGGAGCAAGTCAGTAGAATTCATTCTGACTGAGCATAATATATAGAACTATTAACCATAATACTCACTGCATGTTAAAAATCTGGAACTGGGTTTCAGATTTTTACATTTTTCTCCTTAAGTATGAAATATATAACTTTCCTCCCATAGAGCATTTTAATCAGATTAGTTGTTGTAATGATATGAAATGATTACTTACATTTTGACATTAAACTGGTGAATTATAAGTCAATATATTTAAGGGGCCACAGTTCTTTGAAAATATTTCATTATAAGCTGACAGTTTTCCATAGATTCCAATATTTAACAAAGTATTTGTTACACTGTTACATTGTTAAACAATGATTTTACCTTAATAACTAAATCAAATTTCTGATGAAAATCCCTGTTTATTGGCTTTAGAAGGCTGAGTTTAGCAGTGGTAGCATTCATACTGAAATATTGGGAATAATCTTCAGGAGTCCCTAGAAAAAGATAGTAAAGTTGATAATTAAGACCACAAAAAATCACTCTGGAGAATCACAACTTCATTTAAATCACGTTCATATCAGTTGTCTACAAAGCAATCAAATTAATTCTGCTGTATTATTTTTTAAAAGAATGAAATATGTATTTTGGACAATTTGCATACAAGTAATAATGTACCTTGATCATATCTTTTAATATAGGATGCCTAGTTAGCAATATATATAGCAAAATATCTGATCATTAGCTTCTGTACTGAGCTATAGAAAGCAGGTTTAGAGAAAAATAATTGAATAATAACTATTATTATTATTTTGCATTGATAGATAGTGTCTCTTCAGAGTTTCAAGTCAGGAATCTTTCCCAATCTGACCTGGATATATTATATTATATTATATTGATCTTTTTAAGGAAAAATTTAAATAAGCACTCATTCCGGTCTACTAATTTATTCATCAGCTGGTTACTTTTAATATGGTTATAAATATATAATATTTTATTGGTTTAGTCTCATAAGACACTCTGCAAGGAGATCTGATAAGATCAAGAATGGACAATTTCTGACTGTTTAGAGATTGTTGAACTTCTGATGCGACGTTTATAGATTTTTCCTGAAATTCTTTCCTGTCTATCCTTCATAAGGATAGAGGATGGCAATAGCATTTCCTATATCTGGAAGTTGATACAACAAGATAACTGCATAAAAGATCTTAGTGTTATGTTATGCATATGTTATCTTAGTGTTAAGTTATGCATAACTTAAAAAAATAAAACTTTAAATACAAGCAAAACTAAATATAACATCTATTTGCAATGTAACCACTTACAATGTTCCTTTGGGAAACACATTTTGTTTTTCTTACCAGCACTGCTTTTCAATCACACAGCCTATTTCTCCCAACAAAGTAGCACTTACTAGTGTTAACAATTATACCTCTTGCTGTGCTGACAATATGTGCATAGAGAGCATTCATGTACAAAGCAGATAAATGTCTTTTCCATTGCATGGGCTTGTAAAGCTATTTTTCATGGTTGCATTTTGAAACTGGGGAACTAAATTCAAAATGGTAATTCTGAATTTTGCTTTCTCTCCCTGGATTGAAAAATGATAAGCGGAGATGGTTGCAATAACATTGCTCAACAATCATTTGACATTATACGTAGTCCATGGGATGATATTATAACCCCGTGCTTGTTTTTAATCAATTAGTAACATCTTTTTATTAATTAATTACAAGATTTACCAGCCACTCACTAATAGTTTTGAAGGCTTCTACATCCCATGCATGTGGGCAAATAAGCCCACATAAATAAAGATGTCAGTATTGAACTGATCATTAAACTAGCAATCTGTGAAAAGTAGCAGAGTTTGAAAAAAGCCCTATGCATGCAGATAGAATATTAAAAGAAGATTGCAGAGATAACACTTGTTAAAAAGGCAATAGAGTCACAGAAAGGTAAAACAAGAAAGGAGGCAAGAGAGACTAGAAAAGTTTGCTTATGGTGCTGCAAAAATAACATAACAGGCACCCAGTATATGTTTCTGGGCAGGATTTTGGAGCTCCTATTTTCAGGGGGTTTCCAAGTAGCCCCTACCATTCACATGTTCAAAGGTACACTTCTGAAAATGCTTTCAGCTCTCTGGATGATACAATATAGCAGAATTCCCCAACGTTTCTGGCATTGCAGATCAGCTGGGGGAGAGGGGAGGGTATGAGCAAGTGCCCGGCAAGAACACATGCGCAGCTCCATTTGCACAAGTGGTATGCATGTGCACCTGCCACTCATGCAAATAGAACGTGCAGATGCTGTTTATTTTATATCTTAAATTTATTTCCATATGTCTAATTGTTTTCTGCCATCTTTTATCCTAAGCCCAACTTTGAACAATAGCCAAAGTCCTTGATTAGAAGCTGCTGATTTTTACCCTTTTAAGGTCAAATTATGCCTTTCCAGACATACTCTTTTGAAGACTACGAGGTTTAGGATGCTACCTGCAAGCAAGCACTAAGGAATGTGAGACTCTGGCTGAACAGCAGTTTGGTTCATTAAATGATGCTTTTTTTTGGTATCCCACTTAAAGAGCCCCTGTTCATCACTGAAATTGAATATCAGTGCTTCAGTATAGAATCAATAGCTCCATGACTTAGTCTTAGTCTCCCCAAGCAACGATCTCATCTGAGTATATTTCATCAATGCAAGACTAAGCTTCTCATTCTGACACATCCCAGACTTACTGGGGCAATTCCCTGGAGTCACAGAGAGGAAAGTTGCCTTGGAAATCAGAGGAAAGAAAGCACCAATGTAGGAATGGATTTGCTTTCATCTTACATAGACGTAGAGCCAGAATCATAAATAGCACTCTTCTGCAAACCTGCCTTTCCAAGAAATATATCTAAGCTTTGGCTGACAGACAAAAAGGAAATTCTAATTTCCCCACCTCCAAAAGAAATAAATAAGCATTCTAAAAGAAAGAGCTATACATGGATATTTGGGAAAAAAAACACCAGTAAACAGTATTATTTGAAACATTTCCAAAATCATTCTGTAAAAAAAATGGCACAAACTGAGAAAGGATGGTCAAGTTAAGAGCATATCAAAATAGTCCTATGGACTATCAGAAGCTAGTGACTGATTCTGTATACTCATAAAGAGAGAAAAATTAAATTGTATGCTTTTTATGTAGAACATTACAGACTCTACCACTGGAGTTATAGGTTGTACAATCAGGCAACAAAGACTGGGTCCCTGGATAGTTTCTATTAATTAGAGTAGATAATAAGGAGCTACTTAGGTAATAAGACAATTCACATCTTCATCTTTCAAGTTAATTATGATAGTGGCGAAAACATCAGTCTAGACACCAAGGGGTGGTGAATTAAAGTCCTGCCTTAGGCATGAAAGCTAGTTGGGTGACTTTGGGCCAATCACTGTCTCTCAGCCTGACCCATCTCACAGGGTTGTTATTGTGGGAAAATAGAAGGAAGGAATATTAAGCATATTTTTCATCTTGAGTTATTTATAAAAAATAATTATGGGAAATAAATAAATAAATATGGTTCCTCTTTATTGTAATGTTGTAACTTTCACTTTTTTACTTTAAACTAAAGCCGCTGGGTAGCACTTCTGTACAGCAACTATTTTCAATCATCTACATAACTGTGATGATTGAACATAGTTGCCATTTGGAGCAGTGGTACTTGTCACAATGGCTACAGCTTAACAGATTTATTTCTTCGACACGTTGCTCTCGATGGAGGGTTCTGTAACTGCTGAATTAACCATATGTTAAATGAAATGTGAACACAGATGTTTCACATAGTAAACCAACTTATAATTAGTTCATCAAATGGGCTGAGAAGTCTGAAATGTCCCTGCTCTATAAATCCAGCTGTAATATAATCTATTCTTCTCTGCTTTCCTTTCTGATAATTCTTACCAAAACATGACAACTTTTGTAGCAATCAATGACAGCTGAACAACAAGAGGAATTGAACTAATAGAATAAAAATGGAAGTAAATTCTGAAGGTGTTTAAACAGAAAAGAAATACATTTCATAAGTTAACTGGATATTCAGCAAAAATAATACAATTTGCAAAATTGCATCTGAATTACCTAGGCATATAATTATATGAATTGTTCAGTGGGTAAAAGAGGAGTTGTGTTCTTCTATAAACTTTGGGGGAGGGACAGAGAAAACTATTTTAGAAATCTATGTTAGAAACTGATTTAACTGAAATCTGCTAAGAAGGAGTGCTACGGTGATGCCACTTCAGCTGATAAAAAAGCCCTATGAAAAGCAGTAGCTGAGGCTTCTATCTGTTGATGCTAGACCTTGGAACGCTTAAAATTAGCAACACATCATCAAAGTGACTGAAATAGATTTCTGTAAATGTTAAACGTGGGGGGCTGGCTCTGAGCAGAGGGCAGCAAATGGGTTTTGGATAATGCTCGGCATCATATTTCATAGGACTCCTGAATATTGGGGGCATGAAATTTGATGATTCAGAATACCCTGCCCCATATTGGCAAGAAAATCATCTTATGATTGAAAACTAGTTCAAAGAATCTTGCAACAACTGTAAGATTTCATAAACACAACAGAGCATAAGTTTTTGTGAACCCTAGTTCGGTTCACCAGAGGCAAGAAATATTCCTTCTTCCTGATCAAATAACTTACAATTCATAAAAGCATTGTGGCATAACAAATATGTTTTGTAAAATTTCATAAGATTCTTTGTTGCTTTGAAATATATGTAGCACTCACTTTATTCAAGAAAGTACAATGTGGAAATGTTATTTATCCCTGTTACTAAGGGTGGTATATTTTATTTGGTTCTTACTGATGAATTTTGGATTTATACTATGAAATCCTTGGCATAATAGTGTGTATGTTATGGCATCCCATAAGATCTTTTGAAATACTATTTCATCCTCTGTTTAGGTAGTATCAAATACTCTATTTTGATTCCATTGCAGAAAGATACTTTTGTTATATTTTGTTACAACTTTATTGGATAACTTCTGCCTTTATTGTACTTTGGAGATGGTTGTGCAGTTGTTGCAAAGCACCTGTTGTGGTCCAAAGGAAGAAGCATTCCAAGAAACCTGAGACATTATTTTCCCTTTTTGATACTTTATTTTGCATTTCTTCCCAGGAGTTCTGCAACAATACTTCGGCACATTACAAAGCGGATGCCAGAATCTGGATTTCTCTGGCTTGCGTCTAGCTTATCTTGCTAAACTCCTCCCTTACTTACAGTGATAATTTACGTCTTCCAATTAGGCTGGAGGCCAAAGATTCACTTCCCTTCCCTGTTTCCCGCTTTTCTTCACAAATCTCCCTTTGTATGTCATCTGATTTAACTCCAAAAATACCAAACAGTTCTGCATATCTTGTCAATGCAATACTATCTCATATTAACAGTGTTGACATCCGGCCCCCCTTACAAAAAGGACAGATCCTGTAATGTAAACAAAAGCATATATTAATGACTAGTCTTTGGTTTCTTGGGGTATTTCGTATGAAACCTTTTGATGAGCCTGTCAGCTTTCACCTCACTGGATTTCACCCAAGTGGCTTCAGACATCAGGTATCCCTTCCATTGTACTAGGTACTGCAATTTCCCTTTAAAAATTCTAGAATCAAGAATATGTTTCACTTCAGAATGGGTCTGCCCCGCAACTACGAGGGGCCCAGGTGCTTTCTTCGGGGGAGGTCTTAAAGTGGAGCTCCGATAAGGTTTTAACAAGCTACTGTGGAAGACAGGGTGAATTTTACCCAAAAGTCTAGGGAGTTTCAGTTTTACAGTGACTGGATTGATGACCTTTATGATAGGAAAAGGCCCTAAGAATTTTGGTCCTAACTTCTTGCTGGGTAATTTGAGGCGTAAGTATTTGGTTGACAAATAAACCTTTTCCCCAACTTGGAACATTCTTTGGGGAGCCCTCTTTTTGTCAGCTTGCTTTTTGTAGGTTTCAAAAGTCTTTTTTAAAGCAGTTTTTGTTTTTCTCCAAACTTCCTCCCATCCCCTTACCCATTGGTCAAGTGTCTGGGAAGCAGTTGGCACTTGGGGATATTCACTTGGGGACTGAACTCTTTGCCTGTGGCTACTCTGAAAGGTGTGTAGCCGGTGCTGCTGTGCACAGAATTATTATACCCCACCTCTGCGAAAGGGAGGAGGTCGGTCCAGTTCGTCTGTTGATAAGACATGTAGCATCTGAGATATTGCTCCACCATTTTTTTAGCGGCTTCTGCAGCTCCGTTGGTGGTTGGATGAAAAGCAGATGACAAGCCTTGAGATGATCCAATTAATTTAAGAAAACTCCTCCAAAACATTGCTGTGAACTGCACCCCCCTGTCTGAGATTATTCACTTAGGGGCGCCGTGCAGTCAGTAGATATGTTTCTGGAACAATTTAGTCAGTCTTTGAGCGGATGGGAGTCCTTTGCAGGCGATGAAATGAGCCTGCTTTGAAAACAGGTCTATTACAGTCCAGATGACAGTATTTCCTCTACTCTCAGGTATGTCTACGATAAAGTCCATAGCTATTTCTTCCCAGGGTTGGAAAGGGTCTGCCACCGGCTGCAGTAATCCAGGGGTTTTCCCCGGTATTTTTTTCATTGTAGCACATACGGTACAACTCTTCACATAGTTTTCCACATCTCGTTTCAGTCCCGGCCACCAAAATTGCCAGTGGGTGAGATGTAGTGTTTTTAGATATCCAAAGTGTCCAGCCTGCTTTACATCATGGCTACGTTTGAGAGCATTGAGACGGAGGGATTCGGGCAAATACAGTTTTCCCCTTTTGTAAGCCAAACCATCCCGGCACGTCAAGGAGGTTTGGTTATCTTTGAACCATTGATTGGTGAGGAGCTCTCATTTTATTTTCTTTGCTCCAGGGTCATCCGGATTTGGGACCCTGTGAGGCGTGATTTGTGCAACAGGTTGTGGATTGGAGATAATCGCCTCGTTGACTTCTTCACGTTTGCTTTTCTTTTGGGGCAATCTCGATAACGCATCAGCTAGGAAGTTTTTTCCCCCTGGTATGTACTTTAGAGTAAAGTTGAAGCGGTTAAAGTACTGTGCCCACCGTACTTGCTTTGGGGACAATTTGCGAGGAGTTTTCAGTGCCTCTAGGTTTTTGTGATCTGTCCATACTTCGAATGGCACCTTGCTCCCCTCCAGATAGTGTCGCCAGTTTAACAGCCCCCATCTAATTGCGAAGGCCTCCTTCTCCCATATTGCCCATCTCCATTCACTTTCCGTAAATCTTTTGGAGGTGTAGGCACAGGGTTGCAGGACTCCATTCTTGTTCTTTTGAAGCAATACAGCTCCAACTGCCACATCACTGGCGTCGGCTTGAATTACAAAGGGCTCCCCTAGACAGGGGTGCTTTAGGACCGGTTCGGCAGCAAATAGTCTTTTTAAATTCTCAAAAGCTGTTTGACAGCTCATAGTCCATGCTAGTGGTTGGCCCGGTCGCGGCTTCCCTCCTTTTTCCCCTGTTTTTAGTAAATCTGTAAGGGGTAGGGCAATTTTGGCAAAAGAGGGGATGAATTGACGGTAGAAGTTGGTAAAACGTAGAAAGCTCTGGAGTTGTTTGCGGGATTTGGGGGGCTGCCATTCGATTATAGTTTTCACCTTGGCTGGATCCATCTCAATGCCTTCATTGGAGATTCTGTAGCCGAGGTAATCTAATCGGGTCTGGTGAAATTCACATTTTGACAATTTGGCATAAAGCTTGGCATTCAATAGTTTCTTTAACACTTCTCTCACCAGCTTTATGTGATCAGTCATATTCGTGCTGTATATCAGAATATTGTCAAGGTACACCAGAACCCCTTTGTACAAGTGTTCATGTAGGACCTAATTAATCAATTGCATGAATATGGCTGGGGCCCCTGAATGGCATGACTTTGAATTGATAGCTCCCCATGGGGCAGTTGAAGGCAGTTTTCCACTCATCTCCTTCTTTTATTCTCACTCGGTAGTACGCCTCTCTCAGGTCTAATTTAGTGAAGACACTCCCCTTAGCCAGATGAGTTAATAAGTCCTTTAGGAGGGGGAGGGGGGTATCTATTTTCCACACTCACAGCGTTGAGGCCCTTATAGTCTACACAGAGACGAAGAGACCCATTTTTTTTTTCTTTAAATAACATGGGGGCTCCCACAGTAGATTTGGCCCATTCAATGAACCCCCTCGCTAAGTTTTTATTCACGTATGGCTGCATCTCTTCCATCTCGAGGGGGAACATGGCGTACATTCTCGGGCATGGAAGTTTGGCTCCTGGCACCAGTTCGATAGAACAGTCATTGGGTCTGTGAGGGGGTAGGACATTGCATTCATTTTCACTAAATGCCTCTGCTAAGTCCCAGTATTCATTGGGGATGAGTGATTCATCTGGTGACGGTAAGGCAGCTATGAGTCCTCGCTCATTAGGTGGCCTAAAGTGTCCCGCAACGTCAGTTGAATCAGTGGGAGGCTCAGGCCCTATAGGTAGTCTCACAGTTCTCATTCCTTTCTCCCACCAGATAAAAGGCTTCCATTTGTCCAACCAGGCTAAGCCTAGAATCACAGTCTCAGTCATTGTTGGGGCCACCAGGAACTGAATAAATTCCCAGTGTGCCCCTATTTCTAGGCATAAGGGCTCAGTTAATTGTGTGACTAAAGTCCCTCCCATTAGGGAGTCGTCAGCTTGCTCGAACCTCACAGGGTTGGAGAGTTGTTTTGGCGTATGCCCATTTTCATGGCAAAGGGTAGGCTAATAATGCATCGGGTGCATCCAGAATCAATTAGTACATTTAAGTCTATTTGTGCCCCCGACTTAGGGATTGTAAGCTTGGCGGCCAGTGAAAAAGATGGGATTTGTCGACACCATCGGGTCGTTCTCCCCTTCGTTGTCGCCGTCAAAGGAGGGTAGAGCAGGGGCGGGTCCACCTGGAGTCCCGGCGTTCTCTTGTGTGGGAGGTGTAATCTGGGTAACAGGTGCTTGCGTGGCCCGGTTGGATTTTTCTCTCATTAGCCGCTGGGCAGGTCTCCTTCTCGTCGCTGGTTCTGGACTGCTCTGCAGTTGGGAGTAGGGGATCGGACAGTTGCTCGATGTCCCTTATTTCCGCACCGGAAACACTTTATTGACGCGCTTGCAGGTGGCCTGGTTCTTTCAGTCATTGTGGTAGCCGGAGGGTCTTGTGGGGGTGATTGTTGTTCGGATTGCTCTGGTTGCTGCTCAGATTCAGGTGGGGAAGGCTTTTTATAGCGGGCGAGCTGAACATCTAGCTTCACCGTTGTCTGGTACCACTCGTGTAGTCGGTCAGGTACTGCTCGAATAATGTAGGCCTGGGAGAGGTGATCATCTAATCCCTCAATGAAGTGATGGATTAGGGACTGCTCTGGCCACCCCTCTATCCGACCTGCTATCTTGCGAAACTCTCACACGTACTCCAGGGCAGGCCTGCCGGCTTGTTTTATTTTGTGGATTTGTTTTCTTGCTTTTAAGTCAAGGGATGGGTCCTCAAATCTTTCTTTCAGACCCAGGAGGAAGAGGTGGGGGTCTTCCAATTCTGGGACTTGCTCATTATATAAATTGTTCAGCCATTCGGATGCTTCTCCCTCTAGGCCGGACGAAATCACATCGACCATAGCCCCTGGGTCTGGGTAGAGATAAGCCTAGCGATTCAAGTGAGAGCGTACTTGGTTGAGGAAAAAAATCAGTTTCTCTGGGTCCCCATCGAAGGTTGCTCTGAATGGTGGAGTAATTATATGTTGTTGGGCCCCCCACTGTAGCTGCTGCTGGCCCCATCCTGGTTGCTGGTTTATGCCCAGGGGTTGCACGTTCGGGGGCTGGGGCCAATCTCCTTGTTGTGGCCGTCCTCCCTCTAGCTGCTGATCTCCTGGGCCCTGCACCACCCCAATCTGTTGCAAGGTCTCTATTATTTGTGGCAAGTTCAGAGGATTTATAGGCTGTTGGGGCCCCCACTTTGGCTCTTGCTTCCTCTCAGGCTGTTGCAAGGCCCCTATCAGCTGTGGTGAGCTCAAAAGTCATCTGCTCCCTGCCTGCTTCGAATGCCATACTCCCCATTGTTGCAGAGGCCTCAGACATGGATTCCATCTCTCTTCAGGGCTGGGGTCCCTGATAGAGGAAGACAGGGTCTGAAAGGCTGTCTGATACGAACTGGAGGGGCTGTAGGGTTCTTTTTGCAGGGGTGGGTCTCTGCCTCTCTCCCCTGGGGTTTGAGATATTTCCAGTAATTCACCCAGGCCTCGAATGGCAGTTTGCCCATTGTCTGTCCACTGGTTCTCATTCGTCTGCCAAAATTCATTTTCCCACAGCATGCTGTCTGTTACTTCCCCCTCTGGGATATCAGTTGCTGCTGGGTTGTATTCAACAAACTCCCATTTCATGATAGATTGGCCTGCTCCTGAATTCTGTCATTCTCACTCCAGGCTAGGAGAAAGAGGTGGGGTAATGCACCTCCAGTTGTTTGAAATGTTTTTAGATTCTGGCATGATGTTGTGGTCCGAAGGAAGAAGCATTCCAAGAAACCTGAGACATTATTTTCCCTTTTTGATACTTTATTTTGCATTTCTACCCAGGAGTTCTGCAACAATACTTTGGCACATTACAAAGCGGATGCCAGAATCTGGATTTCTCTGGCTTGCGTCTAGCTTATCTTGCTAAACTCCTCCCTTACTTACAGTGATAATTTACGTCTTCCAATTAGGCTGGAGGCCAAAGATTCACTTCCCTTCCCTGTCTCCCACTTTTCTTCACAAATCTCCTCCCTTTGTATGTCATCTGATTTAACTCCAAAAATACCAAACAGTTCTGCATATCTTGTCAATGCAATAATATCCCATATTAACAGCGTTGACAGCACCCCTATTCCTTCTACTTTTTCTATAATAAGCCAATTCAGACTAAGGTATAGCATCATTAAATGACCCAACTTAAATTCAAATAGAAATTAAGTCCTGATTAAGTCACTGGAGATTTGATCATCTCAAATTTTATACAAAAGGAAAGCTAGATTTTACCTTACATGTTGAATAATTAAAACAGGAATCCATTTTGTTCCATTTAATGGTGTAATATTTAAGCTTAACCAATGTTTCTTCTGTAAAAGAAGCATGTACCACAGCAACTACTAACTCAAAACAGTATTCCTAGGTTTTTTACTTGTTAAATCCTGGAAAACATACAGTAAATTCAAGCCTTCAAAGGTCTACCCTTTAGCTAGATCTTTGTGGTGCCAGTCTTGAGCATTATTTTGAATTAAGCAGCTAATTTTGAACAAGTGCCACTGTTGATTATCTAAGCATTGCTAATTGCAGTGATTACTTACAATGGAATTGTAACACAATGGAGCAATGAGAAATAAATGTAAGACAAATATGTGCTTGGCTGCCTAAGAAATTGAGAAGAGATTACCACTAAATGCAACATGTAACTAAGGAGATATTTAACTGCACAATAAAGAATAAAAGTAACTGCTTTCTATCACCCAATACAGCCCAATACAGTATCTGCAGCCCAGAATTCAGATTGATAGAGGTTCTCCAAGTTTTTTCATCACTTTGAATCTCCTTTATTTAACTGGAGATAAGATCGGTAATCCTGGGATCTTTTGCAATAGCTTCTAGTGCTATGATAACCTAAGATAGCTCAAAACCTACTTACTCAGAGAAAAAGTGACAACTGAAGTATTAAATTTAAGTTCTGATCATTAGAAGACAAGACAGTACAAACCTTTCATAAAAAAGGATCACTTAGTTTTCATGCATATTGCCACTGATGTCTCAGTGGGAAAACCACACTGATTTCTTATCTATATGTTTTACTTCTTAAATCTTTAATTTTTCTTTTACTAGTGCAACACAACAGAATGAACTATACAATATATAGATAAACAATTAATTAGATTCTTCCATCTACTTCCTTTATTATAAACAAAGGAAGGAAGGGGCTAAATCTCCATAATTTGTAATAAACAAGACCCTTAGGAACCATGCAAAAAGGTATTTGCCTAGAACAACACCCCATATACAACAGACTCAGTATGAATCCATCATTAGTTTTCTACTCCCCACATAATTTTTGTCTGCCTCCTCCTATTGCAGTCTTTGTGAGAGACAGTGAAATTATCAAATACTAACCAACTAAGATGGAATAGAGTATCCCTGGGCGATCAGAAGCAGGCTGGACGTTGCGATCCTGATCTATAGCTTGTATTGGTGGTGTAACATTGATTGGGTTTACCCGTGCCTGTAACGAAAATTAGATGTGTTACAGTGGTATTCTTACACAGAGGATTTTATTTAATAGTAAGCCATGATGCTGAGTACATTGAATGTAACAATTATAAATACAAATAATAGAGTTGCATAAACATATCAACTTGAAGAACTGAATATGAACTAACTTATTAGTTAAAGTGCAATTTCAGCAATGGTCCATATTTCTTACACTATCTAGATTCTCCACATATCCTTTAAGTACATAATGGAAGGTATTTCCATCTTAATGGTATGAGCTTTTCTAAACTCTAAAAAGGTTTAAGGGCATTAATTACGTACACTGTATTTCTTCTGGGAAGGAGATAGAACTTATTTAGCTATAAGCTAAATGCTGGAAAAATCTGATCACGTATTATAGAAAACAGATTTCATGGTAATTGTTTAAATTATTCTCCCCCCCCCCAAATAAAATGAGATAATATATTTTCAACTCAGTGATATATTTCACTGATATATTTTACTGGCCAATAAAGACATCAGGAACTGCATATGCACTCAAAGCCACCCTAACCCTGACATCTATGCAAAGACAGCTCTTCACACAATCATAGGTTAAGGTTATTAATGGAAAGTAGATTTTCTTTTAGATATGCAACTGACTGATTAGTACAGCGGCCATATTTTCTTGGAAAAATACAGGATAATCTTGAAAAAGATCAAATCTTCATAAGGGTTAATTAAAAATGTTCATAACTGCTTTACAAAGAAAAATTCAAAAACAAAATCAAGAAAAACTCTACAAGAACATATATTCTGATATATTCTAATAAAAATATCTAAAAACCATAAGACGCTAAGAAGCAAGTAATAGAAAGGATTTCTGCAACCAGATTGTACATTAAGTGATACCATTTGTGTGGTAAAAGTTAAATGGCCAAAATAAAGGAGAAAAATTTGTTGAACTTTTTGAAAAATGAATAAATCTAACTGACAGTTTTCTAAAAGAAAAGAGTCCTTTATAATAAAGAACATTATGTTCACAGTACATGCTGGGAAAGAACACTTGGCAATGCAGTGGTCTCTGGAATCATTAAATTAGCCATAGCTTGGTTGGCTTTTTTTATAAATTATTGCTGGTAATCTTGAACATGTACAGTATATGAGAACAGCTATTATGCTTCACTATTTTCCCAATGGATAATTCAAAGAAAGGTAGTTTCTCTCTCTCTCTCTCTCTCTCTCTCTCTCTCTCTCTCTCTCTCTCTCTCTCTCTATCTATCTATCTATCTATCTATCTAACTATCTTACTTACTACATCTATGTTAATTGTGAAACTCTTCTTGCCAAGATTGTATTGCCTAGTATTTTATATATGGAACATAGGAAATATATATATATATATATATATATATATATATATATATAAAAATACAGGCTCTAAATCCAAAAGTAATTTAACCATGATCCCAGTGTTGTAATAGATGTGATTTGATTTGATATAAGCTGTAATCAAGATACTGCTGTACAAGAAGAAATACTCTTAAGGGAAAAAAATTCAAACCAGGAGAAAATGAGCTTTATCTGCATTTTTTTCTTGGAAACATATTGCTGTATTTCAAAGCACATATGCAAAATGAGCCATAAATTTTAAAAAAAAAAACAACCCTAGAGAAAAACAAGCAATTATCCATAGCAGGCTTCTCTTGAATTTGATATTATATACTTGTCACATAATGTGACAGAAAGATAAACTGTGAAATGTTTATTTAGAGGTTCTAACATTGGAATATGTATGCTATAATTTTAAACTTCTATCACAACAACATTATCTTATTAGGGAACTTGGATTTTTTTTTTAATGTTAATGATTTGCCTTGACATACGTATTCAGCACAATTCTAACACAGAATAGTCAGAGAAGATTAAAAGTAATATTACTGATCTGATTTTTTTTATTATCTATTTTTAGAGAAGATGCTGACCCCAAAGCCTGACTTGTTATTACTAAAAAAAAAGCTGTGTGTGTGTGTGTGTGAAGTAAACTATCTAATCTGAACAGTTTAAATAAACATAAAAGTAAAGGATGGAAGAACAACCACCATTACTCCACATTTTCCTTTGATTTACAAATAAATTTCATTTGATTTATTTTTTCTTTGTTAAAAGAGAGGGTTGATTTATTCAACTGTTGATTGGTGCCAAAAAAGAATATTTTTTGCATATTGATTGGTAAAATTAATGATGCAGATAATTTGAAAAGAATCTGGACATTATATTTTGAGGGGGAAAAGACATTTAAAAAACCTACAATTCCATTTTGTCATTGTCATGCATCCAGTTAAATAATTAGAACGTTGTTCAACTCTCTTCATCTTATAGATCAGGGGTCTCCAACCTTGGCAATTTTATGACTTGTGGACTTCAACTCCACAACTCATAAAGCTGCCAAGGTTGGAGATTCCTATTATAGATTATAATGAAATTATTCAATAAATGACAATATACTACAAAGAATAATGTCATGAAAGTGCAAATGCTCATTTATCACTTTTTCCTCCTGATATGCAAGTCTAGTTTTCTCAGCACACATAAACAAATATCCAAATGTAGCATAGATATGTATATCTACACAGAGAAGGATCAGCTCTTGAAAAGCACCATTTCAGATTCAAATAGTTTCATTAGTTAAGGAATTAAAGGACAAATTTACATATTAACAATACTTTGAATGAAAAGAGCAAACATCTTCCTCAAGTTGACCTTGACAGGTCCATGTAGTTTTCCTGGCAATACTATGGAAGTGGATTCTTATAGCCTTACATAGTACAGTATACATTATTACTGTAGAACTTGTAGGTCAACACATTCCCAAATGGCAAACATCAACCTTTGAGTTGCTATCTGTTGCAAGTGCCAAATCTTTTTAAACACATTAAAGTAGCTGAAAACTTGTATTTTCTAATTCGGAAACAAGAACAAATTGCAAGAGGATCATTACTATTAAACAGGTGGTTAGTGGGCACTTACCTAATGCTGTCATGGATGCAATGATTACTTTATAAGCCAGTAGCACATTTGATCCATAGCCAATATGTCAACTTAAATTTTTGAGAACATTGTACTTGATATACTATTCAAAGAGATATAGAATAATCTTATCATTCAACATTGGTATGATATATGAATCAGTCCCAGATTACATTTTTGTTTGTTCTGGGATGATCAGCAGATTATTGGACCTCAAACAGGAAACTTCTTGAGTCTGTTACTTCAGCAACAATGTAGCTCTAATTAAGCACTAACACGGACGCAGACACATTCAGCTCTTATGGCTCATTGACACAGCCATTTTCTCTGATTCTCCCTCCCTTCTCAGAACTTGTAGAAAAGCATGTCAGCATGCCCGCACAGCAAGTCCTTAATATCAACTGGAAAAGAGCTTGCTGACTGGTTGTTTTTACAACTCTACTGTGTGACCCAAAACAGGGGTGGGCAATTAATTTTCCCAAGGGGTCACATGAGAAACTGGGACTGTTGGGGATGTCTGCCACTATTACCCCTTCCCTACCACTGCTGCCACCCTGTCCCCCACCATCTACAACGCCAACACTGTGGCCCGGATTGGGACCATCCATGGCCCGATGTAGCCTGCAGAATGTAAAATGTCCTATAAGAATAGCAATGGGTAATTTTCTTTCCTGAAATTCCAGTCCTGCCAATTGTGGAAGAGGCCACTATCAATTGCCCCACAGAATGTCTATTAGAATAGCAATAGCACTTAGACCTATATACCACTTCACAGTGTTTTATAGCATTCTTTAAGCAGTTTACAGAATCAGCATATTGTCCCCCAACAATCTGGGTCCTCATTTTATCAACCTCTGAAGTATGGAAGGCTGAATCAATCTTGAGCCGGTCAGAATTAAACTCCTGGCAGCCAGCAGAGTCAGCCTGCAATACTGCATTCGAACCACTGCGCCATCACGGCTCTTAACAATTCTTGCATGTCCTAATTATGCCATCAATCTATTTGCCACTTAATTCTTTACCAGATCAATATTTATAGGCCAGCCCAGCACTAGGTGGTGGCAAAGAATTTGAGATTTTTGTCTTTCTTGGCTGCTCTCTCCAGATTTGGTCAGCCCAGATGCAGTTACTACATAAATATTATTGAAGTGAAGGAGTTTAAGAAAGGGTGTGGGCGACTTTTGTAGTTATCATTGCTCATTTTTTGCAGCAGCCAATTAGTAACTTAGTAGATCCATATTTACTCTTAAATGCAGCATATTAAATAGCTCTAGACATTAAGATTCTGGTCTTCTTACAGTCAAAATAGCACCACATAATAGGCAGAGAGGCCAGCAACCAGATGGAAGCAGAAGAGTCTTGAGCTGGGATAAGAATAAAATAGTAGTTCAAAATGGTTACAATGTTGCAATGGCGCTTTCTGGGCTTCATGCCAAATTCAGAGTTACATTGTAACTATACAATCCACATAAATTCACCCAGAAGCCGTAGCAGTTTTTTTTTTTTTTTAAGTAGATAGCACTGTTCAGAAGAGGGGGAAGAAGAAAAACACTCCACCCCCCTCCCTAAAGGTTTCCACTTAAGCTGAAAACAAGCAAGCAGAGAAAGAGAGTCACAGTAAGAATTTTTTCTTCTCTTTTTTCTTCAGGGTCCCCCGAATTCCAGCCGCGCAAATAAACAATAAAAATTAGTTATTTTTTTTTCCTGCAGCTCGTTTCCCCGAGTGTTCAAACGCTGCTTTCTCAAGGGGGGGGGAAAGTAATTTCTAAAAGCTTTTCACAGGGAAATGAGTAAAATATCAAGAGGGAAGGAAAGGTCTCACCCGGATCTTCCATGGTGGTTCTTTTTGTTTAGATGTTGCTGTGACTTTCGGCTGGAGCAGCTAAGTGATCGGCCATGTTACTGGCCGATCTTTTCCCCGTCGGCCCAAAGGTGATTGCTCGGATCGCAGAGGGAGCTGCCGCTCCCTCCGCAATCAACGAGTGCCCTCCTCTACGGTGGTGCCCTCCTCTACGGTGGTTGCCTCTCCAGGGCGACTTTCGACCCTGTCCAGGGTCTACCGGCGGGGGGAAACCGGTCGGCAAAGAGAGCATACTCTTTGCCTGACCGCAGGCACTGCTACAGGAACCGGAACGCCCAGACGCTTGCATTTCTTTTGGAACTTGTTTAAGTTTCTGCCTGTTGTTTTTGATTTTATAATACAAAGTATACTCTCCTGAAAAATGGATTTTTTCGCTTTAGAATCACAATATAATAATTGAGACACCAGCTGCTATTATTTATTTGGATTATAAATTAGATATTCATAACATTGATTGGGACTTTTGCTGTTTTTATTTTTGTACTTGCTTTTTCCTATTTTTGTTTGGATTTTATATTTTATAAAATTGCAACTCAGCTTTTAAGTTGAAATTTTACTAAAAAAACGAAGAATGGAATCCCACTCACAGCTTAACTATGGATTTATATTAGAAAAAATCTTGGAAACGAAGGAGGAATTAAAAGAACATTTTAGAATGCTTTGGAAAAGGGATGTTCTAGAGTTAAAAACTGAATTTCAACTTATTGGATATGATACACAACTAGATATGGAGGAAACACATTTACAATCTATTGAAGAGGAAGATACTACATCTTATATACAAATGACGGAGACTTTGGATGACCAAAGGCAGAATTCAACTAAAACATCTATAATTCTAAAAGCAACAGGAACAGACTTTCAAATACGAGACGTTAAAAATGCTGACAACATGAACAAACAACGAACAATCACCATATTGATTAAGACTGATTACATAGTGCAGACAACATTGGAGAAAAGAGAAGAAGACTATGACTGGATTCAATTGTGGAAAAATGTGTATGGTCAAATACTATGGAAGGAATTAGAGGCCCTATTGTGGAAACCTGCTTGGCACAAAAAGAAAGCTAGAATTAGGTTTAAAAGTCAGAGCTAAAATTTTATTGGATGGGTAAAAATGGCTAGAGACTTTGACTGAACTAATATGCTTGAGACTTCTAAGGTTCAAGACTTTGATCTGAGTTAATATTGATGTAAATTATTGATTTGATTATGGTCCGGAATGGCAAGATGGAAAATTGGAAAATCTAAAATTAGGAGTTGGATAGAGATTGGTGAAACATTTAACTATGATTTATAAAAATATTTGATATACAGGAAATAAAATATAGTTGAGAGATATTAAAATACATATATATATATATAATAGGCATATTATAAGTCTATTTTAGAAATAATTATTGTTTTATTATTTTAGGCTTAAATGTAAAATGGTTTTAAAATACTTAAAAGTTATGTTTATCCATAAAATATGTATGTAAAATAGAATAGAATAAGAGATAGAATTTAACAGAGAAGTATAAATTGAATAATTGGAATAATATGTATATCTTAAAAACAATCTATACTATATGGGTACCTGAATTGTATACTATATGTTTAAATAAGGCCAAATTGGAATATGTTAATTGTGAGTTAGTTAAGCCTGAAAACGGGTGGAAATATTATTGATATTGTGTTTTTTTTTCTATTTGTTTTTTCTTTCTTTGCTTAGAGAGGGAACCTTTAAAGAAGTAATTTAAATTGTTTATATATGATTATATTTTTTACTTTGTTGTATGGAGTGCCCTATCTCCACGATGAGTTCCAAGCACTTGGTTGTAAAACAAAAAAATTCAATAAAACTTGTTATATATATATATATAAAAAGAATAAAATAGTAGAAACCAGTGCTTTTTTTGGGGAAAAAAAGGTGCCGGAACTCACACATGTCATACAACCCGCCTTGCCTACCCTACAAGGTTCCATCCAAAAAAGGTGCCGGAACTCCGTTCTGGGCGTTCTATGACAAAAAAAGCCCTGCTAGAAACAATGAACAATTATTTCATTGCTGACTTCTGATGGAGATGTTGTCATGAGGACATGCTGTAAGGACCCACCTCAATTTACATCTTAAGAAGACAGAACTCTTGGAACGGTTCTTCCAACAGGAATCTTTATTAAGAAAAACTGACTGAAGGCATGCTAGACAGGATCTGAGGGACCCCATTGACCATTCAATGTTTTAAAGTGTTCCCAGGCAGCCACACTCCACATTCCTTCTGGTCAATTCAAATTGGCAGATAGCTGGGTGTTAAATCCATCGGATCTCAAACGTTGCAATCTTCCCCCCCTTTTTCCTTGCTGTCGGTAAAAGGAGGCTTCATAGGGAGTGAGATCAAAGGCTGATGGCCGCATTGTTATGGTTAGTACTCTCTAAGGCAGGGGTGTCAAACTGCCGGCCCGTGGGCCGGACGCATCATCCCAAAACCGCACCCACCCCATTGCCGGCAATGGAGAAAAAGCTCCGATACGTCGCGCGACGTCACGTGACGTCGCGAGTTTGACATGCCTGCTCTAAGGGAATCCACAGAGGACGTTCCTTTGTAGTTGATAGGAGGAATGCCAGTCATAAACACCCATGTTTACTCCCCCCCCTTTGTAGTATGACAGAATCCAAAAGAGAGTAAGAATTGGGTTTTCTCAGAGTAGATAGCTAGAAATAAAATATAATTGGATTCTGACACATGCCCTCTGAAAATAGTATGGCATATTTGTGCTGCAGAAAAGAAAACATGTGAAAAGCAGGTTGTAATTCAGAAGGTGAATTCCTTTGTGCCCCAGTATTTTGCTGAATTTTTTTGACAGATGTTCTGGAATTCCTGACTGAATCTCTGTCTCAATTCCTCTCATCAATTGCTGAAGATACAAGCCTTGGTTATAAATTCAGCTAACAAGATGAAAAGGTATTCTTTTTTTTACTGAGCTTGGAATGTCAGGATATGAAAGCTGTGAGAAATGGTAAATTCTTCTATTTAGTTGGCCTTTGTTTTGTATTTTTCTTGGGAGCAAAATCCATTTTAAAACATGGCCCTGACACTGTGACATTGCATTGGTGCCATACTGTCTTTCAGGGTTATCATTATTGCATGTATGTCTCAGTTAAATTCCCATATTTGTTGTTGTTGTTAGTTGCAAAGTGGTGTCCAACCCATCACAACCCCATGGACAATGTTCCTCCAGGTCTTCCTGTCCTCTACCATCTTCTGGAGTCCATTTAAGCTCATGCCTACTGCTTCAGTGACTCCATCCAGTCACCTCATTCTCTGTCGTCCCCTTCTTCTATTGCCCTCAATCTTTCCCAGCATTAGGCTCTTCTCCAGTCCTTCCTTCTCGTTAGGTGGCCAAAATATTTGAGTTTCAACGTCAGGATCTGGCCTTCTAAAGAGCAGTCAGGGTTGATCTCCTCTAGGACTGACCAGTTTGATCGCCTTGCAGTCCAGGGGACTCGCAGGAGTCTTCTCCAGCACCATAGTTCAAAGGCCTCAATTCTTTGGTGCTCAGCCTTTCTTATGGTCCAACTTTCACAGCCATACATTGCAACTGGGAAAACCATGGCCTTGACTATATGAACTTTTGTTGGCAGGGTGATGTCTCTGCTTTTTAGTATGCTGTCTAGATTTGCCATAGCTTTCCTCCCCAGGAGCAAGCATCTTTTAATTTCTTGGCTGCAGGCTCCATCTGTGGTGATCTTGGAGCCCAGGAAGATAAAATCTGTCACTACCTCCATTTCTTCCCCGTCTATTTGCCAGGAATTGAGAGGGCCAGATGCCATGATCTTGGTTTTCTTAATGTTGAGTTTCAAGCCAACTTTTGCACTCTCCTTCTTCACCCACATCAAGAGGCTCTTTAGTTCCTCTTCACTTTCTGCCATTAGAGTGGTATCATCTGCATATCGTATATATTATTGGATTTTTATAGGGGTGGGAAGGTTACATCAAGGTGCTTAGGAAACAACGTGGAGATGGGTACATCAAACATCCAAAAGAAAAATCATAAATATATAGCTCAAATTAATTCATTATAAGTTCCCTCTCTATTTCCCTCATATAATATTACATATTCAAACTAATACATTTCTAAATAGACTTCAAGCAATCCTATCAAACATCAATCACGTTTCAGTTATAAAGATCCAAATCCTGTTTTTAGGCTTTACTAATTTACAGTTACCATATTCCAATTAGCCTTAAATAAACATATTATTAACACTTCGGGTATCCCTCATTTCCCTTTTCCCTAACCTAATAATTATATCTAAAATGAATATATTATTCCCACAATAACATTCTTATGTTTTATTCATTAATACCATTTCTTCTCTTGTCACCAATCCCCCTTATTCTCCTTCTATTACAAAATAATTATCTTATTTGAAATAAAAATACCAGTCCAAAAGATACATTTTTATCTATTTTAAATATATATTCTATCAATCAATCTATATCTATAAAAAGTCTTTTTAACCCGTAGGTAAAGTTTACCCCTCCAAATAATTATCATATCTGAAACAAAATATTATTACAAAGGATATCCTCTTACAGAATTCACGTACTCTGTTAGTTATTGAATCAGTCAAAATCTCTAAAGCCTTTTTAACCCATTGAATGAAATTTTAAAACACATTTTAAAATCTAACTCTAGGTTTCTTTCTGTGCCACACCGGTTTCCATAGTAAAGTTCCTGCATCATCAAACCACAATATTTGAAAAACGGTATTTCTCAGCACTTCAGATTGGTCAAAGTTCTCTTCCCTTTCTTCTAGTGGCCTTTGAATGGTGTAGGCTGTTTTATTCCATGTTGTAATTACTAGTTGATTATCCACGTTATCACAATTTTCAATAACTTGTATCTGGGTGTCAGTCTCTATTGGTTTTGGCAATTCAGGCATCTCAGTTAAAGTTATTCTTTGATCATCAAGCTTCTCCATAAATTGTATTTGGGGTTGTATAAAGTTGATTTGTTCCATAGTTTCCACAATTTCTCCCGGTATAAGTTCATAGTTGAGTTGTAAGTATGGTATCTCTTTAGGTTGTATATATTGCTCACAGGCCTCTTTGGAGCCACTGCTCCTTCTCCACTGTTCTTCAGCCTATAACTTGATCCGTCAAAATTTGAGAGTAAGATTTCGTATACTCCGTAGCTTCCAAGATTTTTTCCAGTATAAGTTCATAATCAAGCTGTATATAAAATTCCTCCATGTCAGTGGTGAAAATCTTTTAGTGAAGGCTATATTTAGTAAAAGTCAACAAATATCCACCTCCAATTCCTAGTAGACAAAATCACCACCCAGCTGTTTCAAGTTATCTTCCCTTATCATCCTTTGAAAGTCAGAGCCATCCTCCAGCAAAAAAAATATACAGTTGCAGTAACACTTTTTGTCACAAGATGTCCTCAGTAGGCTATAAGATCTTTCTTTCCAAGTTAATAGATTTTTGTTTTTCACATAAAAAAAATAAAAAACAAAGGCCTCTCCAGGAGAGTAAATAGGTAGTTATAATAGTAATGATCAAAAGTAGAAATATTTTCAGGCTCCCTCAGTATTCCAAGAGTTGAATAGTCAATAAAAAATTAGCTGTTTTAATTTTTTTCAGTTCCCAAAGCTGTTTTTCCCAAGTGCCCAAAACGCTGCTCTCTCACAACAGGGAAGTAATTCAAATTCAAAAGCTTTTTACAGGAGAGTAATTAGAGAAAGAGGGGGAAGGAAAGGTCTCACCCAGATTCTCCACGAGGGTTCTTTGTGCTTAGCTGTTCTTCTGGCTTTCGGCTGGTGCAGCGAAGTGATCATCCATTTTACTGGGCGATCTGTTCTCCGACGGCCCTAAGGAGCTGGCTCAGACCGAGGAAGGAGCTGCCGCCCTTCCCCCATCGACGAGGGCCTCCTCAATGGTGGTTGCCCCTCCAGGGCGACTTTCGACCTGATTAAGGGTCTACCGGCGGAGGGAAAAACAGCCGGTGGAGAGACGAGGCTCTCCGTGTGACTGCGTGTGCCGCGATCTGGAACCGGAAGCTATATTTCTTCCCACAATCTTAATTCCAGCTTGAAGAGATCTCTGGTCCTCCCTATTCTATTGTTTTCTTCCATTTCTTTGCACTGTTCATTTAAGAGGGCATTCTTATCTCTTCTAGCTATTCTCTGGAATTCTGCATTCAGTTGGGTGTATCTTTCTCTTTCTCCCTTGCCTTTCACTTCCCTTCTTTCCTCAGCTATTTGCAAAGCTTCCTCAGACAGCCATTTTGCTTTCTTGCATTTCTTTTTCTTTGGGGTGGTTTTAGTTGCTACCTCTTGTACAATGTTGTGAACCTCCATCCATAGTTCTTCAGGCACTCTGTCTATCAGATCTAATTCCTTAAATCTATTTGTCACCTCTACTATATATTCATCAGGGATATGATTTAGTTCATACCTAAGTGGCCTAGTGTTTTTCCCTACTTTCTCCAATTTAAGCCTAAATTTTGCAATGAGAAGCTCATGATCTGAGCCACAGTCAGCTCTTGGTCTTGTTTTTACTGACTGTATAGAGCTTCCCCATCTTTGGCTGCAGAGCACATAGTCAATCTGATTTCTGTGTTGACCATCTGATGATGTCCATGTGTAGAGCCGTCTCTTGGATTGTTGGAAAAGAGTGTTTGCTATGACCATCGTATTCTCTTGACAAAATTCTATCAGCCTGTGCCCTGCTTCATTTTGTACTCCAAGGCCAAACTTGCCTGTTATTCCGTTTATCTTTTGGCTTCCTACTTTAGTATTCCAATCCCCCATGATGATAAGGACATCATTTTTTGGTGTTGATTCTATAAGGTGTTGTAGGGCTTCATAGAACCGGTCAATTTCATCCTCTTCAGCACCAATGGTTGGGGCATAGATGTGGACTACTGTGATATTGAATGGTTTGCCTTGGATTCACACTGAGATCATTCTGTCATTTTGGGGATTGTATCCCAGTATTTCTTTTCCTACTCTTTTATTGACTATGAAGGCTACTCCATTTCTTCTGAGGGATTCTTGCCCGCAGTAGCATACCTGATGGTCCTCTGAATTAAATTCACCCATTCCTGTCCATTTTAGTTCGCTGATTCCTAAGATGTTGATGTTCAGTCTTGTCATCTCTTGTTTGACCACGTCCAGCTTGCCTTGATTCATGGATCTTACATTCTAGGTTTCTATGGGTAATAGATCTTTATAGCATCGGACTTTCCTTTCACCACCAGATGCATCTACAGCTGAGCATCCTTTCGGCTTTGGCCCAGTCGCTTCACTCTTTCTGGCGCTACTAGTACTAGCCCTCTGCTCTTCCCCAGTAGCATATTGGACACCTTCCGACCTGAGGGGCTCATCTTCCAGCGTCATATCTTTTTGCCTTTTGGTACTGTCCATGGGGTTTTCATGGCAAAGATACTGGAGTGGGTTGCCATTTCCTTCTCCAGTGGATCACATTTTGTCAGAACTCTCTGCTATGACCTGTCCATCTTGGGTGGCCCTGCATGACATAGCTCATAGCTTCATTGAATTACGCAAGCCCCTTCACCATGACAAGGCAGTAATCCATGAAGGGGAAATTCCCATATACCATTACATAAATTACAGGTTCTTTAGAAATTATTCCAGTCTGTGGTGCTTATTCGTGTAATGCTTTGGTCAGGAATATTATGATTAATTACAATTTACTTATTACTCTGTCTTGTTTTTCAATATGCATTCATAAAAATTTTAGAAACTAAGAACTTGTAGTCATCAACAGATAAATGTGATATGCTTATCCCATAATATGGTAATGAGCATATGGCGAGGTTGGCCACTGCATTTCTAGTCCACCAACACAATTCAAGTTAAGGGTGATAGAGGTCATTTTCTTGCTGTGCCCCAAATTATGTAGTAGTTTGAAGGTATAAATGTCCATCAATAATAGGGCTTACCTGAGAGATGTTGAACTATACAGCCTATATGGTTAAAAAAGATGTCCTGAGCAATATTACTGATAACCGTGAACAAAACCATTTTTCAAACAAGAGAATTCAGACTCCTTAAACTAAATAAAGGAATTCTATTTTAACAAGCACCATGGACTCCAACCCTTACATTTAATAACAATGTTGAAGTGTTTGCAAGTTGCATTTCAAGCATCTCATAGCTTGTGTTATTAAAAAGACAAGCTCTTTACTCAAAAGTAGATTGAAATATACTGAGGTATTTCACAATGATTATTATATGTAAATTGAGTGGGCAACTTCAGGTATTTAAGTCTGGTGTTCTAATTATCCCTTCTCTCTGAGATGATACTTGCACTACAAATTTAAGTGTTTTTTTCCATTTGAGATTATAAATTTTACAATGATTATGATAATTTCTCATTAGTGGAGAATATGTGGAGTGAGGATAGGGAACAACAACTCCTTAATATGTGTGTTTCTACAAGTTTCAGTGTTCCCTTGAAACTAATATTTCTCTTCTTGTTTCTCAATGGCCTCATTTTGGTTTTGCTGCTGTCAGCACTTCTCACCTGACTTTGTTATTTGAAGATGAGATTTCAGCATTACTAGATGTTGTATTATTTCAGATATTGCATATCACTATCTATTATAGTACATTTTGAAATGTTTTACAACAGAACAATTAAAATACAATAACATAGTAAATTAAGTATACCATTAATGCATACATTTCAAAAAGTAAAAAGGTGGGGGAAAGGAAAAACACAAACTCCATTCATGCCATATTCCAAGAGGGTTAAGGTTAGGGTGAATAGATAAGTGGGTATATCTCAGACTGTTCCTTGGGGCATGGTGGAGCGGACCAAAATTCTTAGCATATGCAGTAGAGTCTTTCCTGAAAATCTTAATGACCCCTTAAATATGTAATACTGAGATTAGTTCACATATCTTAGATTCCAAGTTGCCTTTTGCATCAAAAGCAAAATCTTTAACACAAACATACATCTGTATATTGGAATGAACAAGATAGCAAATATGATAGTACATAATTGCATCAGCTTTACTTATTCTTATACTATTTTTGCCACTGTTCTTCTAATATTCTCAGGCCTTCAAACCAGTGCTTTTTATTTTATTTTTACAAGAACCATGTGAAACAGTTAGACTGAGAAATTTAGACCATTTGGACCACAGTCATTCAATGGTGATGGAGGTCTGAAACTGGGTTTTTCTAATAAAGATGTGCAAAACATTTCAAATTGGAAACTGGCTGATCAAATTCTTTTGAGCTTGGGACCCTGTGGTAAGGTCACAATACCATAGGAGCACTTCTGATGAGATAACAAGAGCACATTATGAATTCAAATTTTGTGTTTTAAGTAGTCTGTATACAGGTAGTCCTTGTTTTGTGACTGCTTTTTTAGTAACCATTTGCAATATGATGGTGATAAAAGAGTAATTTTGCAATAAATCCTTGCAATTACAATTTCAAAAGCAACAAAAAGCTGACAGAATTTTAAAGCTCTTTGGGAAAGAAAAAAGTGATCAGAGAAGATGCTCATGGGTTTCATGAAAAGACAACTAGAAATAAGAAATTGGGCAAAAAAGTGAAAATCAGTGATCTAAGATGTATCTGTTGGCATATTGTTCCAATTTTCACACAAAAATATTAAGATTTAACAGTTACATACACAAACTACAAAATCCTACAGGGAGCAGTCAGCCAAAGTTACATTACAATGTTCTTTTAAAAAAAAACTTTTTATTAATTTTCCAATGTTACAATTATATCTTTGAAAAGCAACGTGGTGTCTGAGTTACAATAATTCCATTTCATACAAGTATTATTAATACAAATCTCCAACTATTACAGCCAATATTTCCTCTTTTTTCCCCTTAATACATACTGTCTTAATACATACTGTCTCTTGTTTAAATTAGTATACTTCTTATTCTATCCATCAGCTACTTAATAGCTTTCTTACATTTATCAATAATTTTATATGTCTTATTTATTTTAACATTCCATCTTTTGGACCATCTAATTTTGCGTTGATATTTAAATTAAATGTTTAATATTTATCATTTCCAAATTTTTAAATGACCCCAATTCCCTTTGTCACAATTCCCCCCAACATCTAGTGTTCCGGATACATACCTTATCTATCTCACTTCTATACGAACAGATTAGTAATACAATATAATATTCTTATTTTCATTATAATTTCCAAATATTATAAATTCAATAACCAAAATTTCTCCCATTTCAGCATTCTTCCTTATGTCCACTTTCTTATATTTAAGTTTACAATTTTTATTCTTTTTTAAAAAATATTTTTATTTTTTTAAAACAACAAAACATAACACACATAAACACATAGTGTATACGCCTTTTTTTTAACAGCAATTTCGTAACGGTAATCTTCTATTATTTACATTTTCCCCCCTTATTCTTCTTTAAATATATTTGTCTTTGTTGTCCCATTGTTTCTTGTTTCCATTTTTCTTCCTTCATACTATACTTCATACTAAAAATAATACATATTATTACTATACATTATTATACACACATTTTCCATTTTTTGACCTTTCCACATTTATTTTCATTTATTATTTTTAATCTCCAACCAATCATACCACTTATTCCATATTAGATAGTACTCTGTGTCTTCCTTTTCTTTTATCTCTTTTGTTAATTTGTCCATCTCCACACAGTCTAGGATTTTCTTTATCACTTCTTCCTCTGATGGTATATTCTCATTTTTCCAGAACTGTGTGTAGACTATTCTTGCTGCCGTTGTTAAATGTAGGATTAAATACCGTGTTTCTTTACTATATTTTCTGTTTAAAATACCCAGCAGGAAGATCTCTGGTTTCCAGTCTACGGGTTGATCTATTATTTCTTCCATCCATCTTCTTATTTTAGTCCAGTATTTTTTCGCAACTGGGCATGTCCACCATAGATGATAATATGTTCCATGTACTTTTTTACATTTCCAACATGTCGGCGAGTTGTTCTGGAACATCTTGGCAAGCTTTGCTGGTGGAAGATGCCATCTGTAAAATATCTCCAACTGGTTTTCCTTGAATGCCGCAGACATAGTCAATTTTATGTTTGTTTCCCATATTTTTTCCCATTTCTCCAATTCTATGTTATATCCGAAATTTTTTGCCCATCTGATCATTGTGTCTTTGACAATCTCGTCTTCCATTTTATAACTCAGTAAGTATTTATATATATTGCTAATTAATTTTATTTCTGTTCCATGTATAATTTTATCCAATTCTTGCGGCTCCTTTTGTATTTCATATAATTTTTTGTCCTCTGTATATTTAGATTGAATTTGTGTAAATGTCCACCAGTCAATCTCTCTGCCTAAATCTTGTTCCAATTCTTGTTTTGTTTTCAGATTTCCCTGTTCGTTTACCAATTCCTTGTATCTTGTGCCTTTGTAAGATTTTTGGTTATTAATTTGGATTTATTCTTGTTAATCTTAAGTCCGGCTACCTCACCGAATTCTTCTATTTTTTGAATCAATTTAAGGCCGGTTTCTAATGGGTCTTCCAAAATGAATACCAAATCATCAGCGAAGGCTTGGACCTTATATTCTTCCTTCTTAATTTTTAAACCCTTTATTTCTTGGTCCTCTCTGATTTTTGTCAGAAGTATTTCTAATGATAAAATAAATAGAAGAGGAGAAAGTGGGCACCCTTGTCTTACTCCTTTGGTTATATCAATTTTTTCTGTCATTTCGTCATTCATAATTACCCTAGCTGTTTGTTTAGTATATATTTTCTCAACCATCTTTCCAAATTTTGTCCCAAATTCTATGTAGTTCAATTGTGTTATAATAAACTTCCAATTCAGATTATCAAATGCCTTCTGGGCATCAAGGAAAACCAGTATAGCTTGTCTTTCAGAATGGACTTCATAGAATTCTAAGGTGTTCATTATTATCCTCATATTATTTTTTATCTGTCGTCCTGGTAGAAATCCATTTTGATCTGGGTGGATGTAGTTATTCAAAAATTTTTTAAGCCTTTCTGCTATTATTGTTGCAAATGTCTTATAGTCTGTATTCAGTAAAGAAATCGGACTATAATTTTGAATTTGTTGCAGGTCTGAGTCTTGCTTAGGGATGAGGGTAATAATTGCTTCAGTCCAAGTTGCCGGTATCTTCGCCTCCTCCAGCACCTCATTACAAATCTTCAACATTATCCATTGTAGTGACTCTTGTATATTTTTATAAAACTCAACCGGAATTCCATCTGGGCCTGGTGATTTATTGTTTTTTTCCCCCCAATGCTATTTCTAGTTCTATTGCGGTTATTGGTCTATTCAACATTTCCTTTTGTTCTTCGGTGATTTTGCTCATTTTTGCTGCCTCTATGTATTGTTTGACTATCATCTGCTATATCTTCCTGATGGTATAGCTTTGAGAAGAAATTTTGTATTATGTTCTTTTTCTCTTCCCGTCTATATTGTACTGTTCCACTTTCATCTTGTAGTTGATGTATTGTTCTTTTGCCTTTTTCATTTTTTAATTTATAGGCCAACCATCAACTGGTTTTATTCGCATTTTCAAAATAATTTTGTTTCGCCATCCTAATTTTCTGTGCCATTTCTTTTTGTGTTGTCAGATTAATCTTGTGTTTTATAATATTCCATTTTTCTTTTATCTTTTTGTTTTGTGGATCCTTCTGTAGGTCACCTTCTGTTTTTTTAAATTCTTCTTGTAGTTTTTCTTGTTGAAGTCTCCTATCTTTATTTTTCTTAGAGTTGTATGCAATTGTCAATCCCCGAATGTAGGCTTTTGTAGTATCCCACAAATTTTGTGTTGATGTCTCTTCCTTTTTATTTACCTGAAAAAATAATGTCAACTCCTTTTCTAGCATCTGTATATATTGTTTATCTTTACATAGTCTTTGATTCATTGACCATCTTTTTCTCTGTTTCTGGCCTTTCCATTTTATTATTATTGGGTTGTGATCTGCCCAGTCATTAAGTCCTATTTCAATTTCCTCTATCCCATTTTGTACTTCTGTTGTTGCCCAGGCCATATCGATCCTAGACCAGGATTGATGCGGATACGAATAGAACGTGTATTGTTTGTCTGATCTGTGTGTCTCTCTCCATATATCCTGAAGGTTGAGTTCTGTTACCATGTCAAAGAATGATTTTGGTAATATATTTTTCTTCTTTTTGCTCTTTTTACTACTCTTATAGTCTTTCTTAACATCAACTATTGCATTTAGATCCCAAATCATACAAATACTTTATTAATCCAGATCCACTAGTTTCTTATGTACCTTTTTAAAAAAATAATGTTGATTATTATTTGGTGCATATACTGCCGTTAATAGAATTTGTTTTTGCTCTAATTCTATTTCCAACATTAAAATTCTCCCCTCTTCATCCGAATATATTAATTTTGATTTTATTTTTTCTTTGACATATATAGCAATTCCTCCTTTCTTGTTTTGTGCTAGTGTTGTGTATAGAGTTCCTAATTTTACATTCTCTAGTAGTTTTCTATAATCCTTTTTTATATGAACTTCCTGAAGACATATCACGTCTGCATCCAATTTCCTTAATTTGTTAAACATTTGTACTCTTTTTCTTGGTATGTTTAAACCATTAATGTTTACAGAAAAGAGCTTAATTGCCTCTCCCATTTTTTACTTGATCTGGTTTTTTTTTGTGCTTCTTGTCTCTATTACCCTTCCTTTTGCTCCTTCTCTTTCTAACCTTTCTCTTTCTTGTATCTTTTGTGTTTCTCTTTCTCGTTCAACTTCTTCTAATTGGTCTTCCTCCTGGATTTTACTCTCCGGCTCTTCCCTACTTTCTTGTTCTTCTCCCTGCGCAAAGTGACGTTCATAAAAGTCCTGCACTTTCTCGAGTGTATCTATCTTATATATTTTTTTTGCCATATTAGAAATATGCCTTCAGGTACTAACCATCGAAACATAACTTTGTATTTAGTTAATTGGGTCGTTAGAAATTGGTATTCTCATCTCTGATTTCGTATTCTACGTGGTATTTGCTTTAATACAATTATTTCTTTACCCTTATAAATTATCTGTTCGTCTCTTGTTTTTTTATATATTTCATCCCTTATTGATCTTCTAGTAAACCTTATATGCACCTCTCTCGCCAATCTGTGCCTTTGTGCATAATTTGTATATACTCGATATATTTTGTCTATGTCTCTTCTTGTTTCCTGTTTGTCCTTTCCTAATATCTCAGCCAATATCTCCGCCATCTTCTCTCCCAAATCTTCTTCTTTTTCCTCTACGATATTTTGAAATCTTAGGAAGAACGAAGCTTTTTCCATTTCCAAGAAGGCAATAGATTCAGCCAACTCCCTGTTTACTTGCTTGGATTTCTGTTCCATCCTTTCTATTTTGCTATCAACTTGATCCATTTTTGTTTCGACTTTTTGAATTCTTTGTTCGTTCTCCATCATTGTTTGTTGTATACTCTCTATCTTATCATTCATGTTTTTAATTTCATTCTTGATTTCATTGTGATGAATTTTTGCTTCTTCATGATTATTTGCTATTGCCTCTTGGATCTTCATCATTGTTTCCTGAATCATTTGTAGTGTTATCTGCATGCTCTGTGGGTTCATCGCCAATTCTGCTTTTTCTTTTTCTTTCCCCAACATGGTCCCTATCGTTCTTTGACCTATAGGAGAGGCCATTATAGGTGTGGGATTTGTAGCTGTTTTTTTTACTTATTTTAGTTGTTGCGGTACTTGTCATTTTTATTACTTGAATAATGTTTTTCCACACTTGCATATATCAATTTATGGCAAGTTGTTTTTGTTAATCAAGTTGGTTTTCAATCTATATAATCTAAGCTTAAATATATAAATAATATAAATAGTAATATATATATATATATATATATAATATTTCTAATTATATATCAATATATATGACTGTAATACCTTTATATAACATTATTCTTAGGGTTAACATTAAAAATAAGATTACAAATAGAGTTATACCTTTTCTTATCCCACTATTATATAATATAATTTATAATACTCTTAACACCTCTTATATATATTTCTATAACACTACACAGAATGCATATACATATACTATTCTCTAAGTATTATCACCACTCTTAATTTCATTCACTATCACTTATTTGAATAATCACCTTTCTCTATATTTCTTTACTATGCTATAATTACTTTCTCAATTCTATTTAATTCAATTACTCAATTATACTTATTTCTATAAGTTAGTTCAATTCATTTGCTTCATTCCTTTTAATACATTGCCTGCAGTCCCTTTTCTTCTTGTTGCTTGATCACTGCTTGTTAACGGGTGCTGCAATATTGCATCAGCCTTTTTTCTCTCTGTCTCAGTTTAATGTGTCCACAGATCCACCAAATGTCACCTCTTATTTCTTCTTCTGTATATCCAATGTATCCAAAATGTCCACTAGTCACTTTACCCAGATATATGTCAGTTAAGATTCAAATTTCAATGTTATTTGCTCTTCAAAAATAAGTTCCACTAATTAGTATTAAGTTTCTCGGTTGTCTCAGTTCAACTTTTAATCCTTATGTTAATTTTTTCAAAGTCTCTTAATCACCCTTTGTTGCCTCCGGCCGTCCTTTCTCCGGTCCTTTCTCTAGTTTCAATCTCTGCTTCTTGCAGCTCTTAAATTCCGGTCTTTCACGTTTTATAAACTTTACTGTGGGCTCTCTGCTTGTTCTCGCTGCTCTCATTCTGCTCTATTGCTCCCTTCTCCGCTCTATTCCATTTCAGTTGCCGCTGTGTCTCTCTCCTTATCGCTTTGCTTTTTCCGCGCCTTCTCTCCGCCAAGTATTCCTCACCTCCTTCAGGGGTTTCCTTGTCTCCCGTACGAAGCTGTCAGTTCTACTTTTCACTTCCCTTTCAGGCTGTCGCCATCGCTCCAGGCCGGCTTTAAAGACCGGCTTCTTCTCTGTCAATTTTAAGAGTGCTGCTCCTGTCTGCTCGGGTGTTTGCTTTCCACCCAGTTTCTCTGAAGCTTCCTCTTTAATTTACCAGTCTCTCTGGGATCGGTAAAGCCCTTACCAGGCTCTTACCGAAGAATTTTCCGGGATTTAGGAACAGAGGTCTGTTCCTTCACCCGCTCCACGATGACGTCACAGCCGGAAGTCCTACAATTTTTATTCTTATCACTACATCAAAACATGTTAATTACATTACATCACTCTTAACATATATGTCTTAATCACCTTTATCTAATCTTTATAAACAACTCAATATTTCAATTTAACTGTTGATATTTATGCATCTAGGTTTTAATTAGCCAACATTTGTCTTTATCTTCACATCATAACAATATCTCGTATTCAAAATACGGGTCTTGTCTACTTAAGTATATTCTATTTTAAACCTCCTAAATATGCCCACACTCCATTCTTCTTCAGTCTTATTCTGGCTTTTTTTTCTTTGCCAAATCATCTTCCATGTCCTTGCTTCAGGGTCCTCAAAGATTTCTTGTATTATTGTATATATTATGTCATATTGAGATGACCATCCAGTCGCCATTTTTGCAAGGCTGAGGGGTCTGGCAGGACTACCAGATCGTCTCTTTATTTTCTCCTCTTGACGTAGTTGTCCTGAACTGTTTATCTTTTCTTCCATCTGTTTCTCTTCTTGATCTTCAAATTCCTTCTGATTTATATAGCAGGTTTTTTCCTCCATCCATGTTGTCAGATTTTTTTTGAATTTTCTATTGTCTGTACTTGTTGGGCAGTTAGGTCTTCTGTCATTATATTTAATTGTTCGATTTTTTCTATTGTATTCTGATAGATAGGTTTTTAGTTATAGTCAAAGTTTGAGTCTGCATATCTAAGACACTTTCTGATTTTTCCCCGAAAGCTCTTATTTCATCGCCAGCTTTAAGAAGAGTTTGGTAAGTTTGGTAAGTTATTTTCAACATAGCAAAAATTTGTTTTTGCATTTCTTCCATAGGAAAGGTCTGTTCCTGGACTTCCATAGTGATGAGTTGAATTGAAAACTTTCACAGTTTTTTTATTTTCCCCCCAGTAAATAAGAAACAGAGATAAAACTCTCACAGCTGGTGTTCAAGGTTCTAAACTGTCAGCCAAGAAGCTTTAGGAAATAAAGTTCCAATTGGGATCCAATTATTTTTTCAACATTTTCAAAAAAGCTCCCCTGTGGCTTCCGGATCCTGTTGCAGCACCTGCGGTCGAGTGAAGAGTTTGCTCTCTTCACTGGCCGGTTTCCCCCCCCGCCGGTAGACCCTGGACAGGGTCGAAAGTCGCCCTGGAGGGGTGACTACCACTGGGGAGGACACTCGTTGATTGCGGAGGGAGTAGCAGCTCCCTCCGCACTCTGAGACAGCTGCTCTGGGCCGACGGGGTAAAGATCGGCCATTAACATGGCCGATCACCTAGCTGCTCCAGCCGAAAGCCACAAGAACAGCTAAGCAAAAAGAACCACCATGGAAGATCTGGGTGAGACCTTTCCTTCTCTCTCTGTACCCTAACTACCTTCCTGTGAAAAGCTTTTGGAATTATTTCCCTACTTTAAAAGAGCAGCGTTCAGATACTTGGGAAAAAGAGCTTTTGAAAAATAATTAACTTTTATTGACTATTGAAATTGCTGGATTTCGGAGATCCTGAAAAACTTTTGTTTCTGAAGTTGGAATGTCTGTCTTTCTTTTTACCTACTGGTTTTAGCTTAAGTGAATCTTTAGGGAGGGGGGTGGAGTGTCTTTTTTATTCCTCCCCCCCTTCTGTACATAAGAGTGCTTTAAGCTATTTTCTTGGAATTTATTTCTCTAAAGATATTGGGTTACATCTAGAAAAAACATTCTAACTATATTGTTTAGTCTAAAACTTCTTTTGCCTTTATTCTGGGCGGCACACGGCTGTGTCTTTTTCTTTTTTTTTGCTGTTTAAAGTTTCGGTAAATAGCTGAGTTAAGCTGACTTTCACTAGCTTTCGTTTGTGTGTATTCAGCTCAAACTTGGCAAAATGCCCAGACATTTGGCGATACACCCAGAAATTCCTTTCTGACCGCAAGAAGACACTTTCTTCAGGTTTTTTTTCTATTCTCTCCTCTAGTATTCTAACTTGATTTTACAGTACTATCTTAGAGACACAGTTCTGCTTTGCCTTTTGGATTATAAATACAAGAATTGATTTTTACTGAAATGGAAGTGATGGAAGAATCCCATTCACAATCTTTTTGTAGACTGATGTTGGGAAGAATCCATGAATTTCATGAGAGAGTGAATGCCAGATTAGATGCTTTTATTATAAGACTTCAAAATGACTTGCAGATTTCAACGGATTACTCTATCATTCAAACAACAATAGATGAAGAACAAAGCAATATAGAAGAAAATACCACTGAGAACTTTGAGGATCAAAGACAGACTTTAACTAAAACAACTACAAAGTTAAAAGCAATGGGAGCTGACTTGCAAACATGAGATTTGGAGAACTGTGATAAAATGGATAATCAACGAGTAATTATTACATTGAACAAAAAGAACTATATATCTCAGATAACACTGGAAAAAGGAGAAGAGAAACATGTTCAGTCTGAATTGTTTAAGAATACATATATTCAATTGGGATTTGATGACGAGGCTCGTTTATGGAAACCTGCCTGGCACAAAAAGAAAGCTAGAATTAGATTTAAAAATGAGAATTAAAAATTTAACTGAAGGGTTAAAAGGGCTTAAGAATTTGGTTGAGATAATTACTACTGGGATGAAAATTACTGATCTGATTATGGTCTGGAATGGTAATAGGGAAAAGGTTGTAAAAGTTTATAGAATAAGAAATAGAATATAGATTTGAAAGGAAGTAAGAAAGTACTTTTTCGGGAATAATATGTTTTTTAGTAAATTATGTGTTTATTCAAGGCTAAGTTGGAAAATGGTAATGGTAAATTAGTAAAATTTAAAAACAGGAGATGGATTGGATTGATTTATAAAATATATACCTGAAATAGAGTAGAATAGGAAATAGGATATAGTTGGGAAATATTAAAGTATAATGGTTGGAATAATATGTATATTTTAGAAATAATTATTGTTTTATGGGAAATTGGGAGACCCGAAATGCAAATTATATGTTTTGATATAGGTGAAATATTATTGATATTTTCTTTACAATGATTGAATTTCATTTAGATCTGGGTTTTTTTACAATGATTAAATTCTATTCAGAAATGTACTAATTTGATTATGTAAGAACAATTGAAGGACTTTTAGAGATATGGATTGATTTGTAAAAAGTATATTTGAAATGGAGTAGAATAGAAAATAGAATATAGTTGGGAAATATTAAAATATAATGGTTGGAATAATCTATATACTTTAGAAATAATTATTGTTTATGGGAAACTGGGTGACCCGAAATGTAAATTACATGTTCATTTAAGGCTAATTGGAAAATGGTAATTGTAAATTAGTTAAACTTAAAAACAGGATTTGGATTGATATAGGTGAAATATTATTGATTTTCTTTACAATGGTTGAACTTTATTCAGAAATGTATTAATTTGATTATGTTATAGCATCTGAGGGAAATAGAGAAGGAATTTTTAAAGAATTGTTGAATTACATGTGTATGATTATGTTTTCTTTTTTGGATGATTGATTACCCTATCTCCACGGTGATTCTCAAGCACTCTGATGTAAAATAAAAATAAAAACTAATAAAACTTATTTAAAAAAAAAAAAAAGCTCCCCTGCGTATTCAATAGCCGCTGTTTCTGGAGGGAGGGCTAAAATCCCCCTTCCCTCTCCACAGGGGGGAAAGTACTTTAGCAGCTTGAATAGGTACAAAAAGCAATTAGGATTTAAGAGAAGTAAATCTCACCCAGTCCTTTCCACGCTGCTTTGAAGTTGCCAGATGGTGAGTCTGACTTCGGCTGTCTGCAGCCTAGGGACGAGCCATATTTCTATGGCCAGTCCTTTCGTCCATCGGTTTGGAGCGATCGCCAGCTCTAACGGGAGAGTTGCTGCTCTCCTGCGATCCAGCGATAGCCCCTCCTTGCTGGTCGCCTCTTCGGGGTGACTTTCAGAGCCCCCCAGCAATGCGAAACTGAATGGGGGAGAGAGAGAAAGTCTCCCAGCCGTCCATGGTGGCCGCCTGGCAAACCAGAAGCCTACGTTACAATGTTCTTGATTGCAACAGGACTTTGGGGACAATTTAGGCAAGAGTTTAATTATCCTGCTCCATCCAATGGTATTTGGTAATGCTTTTCTCAGGCTAGATCATTTGCAAAATATTTCCCTTGTAAACATTTACATTTTGAAGCTAATACTCTCTCTTCATTAGCACGGGAGGTTTTTGAACCAATAAGCATCCACTTGCTGCTTTACCACAAAGGAGATAATCATATTTCTTTCATTGAATACTTCCCACTATTTGAAAAGATGCCTTTGTCTTGATCTGTGTCTGAAAATCCATTATTAAGGTTAGGGGGAAAAACCAAATATCTGAGTTAACTACAAAAGGATCTATTGCAAGAGATCATAACATGCCCCAGTTATTATAAAGAGCAAATAAATAATAATGTAGTTCGCCTCTCTAATATTAGAGAGAACTGAATTGTACAGAACAGTTGTGGATTCTGGAAGAACTCCCATTCCTAGTAATGGATATTCTGGATAGTAATGGACATTCTGGATAGAGAGTGCCATTGGTTTGAAAGAGGGGTAAAAGAGGGCATTTAGGTTAACATTGAACAGCCCTCTCTCAACAGAGGGGGAGCGATAAGACCCCATCTATCTCCTGTCCACAATGCAGCTCTTGCAGCAGTGCCAAGAAGATTCCACAACCAATTGCACTCTGATACAGGTGACCCTGAGGGCACAGATAAACCCCCAAGTGGCTCAAGAATTCTCAGGGAGAATGCTAAGATCAGATGACTGCAAAGAAATATGATCCTTCCAACCCTCTCCCATCCTGTCAGAATAATCCTGCCATAGCCCCCACCATCCTGCCAGAATGAATGAAGCTTCTTAGATGAGAAGTGAAATATCTTCTTCCTCAAGGAACAAACAGTCCAGTTGTCATTTGAAAAAGCACCTTTCAGATAACTATGACCTGGATGACTAATAATCTCCACAGACCTACCTAGTAATGCAGTTCCCATTTACCAGTCTAGTTCTTCAATTAACAATAAGTAATGCAGACACAAAACTCACATTCAATATTCAATATTCTAAAAAAAAATCACTGGTATTATAAAGTAGGCTATAGAAAGTGATTTATTTCAAACTATTATGCAAATTATTAAAAGTTTAAATGCATATTTACAAGTCTGTTGTAAAAGTCTATCTGAGAAAAGGGAAACTTTGCATATTTCGTATTTCAGTTTCAGCAGCTTGTGTCAGAGGTTGTAAGTGTTTAGGATAGATAAAATAGCTAATCCATATAACTTACAGTCATTTGCTATTGCCCACCCTAAATCTATCTATTATTATAAGGAATGGCTTTGCCTTAAATGGGCAGTCCTGGCCATAGTGAGGTACAAAGGGAAGCTCTTTCTTCTCTGAAAATCTGAAATCTTCAAATCTAAAATCTGAAAAATTAAAAATTTGTTTATTAATTCCTGAGAGTTATTTGGCCATACATAACTCTGGACAACTTACAACAACCATAAAAAGCTAGCAAAAATTGTACAATCCTAATAGCATGGACCAGGTTCCTTGAGGAACCCCAGTTACATCTACCCGTCCCATCAGGTCTGGCTATAGGGGCATGTTGTAGGAAGATTCAGGACTTGTTAACCAGAAATGTTGTCTGGCAAGACCAAGGAAAAGAGCCTTTTCTGCCGTGGTTCCTTCTCTGAAGCATGTGTTGGGTCCATGAATACATTTTCTGTTACAAAATTTGTATTAGTCCAAAGAAGTTTCATATTAAGAGCGATGTTCCCAATGGAAACCAAGTTTCATATTAAGAGCGATGTTCCCAATTGTCCCAAGCCAATAGGGGCTGAGAGAGGATATATTACAAGGAAATGGGCTTTATGTTCCTATCTTTACGAAAGAATGCCCCACATTCCATGTTTCTACCATATGTTCCATCTAAAAGCTATAGATGACTTGGAATTTACATGCTTACTCTATTCTGCCCTTTTCACAGCATTGTGAGACTATATATAGTTCTGCCCTCCAAGCACAAAAATGTATTACAACATGTATATGTATTACATATACATGCTGCAATGTCCTTCCTTCCTTCCTTCCTTCCTTCCTTCCTTCCTTCCTTCCTTCCTTCCTTCCTTCCTTCCTTCCTTCCTTCCTTCCTTCCTTCCTTCCTTCCTTCCTTCCTTCCTTCCTTCCTTCCTTCCTTCCTTCCTGTCAGAATCCAATTATATTTTATTTCTAACTAATCTACTCTAGGAAAACCCAATTCTTACTCTCTTTTGGATTCTGTCATACTACAAAGGGGGGGGGAGTAAACACGGGTGTTTATGACTGACATTCCTACTATCAACTACAAAGCAACATCCTCTGTGGATTCCCTCTCTGGAGTACTAACAATAACAATGCGGCCATCAGCCTTTGATCTCACTCCCTATGAAGCCTCCTTTTACTGGCAGCAAGGAAAAAGGGGGGGAAGATTGCAACGTTTGGGATCCGATGGATTTAACACCCAGCCATCTGCCAATTTGGATTGACCGGAAGGAATGTGGGGTGGGACTGCTTGGGAACACTTTAAAACATTGAATGATCAGGAGGGTCCCCCAGATCCTGTCTAGCATGCCTTCAGTCAGTTTTTCTTAATAAAGATTCCTGTTGGAAGAAACATTCCAAGAGTTCTGTCTTCTTAAGATGTAAATTGAGGTGGGTCCTTACACTTCCTTCCTTCCACAGCCAAAGGACACTCAAAATCAGGAAAATAATAAACTAAAAGCAGGTGGAGTGTGGCGTGGGAAGGAACTAATTCACCCATCCTTGCCTCTACTGTCTCGCTACTGACTTAAAATCTTTAGACATTCCATCTGATCTGTTCACATTATTACTTTTATGGTAGATTAAAGATACAAGTGATTTTGTCCATTCATATTAAGACTGAATAAATAAAAAATCAAATTGAGGGAAGAAAGGTGTTACACTGGCAGAGCTCTGCTAATCTATCTATGTTTAGAACAATGAAAGGAAAATCTATAATTATCTTTTCCCTTTTCTGTGGTTAATGTTTCATAGCCATATAGGGACAATTTCCTTTAATGTGATTCATATATATGTATTTAGCAATTATTGCAAACACAATTTAAACTGCATGGATTTCAAAATTAATTATACCTATATCAAACTATGAGCTTTAAACGCTGTGACAATAATACAATAACACAATTTTTTTTCAAAACCATTAATGAACAATTTGTACATTAGCCTGGCAATTAAAATTATAATTGTTGCTGTGAAAATTGGCAATTTGATAAAGTTGAAAAATCTTTTTGATGAAAATCAGCAGTAAGATAGTTTCATAATAATGATTTATCTATATTTCAAAACTTTTACATGGTTGGTTAATCACACACACACACACACACACACTATGTGTATCTCTGTCTTCTTTCTCATTCTCTCTCTCTCTGTCTGTGTATGTGTGTGTGTGTGTCTCTGTGTGCAAAATTAAATCAAAATAACAGAACACATTCATTTTCCCTTCTGTTCCTCTTCTTCTGATTTCCCATAAGTGTTATTTCTTCAGAAAAGACTTTTGAGGCATTTCATTATATTAAAAATATCCTGTGGAATAATTCAATTTTAATAAGTGAAAAATTGCAGATAGGTACTGATATCTGATAAGTCCTGGGAATATTACATGGTCGTTGTTCTGGGAAACTCTATAGGCAGGAGTGTAATCCACATACTAGATTCATTGGAAATAACTCTTAAGAAATAAATTATGTATATATAAATATACACAGACATACCTAAACTTCTAATCATGAAAGAATTTTGATTCCAAAGTGGTAACATAAAGTAAGGAGGAGTTCTTATTATATGAAGATTTTCTTGATATTCTGAAGCTTGTGGAATATAACCTCTAGTCCAAAATGCAATGTACCAACTTTTGAAAATAGATTTTTAAATGCATAATTTATCCTCTGTTTTTATTATTTTACATATCATTCACTGTTAGAGCTGCAATAAAAGACTGAACAGGAAATAAATCCTATATACAGAATGTATATAATGTTATATAGGTATAGGATGATAATCTAAAAATATTGTTTTTCTTTTGTCTAAGATGACTAATTGCTTCTTGTAATTTAGTCTACAATTGCTTTGAGACCCTAGAATTTGGAAAACTGTTCTACCACTAGTATTCGGTTATCACTGACAATATGGAAGGTAGGGGAAAAAACAAAAATGAGGAATGATAGAAATATTATATATATATGGGAACTTCAGCAACCTGCAATGCATAAACACTGGAGTTAAAGAAGGCTTTCAGTCTTCTTTCATGATTTTGATTACATAGAACATAAATGTTCAAAGTCTGCGAAAAACTCCCACATCCATTCCTTTCAGTGTCAGGGCTTGTTTCCACAGTCCCAATTCCACATAGAGAGCTCCCCTGTTTACATCTATGAATCTTGCCTTTACATCTCTTTACTAGGGATGTAAAAACAATGTCCTCCCCAGTCATTCTCATCTCTACTACAGATATACATAAGTTATATGTTCTTTTTTTTGGTTGATTGGTTTGCCTTTGGTTCTGATGACCTGGTTGACTACAATGTCAGAATCCAATTATATTTTATTTCTAGCTATCTACTCTGAGAAAACCCAATTCTTACTTTCTTCTGGATTCTGTCATACTACAAGGGGGGGGGAGTAAACACGGGTGTTTATGACTGGCATTTCCCCTATCAACTACAAAGTAACATCCTCTGTGGATTCCCTTCGAGAGTACTAACCATAACAAAACAGCAATCAGCCTTTGATCTCACTCCCCATGAAGTCTCCTTGTACCGGCAGCGAGGAAAAAGGGAGGGAAGATTGCAACACTTGGGATCCGATGGATATAACACCCAACCATCTGCCAATTTGAATTGACTGGAAGGAGTGTGGAGTGGGGCTGCCTGGGAACACTTTAAAACATTGAATGGTCATGGGGGTCCCTCAGATCCTGTCTAGCATGCCTTCAGTCAGTTTTTCTTAATAAAGATTCCTGTTGGAAGAACCATTCCAAGAGTTCTGTCTTCTTAAGATGTAAATTGAGGTGGGTCCTTACATTAGACAGGATCTGCAAAATTGGTCAACCTGGAAGGAAGAACTTTGCCGGGAGACTTTGCAAAAAATACCATGTCAGAGGACGAAGCGGGGAAGGGGGAAAGCTCCCCAAAGAGGGAGCCGTTGCCCCGACTGGAAACCTGCCAAATATCCGGATATGAAGGGTCAGATTCCTCAGGAGAAGAGGTGGTGGAGACGCGTAACCACAAGCCTCGGTGGTCAATGGGCATTGGAAAGAAAGGTGAGTGGGAAAAGAAATCAAGAAAGGTGACCTTGAGACGGGGGGCCAACCAACCAGGATGGAAGCAGGAGATGGAGAGATCCCTGCACACAAGTGAAGATGAAGGAAGCTGGGCACAGAACTCAAACTGGATCCTAGAGAAAGCTATCAACTTGATGAAGAGAACCCTCAGCTCCCTAGGAGAGGAGGATCGTGAGCCCCACGGCCGCACCAACTCCTGGAGCCGCAACTGGAGAGACACTGAGGGGGAATTGGAACCTGCAGCCCCGGGGACATCCACTGATCCAGTATTTCCCACCCCCTGCCAACCTGCAGATAGCGATCCGGATGGAAGACAATACCGACGAAGAAGGCACTGATCCATTCAAAGACGCCCGCTGCTGGACGCGAAATTCAAGGGGGAGCACACAGGCACATCCCTAGCGACAAAGCCTGTATCCGGATCATGCAATCTGCTCTGGATGGGTCGGCCGCCGATTGGGTGGTGAATTTGCATGATTCCAATACCCCAGAGCTCAACGACTTCAATCGTTTCATGTCCTCTCTGAGAAGGCGATTTGAAGACCCCCTGGCTGATCGCAAAGCACGCGAAAGAATCAAAATGATGAGGCAAGGCAGACAGCCAGTAGCCGTATATACGCAAGAATTCCGAACCATTGCCAGCAAGCTGAACTGGCCGGAAGACATCCTCCTTAGCCATTTCAAAGATGGTCTAAATTACAACCTATATGATGCTTGCCTGCCCTGGGGGGACCCACACCAACTCGACGAATGCTACGTCCTGGCAGAGGAAGCAGAGATCGACCTACTGAAGAGGCACCGCCGAGGAAAACAATGGAGCCGCTCACCGCCTGAACCGACGCGCGAACCAGCGAAGCCATCGGCTATGGCCAAGAAGCCAAATGGGCTGTTTCAAATGCGGGAGAGAGGGGCATCGGGCTGTAGAATGCCGCTCGAAAGCCCCCCAGCACAACCCAGACAGACCACCAGCCAGCAAATCCAGGAAGTCCCCAGCTAAGTCAAAAGAATCTGCCATGAGAGGGATAGAGGCTGTGGAATCCCCTACCTCTGCCCATCATGGGGAAAGAGCTCCAGCCTACACCACAGGGCCCCCTCCATGCCCGAAGCTGTCAAAGTGAAAGCCTTAATAGACTCTGGCTGCACCCGCTGCCTCATTAGCCCGACGCTAGTGGGAAATTTGGGAATTCCGGTGAGGAGGCTGGAACAACCAATCTCATTTGGCCAGTTAGATGGGTCCATAGCAGGGGGGGTGCCAGCTACCCTAGCCACGTTACCAATCCACCTATCCCTGGGAAATCATGAGGAAGACATAATGTTTGTAGTGACCCCAGGCATGGAATGCCTGATGATCCTAGGGCTGGAATGGTTAACAAAATGGAACCCCTGGGTAAATTGGAGGATGAAAGAAATCAATTTCCTGAAAGAGGACCCTACAGACTTAAAACGCCAAGGGGATCTACCAAAATTAAAAACGGAAATAGCGTCCATGGGTGAAGAAAAGGGGCTGCCAGAAATACCAGAGGAATACAGAGATCTGGCTGAAGTTTTCAGCGAGGAGAGGGCGGATGAGCTTCCCCACCACTGACCCACAGACTGTGCCATAGAATTCAAGCCCGGGGCAAAACTCCCGAAGCCCAGATTATACTCCATGAGCCCAAAGGAGAAGGAGGAAATGGAGAGATTTATAAAGAAGAACCTAGAAAGGGGGGTCATTGAACCAGCCAAGCCTAAGGTGGCCACTCCGGTCCTTTTTAGAAAGAAGAAGGACGGCTCTCTACACTTACGCGTGGACTACCGGCTTTTGAATGCAATCAGTGAAAGCAACCTATACCCCCTACCCCTCATGAAGGACATGTTATCACACCTCTCGAAAGGAATTTTTTTTTACTAAACTAGATCTAAGGGAAGCGTATTACCGCGTGAGAATTAGGGAAGGAGATGAGTGGAAAACCGCATTTAACTGCACAATGGGGTGCTACCAATTCAAAGTTTTGCCTTTTGGATTACAAGGGGGCCCCGCAGTATTTATGCAATTAATCAATGAGGTACTAAGGGAGCAACTATTTAAGGGGGTCCTGGATTATTTAGACGACATCCTTATCTTCACCGAATCAAAAGAGGAACATGTCAACCTAGTCAGAGCGGTTTTAAAGAAACTGCGAGCCGCCCACCTATGTGCCAAATTATCAAAATGCGAATTTAACCAGGAAAGAATAGACTACCTAGGTTACCCCATATCCCCACAGGGCATTGAAATGGACCCAGAAAAGGTCAGGGCAGTATTAGAATGGGCACCACCTCGCACAAGGAAGCAACTGCAAAGTTTCCTGGGTTTCGCAAACTTTTACCGCCAATTCATCCCTTCATTTGCCCAGATAGCCCTGCCCCTCACAAACTTACTAAAAACGAAGGGAGAATCCTCAGTGAAACCTAGCGAGTCACTAAAATGGACAATGGAATGCCAAGCGGCATTTGAGAGATTAAAGAGGCTTTTTTCTGCCGAACCAGTACTGAGGCACCCAGACATGGATAAACCCTTCGTAATACAGACGGATGCAAGTGATGTGGCAGTGGGGGCTGTACTATTACAAGAAAATGATGAAGGAATATTGCAACCCTGCGCGTATACGTCCAGGAAACTCACTGAAACGGAACAGCGCTGGACCGTGTGGGAGAAAGAGGCATATGGGATACGTTGGTCATTACTTACATGGCGCCAATTCCTTGAAGGCAATAAAATCCCTTTCCAGGTGTGGACAGACCACAAAAATTTGGAAGCCTTGAAAACACCCAGGAAGCTCAACCCCAAGCAAGACCGCTGGTCCCAGCATTTTCACCAATTCAATTTTAAGCTCAAGCATTTGCCGGGGGGAAAGAACTTTTTGGCAGATGCATGATCTCGCATGCCCCAATATAACAGCATGCGAGCCACTGACTCTAAACTGATCATGGGAGAATCACAACTGGCAGCGCCAGTGACTACCAGAGCCCAAGTTAAATTAAAACCACAGCTGGATAGCCAGACCGGAATTGAATTCCGGAAAAGTTTGGAAACAGATGAATGGTTCCAGAAAAATAAACATGTGTGCACAATGAAAGACGGACTGCCTTGGGTGGGGGAGAAGTTATATATACCGACCACCCAAAGGATCATATTCATGCAGCTTTGCCACGACACAAAATCAGCAGGGCATTTTGGATTTGTAAAAACATTGCACTTAATTAAACAGCAATTTTTGTGGCCATCCATGAAAAAAGACATAGAAACTTACGTGGCCAGCTGCCCAAAGTGTGCAACTGCAAAAAGGTTGCAAGGGAAATCGCCAGGACTGTTACAAACAGTGGCAAATCCCTCAGCCCCCTGGAGGGAAATAGCCATGGATTTTATAGTGGAATTACCAGAAAGCAATGGGAATACTGTTATTTGGACGGTTACGGACTTATTTTCCAAACAGGTTCAATTTATTCCTTGCCAAAAGATCCCCACTGCAAAAGCTTTAGCAAAACTTTTCGTGCAATATATTTACAGATTGCATGGGGCACTCCAATGCATCATATCTGATAGGGGAGTGCAATTTATGTCTGCATTTGGAAGGAATTTCTATCCCTTTTAGGGACCACCCAGGGACTGACATCTAGCCATCATCCTCAAGGAAATGGTCAATCGGAAAAATGTAACTCAGTAGTTGAGCAATATTTAAGATGTTTTCTTAATTTCCAGCAGTCAGATTGGACGGACCTGTTGCCTTTCGCAGAGGTTGCCTACAATAATGCAGTCCACTCCAGCACAGGTTACATTCCTTTTCAAATAGCTACCGGTCAAAGTTTCAACCCCATGCCAGAACTAACCCCAAAGGAGTGTGGAGTGGGGCTGCCTGGGAACGCTTTAAAACATTGAATGGTCAGGGGGGTCCCTCAGATCCTGTCTAGCATGCCTTCAGTCAGTTTTTCTTAATAAAGATTCCTGTTGGAAGAAACGTTCCAAGAGTTCTGTCTTCTTAAGATGTAAATTGAGGTGGGTCCTTACAACAATGTTTCTATGCTAGGACTGAATTCAGCATTAGAAGCAAATACAAGATCTATGAGCAAACATAACAATCAGGTCTTGCTTTAGTCAATAGAACAGGAAGCTGGAGTTCTCTCTGAAGACCTCTGAATTCTCAAAGTTTTTTTGTGGAAAATTAGGGTACCCTCAATAAAAGATGAGATAAATGGGGGAGCGATAGATTTGTTTCCCCTTGATATTTCCCCTACTGAAATGATTATAATTTCAAGGTGCTTATTCTCATGATGCTTCTATTTTTTTGCTTCTATTTATAAATATGCTTCTATAGTAATGCTGATGTAAATCTACTCTGATTAGGGGGGAAAATATCATGGATGAGGCCAAACTATAACCCAGGCTCTTCACCAGCTTAAAGCATTTTATATTATGGAAATATTTGCCCATCTGCTAAGAGGAAAAGACAACCAACCCATCTTTTAAGCTTCATAGCTTTCCACATTAACATTAGTGCCAATTTCTTTTAATTAGCCTTGTCATTCTTTATGCAGCCCCATGCATATAAAAATTAATTATCTGTAAATTCACATCTTCATAATTTCTAGCTTTCACTTCAGTTGTTCTTGGTGACATTTTCTTAAGAACACAGTTATCAGGAGATTGCACATGGAGAACAGACAATGTATCAAAAGGTTAAAAAAATAAAGAGAGAGAGAGAGAGGATGAGACTTGAACAAAAATACCAACACATAAATAGCATATAAAACTTTAAACTTCAGCTACCACATAATGGAATGTTTCTGCTTTGAGACTTCAGAATCACACATACCATTAAAACACCATTAATATACTCATTGTCAGGGCCCACTTCAATACCTGATCCCAAGAAAGTAGAACTCGTGGAAGTGGTTTCTTCCAAAAGAAGCTGATAGTAGGCGTAATAGACAGGATCTGAGGGTTTCCCACCAGATCAATAAGTATACCCAAGCATAGTCCCACCCCATAGTTCATCCGGTCAGTTCAAACAGGCCAATCCCAAGGTGTTAAGTTCGTTGTGGGAAAAAGGAGATAACATCAGGCCATCTCCGGGCTGCAGCGATGTTTAGGTGGCTCTTCGCGGCTTCTCTTGCAAACGTGGAGATAACACAGTTGCCGGAGGTACATTCCATTCTCCTCCCCCCTTTCTAGCTGACAACAGGGGAGAGAAAGTTCACAGAGGAAGAAATGCAGGAACAGCAAAGTGTTACATTGTAGCGATAGAGGAAACAAGGCAATAACCCTCAAACGCTTCCCCCCTCCCCTCCAAAAGTATGGTAGAACCCAGGGAGAGAAGAGAATGCAATTTGGGTTTAGAGAGAAAAGGGAAATATGGGTTCTGACATCCTGCCTCCCTTAAAAAAAAGAGAGATCCAGCTGTGGAGAGATAGAGATAAATAATGCATAGGTTAGTCAGGTTTGTTTGGATATGCAGTGTGAAATTTTCTAAGTAGTCTAGGAGGCATTTGTGGACCCACTCATTTTGGGAGGATGGTAGGTGTTTCCATGCTACTAGATATTGGGTTGAGCCATGGTGTTTTCTGGAGTCTAGGATTTCTTTGATTTCAAAATGCTGTTCTCCTTCAACCATAATGGGAGGAGGAGATGGGGCAACAGCTGGTCTTAAGGGTGACTGTTGCTCGCGTTTTAGGAGGCCGCAGTGGAAGATCGGGTGAATTTGTCTGAGAGATTTTGGCAGTTCTAATTCTACTGTTACTGGCTTGATGACTCTGATGATGGGGAAGGGTCCTACATATTTGGGTCCCAATTTCTTTGATGGTTGTAAGGATTTTAGGTATTTAGTGGATAAGTAAACCATCTCCCCCACCACAAAAGGTTTTGGTTCGACTCTCTTTTTGTCTGCCTGCATTTTGTATGCTTGTCTAGCTTCATCTAATGCTTTTCTAACAACTGGCCATGTATTTTGCAATTGTGTGATCCACTCCTTTAATGAGGGGATGGCAGGTTCGGTGGGCGACAGTTCTGGCATTTGATTAAAGCTTTGTCCTGTGGCTACTTGGAATGGGGTGTAGCCCATTCTGGAGTGGACGGCATTGTTGTAAGCGACTTCAGCAAATGGGAGTAGATCGTTCCAGTCGGTCTGTTGGTAATTAATAAAGCACCTAAGATATTGTTCGAGTACTGAGTTTGAATGTTCCGTCCAACCATTCGTTTGAGGAGGATGACTAGATGACAGTGTTTTTGCCATGGGGATCTTTGAGCAGGGTATGAAATGTACTTATTTGGAAAAAAAGGTCTGTCACAACCCAAATGACTGTGTTTCCACTGGGCTCTGGTAGCTCTACTATAAAGTCCATGGAAATTTCTTTCCACGGCGCTGAGGGGGTCGCCACTGATTGTAGCAGTTCGGGTGATTTCCCTTGTAATCTCTTGGCTGATGCACACATTGAGCTACATAGCTTTCAATGTCCTTTTCGATTGATGGCCACCAAAATTGACTCTTAACTAAGTGTAGTGTTTTCACAAATCCAAAATGGCTGGCCAATTTTGAATCATGGCACAGTTGCATGTATGTTAGTCTCTGACTTTTTGGTATGTATAGTTTCTCCCCCACCCAGGGTAGTCCATCTGTAATGGTACATAGGTTTTTGTGATTCAGGAACCACTCATCAGTTTCTAATGCCTTTCTGAATTCGATCCCTGCTTGGCTGGCTAACGGGTTTTGTAATTTGGCTTGTGTGTGGGTGGCTACTCGTGCTGCCAGCTGGGTTTCAGGCATGAGTGGTTTTGTTATGCTGGGTCAGGTACTATTGTATTGAGGCATTCTGGATAGTGCATCTGCCAGAAAATTCTTTCCCCTTGGTAGGTGTTTTATGGTGAAATTGAAACGATGGAAATGTTGAGACCATCGTGCCTGTTTAGGGGTCAGTTTTCTTGGCATTTTTAGTGCTTCCAAATTCTTATGGTCAGTCCACACTTGGAAAGAGATTTTGTTTCCCTCCAAAAAGTGCCGCCAGGTGAGGAGCGCCCACCTCACTGCATACGCTTCCTTTTCCCAGACCGCCCATCTCTGTTCTGTTTCAGTTAGTTCTTTAATGTGTAGGCACAAGGTTGGAGTACCCCTTTCTCATTTTCCTGTAATAGCACAGCCCCCACCGCCACATCGCTAGCATCTGCTTGAATTACAAAAGGCTTGTCAGTGTCAGGGTGCCGCAGAATGGGTTCAGCGGAGAAAAGCCGTTTTAGTCTCTTGAATGCGGCTTGGCATTCTACTGTCCATTTTAGTGGTTGGCTGGGTTTAGGTTTGCCTTTCCCTCTGGTTTTTAACAAGTTGGTGATGGGTAAGGCAATCTGAGCAAACGAGGGAATGAATTGGTGATAGAAATTGGCAACCCCAGGAAGCTTTGTAATTGCTTTCTTGTGCGGGGTGGTGCCCATTCTAATACGTCCCTAACCTTCTCAGAGTCCATTTCTATGCCCTCCGGGGAGATGCGATATCCCAGGTAGTCTATTTTCTCTTTGTGAAATTCACATTTAGACAGCTTAGCATAGAGGTGGGCTGCCCACAGTTTGTTCAGGACTAACCAATTTTACATGCTCTTCCATGGTCTCTGTGAATATGAGGATATCATTCAGGTAAACTAGTACACCCTTGTACAGGTGCTCCCTTAGCACATCATTTATTAGCTGCATGGAGACGGCTGGGGCTCCTTGCAATCCAAACGGCAAAACTCGGAATTGGTAGCACCCCAGTGGGCAATTAAATGCAGTTTTCCATTTGTCTCCTTGATTGATTCTGATTCGGTAATACGCCTCCCTGAGGTCTGAGGTCTAATTTAGTAAAGATCTTCCCTTTAGACAGATGGGATAGCATGTCTTTCATAAGGGTAATGGGTATAGGTTGCTTTCGCTTATGGCATTCAGAGCCCTATAGTCCAGGCATAGATGAAGCGACCCATCTTTTTTTTCTCTGAACAGTACAGGAGCAGCCATTTTTGGCTTAGTTGGTTGGATGAACCCCCGCTCTAGGTTTTTGTCTATGAACTTCTGCATTTCCTCTAATTCTTGGGGATTCATAGAATATAATCTGGGTTTGGGGAGTTTCTCCCCTGGTCGGATCTCTATGGCACAGTCCATAGGTTGATGTGGCGGTAATTCGTCTGACCTCTCCTCGCTAAACACTTCAGCTAGAACCCGGTATTCCTCAGGTATTTCAGGAAGTTCCTTTTCATCCCCAACCGCTGCTTTCTCTGCCGGGGCTTCCCTGCCAGGGTTTTTTGTTGGTATTCTGGTTGATTCTCCTTTTGGGAACCTAAGCTCTGCTGTTCTCCAATCCACCCGTGGATTCCATTTGGCTAGCCACGCCATGCCTAGGATTATGGGGCACTCCATTCCCGGGGTCACTACGAATGTTATAGTCTCTATGTGATCCCCCAGGGTGAGCTGCAGCGGCAGCGTTGCTAAGGTGGCCGGCATCCCCCCTGCTATGGACCCATCTAATTGACCAAAAGAAATCAGTTTCTTTAGCCTCCTCACCGGTATGCCTAGATTCCCCACTAGTGTCGGGCTGATAAGGCATCGGGTACACCCAGAGTCAATTAATGCCCTGACCTCTATAGCTTCGGGCATGGTGGGGGCTAATATGGTTACTGTCCTGGTGAGGGGCGCGATGGGTCCACTTACCAGGGGTTTGTCTTCGGAGTTGTCGTCCAATGAATTGGATGCTCCTGCGGTGTAGGCCGGAGTTCCCTTCCTCGCTGGGTGGTTGCAGGGAACTCAATGGTCTCCATGCCCTTCATGGCTGGCTCCTTCGGCTTGGTGGGTGACTTTCCGGACTTCCCGGCTGGGGTCCGGTCTGTCTTCTCGGCTGGGGTGCGGGAGCGGCATTCCATGGCACGATGCTCCTCTTTGCTGCACTTGAAACAGTTGGTGATTCTTTTGGCAGATGGCTGATGCTTTGCCGTTTCGCGGGATGGCTCCGATGGCGATTTTCCCCATGGCCACCCTCTGCGCTGTCTCTTGGCCAGGTCGATCTCAGCTTCCTCAGCTAGGATGTACCAATCTTGTAGCCGGTGTGGATCTCCTCTGGGCAGGCAGGCATCATAGAGATCGTAGTTCAGGCCGTCTTTGAAATGGCTGAGCAGAATGTCTTTGGGCCAATTCAGCTTGCTAGCCAGGGTTCGAAACTCCTGGGTATACTCAGCCACCGGTCGTCTGCCCTGATTCACCGCTTTTATTCTTTCACGGGCTTTTCGGTCTGCCAATGGGTCCTCGAACCTGCGCCTGAGGGAGAACATGAACTGACTGAAGTTCAATAGTTCCGGTGCATCAGTGTCATAGAGGTCCACGACCCAATCTGCTGCAATGCCATCTAGAGCTGCTTGCACAATTCGGATTCTGGCACGATCGGTGGGGATGTCTCAACTGTACTTCTCCATGTAGTTTAAAACCTGGGTTAGGAAGAACCCCAGGCATCGTGGCTCACCCCGGAACTTCACATCGAGCGGTGGGAACTTTTGAATGGAGCGCTGCCTCTTCTTTCATTTGTGGCGTCTCCCCTCTCGGTGTGCAGCATCTGCCCATCGGGGGGTAAGGGCAGTAGCAGTGACCGCAGCTGGTTCAGTTGCCTCACTGGATGGCCCTGGGACTTCAGCCTCACCCTCGATGTCCTTCTTTCTGCAACCCAAATGGATGGTTCCGGTGTAGGGTTTGGGTTTCTCCTCCTTCAGGGAGTCTAAGGCTATCTTCATTATACCGATTGCCTGCTCCAGTAATTGGCTCAAGTGCCCCGGGCGATCTTCCTCATCCTCGCTGAGATGGAGGGACCTTGGAGAGGTCTCCTCCTTCCAGCATGGTTGGTGGCTGCCTCATCGGAGTGTCACCTTCCTCACTTTTTTCTCCCAGTCGTTCTTCTTCCCAACACCCATCAACCACCGAGGTTTGTGGCTGTGCACCTCCACTACCTCTTCTTCCGATGAGTAGGAAGACTCAGAGCTGGATAGCTTGCAGGGTTCCGGCCAGCAGGGGGGCTCCCCCTTTGCAGTGGATTCCTCCTTCCCTGCTCCATTGTCTGACATAGTCTTGCAAAGTCCCCCGGTAAGGGCTTTCCTTCTGGGCTGACTATTACTGCCCTGTCTAATGTCAGGGCCCACTTCAATACCTCATCCCAAGAAAGTAGAACTTGTGGAAGCAGTTTCTTCCAAAAGGAGCTTTTATTAGGAGAAGCTGATAGTAGGCATAATAGACAGGATCTGAGGGTTTCCCGCCAGATCAATAAGTAAAAAGTATCCCCAAGCATAGCCCCACCCCATAGTTCATCTGGTCAGTTCAAACAGGCCAATCCCAAGATGTTAAGTTCGTTGTGGGAAAAAGGAGATAACATCAGGCCATCTCCGGGCTGCAGCAATGTTTAGGCGGCTCTTCGCACCTTCTCTTGCATACTCAGAGATAACACAGTTATCCTCCCCCCTTTCTAGCTGACAACAGGGGAAAGTTCACAGAGGAAGAAATGCAGGAACAGCAAAGTGTTACATTGTAGCGATAGAGGAAACAAGGCAATAACCCTCAAACGCTTCCCCCCTCCCTCCAGGAGTATGGCAGAACCCAGGGAGAGAGGAGAACGCAATTTGGGTTTAGAGAGAAAAGGGAAAAGGCCCTTTAGAATATGGGTTCTGAGACTTCCGGTTCCGGTCGCAGCGCCCGCGGACGTGCAGAGAACTCGTTCTCTTGGCCGTCCGGTTTCCCTCCGCCGGTAGACCCTGGATAGGGTCGAAAGTCGCCCTGTAGGGGTGACCACCGTAGAGGAGGGCACTCGTTGATCGCGGAGGGAGCGGCAGCTCCCTCTGCGGTCCGAGAAAACCACCTTTGGGCCGACGGGGAAAAGATCAGCCAGTAACATGGCCGATCACTCAGCTGCTCCAGCCGAAAGTCACAGCAACATCTAAGCGAAAAGAACCACCGTGGAAGATCCGGGTGAGACCTTTCCTTCCCTCTTGTTAATTTACCTTTTTCCCTGCTAACAGCTTTAAAAACTATTTCCCTATTTTGAGAAAGCAGCGTTTGATTACTGGGGAAAACGGGCTTTGGAAAAACAATTATTTTTTTTTTTACTATTTTATTTTGTCTACATAAGCAGTTGGAACTCGAGCATCCGGGTTATTGTGACTTTCTCTTTTGGCTTGTTTATCTTCAGTTTAGGTGAAAATCCTTAGGGAGGGGGTGGAATGTTCTTTTTTTCTCCCCCCCCTCCTGAACAGTACTGCCTAAAAAACTTTTTGCTCTCTGGGCGGACTTATGTAGATTCTTTTGGATACAATGCATCCTGGGACTTGGCATGAAGCCCAGAAACTTTGACTGATACAATGTAACTTGCTCCATTTGAACTCCCACTTCCTGATTTTGGCGTGATGCCCAGACTGGATTACAACATAACAACTGACTGCCAGTTTTTATCTCTGTGCTGGACTTGACTATTGGTTTTTTTTTCTCTATCTTTCTTTGGAAATATATCTCTGTCTGCATTTTATATTTTATAACGCTGCAATCTATTTTTTAAGCTGAACTTCTTTAAAAAAAAAAAAAGAAGAAGATGGAATCCTACTCACAGATTAATTATGGACTTATATTAGAAAAAATCTTGGAAATGAGACTGGAACTTAAAGAACATATTAGATCGCTTAGTTTCAAGGAGGACTCAGAATTAAAAATTGAAGCTCAACCTTTGATTGACTATGATACACAATCAGATCTACAACTTAATGAGATGGATGGAATACATTTACAATCTATTGAATCTACTGAATTTATTGAAGAGGAAGAGGACACATCCTACATGATGGATTTCTTTGATGATCAAAGGCAGAACTCAACTAAAACATTTACAACTTTAAAAGCAACAGGATTGGACTTCCAAATACGAGGCACAAAAAACGTTGACAACATGACAGTACAGACAACACTGGATAAAAGAGAAAAAGAATATGATTGGACTCAATGGTGGGAAAAGGCCTTTAGCCAGTTACTAAGATGGGAGGATTTAGAGGCCCTGTTGTGGAAACCTACCTGGCACAAAAAGAAAGCTAGAATTAGATTTAAAAATAAGAGTTAAAATTTTATTTGATGGGTAAAAAGGGCTTCTGGACGTTGATTGAACTAATATTTTTGAGATCTTTAAGGTTACTTTGGTATGAGTCAACACTAGATTTAAATTATGGATTTGATTATGATTTGGAATGGCAATAAGAAAAATTGGAAAATTTATAATTAAAGGAGTTAGATTGAGATTGAGACTGGTGAAATATTATTGATATTTTTATTTATAAGAATTGAATGGTAATTAGTGAGGTATTAAATGGATTAAACTGAAACAATTGAGGAATCTTTTAGGGACGTGGACTGATCTATGAAAATATAATATATGAAATAGAATATAGTTGAGAAATATTAAGATATATTAGTTATATTACTTGTTTATGATAGAAATAATTATTGTCCTATTATTATTATTATTATGTTATTATATTACTATGTCTAATGCAATAGTTTTAAAATATATAAATTCATGTTTATTTACATAATATTAATGTGAAATAGAATAAGAGATATAATTTGATTGAGAAGCATACATTGAAATTGGAATAATAGATAGAGGTGAGAAACAATTTATATTTTAGGAATGCTCGAATTGTATACCATAAGAGGGAACTTTTAAAGTAGTAGTTTAAATTGTATATGTATGACTGTATTTTTTGTTGTGTTCTATGGAGTGCCCTATCTCCACGATGTGTTACAAGCACTTGGCTGTAAAACAAACAAAAACTAATAAAACTTGTTATGGAAAGAATATGGGTTCTGACACTCATACCATTTTTATTAAATCGAAATATCTACTACCTGGCAAGTCTTGCTTCAAATTTGTTAAAGATTGAACTTTCCCCTTCATTTTGTATTTATACCATTTTTTTTCCTGAAGATATTTTTGTTTCTAATTATAAAGAACCAACATATTAGGGGGGAAAATCAAAATTAATTCCTTTACTTAAGAAAACATTTTTATATAATGTTTTAACTAGGTTTTTGTTTCAGAGTCCATGACAAATATTGAACAACAGAGTTTTTGTGGGATTCAGTAGGCATAATAGTTTAACAGAGTTGAGCAGAACCAACCCCCTCCTCAAGCAGGAGACCCTATATTATTTTTGACAAATAGTTATCCAATCTATTTTTTAAAAAACCTCCAGTGTTTGGGCACCCACAACTTCTGAAGGCAAGCCACTCCACTGATTAATTGTTTTAACTGTTGGGAAATTTCTCCTTAGTTCTAGATTGGTTCTCTCCTTGACTAATTTCCATCCATTGCTTCTTGTCCTGCTTTCAGGTGCTTTTGAGAATAGGTTGATCCCCTCTTCTTTGTGGCAGCCCCTCAGATGTTAGAGTTCAAGAGCATTCTAGAAACCACTCAAAGAGCAATTAAAAGCAATTCAGCGTGTGGTGGAAGAATCCTACATTGATGCAAAGAAACTCTGCTGACAATATAGAACATCTACCCAGAGCTTGCTATTCACTGGCTGAAAAAGAAAAAGAAATCTATAGGTGCATGTTTTCACTTATGGTCAACATTCTTGGGTGCATTTTGGAGAGTTATGGGGTTAAAACATTCCATTTAGATATTTCAGGATTAAGTATATTACATGCACCAGTTTGGAACTAGTATGATTTACTGCTCATTGACAAACCAATAGTGGGAGACGTTGAAAAGGAACAAAAATGACTTATGAACTAGGCCTTGGTAATGACAGATTGCTATTTGGTTCCTGCTTCCCAATTTAGATTGTCTGCTATGTTCCAGAAAACAAGTTCACTGTGTTGCAGGAGTAAGTAGGGATAGTGCATAGGTTGCAGTACAAGCAAAGCTAGAGGAGGCATTCTTGACATGAATTCAGCAGACTGAATTCTCAGAAGACTGAGGAGTATCAGTAAAATGCATCCCTCTCATGGCTTAGTCATTGCATGTGATGGCAAGTGTGCTGCAGAGATTCTGGCTATAGAACAACTAATGACCTGGGGCTGGCTCACTGGCTGCAGGACAACAAGATGAGCTATGTTGTAAAGTCTTGTCCTCAACAAATATTTAGTGGGGCATGAATATGACACCCAACCCTTAAGCCTAGTTATCTAAAGCCTGGTAACTAAAGGACTGTTTGGGTTTATATAATGACTCAATCTTCTGTGGTTTCGTCTGACATGTATGAGCACATAGACTTGACCTATTTCAAGTCCCATCATTAAGCAATGACATCTGATGGGACCTAGGAAGTTTCCTTTCCCTATTGCAGCACCTGTCCTCTGGATCACCATGACTGGTTCCTGCCTTGTTCATATTTAAGAGAACTCTTAAAACAGGGCTCTTTCCCACAATTTGAGTCTTGCAGGTGCAACATGTTCTTCCGGATCAATGTTTCATAACTTTGGCAAATTTAAGCTGTGTGGACTTCAACTTCCAGAATTCCCCAGATTGCATTGTTGAAATTGTAGTCCACACAGCTTAAAGTTGCCAAAGTTGAGAAATACCTTTCCAGATATTTGGATTTTAATTTAATTAGTTTTTTCTACTGTACTCTACTTTGGGTCATTGTACAATTGATCAGCCTTCTAAATGTAATAAAAAAAGTAATATCATTTTCATGTTCTCAAATTTAGCATTCTCCTGAATAATGTCTGATGAACTGTTGTACATCTGGGCTCTATTTTGAAGAAACACTGAAAAGATTGGATTGCTGTACCTTTCTAAATACTGTATTTGAATAACTTAAACTCTGAGTTCAAAAGAACTCATTAAAAAAGGCATAGATAAATTGAGCCAAAGTGTTATCTTTATCTTCTATATCTGAAGCCTAATTTTGCCTTTCTATTTTGTTATCATCTGCCCTAACACTTTGTTGCTAGGGAGAGCATAGCAAAATCTTAAAATGACAAAGAATGGAATAATGAGCTTCCTATTAATTAGAATTAAACAAAAGGAACTGGCTACAAATAAAAGGTGGGTTCAGAAGGGAGTGGACCCAGCAATACAAAGACACAAATCAATATCCAACATATGACAGAAAGGATAGGAAATCTTGGTGCCATATATAGGTGTTATGCCTTAATGGGTCTATTAACATCTTGCCAATATCATACCAGTCCTTTCGCTTTAAATCTCCATTTGTGTCCAGTCATGATTGTTCTTCATTGATATTATATTTTTCAAAGTGTAATCAAAGGCAGCAGTGATAAGAAACAGAAATTTATTTAAAACATTTGTATGGCTGCCCAACTAAACTAGAATGACTCTTAGGAACTTACAGAAAATTAAACAAAATCTAATCAACAACAACAAAAGAAAGCCTAAATCACAAACTGATAAACAATAAAATGGAAATCCAAACAAATCATCTCATTGGTGCTCCAATGTATCGTAATACAAAGGCCTGGGACCTAGAAGCTCCAAAGCTTGTATAAGGGTCCTAATTAGGATGCCAACCACAGCAGATGGCCAATAATGCTAAATATTGTACAAGTCTGAGTAGAAACACGATGGCTTGATATATCTTACCAGAAGATAGAATTCAGACAACTGCAAAATTGCTTGCAAAATGCAAAAGGGCAGGACTATGTCCTATAACAGATGCAGTTCATAATCTTTGGGTAGATAGACTGAATGTTTGGTTCCAGAGGTATCTGGATAGTAAGTGGAACTATCATGTTAGTAACATGTTACTAAGATTAAAATTTGATTCTCCTAGTGAAGGAGAGCCAGAAAGACTTTCATAGAGCAAAAAGGACTGCAAAACATTTGAACTGCTACTATAAAGGAACGATGGAATCCTTTACAAAAAGTGAAGCCTTTTACAAAAAGTGAAGTTCTATATATTCTTGACCTATAACAACAGAGATCAGAGAAGACTTTGCAGTTTGGGACTTTATAATGATTCTCTATGCAGTGAACAGATAGACAAACCTATAGCTCCACAGCTAAGCAGCTATGTCTAAAAACAAATAGCTATATTTTACAGTTACTGTCATATGCATGCAAACATTGCTTTACTTGATCTCATCTTTTTTGAAATGGTCAAAAATGATTAGAGTAGAACTTATTGTCTTGGAATTTATTTTGGTTTCAATGAAGTGTAGCGGGGCTGTCTGAAAGTGTCTGCAGAAGCCTGGCTGGGGAGAGAGAGATTGGGACAGCTGCTGGTGGTTTTGGGTGCAGCAGGCGTGGACGAGGAAAAAAGATATAAAAGGAAGGAAGGAAAGGTGTGTGTGGGGGGGTTTTGGTTGTTGCAGTTTGTCAGGTGAAGACAAAGAGGGGTTGGAGGTTTTAAGCTGATCCCTTCTGGTGAAGGAAGGGGAAAAGGAGAGAGTGAGAGAGAGTGAGGGGGTGGAATTTTATTGCTTTCTTTTGCAAGGGAGATATCCCAAGCGGAGGCAAGAGAGAGAGTGTGTGGAGAAAGGAAGTTGCTGGGGCTGTTAACCTCAGATTTTAATAATAAAGGATAAGGGGGGAGGGGTTTGACCCTGGCCTGTCGGAGACTGCAAGAAGCCACAGGAGAGGACGAGAGGCTGCTTGTTGCTGTGAAGACTGAAGGCCATCTGAACTGTGACTATTGCTGCTTGTGCCAGTTTTAGACATTGTGGGGAGTTGCCCTGAGGAGGGCGAGCCGTTACTGCAGCAAGCTGACTGCTTTTGTTCGTGTTTTACTACTGCCTGGAGCCAGGGGTTTTCCCCCTCCCCACTTGTTTCCCAAAAGGTCGCTGAGGAATCATTGACTGTTGCTGCTATGACAGCCTGGGGCTGCTAGACACCATCACAGCATTGACTATTGGGGCTAGGGGCTGGTCATCTTTGTTCCTGGAAGCCCCTCCCTGAAGACAAAAGCCTGCCGCCTCCTCACTTTGTGTGAGCCTCTGTTGGAAGAGACACTTTACTAACACCTAGAGAGCACAGCTGCAGAGCTTGACTAAGAGGAACGGGGCTGGGGTGGGCCCTGGGCTTTAGCGGTCTCTGAGAAGGTAACGCTACACGTGGGGTGCTTGTCCGGGATTCCCTGCCTGCCCCTCCCCTTAGTAAGGGTTAGTCTCGTGTAGGGATATGAGCCAGGAGAACAAAATGGACTCTAATGTGGCTACCAGGTGGTGTGAAGAGCAGAATAGTGAAGTAAGGGCAAGCATGGTAATCGATGTTCCTGGTGATGTTTGGTCAGAGGAGCGAATTTTACAGACATTGAGGAGTTTTGTCCCGGACCAGAGGGTATATGTGATAGATACGAGGGTGGATCGGGATTTCCCCCATTTTTATGTACTGCTGGAATGGAAAAAGAGCATTCCGGAGTGCTTTCAGGTTAAAAGTTTGCAACTGACAGAAGATGTCAGAGTCGGGGTTATTCTTCCTATTGCATGGAGTATACCTTTGACCAAACCATTAAGCCAGAAGAATGAGAAGTGCATTTCCCCACCTGCAGGGGTAGCGGAAGTGGGGTTCACACAGGCGGGGGAAAGTTTGACTTCCGTTCAAAACCTGACGGGGTTATTGCATAGGGGCTGGATATAGGAAATTATGTATTTTTGGGGGGATGCAACCGGTGCCAGAAGGGGAAGAGGAATATGAAGCTTGGATGGAACAGGCGATACAAGCAGTTGAGGAATGGGATATACCAGACACCCAGAAAAGACAACGGGTTAGAGAGAGTTTAAAGGGCCCTGCTGCAGAAGCTATTAGAAGTTTAACATTGAGTCGGGGACAGTTTACTGTGCGTGACTATCTCTCTTTGTTGCATGATGAGTTCGGGTCTGTTGAGACGGTCTCTAGTTTACTGTTCCGGTTGGAACATATGTACCAGAAGAGGGGTGAGAAGCTGTCTGAATATATAAGGTGCCTGAATAGATTATTATATCAGGTAGTGGAGAAGGGGGGATTGGATCCAGCTGGGGTGGAACAGGCCAGGATAGAACAACTCTCCCGGGGTGTTTTGGCTTTGGATCCTGTCCGGAGCCAAATAAAGGTCGAAGCTAGAGGGAATGCTTGGGGTATCATGAGCTTATAAGGAGAGTGCGGGCAATCAATGTAGTGGAGGATGCTAAGGAGGTGACAGCCGAGTTGCCGGTAGGACAGTCCCTAGGTCCAGGAGTGAGGAAGGCCAGGGAGGAGGATGACCGGATAACAATGATACAAACCCAGATACTGGAGTTAACCAAGATAATAGCCTCCTGGACAGCAGTGGGTGGCCCACCTCGGAATGGAGGCCAGGTTGGGACAGCTGATGGGGGGATGGGCCCGCCCATCTGGGATAATAATCCAATGAGACCAGTGGTCTGTTACAATTGTGGGGGTGTGGGGCATTATAAGCGTGTGTGTCCAAAACTGTACAGAAGACCAGGGAACCCAGTGTCAAGGGCCCCAGTGAAGGAGCTAGCTGGGTGCCCGGTGATATCAGTCAGCCCCGATAAGAGAGGGTTCCCTTGGAAACCCTCATCAAAAATGGGAGTGATGGGAGTACCCCCTTCGATAAGAAATTCCCGTCCCCTTGAATTAACAGAGGCCGAAGCTATGGCCCCCCAGCAACGGGAGAACCAGGTGTGAGTTGGTGAACCAGACACTGGGTTTTCTAATACTGGGGCTCCCCAGCAATTGGTGGGCCCCTCTCCAGTGGTGTCAGTGCAGGTGGAAGGTATTTATACTAAGGCCCTTTTGGATTCGGGTGCGCAAGTTACGTTATTATATAGGGATTTTTATTATAAGTATTTGACATATATGCCCATACAGGAATTGGGTGATTTGAAGATCTGTGGTATTGGGACCGAAAAATTTCCCTATGATGGATATCTACCTATACAGCTGACTTTTGGGCCTTCTATTGCTGGGTATACGGAGACCTTTGATACTCTGGATATTGTGTGCACTCGCCCCCCGGGAGTTAGTCAGGGTTCATTGATTGTGGGAACTAACACCAGTTTAGTTAGGCGGTTACTCACCCCAGTCATCCCCTTAGGGAATGACCAGATAGTGAGGGATGTTCATCCTGCACTGCAGACAGTATGTCAGGGTTTGATGCAGGAGCAGCAGGCCCCTGCAGAGGGAGTGGGGCAGTTATGGAGATTGGATAGGAAAAAGAGGATAATACAACCAGGCGAAGTGGTGTGCCTGAGGGCTTCTGTTAAGTTAGATTGGGAGCAGCCAGGGCCATATCTCATTCTTGAACCTGGCCCAAGGGGACAGAATGGTGGAGTGGAATTAATTCCAGATGTAATCTCCACACGGGTTTTACAACAGGAAAAAGGGCGGATCTCGGTTGGGGTTCAGAATATCATGGGTCTCCCTGTAAGGCTGAGGGATCGGAGGTTGTTGGGGCAGGTGAGCCCGGCTACTCCGATTGAGTCTCTGGATGGTAAGAGAGAGGTGGATGGGGAGGTTTTGATGGATCAGTTTTATCCCAAGAACACCCAGCTTTCTCTTGAGTGGCGAGAGAGAGTGAGAGACCAGCTTTGGAAGTGGAGACATTTATTCTCGAAAGACGACTTTGATGTGGGCTGTGCTAGGAGTGCCCAAAATGAAATCCGACTGAGGGAGGATAAACCCTTTAGGGAGAGATCTAGGCGGATCCCCTTAAGCGACCTAGATGATCTTAGGGAGCATCTAGCAGAGCTGAAAAGGACTGGGGTCATTAGGGAATCCCGAAGTCCTTATGCTTCCCCCATAGTGGTGGTCCGGAAGAAGAACGGGACCCTAAGGATGTGTATAGATTACCGCACACTTAACTGGAGGACCATCCCTGACCAGTATACAACTCCTCGGATAGAGGATGCTTTGCAGTGTTTGTCAGGGGCGAAGTGGTTCAGTGTGCTGGATTTAAGGAGTGGTTACCATCAGATCCCCATGCATCCAGAGGATAGGGAGAAGACCGCGTTCATCTGCCCACTGGGGTTTTATGAATTTAATCGAATGCCGCAGGGGCTATCAGGGGCCCCGGCGACTTTTCAAAGGCTCATGGAATGGACAGTGGGGGACATGAACCTGATAGAGGTGTTGGTCTACTTAGATGATATTATTGTCTTTGGTGAGACACTTGAGCAGCATGAGGAGCATTTAGAGAAGGTATTGACAAGGCTCCAGGAGGAAGGGCTGAAATTGTCGTTAGAGAGATGCCAATTTTACCAGCCATCTGTCACTTATTTGTCATGTCGTCTCGGCCGAGGGGGTGGCAACAGACCCCGCTAAGCTTGAGGCAGTGGTTTCTTGGCCCAGGCCTCAGAGTGTAGCCAAATTGCGATCGTTTCTAGGATTTTGTTCATACTATCGGAGGTTTGTGGAAGGGTTTGCGAAGATAGCTCGCCCGCTCAATGAGCTGTTAAGGAATGAGGAGGTAGAGGATACAGTGGGTTGTTTGAATCCGACCCATAAAACCAGGGGACCCAGGAAGTCTCGGGAATCTATTCAGGCAGAATGGACTGAGTGCTGTGAGCAGGCTTTTGATCAGTTGAAGCAGAGGCTTACGAGCACCCCAGTCCTAGCTTATGCCGATCCCAATCGACCGTACGAGTTACATGTGGACGCTAGTCAGGATGGCCTTGGGGGGTGTTATATCAGGAGCATGATCAACGTTTGAAGCCCATTGCATATATCAGCAGGGGCTTAACCCCCGGGGAAAAGAACTATCCCACTCATAAGTTGGAAATTTTGGCACTCAAGTGGGCGTTTGTGGATAAGTTGAAGGATTATTTGTATGGGGCAGAGTTTGAGGTTAAAATGGATAATAATCCACTCACGTACTTGCTCACAACCGCTAAACTTGATGCCACGGGGCATCGATGGCTAGCTGCCCTTTCTGGTTCAGGTTCAGTTTGAGGTATCGCCCAGGCATGGGGAACATCGATGCAGATGCTTTGTCAAGGAGGCCCCAGGATTCAGGGGCAGGCATTAGAGAGTGGGTACAATTGCCCCCTGATCGAAGGGTTGAACATCGAGCTAGGGGAGCAATTGGGGCTGAATCGGTGGGGGTTACCACTGCAGGTGTCCCCAAATTATACTGTAATCCCATTCAGATCAGAGGGGAGGGGAGGTTTGCCCTGACTAAGAAAGAGCTGTGGAGGGACCAGGTGGAAGATCCTCTCTGTAGCCTGGTTGGAAGGGCTCTGAGAAGTGGCCAGCGGGAGTTTCTGCTTGCCGATTCGCCGAGAGGAGCCCGAGTGCTGTACAAGGAGTGGGATCATTTACAGCTTCGTGATGGAGTGGTTTATCGGAGGGGCCCTTCGGATGGACTTGAAGAAAGGTGGCAACTTTTGCTTCCAGAGAAACACAGAGAAGCAGTACTGACTGCGCTTCACGATGAGCACGGGCATTTGGGGCCGGAAAAGACTTTTAAGTTAGTAGTGGATTGATTCTACTGGCCCTGCATGAAGAAGGAAGTCGGGGACTATTGTAGATCTTGTCTGCGTTGCATTCAGAGGAAAACCCTACCGTCAAGAACTGCGCCAATGGGCCATCTGCAAAGTTATGGGCCCTTGGACTTGGTTTGTATTGATTTTCTCTGCTTGGATCCGGATGTAAGCGGACAAGGAAATGTGTTGGTCGTGACTGATCATTTTACCCATTATGCTCAGGCCTTCCCGACAAGAGATCAGCGCGCTGTTACGGTAGCCAAAGTACTGGTGGAGAAGTTTTTTGTACATTATGGGCTGCCTCAGCGCATACATTCTGACCAAGGGAGGGACTTTGAAAGCAGGCTTGTTAAGCAATTACTGGGCTTGCTGGGCATTCGGAAGTCCCGTACCACCTCATATCACCCACAAGGAGATCCGCAGCCTGAGAGATTTAATCGTACTCTTTTGGACATGTTGGGTACACTTACTAAAGAACAGAAACAACATTGGACGCAACATATCTCTACTGTCGTGCATGCCTATAATTCCCCATATCGGTTGATGTTTGGTAGGGAAGCCCGCCTGCCGGTAGACATAGCCTTTGGCACCTCAATGGATGAGACCTCCTTTAGGTCACATCGTAATTATGTGGATTGGTTGAGGAAGAGCTTGAAGGGGGCTTATGAGAAGGCCGCGGAGGCCGCAGGGGTTCGGGAATGGCGGAATAAGAGAAATTACAATCTGAAAGTAAGAGTCCAGGATTTGCAGTCTGGGGATCAGGTGCTATTAAGAAATTTGGGCCCCTCTGGGAAGCACAAACTGGCAGATCAGTGGGGTTCCCAGATGTATGTTGTTATTGAGAAGCTGCCGGGACTACCGGTGTATCGGATACGACCAGAGGGAAGCTCAGGGCCTTTGAAAGTGTGGCATCGGAACCATTTATTGCCCTTGAACGAGGCAGTACGAGCTACCCAGCCAGTCCCCGTAGATGAACCCCATGTAGTGGGAAGGGGAGTAGGAACTAGGGCAAAACCTGTCTTATCCATAGGAAGGGAAACAGAAGACTCTGAAGAAGAAGAGAGTTGTATAGGTTGGTTGTGGTCATCAGAGGATATTGGGACCATACCCCCCACTGTGGGTAGTGAGGTGGAATTAGAACAGTCTGGGTCTGATATTTTGGAACCCATGCCTAGAGCTTGTGAATGGGTGGGGACTCCCCAGAGAGTTCAGGCTGGGGATCAGTCTGGGGGTTTGTCGGGACAGGAGGGGCTGTTGACCCCAGAGATCACAGAGCTAGGGGAATCATTAGAGGTGGATCAGGCTACTTCACATGGTCTGCGATCATCAGCATTAGAGGAGGAGTTGTCAGTCCCGGGTACCTCCGGGGGTGGGGAGTTACTAGGGGACAGTGCCCATGATACTGCTGAGCCTAAAGTGCAGAGACTGAGGTGGGTGATACGCCCGGTGAAGAGACTAACATATGATGCCCCAGGCCATAACATAGAGAGAGAGTGATGTTCGCTCCCTGGATAATACAGATACCTAGCAGAAAGTTCCCTATTCTTTGGGGGACCAAAGAAACTGTTTAGGTGGGGGGAGTGTGTAGCAGGGCTGTCTGAAAGTGTCTGCAGAAGCCTGGCTGGGGAGAGAGAGATTGGGACAGCTGCTGCTGGTTTTGGGTGCAGCAGGCGTGGACGAGGAAAAAAGATATAAAAGGAAGGAAGGAAAGTTGTGGGTTTTTTTTTTGGTTGTTGCAGTTCGTCAGGTGAAGACAAAGAGGGGTTGGAGGTTTTAAGCTGATCCCTTCTGGTGAAGGAGGGGGAAAAGGAGAGAGTGAGAGAGAGTGAGGGGGTGGAATTTTATTGCTTTCTTTTGCAAGGGAGATATCCCAAGTGGAGGCAAGAGAGAGAGTGTGTGGAGAAAGGAAGTTGCTGGGGCTGTTAACCTCAGATTTTAATAATAAAGGATAAGGGGGGAGGGGTTTGACCCTGGCCTGTTGGAGACTGCAAGAAGCCACAGGAGAGGACGAGAGGCTGCTTGTTGCTGTGAAGACTGAAGGCCATCTGAACTGTGACTATTGCTGCTTGTACCAGTTTTAGACATTGTGGGGAGTTGCCCTGAGGGGGCGAGCTGTTACTGCAGCAAGCTGACTGCTTTTGTTCGTGTTTTACTACTGCCTGGAGCCAGGGGTTTTCCCCCTCCCCACTTGTTTCCCAAAAGGTCGCTGAGGAATCATTGACTGTTGCTGCTATGACAGCCTGGGGCTGCTAGACACCATCACAGCATTGACTATTGGGGCTAGGGGCTGGTCATCTTTGTTCCTGGAAGCCCCTCCCTGAAGACAAGAGCCTGCCGCCTCCTCACTTTGTGTGAGCCTCTGTTGGAAGAGACACTTTACTAACACCTAGAGAGCACAGCTGCAGAGCTTGACTAAGAGGAACGGGGCTGGGGTGGGTCCTGGGCTTTACCTTTACCTTTACCTCTGAGGAGGTAACGCTACAGAAGCTTGCTAGTTTAGAACATATATTTGAAGGGGAAAAGGATATTATATGCATGCAGGGCAGCAACAATGCAGCTTCTTTATTAAGACACCAAAATGTGCTTCAGGAATGTCCCAACTATATCACTGTGTGGTACCTATAACCTCATATACATTTACCCATTAATCTGCATCCATTTAAGATCAAAGGAACAACAGTATGGAAATATTTTAAATGATGTTTCAAAGTGGATGGAATTTGCCATTTTGGACTAATAAGAAAAAAAAAATATTTCAGAAGTGCAATTTTTAAATCTTAAATGAAAGAGGCTGTTCTTCCTGGCAATGCACCCTTTGTTCTCATTTCCAAATCCAGATTAACTGAAGAGTTTCTTTACTATAACAATCAAAAAACATGTTTTGAACCTATGGGATTGTCAGGATCCAGTTATATTTCCTTTCTATCTATCTCCTCTAATCTAAAACCAATTATTACTATTTCCTGGGTCCTGCCATACTCCCAAGGGGGAGGGGGGACATGCAGAGGGGTTTTATTACTTTCAGTTCCTCCATTCATTACAAAGTAACATTTTGTTTATTCGCCTCTACTAACCATTACAATGGAACCATTTGACTCTTATCCTATGTCGCTCTGAACTTCTCTTCCTTACTGGCCAACTAGAAAAAAAAGGGTGTGTGTGAAAAGACACAGACCTCCAGAATCTGGTTTATTTCTCCTTCGTCAAAATAAACTCTAAAGAGCTGGTGAATGATCGTGCAGCCGGATTGATGTTATCTTTCATGGGTTTAACACCTAGAGAATTGCCGGCCTGAGTCGGCCAGAAGGAATGTGGGGAGGAGTTTGCTTAGGGACACTTTAAAACATCTATGTATAAGGGAATCGCTCAGATCCTGTCTATTATGCCTACTATCAATTTCTTTTAATAAAAGTTCCTGTTGGAAGAGACTGTTTCCAAGAGTTCTGCTTTCTTAAGATGTGGATTGAAGTGGTTCCTTACATTAGATAGAATCTGCAGTAATAGTCAACCTGGAAGGAAGAACCTTGCCGGGGGACTTTGCAAAAATTACAATGTCAGACGACGAGCCAGGGAAGGGAGAAAACCCCACGGAGAGGGAGCCTTCCCCCCGACCGAAAATCTGCCAGCTGTCGGGATCTGAAATGTCATACTCCTCAGGAGAAGAGGTGGTGGAGACGCGTAACCACAAACCTCGGTGGTCAATGGGAGTTGGAAAGAAAGGTGAGTGGGAAAAGAGATCAAGGAAGGTGACTGAGACGGGGCAGCCACCGACCAGAATGGAAGCAGGAGAAGGAGAAATCCCTGCATGTTAGCGAAGATGAAGAAAGTAGTGCACAACACTTGAACTGGATCCTAGAGAAAGCTATTGACCTGATGAAAAGAACCCTCGGCTCTCTAGGGGAGGAGAATTTTGAGCCCCGCGGCCGCACCAGCACCTGGAGCTGCAGCTGGAGAGACACTGAGGGGAAATTGGAACCTGTAGTCCCGGGGATGTCCGCTGATCCAGTAGCGACCACTTCAGCAGCCCCCACTCCCTGCCGACCCACAGATGGCGATCATGATGGAAGACCATACCACCGATGGCGAAGGCACCGATCCATTCAAAGACTCCGCCGCTGGATGCAAAATTCAAGGGGGAACCGACACACTTGGGGTTTTTCCTAACTCAAGTCCTCAGCTACATGGAAGAATATGGGCAGCACATCCCCAGCGACAAAGCTCGTATCCAGATCATGCAATCCGCTCTGGACGGACCGGCCACAGATTGGGTGGTGAACTTGCACAATTCTGATGCCCCAGAGCTCAACAACTTCAACCATTTCATGTCTTCTCTGAGAAGGCGATTCGAGGACCCCTGGCTGATTGCAAAGCCCACAAAAGAATCAAAACGGTGAGGCAGGGCAGAAACCCAGTAGCTGAATATACGCAAGAATTCCGGGCCATTGCCAGCAAGCAGAACTGGCCGGAAGACATCCTCCTTAGTCATTTCAAAGACAGCCTAAATTACGACCTATATGATGCTTGTCTGCCCCGGGGGGACCCACACCAACTCGATGAATGGTACATCCTGGCAGAGGAAGCAGAGATCGACCTACTGAAGAGGCACCACCGAGGAAATCCATGGGGCCGCTCGCCACCTGAGCCAATGCGCGAACCAGTGAAACCACCGGCTATGACCAAGAAGCCAATGGGCTGTTTCAAATGTGGGAGAGAGGGGCATCGGGCCGTAGAATGCCGCTCGAAAGCCCCTCAACAGAACCTAGACTGATCACCAGCCAGGAAGTCCAGGAAGTACTCAGCCAAGCCAAAAGAACCGCCATGAAAGCGATAGAGACTAGAGAGTCTCCAACCTCTGCCCAACATGGGAAGGGAACTCCAGCCTATACCACTGGGCCAGTGGACACCTCAGGTGACAGTTCGGAGGGCAAACCCCTGGTAAGTGGATCCATCCCACCCATCCTCAAGACAGTGACTATATTAGCCCCCTCCATGCCCAAAGCCGTCAAAGTGAAAGCCTTAATAGACTCTGGCTGCACCCGCTGCCTCGTTAGCCAAACGCTAGTGGGGAATTTGGGCATTCCGGTGAGGAGGCTGGAACAACCAATCTCATTTGGCCAGTTAGATGGGTCCATAGCAGGGGGGGGGGTGCCAGCTACCTTAGCCACTTTACCAGTCCACCTATCCCTGGGAAATCATGAGGAAGACATAACATTTGTAGTGATCCCAGGCATGGAATGCCCAATGATCCTAGGACTGGAATGGTTAACAAAATGGAACCCCTGGGTAAATTGGAGGATGGCAAAAATCAATTTCCTGAAAGAGGACCCTACGGACTTAAACCCCCGAGTCCTACCAAAATTAAGAATGGAAAAAGCGTCAATGGGGGAAGAAAAGGGACTACCCGAAATACCAGAGGAATACCGAGACCTTGCTGAAGTTTTCAGTGAGGAGAGGATGGATGAGCTCCCCCCTCACTGACCCACGGACTGTGCCATAGAATTCAAGCCCGGAGCAAAACTCCCGAAGCCCAGACTATACTCCATGAGCCCTAAGGAGAAGGAGGAAATGGAAAGGTTCATAAATAAAAACCTAGAAAGGGGGTTCATTGAAACTGCCAAGCCTAAGGTGGCCGCCCCAGTCCTCTTTAGAGAGAAGAAGGACGGCTCTCTACGGTTGCGTGGACTACCGGATTTTGAATGCAATCAGTGAAAGCAACCTATACCCCCTACCCCTCACGAAGGACATGTTATCCCACCTCTCGAAAGGAAAAAAATTCACTAAACTAGATCTAAGGGAAGCGTATTACTGCATTAGAATTAAGGAAGGGGATGAATGGAAAACCGCATTTAATTGCCCAATGGGGTGCTACCAATTGAAAGTTTTGCCATTTGGACTACAAGGGCCCCCCGCAGTATTTATGCAATTAATCAATGAGGTACTAAGGGAGCACCTATTTAAGGGGATCCTGGTTTATTTAGATGACATCCTTATCTTCACCGAATCTAAAAAGGAACACGTCAACTTAGTCAGAGCAGTTTTAAAGAAACTGTGAGCTGCCCACCTATATGCCAAATTATCGAAGTGCGAATTCCACCAGGAAAGAATACACTACCTGGGCTATCGCATATCCCCACAGGGCATTGAAATGGACCCAGAGAAAGTCAGAGCAGTATTAGAACGGGCACCACCTCGCACAAGGAAGCAGCTGCAAAGTTTCCTGGGTTTCGCAAACTTTTACCGCCAATTCATTCCCTCATTTGCCCAGATAGCCCTGCCCCTCATGAACTTAGTAAAAATGAAGGGAGAAGCCTTGGTGAAACCTAGCCAACCATTAAAATGGACAATGGAATGCCAAGCGACGTTTGAGAGATTAAAGAGACTTTTTTCTGTCGAACCAGTACTGAGGCATCCAGACATGGATAAGCCTTTCATCATACAGGCAGATGCAAGTGATGTGGCAGTGGGGGCTGTACTATTACAAGAAAACGATGAGGGGGTATTGCAACCCTGCGCATATACATCCAAAAAACTCACCAAAACAGAACAGCGCTGGCCCGTGTGGGAGAAAGAGGCAAATGGGATACATTGGTCATTACTTACGTGGCACCAGTTTCTTGAAGGGAACAAAATCCCTTTTCAGGTGTGGACAGACCACAAAAACCTGGAAGCCTTAAAAACACCCAGGAAGCTCAACCCCAAGCAAGCCCGCTGGTCCCAGCATTTTCACCAATTCCACTTTACGCTCAAGCACTTGCCGGGGGGAAGAACTTCTTGGCAGATGCACTGTCTCGCATGCCCCAATATAACAGAACGTGAGCAACCAATTCTAAACCGCGTATGGCAGAACCACAACTGGCAGTGCCAGTAACCACCAGAGCCCAAGCTAAATTAAAACCGCAGCTGGTAGCAAAACCGGAATCGAATTCCAGAAAACTTTGGAAACAGATGAATGGTTCCAGAAAAATAGGCACAGGTGCACAATCAAGGACGGACTGCCTTGGGTGGGGAAAAAATTATATATACCAACCACCCAGAGGAGCACATTCATGCAGCTGTGCCATGACACAAAATGAGCAGGGCATTTTGGTTTTGTAAAAACATTACACTTAATTAAAAGGCAATTTTGGTGGCCATCCATGAAAAAGGACATAGAAAATTATGTGGCCAGCTGCCCAATGTGCGCGATGGCTAAGAGGTTGCAAGGGAAATTGCCCGGACTGTTACAACCAGGGCTGACTCCCTCAGCCCCCTGGAGGGAAATAGCCATGGATTTTATAGTGGAATTACCAGAAAGCAATGGGAATACTGTCATCTGGATGGTCACGGACTTGTTTTCCAAACAGGTGCACTTTATCCCATGCCAAAAGATTCCCACCGCAAAAGCCTTAGCGAAACGTTTTGTGGAGCATATTTACAGATTACATGGGGCACCCCAACGCATCATATCTGATAGGGGAGTGCAATTTACGTCTGCATTTTAGAAGGAATTTTTATCCCTTTTAGGGACCACTCAGGGACTGACATCTAGTCATCATCCTCAAGGGAACGGCCAAGCAGAAAAATCGAACTCAGTACTTGAGCAATATTTAAGATGCTTTCTTAATTTCCAGCAGTCGAATTGGATGGACCTACTCCCTTTCGCAGAAGTCGCTTACAATAACGCAGTCCACTCCAGCACAGGCTACACTCCTTTTCAAATAGCCAATGGTCAAAGTTTCAACCCCATTCCATAATTAATCCCAAACAAACCAGCAAGCCCATCACTGAAAGAGTGGATGGAACAATTACAAAACACCTGGCCAATAGTTAGAAAAGCCTTAGACAAAGCTAGGCAAGCATACAAAGCACAAGCAGATAAAAAAAGAGTTGAACCCACACCATTCATTTTAGGAGAAATGGTATATTTGTCTACAAAATACCTAAAATCCCTACAATCTTGTAAAAAACTTGGACCAAAATATATAGGACCTTTTCCAATTAAAAGAATCATAAACCCAGTAACATTAGAATTAGAATTACCCAAAAATCTCAGACAAATACATCCAATCTTTCACTGCAGTTTACTGAAAAGTGAACAACAGCCACCCTTACAGCCAAAAATTCCCCCCCCCACCTCCAATCATGGTGGAAGGAGAACAACACTTCGAAATAAAGGAAATCCTGGACTCTAGGAGATATCATGGGACAATTCAATACCTAGTAGCATGGAAACACCTCCCCTCCTCAAAGCGAATGGGTTCATAAACGTCATGTCAGAGCCTACGAAACTGTTAAAGAAGTTTCATACAGAGTATCCTAACAAGCCAGACTAACTTTTATACCTGTTTTGTTTTCTCTACAGGTGGATCTCTCTTATTTTTAAGGGGGGCAGGATGTCAGGATCCAGTTATATTTCCTTTCTATCTATCTCCTCTAATCTAAAACCAATTATTACTATTTCCTGGGTCCTGCCATACTCCCAAGGGGGAGGGGGGACATGCAGAGGGGTTTTATTACTTTCACTTCCTCCATTCACTACAAAGTAACCATTTGTTTATTCGCCTCTACTAACCATTACAATGGAACCATTTGACTCTTATTCTATGTCCCTCTGAACTTCTCTTCCTTATCGGGCAACTAGAAAAAGGGTGCATGTGTGAAAAGACACAGACCTCCAGAATCTGGTTTATTTCTCCTTCGTCAAAATAAACTCTGAAGAGCTGATGAATGATCGTGGAGCCTGATTGATGTTATCTTTCATGGGTTTAACACCTAGAGAATTGCCGGCCTAAGTCGGCCGGAAGGAATGTGGGGAGGAGTTTGCTTAGGGGCACTTTAAAACATCGATGTATAAGGGAATCGCTCAGATCCTGTCTATTATGCCTACTATCAATTTCTTTTAATAAAAGTTCCTGTTGGAAGAGACTGTTTCCAAGAGTTCTGCTTTCTTAAGATGTGGATTGAAATGGTTCCTTATAGGGATGTTAGAAAAAGTGAAATCCCTTTGTCTCTCTGTGTGTCTACTGCTGTTCTAAGTCTTATGGGATTATCACTGGATTCAGCAGGAAGTAAGTAGCCACAAACCTGATGCGCAACGGATTCTTTCAATCCTTAAGTGATTCAGAGCTGGGAGACACACACAGATATTTACAGGATCAACTGACCTGAATGTAATGTGGCTATTGCATTTCAGTTTGCAAAAACAGTGCAGAAATAGTCTAGGGTAACATAATGTCTCAAAGTCTTCACCTGTCAGTCCTTTAAAGTAGATCACTTTAAGAAACCAGATTTATGAATGCTAATACTACTTTTATTATAAAGTTACAGTAACCAAGTCCTGGCAGTTTGAATGTGGTTCTCCCCTGCTTCCATTCATCTTCATGAGAGTTAGGAAGAGTGATGTTGAGATGCTTTCTCAATCCATATTTCTGCCCTGGACGCAAGTTTTTTTTTTCTATTTGACCATTGTCTTGATAGCAAATTCTCAAAGCTGTCACAAAAGAACTCTGTAAACCGGCTCTTTAACCAGATACTGACTGCCCTTGCCACCTCTTCATTTAAGTCTAACGCATATATGCCCACAGGGTATTCTCTGAATTTGGGGGAAAGGTAGAAGTTGCATGGAATCAAGATTTGACTGTATGGAGTAGGCCAGTGAATTCCATTTTGCAATTTGCACCTTTGGTGCTTATATGCTGTGGGATCGAGTGTTGTCATGTTCTGCTTCTGAACCCTGTTCAACTGTTGTTTGAAAGTTTTGAATGTTGGAATAAAATGATCTGTGTTAACAATAATGCCAGATTCAAAGAATTCCATGTAAACGGCATCATTTATATGCCCAGAACTGAGACTTTCCCTATCAAAGCCTGGGTTTTTATTTCCTTTTTTGAATTGACAAAGCTTTGTGATGATATTCCATGGACAATGCTTCTTTTCCGGTTATACTAATGAGCCATGTGTCATTGGCTGTTGCAATGGGACAACAGTTGCTGGCAAATGCAAATTTTTGATGCTTTCTTGTCTGCCATCAACATGTGAGGAATCCCATCTTGCACAAGCCTTCCTGTTTTTCACTGACATGTTTTTGCCAAGTTTGATGTCAATTTCCCTTTGAGTAATCCACCAACTGTCCTTAATTAAGTTCATCAACCTTGCTTGTCTGAAGCACTTTAATTGCTGTCACAGGTCATCCACACAAATCAGCTCTTCCTAGTTCACCATCTTTACATTTCTTTTTGGCCCACTGACACTCTGTAGTCAAAGCAACACAGTCATCATCACCATAAATGGCCTGCATTTGGCCATTGATTTCAATTGGAGGGATTCCTTTTGCATTCAAAAATTCAAATTCATGTAGTTTAAAATGCAGTGATGAGTAGTAGTTTCCATTTCATGAAAAATAGCAACGTAACCTTTTCTTCCTACCAACTGAGATGAAATAACAGATAATAGGGAAGATATCTGAGCTTTTGGTGTATCTCTACTGCTCTCTGTTAATGGCTTACAATGATAGGGATGTTACTTTTTGTTCAACCCTCATAATGTGTTACTGTATGCCCATGTACCATAAATTTTATTCTAATAAGTTGACTGTACAGCAAATGTCACACCAGAAGCAGTTAGATGGTTAGCTTCCTTAGATATCAAACTATAACTTATATCTTATTGTGACTTTATGAATCCATATTGTGGCCGTTTTACCCTAATTTAATATTTTATCTTGTTTATTGTATTATTCACACACTCTAAACTTATATTTGTGTTTGTATGTATAATGTGTTTTATTAGTGTTGTATATCAGTGACTGTAGATGCCATATGTTAAATAAAATAAATAAATGTGCAGAAAATATATCAGCATGGAATTAATGAAGAGTGATCCACCTATTTATTGTACTCTTTCAGTCTAGAAAGTCTGGAGTAAATAGTTGGTTTTGCTCAGTTCTTCTGAGTGCGGGTATATGTGTACATACAATTGACCAAGCTTACTGATGCTTAAAAAAAAAATTAGAATCAGAACAAATTGCATTAATTTGAATAACATTAATTATTTGCAGAATGCATATTTCATAAGGGGGATTTGGGATTTGGCATATCAATATTTTTTTTAAATGTGCATATCCTGAAACAAGTGCCAATGGACTCAATCTGCAAATAACCGACACTACAATCCTATTATTCCTATTAGACTCACTGTGTATAGAACATTTCACTGAAAGGTTCTGCAAGAATTACTCTTGCAGCTATATCAGTAAAATCCCTATTGCACATCTTGTCAACCTTTAAGCATCAAGCCCTATAAATCCAGAGAAGATTAAAGATATCAGTTGGAAGAATTGCTAGCAGAGACAGCAACCATTTCATTATTCATAAAGGAACGCAAAGAGTTTGGCATATGGGCATTCTATAATTATACATGAAAAAGATGTACTCAGGCTGACAATCAAAACCTCGAACTTTCATTTTAGATATTCCAAATCCATCTTTTATACAATGATGACTATTGTCGTCCATCTCAAACAAAACACAGTTTGTGTGTGGTAAAACACACATCAAGCTTGCTGTATGAAGATCAACAGAACTTAGAAGCAAACCAGCTTTTCTTTTGTATATACAGAACCTTGATGAATTATATTTTCTCCAAGAGAACATTTGCAGAAATTATTGACAAAGTCCCTGCATTATATTTAGTGCAAAAACAATCATTTCCAAACTTTCAATGCTTCAGGAACTGCTCCCTCTCTCAATACTATTACATAGATGTCAGAACTAATCCTTCCATCTCCCCCTGCCCCCATCTAGTCAGAACTGATGAAGCTTCTTGGAGGAGAAGCAAAATATCTTCTTCTTCAAGAAAAAAAACCATAGATCAGTTGCTTTTTCAAAAAGCAGCTTTGAGACAACCATGACCTGGATGACTGAGAATCTCCATAGACACTATCATATAGACCAATAGAAGTCACCTCCTGGGCAGCCTTTAGCAGATGGGTGGCTGAACTTATAGTTTGGAGGAACTTGTTTGCTTTATCAGAAATAACAGAATTAAACTTAGTCCAAATAACATCACAAGACTGCCCAAGGTGACTCACTTTAGACCTGCTCAATCAGAGTCTAACGTGAAGCTTATATAACTACTTTGTATATCAGAAAGCATGAATATCAATATTCCTTACTGTTGACCAGTAATCTTGTAACTGTCCTCCCTCTAGTTGGGAATGGATTACTTTAAACAGAGCCATAGGAGCTAACAAAATAACGAAAGATCTGCTAACTCTCCATAATGAAGAATAATTATGAGATTGAAAATAAGACAGAAACAATTTATTATAGATAGCCCTTGACCTTTCCATAATGTCAAGACTTCAAAGGCTGAAAAACCTGGGGAACATGAGCTACTTAGATTTCTAGAAATATCTTTATTGCTAGTAGGGTAATGTAACAGAATCTTGAAAGCCTACCAAAGCAATCATCCATATAACTTAAATCTAGTGTAATTCAGGAGGAATTATTTTGAATTTCAGTTCTCATGTTTATTTCTCCCCTGGATTCCAGAATCTCTTATGGTCCTGTTCCCTCCTTTTAATTGTCTTGCTACCCCCTTTGGAGCTGCCAAGATCTGTTGGCATTTCATCACAGCTGGAATGTATGTATACATTATTTCCAAAACAAATGAAACTCCACACGTCTTTGTGATTTTAAATTATGCAATTATGTTTTAGGCTTGTGTTCATTTAGAAGCGAACCTGTCAGAATCCAATTATACTTTATTTCTAGCTATCTACTCTGAGAAAACCCAATTCTTACTCTCTTTTGGATTCTGTCATACTACAAAGGGGGGGAGTAAACATGGGTGTTTATGACTGGCATTCCTCCTATCAACTACAAAGGAACATCCTCTGTGGATTCCCTTCGAGAGTACTAACCATAACAATGCGGCCATCAGCCTTTGATCTCACTCCGTATGAAGGCTCCTTTCACCGGCAGCAAGAAAAAGGGGGGGGGGAAGATTGCAACATTTGGGATATGATGGATTTAACACCCAGCCATCTGCCAAATGGAATTGACCGAAAGTGGGGCTGCCTGGGAACACTTTAAAACATTGAATGGTCAGTGGGGTCCCTCAGATCCTGTCTAGCATGCCTTCAATCAGTTTTTCTTAATAAAGATTCCTGTTGGAAGAACCATTCCAAGAGTTCTGTCTTCTTAAGATGTAAATTGAGGTGGGTCCTTACATTAGATAGGATCTGCAAAATTGGTCAACCTGGAAGGAAGAACCTTGCCGGGGGACTTTGCAAAAAATACCATGTCAGACAACGAAGCGGGAAAGGGGGAAAGCCCCCCGGAGAGGGAGCCGTTGCCCCGACTGGAAACCTGCCAAATATCTGGATCTGAAGGGTCAGATTCCTCAGGAGAAGAGGTGGTGGAGACGCCTAACCACAAGTCTCGATGGTCAATGGGCGTTGGAAAGAAAGGCGAATGGGAAAAAAAATCAAGAAAGGTGACCCTGAGACGGGGGGGGGCAACCAACCATGGTTGCCCCCTCCTGGAAGCAGGAGATGGAGAGATCCCTGCACACAAGCGAAGATGAAGGAAGCTGGGCACAACACTTGAACTGGATCCTAGAGAAAGCTATTGTCTTGATGAAGAGAACCCTCAGCTCCCTAGGAGAGGAGGATCCTGAGTCCCACGGCCGCACCAACTCCTGGAGCCGCAACTGGAGAGAAACTGAGGGGGAATTGGAACCTGCAGCCCTGGGGACATCCGCTGATCCCCACCCCCTGCCGACCTGCAGATGGCGATCCGGATGGAAGACAATACCGACGAAGAAGGCACCGATCCATTCAAAGACTCCCGCCGCTGGACGCGAAATTCAAGGGGGAACTGACACGCTTGGGGTTTTTCCTAACCCAAGTCCTTGGCTACATGGAGGAACACAGGCGACACATCCCTAGCAACAAAACCCGTATCCGGATCGTGCAATCTGCTCTGGATGGACCGGCCGCCGATTGGGTGGTGAATTTGCATGATTCCAATGCCCCAGAGCTTAACGACTTCAACTGTTTCATGTCCTCTCTGAGAAGGTGATTTGAAGACCCACTGGCTGATCACAAAGCATGCAAAAGAATCAAAATGATGAGGCAAGGCAGACGGCCAGTAGCCGAATATACGCAAGAATTCTGAACCATTGCCAGCAAGCTGAACTGGCCGGAAGACATCCTCCTTAGCCATTTCAAAGACGGTCTGAATTACGACCTATATGACGCTTGCCTACCCTGGGGGGACCCACACCAACTCGACAAATGGTATGTCCTGGCAGAGGAAGCAGAGATCGACCTACTGAAGAGGCACCGCCGAGGAAAACAATGGAGCCACTCACCGCCTGAACCGACGCACAAACCAGCGAAGCCATCAGCTATGGCCAAGAAGCCAATGGGCTGTTTCAAATGCGGGAGAGAGGGGCATCGGGCTGTACAATGCCGCTCGAAAGCCCCCCAGCACAACCCAGACAGACCACCGGCCAGCAAATCCGGGAAGTCCCCAGCTAAGTCAAAAGAATCTGCCATGAGAGGGATAGAGGCTGTGGAATCCCCTACCTCTGCCCATCGTGGGGAAAGAGCTCCAGCCTACACCGCAGGGCCGGTGGACGCCCCAGATGACAGCTCGGAGGGCGAACCACTGGTAAGTGGATCCATCCCACTCATCCTCAAGACAGTGACTATATTAGCCCCCTCCATGCCCGAAGCTGTCAAAGTGAAAGCCTTAATAGACTCTGGCTGCACCCGCTGCCTCATTAGCCCGACGCTAGTGGGAAATTTGGGAATTCCGGTGAGGAGGCCGGAACAACCAATCTCATTTGGCCAGTTAGATGGGTCCATAGCAGGGGGAGTGCCAGCTACCCTAGCCACATTACCAATCCACCTATCCCTGGGAAATCATGAGGAAGACATAACGTTTGTAGTGACCCCAGGCATAGAATGCCCGATGATCCTAGGGCTGGAATGGTTAACAAAATGGAACCCCTGGGTAAATTGGAGGACGAAAGAAATCAATTTCCTGAAAGAGGACCCTACAGACTTAAAACCCCAAGGGGATCTACCAAAATTAAAAACGGAAATAGCGTCCATGGGTGAAGAAAAGGGGCTACCAGAAATACCAGAGGAATACAGAGGTCTGGCTGAAGTTTTCAGCGAGGAGAGGGCGGATGAGCTTCCCCCCCACTGACCCATGGACTGTGCCATAGAATTCAAGCCAGGGGCAAAACTCCCGAAGCCCAGATTATACTCCATGAGCCTAAAGGAGAAGGAGGAAATGGAGAGATTGATAAAGAAGAACCTAGAAAGGGGGTTCATTGAACCAGCCAAGCCTAAGGTGGCCACTCCGGTCCTCTTTAGAGAGAAGAAGGATGGCTCTCTACGGTTGCGTGGACTACCGGATTTTGAATGCAATCAGTGAAAGCAACCTATACCCCCTACCCCTCATGAAGGACATGTTATCACACCTCTCGAAAGGATTTTTTTTTTACTAAACTAGACCTAAGGGAAGCGTATTACCGTGTGAGAATTAGGGAAGGGGATGAATGAAAAACCGCATTTAACTGCCCAATGGGTTGCTACCAATTGAAAGTTTTGCCATTTGGATTACAAGGGGGGCCCGCAGTATTTATGCAATTAATCAATGAGGTACTAAGGGAGCATCTATTTAAGGGGGTCCTGGATTATTTAGACGACATCCTTATCTTCACCGAATCAAAAGAGGAACATGTCAACCTAGTCAGAGCGGTTTTAAAGAAACTGCGAGCCGCCCACCTATATGCCAAATTATCAAAATGCGAATTTCACCAGGAAAGAATAGACTACCTAAGTTACCACATATCCCCACAGGGCATTGAAATGGACCCAGAAAAGGTCAGGGCAGTATTAGAATGGGCACCACCTCACACAAGAAAGCAACAGGAAACTCACTGAAACGGAACAGCGCTGGCCCGTGTGGGAGAAAGAGGCATATGGGATACGTTGGTCATTACTTACATGGCACCAATTCCTTGAAGGCAATAAAATCCCTTTCCAGGTGTGGACAGACCACAAAAATTTGGAAGCCTTGAAAACACCCAGGAAGCTCAACCCCAAGCAAGACCGCTGGTCCCAGCATTTTCACCAATTCAATTTTAAGCTCAAGCATTTGCCGGGGGGAAAGAACTTTCTGGCAGATGCATGATCTCGCATGCCCCAATATAACAGCACGCGAGCCACTGACTCTAAACCGATCATGGGAGAATCACAACTGGCAGCACCAGTGACTACCAGAGCCCAAGTTAAATTAAAACCACAGCTGGATAGCCAGACCAGAATTGAATTCCAGAAAAGTTTGGAAACAGATGAATGGTTCCAGAAAAATAAACACGTGTGCACAATGAAAGACGGACTGCCTTGGGTGGGGGAGAAGTTATATATACCGACCACCCAAAGGATCACATTCATGCAGCTTTGCCACGACACAAAATCAGCAGGGCATTTTGGATTTGTAAAAACATTGCACTTAGTGGAATTACCAGAAAGCAATGGGAATACTGTTATTTGGATGGTCACGGACTTATTTTCCAAACAGGTTCACTTTATTCCTTGCCAAAAGATTCCCCACTGCAAAAGCTTTAGCAAAACTTTTCGTGCAACATATTTACAGATTGCATGGGGCACCCCAACGCATCATATCTGATAGGGGAGTGCAATTTATGTCTGCATTTTGGAAGGAATTTCTATCCCTTTTAGGGACCACCCAGGGACTGACATCTAGCCATCATCCTCAGGGAAGCAAGGAAAAAGGGGGGGAAGATTGCAATATTTGGGATCCGATGGATTTAACACCCAGCCATCTGCCAAATGGAATTGACCGGAAGAAATGTGGAGTGGGGCTGCCTGGGAACACTTTAAAACATTGAATGGTCAGTGGGGTCCCTCAGATCCTGTCTAACATGCCTTCAGTCAGTTTTTCTTAATAAAGATTCCTGTTGGAAGAACCGTTCCAAGAGTTCTGTCTTCTTAAGATGTAAATTGAGGTGGGTCCTTACCTATATTCAATTGTTCGGTAGGTAACAGCTATGGATGATATGATGCTTCTGTTGCTTAGAATCAGAATGTTTATTGATTGAAGGCAAGCAACGTACTATTTTCCCCCATTACTGAGCTATATAACACATCACAAATATTTCACATCTTTAATATGGATGTTCTCATTATATTTAGATAGCCATTCGAGCATCGTTATGGCAGGAAAAGAAGGCATAATATTGGCATTCTAAAAATGGCATTTCTTTAGTTTCCTGTCCCATGCAGAGAAGGTTGCTGGATTCCACTTGAAACAGGCAGATAAACTCGGTGGATAAGTCATACAAATTACTTTTATTCCAGGTATCCTCAAGACATTAACTCACAGTTATTGCAGAAATTCTTCCAGAATGTATGTTGTAATCTGGACCCATTACACAGGTAAAAGAATAATGGATTTCCCCATTCTACGTATATCTTACATGTTGCTACGGAGCTCCTAGCCTAGCCTGGTGGCTAGGATCCATGCAGAGAGGTAATAAAAACCTGGCACAAAACAGGATATTTGGTCATAAACCACAAGACCCTCCCAGTGACCAATTAGAACACAGATATAACCGTGTAACAACTAAAACTACATTTCCCAGAAGCCATCTCTTAAGGACACAGCATTTAACCCCTTAAATGCTACTTGCTCTGAACACAATTTCCTAAGCTAGCTATACAATCTGGCCAGATGGCTACACACTGGTCCAGCACATTTAGCATTGGCATCTAGAAAATCCATTACAAGTTTCTCAAGAATTTGTTTCATTTTTAGCACTTTACATTATTCAAACCTTGGTGTTAGCCTCCCAGCCTACTGATTCAAAATACAGAAATATGTATTATAATTAGAATGTGTTCACATATGTATTTTTAACAAAGGAGAAAAATAATACAACCTTTTCTATTTCCTAGGAAAACTTCTTTTACATTGGCACTTTGGGGATGATTTATATTATAGCAACAATAGATCCAAGAAATTATTTCTAGGGCTAGAAATCCTCAACCAGTTGATCAGTAGACAGTGATGGTGGTAATGGTGATGAGTCCTTTCCATATGCATGAGATGAACTAATCCTATAGTCCATTGAGTACATTATGAGAAGCCAAGCTATTCAGCTATCAGTTCAGTTCCTATTCTTACAAAGACAGTTATCCAATGATGGGACCTCTCTCACCTATCAAAGTGCTGTAGTATCTTTCTATCATTCCTGTATCACCATGGAAGAAGCCAGCAAGCAACATATGGAAATGGCCATAGCAACAAGTTTAGCACCAAGTGGGAATAATCTTAATTGTTTATCAGTCAACAGTCTGATAAACAAAATCTGAGTCTAAAGGCAGGATAGAGGTGGAATAACTTGGGACCCTCCCCAGTTCTCTGGAAAGTAAAAGCAGGAGAACAAAGGGAAAATACTTTCAGCCTTGCAATATTTTTTTACCGTAACCTTATAATAAAGGAAGCATTAGTAGAAGCATTGTCATTTTGGTTTCCTGTCTGGACTATCTTGAAGGGCTGACATGTGTCTTGCAAGTCTGAAAGCATGTTCCTCCTCCCCACTTTTACTTTCCCAGAAAACAAGGGAAATGTTCTGAGATGCTTTCTGAACTTCTACTCCTTTGGGCTCAGATTTCACTTATCAGGATGGCAAATTTTCCTCTTGTCTTCCATGGTTATTCTCATAGTCCATTACAAAGTTCTAGGCATGAACGACAATACTTTCAACAATAATTTTCTCAATGGAAAACATTAAGTTATACCAACTCTCTTAATTGTCCCAAAGATAAATATAATGTACTCTGTCTAATTCTTTTTATGATATTTAATGTGGAGAAAAGCAAGGTTTTACACCAGGGCAGGAAAAACCAAGTACAGATTAGGCTCAAAAACAGTAACTGGGAGATGGACCTTGGAGTTCTAGTGGACGATCACTTAAATATGAGTCAGCAGTGTGCGGCAGCAGCCAAAAAAGCTAATACAATCCTTGGTTGTATAAACAGAGACATAGAATCAAAATCACGTGAAGTATTAGTACCGCTTTATAACGCCTTAGCAAGGCCACATCTGGAATACTGCATTCTGTTTTGATCACCACATTACAATAAAGATGTTGAGACCTTGAAAAAAAAGTGCAAAGAAGAGCAACTAAGATGATTAAAGGCCTGGAGACTAAAACATATGAAGAACAGTTGCAGGGTTTGGGTTTGGCTAATGTAGAGAAAAGAAGGACTAGTGGGGACATGATAGCAATATTCCAGTATTTGAGAGGCTGCCAAAAAGAAGAGGGGGTCAAACTTATTTTCCAAAACACCAGAAGGCAAGACAAGAAACAATGGATGGAAATTAATCAAGGAGAGAAGCAACCTGGAATTAAGGAGAAACTTCCTAACAGTGAGGACAATTAACCAGTGGAACAGCTTGCCTTCAGACGTTGTGGGTGCTTCATCACTCAAGGTTTTTAAGAAGAGACTGGACAGCCACATGTCTGAAATGATATAGGGACTTCTGCTCGAGCAGGGGGCTGGACTAGAAGACCTCCAAAGTCCTGTCCAGTTCTATTCTGATTATGATGTTGCAAATCTATTGCTATTTTAATGTTTCTGAAAAGAAATGATTACATTCTACATGTATTTTTTTCTTTTAAATCTGATAATGATAAAATCAACTGAAAAATATTACACTATAAAAATACTCTGAAGAGCTACATTTAAGAAATATTTATGATCAATTCAGAGTAATATTATTTCTTAACTGAAAAGGCTATTTATACAAAAAATCTTATAAATGGGTCAATGTACATTGTAAAAGGGAAATTAAGCAAATAAAAATATGACATGAGGATGCTTATAAATTATTATAATTTTTCCCACGTTTACAAAGGTTTATTTATGTTCATGATATATATATTTATTAATATCGTTTTCATCAGTTTGGGGAGAACACATAAACCATATTGGAGATTGTTAACTAATGCATATTTTGATAATGCTGTAAATAGTAAAAATCTATAAAACTAAGATAAAGGCTCAGCAGGAGCTGTCCTCTGATGCGTGTTAAAGGAAGGGCTCTGACCAATAAATACTTAGCATTTTATGTCATGTTAACTATATGGGCAAGGAATCACTACTAAAGCTGGAGAGGCAGAAATCAGCAACTCCCAGTCTGCTATTTAAATATATTTTAATCACCTCTCAGCCTCACTGGCAAACTAGATAGGTAACATAATCAGATTACCTAATTCTATTTTATATAAAATTACATTGATTGAATCTTGCAACTCTGAAAGTACATTTCTCTCTCTGTCTCCTTTATAGCCTGAGAAACTAAGGAGGGTCTCTTTTGACCCTCTTGCTCTACCCACTATCCAGCCGTGGGCTAGGCTGTCTCTTATCTGTTCATCAGTTAGCATCTCTTTATCCAGCCTCCCATGGTCTTTTCCACATACCATTACATCACCTCCCAAGCCATCAAGTGACCAGTCAATTTAGAAAATCAGGAACGTTATAACCTAGAGTATACGTTTATAAGAATTTTTTTTATAGTGAGGTGAATAATCCAGTGTTATGTTTGAGGTTCCATTCTTCTGTGCAATAAAGACATCAATTTAATCAAGTCATACCTGGGAGACTTTTGCCAACTCTAGAGTTGAATTAAGGGTTAAGTGTCTGGAGGTGTATGATTTATTGCCAGTCTGGGAGTGAAGCTTGACAAGAATCCACTCAAGAGTCTGATAAATCAGGCTTTGCAATTTGCATGCAGCTGCAAAAATGAGGCTGTCTCTGACATAGCAGGATATATGGCTGGCCTCTGTTGAGTCTGCTGATTGTAAGCTTGTGCTGCACGATTAGTGGTGACTAAATACAGATGCAGAATGAATAAATTCAATTAACATGCTTGTACTTACAGGGTCAGTGAGTTCTGGTAAACTAGCTTGATAAGTGAGTGGCCTGCAGTCCCGAGTGTTAAAAACTAATATACATGGAAGGAACATTGGTCCAAGGTCATCCCCATCAAGGACATCAACAGTGAGGGTGGCTGTGCTTGTTCTTCGTTCCACCAGATTTTGAGCTCGATCCTGTGTAGAAAACAGAATGCTTAAAGCCTATCTTGCAATTCCTCCAAAATGAATGATGTCTTTTAATACAGGTAGTCCTTGACTTACAACCATTCATTTATTGACCATTCAAAGTTACAACAGAGACTTTGAAAAAAGTGACTTATGACCGCTTTTCACCCTTATAACCATTTCTGCATTCCCATGGTCACATGATCAAAATTCAAATGCTTGGCCACTGGCATGTCATTATGACAGTTGCACTGTCTTGGTGTCATGTGATCACTATTTGTAACCTTCCCAGCTGGCTTCCAAAAAGCAAATCCAATGAGGGAAGTCAATCATGACTGCATGATTCACGATTCAACTGTGGTATATAGAAAGGTCATAAAATGAGGCAAAATTCACTTAACGATTGATTTGACAAATGGACCATTGATTTGACAACGAGAAATGTTGGGCTCCATTGTGGTTATAGGTTGAGGACTACCAGTAAAAAAAATATTTATCATTTCATAACATGCAATTTCAGACTGAATCCTGTGATGTTCTTGTGAACAGAAGTAATGAACTGCCAGACTCCAGATAGCACCATATAGCAGTAGAACCTGGATGGAAGATTTACTTTCTTTTCTTAACTCAGGTGGCAAGTTGGATTTGTTTTTATTTCTTCCTGTCACTAATTTTCTTCTCAATCATATCATACATATCCTTTCCCCCATTACTTTAGGTATATGTCTGTTTCTACCTCTCTCATTATATACTTATTTCAAGATACTCATCTCTTCTCTTCTCTTCATTTTCCCATTAAGCCTCTTTCTCCTTTCCTGGTGTTCCAAGTTATTCAACTCCTTGAATAGTTCTGTGAGATGTTAGCTGACATCAAACACAAATATACAAATGTGTCTCAGAGAATGTTGAATGCAGAATCTAATTTTAGTGATTCTTTAATAACTCTGAGAAATAAAACTACTGTAATTAATCCAACAGCAAAGAAATCTACTATCAGCCATGTGCAAAACACAACTTGTAAAAATGAAAAGGGTTTTTCTTCCCTCTCCCCTGAAATATTTGAGGATAGGAACAAATAAAAAAGACTTTGTGATTAAAATTTCTTTTTGTAAATTTAGGGGCAATAAATATTGTTTTCTTCACAGAACTACAAGTGGGTTTAATCCCCTTTCTTTCTACAAACTTTCTATAGTTTTAATTATTGAATCATTTATCAGTCAGCCCTGATAAACATGCTCCATCTATTCTGCTTTCTGAAAGAAGAATTAGTCAATTCTGTTGCTTTTCAAACAGAAAAGATTAAGCACTCTGCAGGAAAAATGAACTCATACCAATACATATGGTACGCCAACCTTACTAAAGTTTATAGGAAGATTGTCATACTGCAGATTTCTTAATTTTAAATTTACTATTTCTGTTTTTAGTCTTATGACTAAAGAACTGTAGTGAAATATTACTACATGTATTGTTATAAAGTAACAATTATAGAGTATTTCAGAATGACAGTTACAGCTTTGAATTGAACAATTGAACAATTGAAGAGGGGCATAATTGAACAATTGAAGAGGGGCGTTCAGATTAATGGAAGACATCCATATACTGTATACCATTCCTACATCCTGTCAGTTTCTCTTGAATCAATTGAAAAATAAAAAGAAGAAAACTGGAGAAAGTTTAAAATCTCCAACCAGCTACACTCAGATGGAAGCAAACTGCTCACTCTAGGAGGGATCAGCTATATGATAAATGAAATTCTCCAAGGGCACACGAAACTCACAAGCATTAAGAAGCTAGATGGAAGACAATTAAGCAGCAGCAACACACATGCTTATATAGGTTAACAGCAGAGGAGCAGGAAATGACAGCACCATTGCAAATTAATCTGAAACTATGGACAGAAGTAGAAATAGCAGTACATATTCAGGCTTGGCTGGAGCCCCTTATGATTTCAATCAGTAATATTCTGATCACACCTCATCCTCCCTTAGCATTCGCTCTTTCCCATCTCATTCCCTTCCCTTACTGTGTCATATCTAGTAAAGGGAGGGCTGAGTTTGAGTTAAGTGAATTGTAACTATAGTCTTAGAAGGAACTATTCAGATCATTGGAATTCTGCAGCAGAAGTTTGGCAGCAAAGAATCTGAGCCCTGGTGTGTCAAAAAAGGCCATTTACACCAGGGGTGGGGAATGATGCCCCCTTTATGACTTGTGGACTTCAACTCCCAGGAATTCTGTGAATTAGGGTCCACAAGTCATAAAGGGGCCATCGTTCCCCACCTCAGATTTAGACCATCAATTCTAACTGCTGCTCAAAGCAGGAATTCTAATTAAGGTATACTTTATAGATGTTGTCCAGTTGCTGCTCACATTCATGATGAGTTGCTTTGTTGAATTGCTCTAGAATATTCAGCCAGAATCTGTTTCTTGGTAATTCATATCTTTTAATTAACAAATGTGAGAGTAGGAATTCTACAAAGATGGATCAACCTTTTTGCAGTTTAAGTACCTTGAAGGTAATCTGTGCAATTCAGAAATGAGGGGAATACATACTAGCTCTGCTTGTAAACTAAACATCTGATTTGGGAAAAATATTATTTTTCTGGGACTAGGAAGGGTTTAAGACTTGGCCCAATGCAATTATTAATTGACTTCATATTTTGCTATACTGTATAATGATTATTGTAGATTTACCTATCATCTACAAATAGTTACTTATTCTAAACCTGCACTTTATGTATTTATGTTGCTGGTCTGGACCTATAATAAAGTAACTTATTTTACCATATAATGTGTTATAAATTGTTTTCTATAATATATATATATATATATATGCAACTGGACCTAATTAGGTAAAATGTCTTCCAAAGTTTCTACTTCAAAGCTGAATAATACAGACAAATGGCATTAAATTCACACAAAATTATTATTACCATTTATGTCAGAAAGACAACCCATATTGGAATTACATGCATGTCATTTTTTTTATATATGTACTTTCCTGGTATCCTGGGTATATCTCGATATACTGCCAGCACCTTCTAGTGGGATGCAGGTAACTATGATAGCTACTAGATTAAAGATCTTAGGTTGCATATATTTCATTTATCTTCTATTCTGTGCTGCTTCTATCTACTAAAAAGTGTTATGTAAAAGCCTCAGCTGAGTAAAGCTGGGTAGAAGTCAATATCTATGATGCCCTGTCATATAGAAGATTATAATTTGGAATGTAAAAGGAATAAATGGTAAAGAACACAAATAAAATTAAATAAATAAAATAGGTCTCTTCTATATCAGTAAAGTTAAGAAAAAGGGGAAGATGAAATAGGTGTTATTACTTTCTGTGTAGCAGAGTTCATGAATGCATGCAGTGATGTGAAGGACAAGGTTTTTATTATGAATGAGAGGATGAAAATATATTGTCAAAAACTATGAATAGATATCATTTAGGTTATTTATTGGTGTGTGCGAAAGTAAAAATGATTGCATGGAATTGATGAAATCCTCACAAACAAGAAAGTGAGAAGACAATTTTTTAAACAGTGTATTGACTTGGTCCAAGCAAAGATGGTTTGCAATGATAGAAAATTATGGAGAAGAATAGGCATAGTATTGATATAAAATAGTTTTGACTATGCTTTAGCTTTTCTTTCTCATTTAATGTGTCTCCTTTATTTGGCTTACTGTTTATTACTCTCTTTTTATGCTTTCTATAATGTTGTTTACTGAAAAAGGATAGGTATGCATGCATGTTATGTATACACTGAAATAATATCTGAAAGACAGTGCTACAACAAAAGCATTAGGCTGATCCTCAAACATGGAAGTGCTATCTCATCACTCAGAGATCTGAAATATTTATTTAAAAAAAATATATGGCCACCCTACTCAAACTTTGAAAAGCATGCAATAAGCAAACAATCAAGTAAGCAAACAACAAAGCAATTATGGCTAAAATCACAACAGCAATTAATAGGCAACCATCAACTCAAATTTGCTTTATACCTTCCTGATGGTAGCTTCAATCATCTGGGCCCCAATGCCCAAGGAAAGGCATAGGTTTTTATGATCTTTCCATAGATCAACAGGGTGAGAGTCAACTATATATTAAAGAGGTTATTCCAGGGACTGGGTGCTGTAACGGAAAAAGCACACTTCCTAGGTGCCTTCAGATAACATTGCTTCAAGGAAGGACTAAAATATGTCCATCCTACTAAAGCATGAGGGACTGGCAGATGAAATAGGAGAAACGTGGTCCTGAAAATAAGTTTTTCCTATTCCATGCAATGCTTTATAGATGATAATCAACACCTTGAAAACTGGATTTGGAAGTCTATTGGGAGTTAATTCAGTCTGCAAATAGTGATATTATACACTGTGCCCTTAGCTACCTATTATAGTTTCCAGATACTGTATTTTCAAGAGAAACCCCAGGCAGAATGTGTTGCAGTACAGAGATGAATTAAGGCATGAGTGACAGCAAGCTAAGCTTGATGCAAGACACAACGGGCACACAAAACTGGGATTTTGCTGAATCCTATTCCTCCACAACCTCCAGATACTTGAATAGAATATAGAGAATATCATTTGGTCATCAAAGAGCAGAGATAAACAACTGAGCATCATCAGCATATTTATTACCTATTAATGTCTTTCTAATTTGGACAAAACTCTGTGAGACATTTGATGTACAGCTCTTTGTTTCGATGTCTAAACTAATATTCAACCCTTGCAAAAATTCAATGGGAAATTTGAGAAATAATGTGTTGCTTCCTTGAAGTATGACAAGATAAAACATCTAAATATTTTCAAGTTTTCTTCCAAAGCAATCACATACATAATAAACACCCCAAAAACATCATGCTCACATTTGCTTGGACAATGACAAAATAACGTGACTTTTCTTCATAATTTAATCTCTCACGCAAAACTATTGCTCCAGACAATGTCAGAGGGATGTCAAAAGTCCTATTTGATGTCTGCAAAAGAAAAAAAAGGAGGAGGGGGGAAGGATGGATAAAGAATTGTAGAAAATGATGAGTTAACAGTTTAAGACCAGTGACCAGTGGCAATTAATGACAATGCCTCTAGCTACAAAAAATGTACATTATTGCACACATTCTACTTTTAACTTTGAATTATCTAGTTTTCATTGACATAAACTGGTGAATTTCTTTAAAAAAGAAAAACCGGAACTTCTATTACATCTAAAACATGTTTGGTGTTAAAACTGTACTTAGCAAATTTTTAAAAGGAGGGACAATGATAATGCTTAATTTTATTCCAGTGAAATAAAACTTCATTCTCAAAGATCACAAGACAAAATACAACCAAGCTTTAACTTTCAACTATAAGTGAGTAACAAAAACACTTCATATTAGATACAAACAGAATTAAATCAAAGAAAGAGGGCTACAGTGACTTAATGCAAATTGACAATAATAGCTAACTGTTGGAGAAATAAAGCCTGCTCACACAGCCTAACTTTAATATCATTATGATTATTGTATACTGTACTGCTGATATGTTAAAAGTGAGACATGTAAATTGCATCTTTTTTCCATGTATTTAATGTGTTTAATTTAATTTATTTGAATTTAATATATTGGTCACTCCATCCCTGCACAATGTAACTTGAAAAATTACAAGGATCTTTAGTGACGTAGAAACATCTTACTAAACATTGGTGCTTAATGAAAGACTGAGTGGAAAGAAACATATATTAGATCACGAACAGTAATCCCCTGTACAGTTAGGACCTCAAATATATTTTTGGCCTGATGTAAGCAATCTTGATGGGTGTACACTTTTTACTAATTCAGCTGTAGATTCTCCCAATCTGATACAACATAAATAAAATCATGGCCCTTTCTTCATTGAAATTTTAATGTTTCCAAAATCTGAAGATGTATCAATCCTTATCCCATGGATCTTTTTTTTTCTTTTCCCAATAACTGTGACAATAGGTCTTTTCGGGAAGAAATCAAGATTTATAGAGCAAAGGCTATGAACTTTCTGGAGCTCACAGGTTACCAAATACAGCCGCTCCTTTTTAACGGCATCAGTTAGCAACTGTTCACAAATACAAAGGTAATAAACAGAAAATCAATTTTCAACCAATGCATGAACTGCATGAACATTTGGGCGTGCATACCCAGATTTTCACACCTTACAACAATGCATGCTGGAATGAGAGTAATGCTGACATTGCTGTACAAGAGAATTTCATCTGAATGAAACAGCAGCACCAAGTGATCTTCGTAGTCTCTCTCACTCTCTGTCACATGGTTTGTTAGCAACCATTTCACATAATGACCATTTTGCTGGAACAAATTGTGGTCACTAAATAAGGAGAGAGGGCATCATAATGTGCCTTCAAATTTTATTTGAAGTTGCTACTTTCGAATAAGGATCCGAAAATATCAATTCAGGTTGCCCAATTTTGTGCCACCATTTGCACAATACGTCGCACCACTATTAAGGGGGTTTTACTTTGAGAATTTTGGATTATATTATATTGATTGTTTGGTGGTTTTATATCTTGTAAATATGGAAGTAAGATTGTTACTGTTGTTATACATTTTGATTGTGTCTGGCCTTACGGCTGTAATAAACAGATTTATTATTGCCTTCCTTCAAAGTCATTCAAACTTTGTAGTGGACCTGACTGGTCTACCCAGATATACATTTAACTCTTCATTAAAATTGCATTTTAGTTTGACTACTGTCAGGGCTCACTTCAAAACCTCATCCCAAGAAAGCAGAACTCATGGAAGCAGGCTCTTCCAAAAGGAACTTTTATTAGGAGAAGCTGATAGTAGGCATACTAGACAGGATCTGAGGTTTTCCCGCGCAGATCGATAGGTTAAAGTGTCCCCAAGCAAAACCCCACCCCATAGTTTGTCCGGCCAGTTCAAATTGACCAATCCCCAGGTGTTAGGTCCATCGTAGGAAAGGGGAGATAACATCAGGCCAGTTCTGGTTGTAACGGCGATGTTTAGGCAGTTCTTCGCACCTTCTTTTTCTTCCTCCCCCCTTTGCTAGTTGACAGTTTAGGGAGAAGAAAGTACAGAGAGAAATAATGCAGGAAAGCGAAGTGTTACAATGTAGCGATAGAGGAAGCTAAGGCAATAAACCTGCGATCACTCCCCCCCTCCCCTCCAGGAGTATGGCAGAACCCAGGAAGGGAAAAGAATGGAATTTGGATCAGGTAGGAGGAAAGAGAGACAAAAGGGCAGATAGATATGGGTTCTGATATCCTGCCCCCCTTAAAAATATGAGAGATCCACCTGTTGAGAGACAAAACAAATGTAGAGAGGTTAGTCTGGTTTGTTCGGGTAGTCTGAGTGAAATTTTTTTAGCAATTTGGGGGCTCTGATGTGGCGTTTGTGAACCCACTGTTTTTGCTTTATATGCTTGCCTGGCTTCATCTAGTGCTTTCCTAACTACTGGCCAGGTGTTTTGTAATTGTGCAATCCATTCCTTCAAGGAGGGAATGGCTGGTTTGGTGGGGTTTAGTTCTGGCATGGGGTTGAAACTTTGGCCAGTGGCTACTTGGAATGGTGTGTAGATCCATCCAGTTTGTCTGTTGGAAATTTATGAAGCATCTTAAATATTGTTCAAGTACTGAGTTCGAATGTTCTGTCCCACCATTCGTCTGAGGATGATGACTAGATGACAGTCCTTGGGTGGTCCCTAAAAGGGACAAAAACTCTTTCCAAAAGTCGAATGTGAATTGCACTCCCCTGTCCGATATTATGCGTTGAGGTGCCCCATGCAATCTGTATATATGTTGAACAAACAGTTTTGCCAAGGCTTTAGTGGTGGGGATTTATGGACAAGGAATGAAATGTACTTGTTTTGAGAATAGGTCTGTGACTACCCAGATGACTGTGTTTCCATTACTTTCTGGCAGCTCCACTATGAAATCCATGGAGAGAAATCTGAGGGGTTTGCTACTGGTTGCAGTAGTCCGGGTGATTTTCCTTGCAATCTCTTGGCTGCTGCGCAAGTCGGACAGCTGGCCACATAGCTCTCAATGTCTTTTTTCATAGATGGCCACCAGAACTGTCTCTTTACTAAGTGCAGTGTTTTTACGAATCCAAAGTGACCTGCTGGCTTTGTGTCATGGCAGAGCTGCGTGAATACGACCCTTTGGGTTTTTGGGATGTATAGTTTCTCCCCTACCCAAGGCAGGCCATCAGTGATTGTGCAAAGGTTTTTGTGATTTTGGAACCAGTCATCGGTTTCTAAAGCCATCCTGAATTCAATCCCCACTTGGCTAGCTAGCAGTTGCTTTAGTTTCGCTTGGGCTCTGGTGGTTACTTGCATTGCCAATTGCATTTCTGGCATGAGCGGTTTTGAGATGGTTGCCCATATTGCGGCATATGGGACAGCACGTCTGCCAGGAAATTCTTTCCCCCGGGCAAATGTTTAATAGTGAATGTGAACTGGTGGAAATGTTGTGACCACCAGGCTTGTTTGGGTGTGAGTTTTCTGGGCATTTTGAGGGCCTCCAGGTTCTTATGTTCTGTCCAGACCTGGAATGGAATTTTATTTCCTTCCAGGAAATGGCGCCAGGTGAGAAGTACCCAACTCACAGCGTACGTCTCTTTTTCCCACACCGCCCAGCGCTGCTCCGTATTGGAGAGTTTTCTGGATGTGTATGCATAGGGTTGCAATATTCCCTTATCATTTTCCTGTAGTAATACGGCCCCTACTGCTACGTCACTGGCATCTGCTTGAATCACGAATGGCTTGTCCGGGTCGGGATGTTTTAAAACCGGCTCAGCCGAAAAAAGTCTCTTTAATCTTTCAAACGTGGCTTGGCATTCCATTGTCCATGTTAATGGCTGGCTCAGTTTCATTGAGCCTCCCCCTTTCATTTTTAACAAGTTTGTAATGGGCAAGGCTATCTGGGCGAAAGAAGAAATGAATTGACGGTAGAAGTTGGCGAACCCCAGGAAGCTTTGTAATTGCTTTCTCGTGTGGGGTGGCGCCCATTCTAGCACCGTCCAAACCTTTTTGGGGTCCATCTCTATGCCCTCAGTTGATATGCGGTAGCCTAGATAATCTATCCTTTCCTTGTGGAATTCACACTTTGATAGTTTTGCATAAAGGTTAGCGGCTTTCAATTTTTTCAGAACGGCTCTAACTAATTTTATATGTTCCTCCTTTGTCTCTGTGAATATCAGGATGTCATCCAGATAGACAAGAACCCCCTTGTACAAGTGCTCCCTCAGTATGTCATTGATTAATTGCATAAAGACTGTGGGAGCTCCCTGCAGTCCGAATGGCAGGACCTTGAACTGGTAACACCCCATAGGGCAATTGAATGTTGTTTTCCACTTGTCCCCCTCTTTGATTCTAATGCGGTAATAGGCTTCCCTTAAGTCCAGTTTTGTAAAGATTTTCCCCTTCGACAGGTGGGATAACATGTCCTTCATGAGGGGGAGAGGGTACAGGTTGCTTTCGCTTATTGCGTTTAAAGCACGGTAGTCCACGCACATGCGCAGGGTGCCATCCTTTTTCTCCCTGAAAAGGACTGGGGCTGCCACCTTTTTTGGGAAAAGCTGGTTCGATGAAACCCCTTTCCAGGTTCTTATCTATGAACTTTTGCATTTCTTGTAGTTCCTCGGGGCTCATGGAATGTAGTCTAGGTTTTGGGAGCTTCGCTCCTGGCTTAATCTCTATAGCACAGTCCATGGGTTAGTGAGGTGGTAGTTCGTCCGACCTTTCCTCACTGAAAACTTCAGCAAGGTCCCTGTACTCCTCTGGTATTTTGGGTGATGTTTTCTCTTCCCCCACCACTGCTCGTTCCACGGCGGGGCTTTTGGGGGCTCCCTGGGATGGCAGGTTCGTCTGAACTCCCTTCGGAAACCTGAATTCTGCTGTTCTCCAGTCCACATGGGGGTTCCACTTCGCTAACCACACCATCCCTAATATTATTGGGCACTCCATGCCTGGGGTCACCATGAACATTATGGTTTCCTCATGGTCCCCCAGGGAAAGGTGGATTGGTAACAGGGCTAGGGTGGCCGGCATCCCCCCTGCTATGGAATTGAAGGAAATAAACAAAGGTTATTCTTTTATAAATTGTATTAAATGTAATACCAAGGTGTGAGACTAGCTGTTTCCTGCCCATGTAAAGTGACCCACAAATGGTAATCAGTAAAGACAATAAAATATGACTTGCTAAAAGCTCCCCAGGAGACAGGAACTTATGCCTTGGGCAATAATCACTATCAGTAAGAGATGAACATCGGCCCAAGGTGAAAATTACAAGGAAACAGGATAAGATAATAGCGGATGGACAGAAATTGTCAGGATGACCCTTTGAAAGTGTGAAACAACATAAAGAATGACTCAAGAGAATAAGGGGGAGTTGGGAGGGCTTCTTAGGCGTGGCGTGCATTGTGAAAGGGTATAAAATGTATAGCTTGAAAACTGCTTTTTGCGCTCTTTGAACTCAATCCATTGGGAAGGGTCTAAGAGGCCGCGCTTGCAACCGCTTTTCTTTTTTTTATTTTCATGTTTTTTCTCCAATAAACTTTGTTTTTGTTAACCAGACTTGTCTTTGAATTGTTAGTATCAAATTTTGGGGGTTTTAAATCTCACAATCTTGGCGCCCAATGTGGGGCTCGAAGGCCTCTAGAGGGCGCTGTTCTCAGTGAAGTCCGGGGGCGTGCCTGTTGATTTCAACTGCCTGGAATAATCTGAGATCTAGCTTCCCCTTGCAGGCTCCGAGCCAAACTAAATTAACAACTCTGGTCTACAAAATCAAAGAATAGGAAAAAGGAAGAAAGTCAATGACTGAGGCCCAGGACCAGGTAACCCAGTGCACTGGCCCAGGTAAGAAACATTTGCCCTGAAGAAGGGAAACACTCAAATATTGTACCTGGGTGGTCAGGAGAGTGATTGTGGGAGGTTTCTGCCATAATGGCTGTGTGTGTGTGATGGGCTGTGTTCTGGGAACACTGGTGAGTCCAGAGTGAGTGCGGACCTGAAAGGTTACAATCCCTTAACCCACGAGGGGGAAGGCCATCCCAAAGGGAAGCAAACTGGTGTTGGAAATTTTGAGTGGCCATTAAATCGAGAACCTCAGGGAACCATAATCAGGGAAACTCTCAAGAAGATGGGCAGTTGTTGTAGTTGTTGTTGTAAACCTAAAGAAAAGAGAATAACTGTAAAACTAACTAATCGGGAGGTAAAAATACCTTCCGACAATCCATTAGGATAATTACTAAGTCAGTGGAATGATGAGAATTTGGAAATATGGACTTGTAAGATAACAAAAAGCAGAATGATAACTTTGTGTTTAAAGAAATGGCCTCATTATGTAATTAGTCCACCCGATTATCATTGGGACCGGTTGGGAGAGCCAAATAAATATTGGATAGGGAAATTAGAGCAATGTATTCTTAAAAGACCTACCCTAAGCAGTGAAATACCGTATGTAAAGCCATGGTATTTTGTGAATTGGGAAGGACCAGTTCCACCAGAGGAAGATAGGATTTTTAAAATGAAGGAGGAAAAACCGGGATGGGATCCTTTAGAATGCCTCCCTCCCCCACCTCCTCCTCCTACTCCCCCTCCGCAAGTAATACCAAATGCTCCAGCCTTAGAGGACGATCAAGGAGCAGTAGGGGGAGTAGAAGAACAACCTATAGCTGAAAGAACCTGAAGAAGAGAGAAAGAGAAGGAGAGAGAAGATGAAAAAGAAGAAAAATTATACCCATTGCGGCAAGTCCCTCAAGGTATAAATGCACACAGACAGCCAGTAATGGGTTATATAGCAGTAAATATCACAGCTACTGAACTGAGGGAATTTAAACAAAGAATGAAGAAGGTTCAAGAGGAACCCCAAACAGTAGCTGAGGAGTTCACTGCCTTTTTGGGACCCAATACATACACTTGGGATGAACTCCAGTACTCTCTGGGTTTTCTATTTACCCCGGAAGAGAGGGACTTGATTCAAAATGCTGCTATGGCATATTGGAAAGATCATCACTCAGGAGCAAATGATCCAGCTCCTGAGGTAAACTTTCCATTGCAAAGACCGGTTTGGGATAATAACAATCCTGTCCATAGACAACAAATGGATGATTTAAAGCAAATAATTATAGAGGGCATTCGGAACTGTGTGCCCCAAAGCAAAAATATCAGTAAGGCTTTTAATGTAAAACAGAAAAAGGAAGAGTCACCAGGGGAATACTTAGAAAGACTTAGAGACCAGATGAGGAGATACGGAGGAATGAAGGAAGAAAGTGAAGGTTTTAGACAATTATTGAAGAGTCATTTTGTGATAGGAGCATATGGAGATATACAAAGAAAGATACAGAAAATGGAGGGATGGGGAGAAAAGGGTATAATGGATTTGTTAGCAGAGGCTCAGAAAGTATTCATGAATCGTGATGTACAAGAGCGGAGAGAGGATAAGAAAGTGTTATTGTCAGCAGTAGGAGAAATGATGGACAAGAAGTTAGGAGATCAGAAGGGACAGAGAAGAGAATTTGGAAATCAAGGGCAATGGAGAGGGAGAGGAAGAGGAAGAGGAAAAGGCAGGGGAATGACGGGACAAGGTAGCAGGCACCAGTGTTTTAATTGTGGGAAGGGCATTTCGCAAGGAATTGTCCACAGCTAGTGAGAGAAAGGGAGAGAGAACAGAAAGTGTATAGGCTAATAGATGAAGATGAAGAATAGGGGAGTCAGGGGCCCTTGTTATTAAGGTTCCACCAAGAGCCCTTGATAAACATACAAGTGGGACCCGAAAAGCAGGAATTAGTGTTTCTAATAGACACCGGAGCTTCTAGGACATCTCTGACAAATATACCCCAAGGCTGCCATTTAATTAATAATAGAATAAGAATTTCGGGGGTAGCCGGACAATCTTTTGAAGCCCCTCAAATAGAAGAAATAATTCTTAAATGGAAAAACTATGAAACTAAGATCCAACCATTATACGTCCCAGCAGCTGGAGTAAATTTGTTAGGGAGGGACGTGCTCCAACACTGGTAGTGGGGAATACAAATACTTAAAGAACAGATGTTAATATTAACTGAACAGAATGAAGAAGAAATAACTCCGATAGTTTGGGCCACGAGAGGAAACCGGGGAGGATTGCAAGTAACTCCTATAAAGATTACTCTCAAAAACACAGAGCCCATAAGGCAGAAGCAATATGAGATTAGTTTAGAAGGCAGAAGAGGGTTAAAACCAGTGATAGAAGAATTAATACAAGACAGACTGTTGGAACCAGCCATGTCCCCATATAATTCTCCTATCTTAGTGGTTCGAAAACTGGATGGGAATTACTGCTTAGTGGAGGATTTGAGGAAAATCAATAGGATAATTGTATCTCGACATCCTGTAGTCGCCAATCCCTACACATTATTGAGTAGAATCCCACCAGAGCATCAATTGTTTAATGTAATTGATTTAAAGGATGCTTTTGGGGCTTGTCCACTCAATCCTGAATCCCGGGATGTGTTTGCATTCGAGTGGGAAGACCCGGATACAGGAAGGAAAAGTCAATTCAGATGGACAGTATTGCCCCAAGGGTATACTGAAAGTCCTAACTTATTCGGTCAAATCCTAGAACAAATTTTGGAAAAAATTGAAAAAGATCCAATATGATGATACAATATGTGGATGATTTGTTACTCTCGGGGGAAAAGAAATAAGATATAGAGAAAGGAACTAATGATTTGCTAAATTATTTAGCATCTCAAGGACTGAGAGTATCAAAAACAAACTCCAGTATGTGGAAAGGGAAGTGAAATATCTAGGGCATTTGATAAGTAAAGGCAGTAGAAAGATTACACCCTCTAGAATAGAGGGTATAATAACACAACCGCTGCCAAAAGATAAAAAAGCCCTTAGAAAATTTTTGGGATTGGTAGGGTATTGTAGACAATGGATTGTAAATTATGCAGAAACAACTAAACCATTGTACTCAAAACTGATAGACTCCGAACCATGGGTAATCGAGTGGTCGGAAGAAGAAAAGGGGAAATTCCAGGAACTAAAAGAGAAATTAGAAAAGGCACCCGTTCTATCATTACCAGACTTAGAAAAAACATTTCATCTTTTTGTCACTGTAGAGAATGGAGTAGCCAAAGGGGTTCTAGCCCAGAAATGGGGAGGGTTGAAGAAACCCGTAGCATTATCAAAACTAATGGATCCAGTAATAAAAGGGTGGCCGGTCTGTATACAAGCCATCGTGGCCACTGCCTTGCTAGTTCAAGAAAACCAGAAGATAAGCTTTGGAGGGGCAATTGTAGTGAGTAGTCCACACCAAGTAAGGAATATTTTGAATCAGCAAGCTCAAAAGTAGATGACAAACTCTAGACTAATGAAATATGAAAGCATTTTACTAGAAGATCCAAGCCTAGTGATCGTGACTGAAGCTAATGTAAACCCAGCTCAGTTTCTAAATGGAGAAAGAGATTTGCAAGAAATAGAACATGATTGCTTAGAAGCAATTGACTATCAGACCAAGGTGAGGGATGATCTGAAAGAAACTCGAATAGGAGGACTATAGATGGGAGCTCCAGGGTGGTAGAGGGGGAGCGAAGAAGTGCCTATGCCGTAGTAGAAGGGGAATCATGGAAAACTGTGTTAGCTGAGAGATTACCAAGTCAGTGGTCTGCTCAGACTTGTGAACTATATGCATTAAAAATGGCTCTGAAGGAACTGGGAAAGGAAGGTGGTAATATATACACGGATTCTATGTATGCTTTTGGAATAGCGCACACTTTTGGAAAGATATGGAAAGAAAGAGGGTTGGTGAATAGTAAAGGGAAAGGATTAGCAAAAGAAGAATTGGTCATTGAAATTTTAAAATTAATAACTATATCTCAGGCATTAGCCATAATACACGTAGAAGCACACTAAAAGGGAGAGGGATTTGAAATTTATGGTAACAATTTAGCAGATGAACGAGCTAAAGAAGCAGGACTCATGGAGAAGAAAAAAGAAAAAGTTTTTATAATGATACCTGAAATAGAAGAACAAGGGATACCAAAGTTCTCCAAGGAAGAGGAAGAAGCAATGAAGAGGAAGGGGATAGTACAGAATAAAGACGGGGAATGGATATTGCCAGATGGGAGAAAGATGTTAAATAAACCGATCATGAGAAATCTGATCGAGAGGCTACATGAAGGGACACACTGGGGGGCACAGGCTTTAATAGATTTGATACAAAGAAAATATGTATGTAAAGGAATATATAGTCTGGCCTTACAAATGGTTAGAAAATGTATGGTCTGTCTGAAAACAAACAAAGCAGCACTAAGAAAACAACCAATGGGGGGAAGCGAGTTAGCAATATGGCCTTTTCAAAGAATTCAGATTGACTATACTGAATTACCAAAAGCAGGAAGAATGAAATATTTGTTGGTCATTGTGGATCATTTAACTCGATGGGTGGAAGCATTTCCATGTGTGAATGCAAATGCTAGCACCACGGGCAGAATATTGCTAGAAAATGTAATACCCAGGTATGGTCTTCCTGAAGTAATAGACAGTGACCAGGGGACGCATTTTATGGCAAGGGTAGTCAAATTAATTAACGAGGCCGTGGGAATTAAGTGGGATTATTACACCACTTGGCACCCCAGTAGTTCTGGGGTTGTTGAATGCGCGAATCAAAAATTAAAACAAACTTTGATTAAATTAATGGAAGAAACAAATTTACCCTGGAATAAATGCCTCCCCTTGGCCTTATTAAGGATACGAACGCAACCACATAAAGATATTGGATTGTCATCATTTGAACTCATGTTTGGAATACCTTATATGGAGAAGGAGGGATTACCAAGAATTGAATTAAAAGATAAAATAATTAGAAAATATGTACTCGAACTGTCCAGATGTTTTTCTCTCTTGCGACAGAAAGGCATTCTTGCTCAAACTCCACCCTTGGACTTTGCAGTACACCAATACAAGGCAGGACAGTGGGTGTTGATAAAAGCCTGGAGAGACGAAAAACTAACTCCAACTTGGGAAGGACCTTACATCGTCTTGTTAACCACTGAGACATTACTCCCGAATAAAAGGGCCCATGCCAGCCCCAGAGAGGTGGAAGGTGGAATCTCACCAAGGAGACCCACTGAAGTTAAAGTTTCGAAAGACTTAACGGACTAGTAGTCGATCTTCCTGACAGAAGGAGGGGTAATAGTGGCATAAGGACTAAACTTTGCATTTTTTTCTATCTAGAACTGAATGGATGTCTATGCTTCCGCCTCAACCAAAGAAAACCAAGATTGAGCAAATCCAATACTTCCCGGATGTGCTGGTTTTGTAGGTGCCTTTGTGGGTGTTGTTGCTGCTCTCACTGTATTGATTGTGTTCGGTGTACAGGGTGTGAGATAGAGTGTGATATTAAGATCATAGAAGATGTATTGGGACATTACGAGGTGGTATGTGTGGGGTTTTTTTCTTATTATACTTTTAAAACCTGCCCGACCATTAGAGCCATGTATGCAATGTGTAAAAATGACAAAGAGAGAAGGGAAGATTGAGAACACAATGATATACCACACTATGCTTCCTGAATGTTTACAGACTGGCTTGACAGACTGCATTCAGAATGAAACACAATACAAGCGCTGCAACACCAGCACAGGGGTAGAATGCTGTGACCCAAAGGCAATAGGACCAGTAACCACAAGAATGTGGGTATATGCTTATAAAGAAGGGGTAAACGCATTTCAGATGTTCTCATTAAGCCAAATCAGACAAGGTTATATAGCTCACAATGAAACTAGGGGTGAAACCAGTGTGGGTATGTGTTTTGATGCATGCCAAGCTATTAATAATGGACAAGGATCTGACAACTCGTTTGGGGTGAGATGTGAAAACCTAGAGTGGGAAAGAAGTTATATGAAAGAAAGGAAGTACTTATTTCAGAGAGCGTCTACATTAAGTACAGGACAAGTTGCTTTTGCTCCAAGCTATGATTACTGGTACACAACTACAGTCCCAAATGAGAGGAGTATAGGACCAAAGGAAATGAACATCAGTATAGGTAGTACCAGGACTGATTGCACTCAAGAAAAATGTAACCCCATTTGTACATATACAGATCAGTCACTGGAAAAAGGAATCCAATATAAAGAATTTGGAATAGGAATAGACGGAACTGGAAAGGACCCGTGGGGGTGGCTAGTATTAAAATTAGAAACAACTAAAGTAAAACCAATACATAAAAGTATATTTTGGTCATATTACCAGGAATTCAAGAAATTAGAATTACCTGAATTTCCTAAGAAAGCAGTGAATATGTTTGTGCAATTGGCTGAAGAAATTGCTAAGACTCTAACAGCAATTGTTTTGTGTGTGGAGGAACAAATATGGGGGACCAGTGGCCATGGGAAGCTCAAGAATTGAAACATGACATTGTGGTAGAAATGTGGAAAAATAAAACTCTCAAGTTCACAAAGGGAAAAGAGGGAACTTGGGCATTAACCACAAATTTAGTAGGGAAAGTATGTTATGAACGAAAAAGGAAGAATAGGAGAGTAGCAGTAGGAGACATGATTTGCTTGACTGTATGGAACAACGACAGTTGGTGGGGAGGGAGTGGAATATCAAAGAAGGAGACATTAAGTGAAATAATTGAGATGGCTTATTTAAAAGATCCTGAAAATGACACCCTGGACTGGATAGCCCCAGAGGGTATGTATTGGATATGTGGAAAATATGCCTATGGGTACCTATCCAAGGGGTGGTATGGATCTTGCATCTTAGGAATAATAAAGCCAAGTTTTTTCCTCCTCCCCATCGAACAGAAACAATTGCTGGGACTAACTGTATATGATGATTTATCAGATAAAGTCCGAACAAAAAGAGCCATACAACCAAGCGATATAAAAATTGGAAGTTGGAAGGATGATGATTGGACTCCAGAGAAGATCATCAACTATTATGGACCTGCTACATGGGCGGAACATGGCACCTTAGGTGCCAGAGAGCCCATCTATATTTTAAACAGGGTAATTCGGCTGCAAGCAGTGCTTGAAGTAATTACCAATGACACTGTAAGTACTCTGACACATTTAGCTAAGGAAAGAGTAAAGTCTCGGACCTACATCATCCAGAATCAGTTAGCCTTAGACTACTTATTAGCTCAAGAAGGAGGTGTGTGTGTAAAATTTAATTTGAGCAATTGCTACATTGAAGTAGATGAGAGTGGTAAGATAGTAAAGGAAATTACAGACAAGATGATAAAATTAGCTCATGTCCCAGTCCAAACCTGGAAGGGATTAACCCTAGATGGGGTAAATAACTGGTTCGGAGGATGGTTTGCAAATTGGAAAGAACTAGCAAAATTTGCAATATTAGGATTCTTGGCTATTATGTTTTTACCATGTTTGATTCCTCTCATACAAATGCTAATAAAACGAACAATGAAGAGCTTGACTTTCATAACAACTTCAATAGAGAGTGTGAAGAAAGAAACAATGCTAATAATGAAGGTAGGAAAACAGAGGTTGGGAAAAGAAGATTCAGAATATAAAAACTTACTTCCACAGGAACCTAAAGAAAATTTAGGGAATTATGAACTCTTAAAAGTATAAAAAAATAATTCAGGTAGAAAAGAAAAAGGGTGGAATTGAAGGAAATAAATAAAGGTTATTCTTTTTATAAATTGTATCAAATGTAATACCAAAGTGTGAGACTATCTGTTTCCTGCCCATGTAAAGTGACCCACAAATGGTAATCAGTAAAGACAATAAAATATGACTTGCTAAAAGCTCCCCAGGAGACAGGAACTTACGCCTTGGGCAATAATCACTATCAGTAAGAGATGAACAGCGGCCCAAGGTGAAAATTACAAGGAAACAGGATATGATAATAGCGAATGGATGGAAATTGTCAGGATGACCCTTTGAAAGTGTGAAACAACATAAAGAATGACTCAAGAGAATAAGGGGGAGTTGGGAGGGCTTCTTAGGCGTGGCGTGCATTGTGAAAGGGTATAAAATGTATAGCTTGAAAACTGCTTTTTGCGCTCTTTGAACTCAATCCATTGGGAAGGGTCTAAGAGGCTGCGCTTGCAACCGCTTTTCTTTTTTTTATTTTCATGTTTTTTCTCCAATAAACTTTGTTTTTGTTAACCAGACTTGTCTTCGAATTGTTAGTATCAAATTTTGGGATTTTTAAATCTCACAGACCCATCTAATTGACCGAATGAGATCGGTTTCTTCAGCCTCCTCACCGGAATGCCCAGGTTCCCCACCAGCGTTGGACTAATAAGGCAACGCGTGCAGCCGGAGTCTATTAGGGCTCTAACCTTGACAGCTTCGGGCATAGAGGGGGCTAGTATAGTCACTGTCTGGGTGAGGGGCATGATGGGTCCACTTACCAGGGGCTCATCTTTGGAGTTGTCATCTGACGAATTGGATGCTCCTGCAGTGTAGGGGTTCCTTTCCTCCGCTGGGCAGAGGGGGAGAACTCTACGGCTTCGGTGCCTTTCATAGCTGGTTCTCAGGGTTTGGCAGGTGACTTCCCCGATTTTCCGGCTAGCGCTCGGTCAGGTTTCTCCTGGGGATTCTTCGAGCGGCATTCTGCAGCGCGATGTCCCTCCTTCCCGCACTTGAAACAGCCAGTGGGTCTCTTGGCAGTGGGTTGAGGCTTCGCTGGCTCACGTGATGGCTCGGTTGGCGATCGGCTCCACAGCTTCCCTCCGCGGTGTCTCTTGAGCAGGTTGATCTCGGCTTCCTCTGCCAGGACGTACCACTCATGCAGTCGGTGTGGGTCTCCCCGGGGGAGGCAGGCATCATAGAGGTCATAATTCAAGCCATCTTTGAAATGGCTAAGCAGGATGTCTTCCGGCCAATTCAACTTGTTCGCGATGACTTGGAACTCTTGGGTATATTCAGCTACCGGGCATCTGCCTTGCTTCACTGTTTTAATTTTTTTGTGGTCCTTCCTGTCTGCCAATGGGTCCTCAAACCATTGCCTAAGGGAGAACATGAACTGGTTGAAGTTCTGAAGCTCGGGGGCGTCAGAATCGTGCAAGCACCACCCAGTCAGCTGCCACGCTGTCCAGGGCTGCCTGTATGATGCGGATCCGAGCCTTGCTGTTTGAAATGTCTCTGCCATATTCTTCCATGTAGCTGAGGATCTGGGTTAGGAAGAACCCCAGGCGTCGCGGTTCCCCTCGAAACTTCACGTCTAGTGGAGGGATGGATGGATCGGTGCCTCCGTTGTCGTCTGTGGTGTGCCGTCCATCCCGGTCGGCGGCTGCAGTGTGGCAGGGAGTGGGGGCTGCCACAGCGACAGCTGCAGGTTTGGTGGCACCACCTGAGGTCCCCAGAATCTCAGCTTCAGACTCCCCCTCGGTGTCTCTTGTGCTGCAGCCTAAGGTAATGGTGCGGCCATGGGGCTTGGGTTTTTCATCCTTGAGGGAGACAAGGGTTGATTTCATCAGGTTGATGGCTTGACTGCTCCCCATAATCTCCTTCCTCTTCGCTGAGGTGAAGGGATCTATCCATCTCCTGCTTCCACCCCGGTTGTTGACTGCCTCATCTCAGGATCATCTTTCTCAATTTCTTTTCCCAATCGTCCTTCTTCCTGATGCCCATCAACCATCGAGGTTTGTGGCTGCGCATCTCCACTGCCTCTTCCTCCGAGGTGTAGGATGTCTCGGAGTCTGACAGTTGGCAGGGCTCCGACCGGAGGGAGGACTCTCCCTTCGCGGCGGCTTCTTCTTTCCCTGCACCGGTGTCCGACATGGTAGACTTTGCAAAGTCCCCCGGTAAGGTTCTTCCTTCCCGGTTGACTATCACTGCAGATCCTGTCTAATGTCAGGGCCCACTTCAAAACCTCATCCCAAGAAAGCAGAACTCATGGAAGCAGGTTCTTCCAAAAGGAACTTTTATTAGGAGAAGCTGATAGTAGACATACTAGACAGGATCTGAGGTTTCCCTGTGCAGATCGATAGGTTAAAGTGTCCCCAAGCAAAACCCCACTCCATAGTTCGTCCGGCCAGTTCAAATTGACCAATCCCCAGGTGTTAGGTCCATCATGGGAAAGGGGAGATAACATCAGGCCAGTTCTGGTTGTAATGGCGATGTTTAGGTGGTTCTTTGCACCTTCTCTTGAGAGCGGAGAGATAAGCCAGTTGCCGGAGGCTGCATTCCTTTCTTCCTCCCCCCTTCGTTAGTTGACAGTTTAGGGAGAAGAAAGTACAGAGAGAAATAATGCAGGAAAGCGAAGTGTTACAATGTCGCGATAGAGGAAGCTAAGGCAATAAACCCGCGATCGCTCCCCCTCCCCTCCAGGAGTATGGCAGAACCCAGGAAGGGAAGAGAATGGAATTTGGGTCAGAGAGAGGCAGGAGGAAAGAGAGACAAAAGGGCAGATAGATATGGGTTCTGACAACTACAGTAGAATTCTCTTTCTTTCTTTCTTTCTTTCTTTTTCTTTCTTTCTTTCTTTCTTTCTTTCTTTCTTTCTTTCTTTCTTTCTTTCTTTCTTTAATCAATTAATTTATTTATAGACATGACAAGTGAGCAGCTAACAGTTAGAATAGAAAAAAACAAAATTAAAAACAGGAATAGTATTAAAATAGGAGCCAAGGACATTCATAAATACTCAAGCTGATCATAAAATGGTCTCATCATTACTATCAAGGTCCCAGGCTTATTATTTATTTTATTTTATTTGTGTCAAATTTGAAGACTGGCCATGGCAGAGAAGGTTGTCCTTCTGGATCCCAACAAGTAAAAAAATCTCTTTTGGCTGGGACCCAGGTACACAGCTCCTGCTAACAGAACAAGTAGAAAAATATTAACCTATTTTGAGATCCCTCTGGCCTCAAGGATCCTATGGGGTAGATATCCATCTTCATGGATAACTGACATTTGATAACTCAAGTTCCTATGGTTTTCTACTCACCATCTAAAGTCATCTGGCTTTGAAAGAGCCCCATTAGAAATAAATCCATATATCATGGACAGAAAGATTGTTTCATATAGCTCAATCTTATTGGGGAAACCATTCTGAACAGTCTATTATTTTGCCAATATTCTTTACCAAGTGCAAATAAAACTTGTTACATTCACTGGATTCAATATGCTGACTTCATGATTATAAGCAAAGCGATTTGTTCATGTAGTCATCAGGAGCCAGAACTGACTCAAAGAACTACCACCACCATTCTTTTAAGAATATTGCCTTGTTCCATTCATAGTAGTCAGACAAAACTTGAGCTGAAAATACATTACTTAAACATACGTTTAATATACATTTAAATTAATAAAGGAATAAATTCTGTATATCTATTTTGCTTTTTAAAAACATTTTCTTCCAACAATATTTACTGAAAATAAAAATTCACATACTGGATCGCTGGGATTGTATTGGATGACATACTCTATCTGGCCATTGGGTCCATCATCTATATCTGTGGCGCCTCTGTTCCCAGAGAATCCAGTGAAGATGGTGGTTCCAACTGGTGTTAACTGAAAAAACAGATATAAGGTTCACACTTAAAAATTCTTGAAGGAAACCCAAATTCTGTATTCAATTGTTTATAAGTATGGTGGTAACTCTCCCAACTGAAACAAGATTGCCAATAATCATTTGTAACTTTAATATACAGCAGTGCCCCCCCCCCCCCAGCTTTTGGGCACCAGAGACCAGTTCCCTGGAGAAAGGTTTTTCCACGGACTGGATGGGGTGTGGTTTTGTGTTCTGCCTGCATCCTGCAGATGGGGCTTTGCTTGTTTGCATGGCTGAGTTTCTGGCATGTCGTGGACTGCTGCCAGTCCACATACTGGGGGTTGGGGACCCCTGATATACAGTACAGTATTTTGAAAGAAAACAAAAAAGCAAAAGGGAGAAAAATGGGAATACACACTTTACTAAAAGCAGTGTTCCAGTATCTGAGGGGCTGCCACAAGGCAGAAGGGGTCAGGCTGTTCACCAAAGCACCAGAGGGAAGGACAAGAAACAATAGTTGGAAACTGATCAAGGAGAAAAGCAACCTGGAATTAAAGAGAAACTTCCTAACAGTGAGAACAATTAACCAGTGGAACAGCTTACCTCCAGAAATCATGGGTGCTCCATCACTGGAGATTTTTAAAAAGAGACTAGACAATCACCTGTCTGAGATGGTGTAGGTTCTCCTGCTTGAGCAGGGGGCTGGACTAGAAGACCTCCAGGGTCCCTTCCAGTTCTATTCTATTCTATTCTATTCTATTCTATTCTATTCTATTCTATTCTATTCTATTCTATTCTATTCTATTCTATTCTATTCTATTCTATTCTAAAATTACACAACTGCATTGCTTAGATTAAAGTAAAATGCACATTTGAAAGTACAAGTTAATTACTACAGATTTTCATGGTCCCACCCAAGCTTGTCACAGATAAGGCTTCATGAAGAAAAAAGGCACTCAAATTAAAACTTGCATGATAGTTGAAACTAATATCTTAGGCCTCATGATTCAAATTATTTAATCAACTTCAGAGATAAGACTATGGATCAGCTTCCCAATGCTTGTTTCTGCAACTTTCACCTTTGGTCACACTAGCTAGGGCTGTTGGGAGTCGTAGTTCATCAATATTGAATCATAAAATCATAGATCTGGAAAAGACAATTTAGGCCAAGGGTCTTCAAACTTGGCCCTTTTATGATTTGTGGACTTCAACTCCCAGAATTCCTCAGCCAGGCACCCTGGCTGAGGAATTTTGGGAGTTGAAGTCCACAGGTCATAAAAGGGCCAATTTTGAAGACCCCTGATTTAGGCTATCAATTCCAACTCTCTTTGGGGTAGGAATCGTGTAAAGTACCCTCAAGACACGACTGGAAAGCCTTTGTTTTGACTACATCCAATGAACAGAACCAACTGTCTCTCTAAGTATTTGATTCTGTCATCAAACTGCTGATTTATAAAGGGTATTTTCCTTAGCATTCCCCTAGAACAAGACCATTAATCTGTGTCATCTACCTTGAGACAACAGGAAACAAGCTATGGTCTTCTTTTGACTGATAATCTCCAAAAATATGAATATACCCAATTTTATTGGTCTTGGTCCTTTCTAAACACTGTGTCGAAAATTGAATTCAACATCTGAGCTGAGATTAAGCAAATGCAAAATAGAAAAATAAAATATTTCCCTTAATTTGGAAACAATGTTCTATTAATGCAAACTATATTCGCTGTTTTGCAGCCAAGTCACCTTCATATTCAATTTATAATTAACTATAATTCCAATATCCTTTTTAGAGTTATTGTTGCAAAACTAGTTATATCACATGCTAATATGTTTGATTTATTTTTTCCTATGTGAAGAATTTTGCATGTTCAACTCATATTCCAAGTTTGTTTTGAACAAGTTTGGATCTTATCAGAAGAGTTTAGTCTTCATTCACTATCCACAGATTAGCAGATGAAATGTTCATCTCATCTGCTAATCTGAAAACTTTCCCTGTACTTCACCATATATGGGGGCCACATTTTCATCCTTGTTTCTTAAAATACACACATTATGCATAGGGAATTGTTGGATACAGAAATGTTTGCAACCACCCCACAACTATCAAACTTTCCCACATAAAAATAATTTCAAATGGCACCTAGAAAGTGCTTAATTGAAAAAAAGTTGTCTGTTGTGTCAAGGCCAAAGAAACCTTTGTTTTCCAAACCCCACGACTGCCATGAAAAAACTAAGATGAATAACATCAGTGGAAATGTGTCTACCTCTATACAAATTTTACAAAGATAAAGAACTCTGCAAGTTCCTTGTAAGACTCAGAGTTGCACCAAATCTTATGTGCTTTCTTTTTTAAAAATTTTATACCCCATTTTCCCTTTTTCCTTCACCACAAACTCTTTTTCTACAGATACATAAAATGTACACAACAGATTCAATATTGTAACAAGTTCAAGGGAACACATAAAGGCTACTGATGTGCTCTGATTTTATCCTTGTTCCTTGGCAAGTTATGGCACTGTTATTTCCAAAGCAACAAAATAGATCTTAAGAACAGAGTGAAGGGTGTTTGCTGATGATCGTTTGGAAACAATGTTGAAACAGAGTACATTGCTTATTTTTCAAAAAGCTAGTTGTTAGTACCTAATACTGGGGAAGAATTGCTTCCTTATTACTGGCCCTTGATAATAAAGGAAATAATATTCTCACATTTAAGGCAAACTTTATGTAGACAAACTTCTGGCATTCCTTCCCTCTATTTTTCTTCTGCTTTTCTAATTAAGGCAGAATAATATATATATTATTTAAGTTTTTTTTAAAAAAACCCAAAGTACAAATAGAAATAAAGATAATGGCAAAACAGGAAAGGGAAAAGAGGAAATGAAGTAAGGAAAGGGAGAAAAAGAAAAAAGAAACAAAAATCAGTGACTTCCAACTTTTTTGGTGCAATAATATACATAATAAGTCATAATATCAACTTTTCAGTTATGCCAAATAATAACCACTAGCCATTTCTATAAAAATAACCCGCTTAATTATCAAAACCCAAAGCCAAAATTTCATCCCCCCCCCTCTTTCACACAGGAAGTCCAGAAGTGGTTTCCAAATAATCACAAAACCATTGGATTTAGTAATTATACCCTATGGAGATGATTATTATTATATGATCATCACAGAAGATTCCTTGATTTCAAAATCAGATGAAGAATTTAAGAACAAAGTTATCTGAGAAAGTAATAGTGGTTAAATTTATAAAAGAACAGAGGTCTTGTTTTGAGATTTTAGCTTAACAAGTCAGTGGTGGATGAAAAGAAACTTAAGAGGATTGAGCAGCACAGCTGTTAGTTAGAACCATCTTGCCTTAAGTCAATTTTGATGATAGCCTTTATCAAAATCAAGTAATCTTTTTTTTAGTGTTAAAGTGGCTTAAAGTGGCTTTTGACTTAAAGTGATTCTAAGAAACAGTGGGGCCAGACTCTTAAAGAATGTGAACCTGAACTTGGGAATGGGGAATTAATGAATGAACCATTAAAGTAGGAGTTTCAGGGGGGGGGGGAATCAGTCCTAAGAAAGAGGGACGTGTGAGAAAAAAAACCTCAAAATAATCCTGCCTTTTATACCTTCTTTTGGCATAAAATATGGTATAAGCAACTTTCCAACGTCACATACACCAATTTTCTCAGATCCCATAACAACATATCAGAGAGAACTACACATTCTGATGAAAATATTTCTAAGGTGATCCTCAGTTTATAACCTCAATTGAGCCCAAAATTTCTATTGCTAAGTCAGACATTTGTTAAGTGAATTTTGCCCTGTTTGATGACCTTTCTTGCTAAGTGAGACAATTGTTTAGTGAATCACTGCAGTTAAGTTAGTAACAGGGTTGATTTTTTTAAAAAATTGTTTATAATATAAAATACAAAAATACGAAAGCAAATAGTAGGAAAAATAAGAAAGGGAAAGGGGAAAGGAGAAGTGTAGAAAAGAAGAGAGAAAAGAAAAAAAAGGCATTGACTTCTGACTCCCTCTGGGCAGTAGAATAAAACAGTAATATCAAACCTCAACTTTTACATAATGGTATAAACTAGCCATTTCTATAACAATAAATCTATCTAATCAGTAAAACCCAAAATGAAAGTTCCATTTTTCCCCATCTCAAGCACAAAGTCCAGAAGCGATTTCCAAGTAGAAACAAAAGTAGTTATGTTTTTTTTCTTTGATCAAAGCAGTCAATTTATCCATCTCTGCCAACTTTTGCAGCCGTTCGTCCATTGTGGAGATCAAATTTTTGTGCATAAAGTAGTCTTGCTGCCGTCAACATATATAACATCAAAGTTCCAATTTTTTCCCCCAAGTCTTTTTCCATTATACCCCCCAAAAAAGTTTCTGGTTTTATCTTTACATTCATTTTAAGAATTTTCTGTATTAGAATATGAATCCTACTCCAATATTTCTTTGCTTTATCATTTATCCATGCATAAAGTAGTCTTGCTGCCGTCAACATATATAACATCAAAGTTCCAATTTTTTTCCCCAAGTCTTTTTCCATTATACCCCCCAAAAAAGTTTCTGGTTTTATCTTTACATTCACTTTAAGAATTTTCTGTATTAGAATATGAATCCTACTCCAATATTTCTTTGCTTTATCATTTATCCACCATAAATGATAGTAGTAACACGGTTGTTAAGTCAATCTGGCTTCCCCATTGACTTTGCTTGTCAGAAGGTTGCAAAAGGTGATCACATGACACCAGGACACTGCGACTGTCATAAATATGAATCGGTATCTGAATTTTAATCATGTGACAATATGTATGCTTCAACGGTTGTAAGTGTGAAAAATAATCATAAATCACTTTTGTAATTTTGAATGGTCTCTAAATGAACTGTTGTAAGTTGAGGACTACCTGTTTCCATAAGTCCTGAATAGCACCTTCTGACTACTTCCCAAAGGATAGATACCAAGCAACCTGGGCTGTTCCATTGTCTCAAGTAACTGGAATATGAAGTTTGATGAACATATGAAGTGTTCAGATATCATACCATCAACATTGGCAGTGCCATAAAAGACCCTACAGACAACCTAAAGCTGCCACATCTGATAGGCAATCTCCCTTATACCATTTCCTTAGCCATCGTAGATGCTGTGCCAAACATGAACATGAATGTTAACATGAATGTTATCAAAAATATTATGGCTGATGCCAAAGCAGCATGCACTGTCACCAGACTGTGATTTTTTATTGAATACAACTATTTCACCCTTAGCAAGATATACCTATAAAATGGTAGCATAGTCATGGGCACAGACATAGCTCATCAATATTCCAACATTGATAATGACCTACTAATGTCTACAAACATCTTAGACCAAGAAAGAGAAATGATGGTATCATTAGCATAAGCTGCCCAGAGTCCCCTTATAAAGGAAATGGGCATAATAAACAAATAAGGTAATACAGTAGTTTAAATATAGGGATTGAAATTCTGCTTTGGTTAGAGTGATGACCATTGAACTGACAATGAATGAATGAAAAGAAGAGGAGGCAAGATGCATCCCTGTTTCACTTTTGTCTGGATGAGAATATTTGCAGAAAGAAGGCCATTACTATTGGATCTAACTTATGTGACAATATTAGCATGCAGCATCTTGATTAAACAGAGTAGTGCAGGGGTCTTCAAACTTGGCCCTTTTATGACTTGTGGACTTAACTCCCAGAATTCCTCAGACAGGCATGCTGGCTGAGGAATTCTGGGAGTTGAAGCCCACAAATCATAAAAGGGACACATTTGAAGACCCCTGGAGTAGTGTATAAGTCTATAGATGCCTGAACCAGCTTCCACCAGACCCCTTCTTTGGATATGAAATAAAATGCAGATTTTTAGGTCAATAAAAGCAGCATATAAGGAGTAGAAATGTTTTCCACATTTCTCTGGGGAAAAAAATGCAGGGTGGCACATTCATTCATGGTTGATCTGCTCTCCTTAAAGTCTGCTTTTTCTTCAGTTAGGAATTTCTCCTGTTTTAACTAATTGAGAAGTTTGTAACATAGGAAGCAGCTATGAGGTTTACTGGAATAGTAAGTGGACTTATGGCATGGTTACTAGAAAGTTCCTTGTTATTAGTTTTTTAAAACAGTGGGATAGTAATATAATGGCTTCAGTCTTCAGGCATTTGAAAGGTATCATTAATATGGATAAATAAGGAGGACAGAGGAGGAGATCACCTGTCAGAAACATTTTTCAACAATTCAGTGAGTATAAAATCACTGCCAAGGGCCTTATAATTTTTTAGTTGATTAATCAATTTGTTGGTGTCCATCTGGGAGACTGGTGGTCAAAGATGAATATTATCTAGCAAGGCTGAAATGAAAAGCTGATGGAAGGGGAATCTCTATAATTGGCTATAAAACTCTCCCAACTTTTTAATGAAATCATACCTTCTGGCCAGCATGACCTATTAGTTGAGGTGCTTGCAATCATCTTCCAAAACAGAGTAGGAGTTTTGTCTCTTGTGATTTGGAAAGGTAACTCCTGGTTATTTCGTGTGTGTATTTGTTTCTTCCTTTTCATTAGGTTTTTACAGCTTCCCTTAAGATCTAGAAATCCATTCCTGGTGACAGGTCAACTACTGGATTTATAACTTTGAACCAGATTTTCTGCCTGGAGTGTGGAGGTTTACCTATGCTGATGTGTGGATAGTTACCCATCAAACTTGTATATCATTGTGTTATACATAGCAAAAACCTCTGTAGAGTTTGAGTTCTCAGTCAGAAGGTTTTGCAGCTCAAGGGTCTGATATGAGGCAGAAGTAATTGGGTCATTCTTGACATTCTGTGAGACCATCTAATCATTAGTCATCATGTTAAATTCATGCTTTGATCTCTGGAGTGAAATCCTTACCTCTGGCCTTTTGGTTGAGAAACATGGCTGTTGAACTCAATAAAAGATCTTTGTCAATAAGGCTGTATCCGACATTTGCTAATAGAACCTAGATTTTGGATAACCAGGTCAGCTCTGTCAGGTAATTCTGCAGTTTATCCAAAGTAGCATTTGTTGAGGAAAGCTTCTTGCAAGGAGGACAATAAACACTTGTTAGTAAATCATATCTTGGTGAACTAGCTTAGAAGCTAATGCCTTTTTCTCACCTGCCCTCATCTTAGAAATTGGGGACAGCAGATTATTTGATATAAACATACAAATGCCTACTCAACCTTATACTCTTATATCAACAGAAACAGCTTCAGCAAAGTGAACCAATTTGTCTTGGAGTAATGGAGGCTCTGGAGACCATGTGTCCTATAACAAAATGAAATCATATTTACTAATTAAGTTTCAAAATATGGATCATCTATTCTGGATTTCCAGTCAGCAATGTTCCAGGAATAGGACAGCTTTTGACCTTTGCTTGGTCAGCTGGAAGATTGATTATGATATTGGGTCAATTAAGGTGAAGGTTTCCTTGATGGGGATAGGTTGAGGTAAGTTGAATAAACAGTATGATTCAGTAGTAGACCATATCGTTGGAAGTCTTTGAGGATGTGTTTGAAAAAGGAGAAAGTAGAAAGTAGAAAGACCCAGGTCATAGTGTGCCAATGAGAACTCAAACTTGAGGAAATAAAACATTAGGATAGGTTAGATGATAAAATATTACCAACAGGATCATCACTAAGATCAGGTTGGCGGTTGAATTCAGTATTTGTTTATTGGGGCCATGGTTGTATCAAAAGTGATTTTTATTTCGAAAAGGCAACTGGACTGATTTTCCCCCCCACTTCCTATCCTGGAAGCTTCATCAGTTGTATTGAATGGTGTGGGAGATGGAAGGACAATTATTGACAATAATTGTCTCATAAATTAATTCCATAGTTTAAGGTTCAATTTTAGACAAAATCTCTGCCTGTCCATTTTGGCCATTGTATTGTAAGAGTTAATCAGTTCAGTTTTGACCAGGCCTAGCAATGTTTTTCTAACACTGTTGGAATGTTTGAATCCACAAGGATGGAGATAAGACAGAGGAAGTGTGGCAGCTGTCCAAATTGGACAAGCATTTTTGAATGAATAAGCTATTGCAATATTGTCTAAAAGAAGCATGGAATGCCCGATGATCCTAGGGTCCATGGTTGAAGAAAAGGGGCTACCAGAAATACCAGAGGAATACAGAGATCTGGCTGAAGTTTTCAGCGAGGAGAGGGCGGATGAGCTTCCCCCCCACCAACCCACGGACTGAGCCATAGAATTCAAACCCGGGGCAAAACTCCCGAAGCCCAGATTATACTCCATGAGCCCAAAGGAGAAGGAGGAAATGGAGAGATTTATAAAGAAAAACCTAGAAAGGGGGTTCATTGAACCAGCCAAGCCTAAGGTGGCCGCTCCGGTCCTCTTTAGAGAGAAGAAGGATGGCACTCTACGCTTATGCGTGGACTACCGCCTATTGCATGCAATCAGTGAAAGCAACCTATACCCCCTACCCCTCATGAAGGACATGTTATCACACCTCTCGAAAGGAATTTTTTTTACTAAACTTAATCTAAGGGAACCGTATTACCGCGCGAGAATTAGGGAAGGGGATGAATGGAAAACCGCATTTAACTGCCCAATGGGGTGCTACCAATTCAAAGTTTCACCATTTGGATTACAAGGGGGGTCCTTACACAGGATTTCCCTTATTTCGAAGTGTTGCTCCCCTTCTACCATGATTGGTGTTGGTGGGGGGATTTTTGGCCATAAGGGTGACTGTTGTTCTCTTTTCAGCAAACTGCAGTGGAAAATTGGGTGTATTTGCCTAAGATTCTTGGGTAATTCTAATTCTACTGTTACTGGGTTTATGATTCTTTTAATTGGAAAAGGCCCTATATATTTTGGTCCAAGTTTTTTACAGGGTTGTATGGATTTTAAGTATTTTGTAGACAAGTACACCATTTCTCCTATAATGAATGGTGTCGGCTCCACCCTTTTCTTATCTGCTTGTGCTTTGTATGCTTGCCTAGCTTCCTCTAGAGCTTTTCTAACTATTGGCCAGGTGTTTTGTAATTGTTCCATCCATTCTTTCAGTGATGGGATTGCCGGTTCGTTTGGGGTTAGTTCTGGCATGGGGTTGAAACTTTGACCGGTAGCTATTTGAAAAGGAGTGTAACCTGTGCTGGAGTGGACTGCATTATTGTAGGCAACCTCTGCGAAAGTCAGTGGCTCGCGTGCTTTTATATTGGGGCATGCGAGATAATGCATCTGCCAGAATGTTCTTTCCCCTCGGCAAATGTTTGAGCTTAAAATTGAATTGGTGAAAATGCTGGGACCAGCGGGCTTGCTTGGGGTTGAGCTTTCTAGGTGTTTTCAAGGCTTCCAAATTTTTGTGGTCTCTCCACACCTGGAAAGGGATTTTATTGCCTTCAAGGAATTGGCGCCATGTAAGTAATGACCAACGTATCCCATATGTCTCTTTCTCCCACACGGGCCAGCGCTGTTCAAAGTGTGCAACTGCAAAAAGGTTGCAAGGGAAATCGCCAGGATCCTCTCTAATGTAAGGACCCACCTCTATTTACATCTTAAGAAGACAGAACTCTTGGAACGGTTCTTCCAACAGGAATCTTTATTAAGAAAAACTGACTGAAGGCATGCTAGACAGGATCTGAGGAACCCCATTGATCATTCAATGTTTTAAAGTGTTCCCAGGCAGCCCCACTCCACATTCCTTCCGGTCAATTCAAATTGGCAGATGGCTGGGTGTTAAATCCATCGGAATCCCAAGCGTTGCAATCTTTCCCCCCCTTTTTCCTTGCTGCCGGTAAAAGGAAGCTTCATAGGGAGTGAGATCAAAGGCTGATGGCCGCATTGTTACTGTTAGTACTCCACAGAGGGAATCCACAGAGGATGTTCGTTTGTAGTTGATAGGAGGAATGCCAGTCATAAACACCTATGTTTACTCCCCCCCCTTTGTAGTATGACAGAATCCAAAAGAGAGTAAGAATTGGGTTTTCTCAGATTAGATAGCTAGAAATAAGATATAATTGGATTCTGACATCCTGGACTCTAGAAAATATCGTGGGGAAACTCAATAGCTAGTAGCATGGAAGCACCTCCCCGCCTCTCAAAACGAGTGGGTCCATAAACATCATGTCAGAGCCCCGAAGCTTTTAAAGAAGTTTCATACAGAGTATCCTAAAAAGCCAGACTAACTTTTATACATGTTTTGTTTTCTCTACAGGTGGACTTCTCTTATTTTTAAGGGGAGCCGGATGTCAGAATCCAATTATATTTTATTTCTAGCTATCTACTCTGAGAAAACCCAATTCTTACTCTCTTCTGGATTCTGTCATACTACAAAGGGGGGGGGGCGTAAACACGGGTGTTTATGACTGGCATTTCCCCTATCAACTACAAAGCAACATCCTCTGTGGATTCCCTTCGAGAGTACTAACCATAACAATGCGGCCATCAGCCTTTGATCTCACTCCCTATGAAGTCTCCTTGTACCAGCAGCGAGGAAAAAGGGGGGGAAGATTGCAACGCTTGGGATCCGATGGATTTAACACCCAACCATCTGTCAATTTGAATTGACCGGAAGGAGTGTGGAGTGGGGCTGCCTGGGAACACTTTAAAACATTGAATGGTCAGGGGGGGTCCCTCAGATCCTGTCTAACATGCCTTCAGTCAGTTTTTCTTAATAAAGATTCCTGTTGGAAGAAACGTTCAAAGAGTTCTGTCTTCTTAAGATGTAAATTAAGGTGGGTCCTTACATTTAGTTCTTTAACTTGTGTGTTACTTTTAGAGTTAGAATTAGTTGATGCTGGGGGGGGGAGGAAGAATGTCTCTCAAGGCTGTTTTGAAATAAGAGAAGATAAGAATTTGGCAGGTTGTGAAACAGGAGGGAAAGCTTACAATTCAAACTAATTGGAGAATGTGATTTATGACTGTTAGTGGTGGGAGGGAATTATGCTTTGATCTATGTGCTGAAGGGAGGGGAAGTCAGATTCTGGCTTTATCTATGTACGTGCTGAAGTTATGCTGCTCAATTAAAGATTCTTTAAGGTAAACAATGCCTCAAAGTTCTTTGAAGAGTTTCATCTTTCGGAACCATGACATTAAGCCAGAATCTACAAACTTTCCAAACTTTCTAGGGGTCCTGAGCCCCAGTCGCTGTCCCCAAGCTTGAGGACAGCAGACAAAGATTCAGGAGAAGATTGCAGCATGGAGGAAAAACAATTGCTTGAAGCCAGCAGCCTGGCACCCTAGGGGGGGAATCGGCAGCAAACAAGCTGGGGGAGGAAGAGCTTTTGCAGGATTCCCAGCTGGAGGCAAAACCCAAGCAGCTAGGAGAACTGATCTGGTTGTCAGATCGGGCCCAGCCCAGCGGACACTCCAGGCGCTTCGAGACTGCCTTGCCACCCACAAAGGCTTCAAAAGCAGACCGGTGGAGAGCTACCAGGATGTCTGCCACTGAGGAGGGTGAGTGGAAATGCCTGTTTGTGGCTGGTAGCCAGTCTGAGGAGAGATTTGAAGGGCTAGGGCAGAGAAGCAGAAATCAACTCCTGCCGAGAGAAGCCTCCAGCCCCTCCTTTGCAGATCAGACAGCCTTCCAGCCCCTGAAATCCCCTGCCAGGGCCTCCAGCCCCACAGAGAGAGAGAACCCCAGTCTGAGGCCCCTGAAGCAGTGGGGAGTTTGGCAGCCCCCACAGGTGGATGGTCATCGACCTCTTAGCTTGCAGCAGCTAATAGAGGCCTTGCAACAGCTTGGGGTGGTGCAGAAGCCAGGAGATCAGCAGCTGGTGGGAGGACGACCGCAGCAAGGAGGCTGGTCGCCACCTCCTAATGTACAGCAACCACTGAGGGGCCTGCATATGATGGAGTTCCAACAACAACCCCCTCCAAGGCCACAGGGGGCCTTACAGTGGTTGAGGATGCCACGGCTCCCAGCAGACCAACGGCAGGTGGATGGCAACAGACCCCAAACATGCCATCCCTGGGAATGCAGCAGCAGCCAGGGTGGGGGCCCCAGCAACAACTGGGGGTGCAACAGCCACGGTGGGGGCCACAGCAGCTGTCGAATCAGCAGCCAGATTGGGGCCAACAGCAACTGGGGTGCAGCAACCACAGTGGGGAGCCCAGCAGCCAATGATTGCTCCACCTTTCAGAGCAACCTTCGATGGGGACCCAGAGAAGCTGATTTTTTTTCTCAACCATGGGAAGAAATCCCTATGGACTTTATAGTAGACCTCCCTGAAAGTAGAGGAAATACAGTCATCTGGACTGTGATAGACCTGTTTTCAAAGCAGGCTCACTTCATCGCCTGCAAAGGACTCCTGTCTGCCCAACGACTAACTAAACTGTTCTTGAAACATATTTACCGTCTGCATGGAGCCCCTAAACGAATAATTTTGGACCCCCCTGTCCAAAATTATTCGTTTAGGGGCTCCATGCAGACGGTAAATATGCATGGTAAATATGCAGTTCATAGCTACGTTTTGGAGGAGCTTTCTTAAATTAATTGGATCATCACAAGGTGTATCATCTGCTTTTCACCCAGCTACTAATGGGGCCACGGAAGCTGCTAAGAAGATGGTGGAGCAATATCTCAGATGTTACATTTCCTACCAACAAACCAACTGGACCGACCTCCTCCCTTTTGCAGAGGTGGCTTACAACAACTCTGTTCACAGCAGCACTGGCTTCATGCCTTTCAGAGTAGCTACAGGAAAAGAGTTCAGCCCAATACCTGAATACCCTCAAGCACCCTCCGCTTCTCAGACACTTGATCAATGGGTGAGGGGGTGGGAAGAGGTTTGGAAAGCCACGAAAGCCGCTTTAAAAAGACTTCCGAGACTTATAAAAAGCAGGCAGACAGAAAGAGAACATTCCAAGTTGGGGAAAAGGTCTACCTGTCGACCAAATATTTACGCCTTAAATTACCCAGTAAGAAATTAGGACTGAAATTCTTGGGGCCTTTCCCCATCGTAAGAATCATCAACCCAGTCACAGTAAAATTAAAACTCCCTAGGCTTTTAGGGAGAATTCACCCTGTCTTCCATTGCAGTTTGTTGAAACCTTTACAAGAATCCACTTTAAGACCTCCCCCTAAGAAGGCACCTGGGCCCCTCATAGTGGTGGGACAGACTCACTATGAAGTAAAATGTATTCTTGATTCTAGAATTTTTAAAGGGAAATTGCAGTAGCTAGTACAATGGAAGGGATACTCACTATCTGAAGCCACTTGGGTGAAATCTAGCAATGTGAAAGCCGACAGACTCATCAAACACCCTAACAAACCGAGAGACAGTCCCTAACATATACTTTTGTTTTCGCTACAGGAATTGTCCTTTTTGTAAGGGGGGCCAGATGTCAACACTGCTAACATCAGATGTTCTTGCTTTGACAACATGTGGAGAAGCAGCTTTGCTTCTTTAACTTGTGTGTTACTTTTAGAGTTAGATTTAGTTGATGCTGGGGGGGGAGGAAGAATGTTTCTCAAGGCTGTTTTGAAATAAGAGAAGATTAGAATTTGGCGGGTTGTTAAACAGGAGGGAAAGCTTACAATTCAAACTAATTGGAGAATGTGATTTATGACTGTTAGTGGTGGGAGGGAATTATACTTTGATCTATGTGCTGAAGGGAGGGGAAGTCAGATTCTGGCTTCATCTATATGTATGTGCTGAAGCTATGCTGCTCGATTAAAGATTCTTTAAGATAAACAATGCCTCAAAGTTCTTTGAAGAGTTTCATCTTTCGGAACCATGACAAACACATTCTTATTTCTTACTCCCTGAAGTCCTTCCTTTACTTGAGATTCATTGATGACATTTTTATCATCTGAACTCAAGGAAATGAATCTCTCATCAAATTTCAAATTTCAAATTATTCATCCTACCATCAACCTCAGCCTCAATTTCAAGCTATATTTAGAACAGGTCAATTTTCTTGATGTTCTGGTAAAACTACACATATACATACATTACATACATACACATATACACATACATTATTTTGGACATCTATAGTTCATCATGCATATCAGTCTGTTCCCAGCCTCATCCAGAACACACCGCCAAATCCATCATTTATAGCCAAACTCTGTGCTACAAATGGATTTCTTCTGATTCATTTGACAGAGTTACTCAACTGATGGAATTAAACTAGGCATTCAGGAGACTGAACTATTCACTAAGAGGGATCAGACAAATCAATATAGCTAGATCAATTCCTAGGGAGGACCTTATTAAAAGACAGAAACAAAAATACCACTGATAGCCATCTACAACTCAAAGCTCAAACTACTCAAACCCCTTACTAATAAGCTACCACCTATATTGAACAATGACACAACACTTTCTCAGGCCTAAATCAGAGTCTTATAAGTAACAAGAAACAGCAGGACAATGTACTCTCTGTGCAGAATGATTTCCAGAGCTTGGGGCAGGAACTTAGCAGAATAGGCTGTAGGCTTACTTTTTCAGAGGTTTTACCAGTGTATAAGGAGCAAAATGGAAAAGGCCAGCGTATAGCAGAATTCAATATGTGGCTAAAGGAGTGGTGTAAAGGGGAAGGCTTTGGTTATATTAGTCACGATGTCTGTAGCTGGTCCAATGAAAAAATGTATTAAAGAGATAGTTTGCATCCATCAAAGAAAGGGACTGAGTTACTCAGCAATAAATTCACAGATTTTCTGGAGGAATATTTAAACTAAACAGCGGGGACAGTGAGTTAATTGATACAGAACATCCCTGTCCCCAGCAATCTAAAAATTACAGGGCTATCAGTGCATGTAACATAGATGTGTGTGTGGACAAGAATATCAACCTTGCTGTAAAGTGAAATCAAGCTTTTAATAGCTAGTGCCACAGAAAGTGCACTAACCAAATAGGTGGTAAGAAAAAAGGGGAACTCAGGCACCACACAGGTTATGTAGAAAGTAAACACAGGGTCAGGCATAAATGACTCAAATGTCTATACACCAATGCACAGAGTATGAAAAGCAAACAGGGTGAACTAGAAATTCAGGTTAATGATATTGTTGCCATTATGATATTGTTGCCATTACGGAAACATGGTGGGATGAAACCCACAAATGGAACACACAGCTAGAGGGATTTAAATTATTTAAAAGAAACATGTCAACGCTGCTAACATCGGATGTTGTTGCTTTGAAAATATATGAAGATGCAGCCATTTTCTCTTTAACCTGTGTGTTACTTTTAGAGTTAGAATTAGATGATGCTGGGGGGAGGGGGAAGAATGTGTATGGGGATTAGTTAGACATAACAACATAGCAGTAGAGTATTCTTCAAGGTTGTTTGAAATAAGAGATGATAAGAAATGGCAGACTATAGAACTGGAGGGAAGGTTTGCATTTCAAACTAATTGGAGAATGTGATTTATGACTGTTAACTGGAGGAGGGAATTGTGCTTTGATACTATGTGTTTAAGGGAGGGGAATTCAGATTTTGGCTTCGACCATGTACGTGCCAATGCCATGTTATTTGAATAAAGATTATTTAAGGTAAACAATGCCTCGAAGTTCTTTGAAGAGTAACATCTGTCGGAACCATGACATCAAGCCAAAATCTACAAACTTTTCAAACCATCTAGGCGTCCCAAACCCCAGTCGCTGTTCCTAAACTTAGGGGATAGGCTGATGAAGATTCAGGGAAGATTTCATCATGGAAGAATAGAAATTGCCTGAGGCCAGCTACCCCGGGGGTGGGGGGGGGGGAGTGACAGCCAGCAAGCCGGCTGAGAAGGAACTTTTGCAGGTCTCCCAGCTGGGAGCAAGACCCAAGCAGCTAGGAGAGCTGATCTGGTCGTCAGATTGGGATAAGCCCAGAGGAGACTCCAGACGCTTCGAAACAGCCTTGCCACCCTCAAGGGCTTCAAAAGAAGATGAGGTGGAGCTTACAACAAAGGGATTCCTGCATATCGCATTCCCCAGACCGGTGGAAAGCTGCCAGACCGTCTGCCACTGAGGACTCGGGTGAATGGAAATATCCATCTGCAACTCATAGTCAGTCAGTGGAATATTTGGCAGAAAAATTTGAAGAGCTAGAAGTGAAAAACGGAGAACAACTCCTTCTGAGAGAGACCTCCAGCCCCTCCTTCACAGATCAAACAGCCTTCCAGACCCTGGAGTCCCCTGCCAGGGCCTCCAGCTCCACAGAGAGAGGGAACCCCAGCCTGGGGGCCCTGCAGCAATGGGAAATTTGGCAGCCCCTGCAGGTGGAAGGTCAGCAACCTCTGAGCTTGCATCAGCTAATAGAGGCCTTGCAACAGCTTGGGATGGTGCAGAAGCCAGGAGAGCAATAGCTGGTGGGAGGACGAATGCAGCACAAAGGTTGGTCGCTGCCCCCGAACACACAGCAACAGCTGAGGGGCCTGCAAATGAGGGAGATCCAGCAACAACCCCCACTCATCCAGCAACCATTGAGGGGCCTGCAGCAGCAGAAGGTGCCACAAGCCCCCGCAGGCCAACAGCAGAGAAGACAACAGCAACCCCCACTCATCCAGCAACCATTGGGACACCTCCAACAACTCGAGAGGCCAGTACTGCCAGTATTGCAACCACAGCAGGGGGAGTGGCCGCAGCCCCCGAACATGCAACCCCTGGGAATACGGCAGCAGCCAGGGTGGGGCCAGCAGCAACTGGGGGTGCAACAGCCACAGTGGGGAGCCCAGCAGCCATTGAATCAGTAGCCAGGGTGGGGCCAGCAGCTTAGAGGGAGAGGCATCCAAATGGCTGAACAATTTATATAAAGAGCAAGTCCCCGAATTGGAGGACCCCTACCTCTTCCTCCTAGCACTGAGAGAAAGATTTGAGGACCTATCCATTGCCCTCAAAGCAGAAGAACAAATCCATAAGATAAAACAAGCTGGCAGGCCTGCCCTGGAGTACGTACAAGAGTTTTGCAAGTTAGCCGGTCGGAGAGGTGGCCTGAGCAGTCCATAGTCCATCACTTCAGGGAAGGGTTGGACGATCACCTCTCTCAAGCCTGCATCTATCGAGCAGTAGCTGATCAGCTGCAAGAATGGTACCAGGCGGTGGTAAGACTAGATTTTAGCTCGCCCACTATAAGAAGCCTCCCCCACCTGAAGCTGAGCCAAAGCCAGAGCAACCCAAATGGCAACCCCCCCAAAAAACCTCCAACTACTACAACTGCTGAAAGACCCAGGCCACCTGCAGGGCCACCAATCAAGTGCTTCCGATGCGGACAGCAGGGACATCGAGCAGAAAACTGCCCAGTTCCCTACCCCCAACAGCAGAGCAGATCGGGACCAGTAGCGAGAAAGAAACCTGTCCACCAGCCAACGAGAGAAAAATCCAACTGGATCACACAAGAACCGGTTGCCCAAGTCACATCCCCCACACAGGAGGACGCCGGGACTATGGCTGGATCCGCACCTGCTCTACCCTCTTTCGACAGTGATGATGAAGGAGAGAATGACTCAATGGTGAGTCGACACGTCCCACCTTTCTCACTGCCTGCCAAACTAATAATCCCTAAGTCAGGAGCACAGATAGACTTAAAAGTGCTAGTCGATTCTGGATGCTCCCGATGCATCATTAGCTTGCCATTTGCCATGAAATTGGGCATACGAGCAAAACTGCTCTCCAAGCCTGTGAGATTTGAGCAAGTTGATGGCTCCCTGATGGGAGGGACTTTAGTCACGCAATTAACTGAGCCTCTAAGCCTAGAAATAGGTAAGCACTGGGAGTTTATTCTCTTCCTGGTGGCTCCAAAAATGACTGAGGCTGTGATCCTAGGACTAGCCTGGTTGGACAAAAGGAAGCCGTTTATCTGGTGGGAGAAAGAAACGAGAACTGTGAGACTACCTATAGGGCCTAAACCCCCCACTGATTCAACAGACATTGCGGGACACTTTAGGCCACCTAATGAGCGAGCGCAAATGGCTGCCTCACTGCCACCAGGTGAGCCACTCATCCCCAGCGAGTACCGGGACCTAGCGGAGGCATTTAGTGAGAAAGAATGCGATGCTCTGCCCCCTCACAGACCCAATGATTGCTCTATCGAACTGTTGCCGGGAGCCAAACTCCCATGACCGAGAATGTACACTATGTCCCCTCTCGAAATGGAGGAGATGCAGTGATACGTGAACAAAAACCTAGCAAGGGGGTTCATTGAACAGGCCAAGTCTGCTGTGGGAGCCCCTGTGTTATTTAAAGAAAAAAAAGATGGGTTTCTTCATCTTTGCGTGGATTATAAAGGTCTGAACACGATGAGTGTGGAAAATAAATACCCCCTCTCCCTCCTGAAGGACTTACTAACCCACCTGGCTAAGGGGAGTGTCTTTACTAAATTAGACCTGAGAGAGGCATTATTACCGGGTGAGAATAAAGGAGGGAGACAAGTGGAAAACTGCCTTCAACTGCCCCATGGGGAGCTATCAGTTCAAAGTCATGCCATTTGGACTACAGGGGGGCCCAGCCGTATTCATGCAGTTAATTAATGAGGTCCTACATGATCACTTGTACAAAGGGGTTCTGGTGTATCTTGATGACATCCTGATATACAGCACGAATATGACTGATCATATAAAGCTGGTGAGAGAAGTGTTAAAGAAACTATTGAATGCCAAACTTTATGCCACATTGTCAAAATGTGAATTTCACCAGACCCGATTAGATTATCTTGGCTACAGAATTTCCAATGAGGGCATTGAAATGGACCCAGCCAAAGTGAGGGCTATAATTGAATGGCAGCCCCCAAAGACTCGCAAACAGCTCCAGAGCTTTCTAGGTTTTGCCAACTTCTATTGTCAATTCATCCCCTCCTTTGCCAAGATTGTCCTACCCCTTATGGAACTACTCAAAACAGGCAAAGGAGGAGGGAAGCCACGACCGGGCCAACCACTAGCATGGACGATGGGCTGTCAAACAGCTTTTGAGAATTTAAAAAGACTATTTGCTGTTGAACTGGTCCTAAAGCACCCCTGCCCAGGGAAGCCCTTTGTAATTCAAGCTGACGTCAGCGACGTGGCAGTCGGAGCTGTATTACTGCAAAAGAACAAAAGTGGGGTCCTGCAACCCTGCGCCTACACCTCTAAAAAATTTACTGAAAGCGAGAGAAGATGGGCAATCTGGGAGAAGGAGGCCTTTGCAATTAGGTGGGGGCTATTAAACTGGCGACACTATCTAGAAGGGAGCAAGGTGCCTTTTGAAGTATGGACAGATCACAAAAATCTAGAGGCACTGAAAACTCCCTGCAAATTGTCCCCAAAGCAAGTGCGGTGGGCACAGTACTTTAACCGTTTCAACTTCACTCTAAAGTACATACCGGGAGGAAAAAAGTTCCTAGCTGATGCGCTATCGAGATTGCCTCAGTACAAAAGCGAACGCGAAGAGGTTAATGAGGCAATTATCTCCAATCCACAAACTGACGCTCAACTCATGCCTCGCAGGGCCCCTAATCCTGATGACTCTGGGGCAAAGAAAATAAAACAAGAGCTCTTCACCGATCAATGGTTCAAATCAATCAAACCTCCCTAACGTGCAGGGATGGCTTGACTTACAAGGGGGGGGGGAATTGTATTTGCCTGAAGCCCTCCGTCTTAATGCTCTCAAACACAGCCATGACGTAAAATAGACTGGACACTTTGGATATCTAAAAACGCCGGCAATTTTGGTGGCTGGGGCTGAAACCGGATGTGGAAAACTATGTCAAGAGTTGTGCTGTATGTGCCACCATGAAAAGAATTCCAGGGAAAACCCCTGGATTACTGCAGCCGGTGGCAGACCCTTCTCAACCATGGGAAGAAATAGCTATGGACTTTATAGTAGACCTACATGAAAGTAGAGGAAATACTGCCATCTGGACTGTGATAGACCTGTTTTTGAAGCAAGCTCATTTCATCGCCTGCAAAGGACTCCCATCTGCCCAACGACTGACTAAATTGTTCCTGAAACATATCTATCTGCTGCATGGTGCCCCTAAGCGAATAATTTCGGACAGGGGGGTGCAGTTCACAGCGAAATTTTGGAGGAGTTTTCTTAAATTAATTGGATCATCTCAAGGCCTATCATCTGCCTTTCATCCATCTACCAATGGGGCCGTGGAATCCGCCAACAAGATGGTGGAGCAATATCTCAGATGTTATGTTTCATACCAACAAACAAACTGGACCGACCTCCTCCCTTTCACAGAGGTGGCTTACAATAATTCTGTTCACAGCAGCACCTGCTACACACCTTTCAGAGTAGCCACAGGAAAAGAATTCAGCCCAATACCTGAATATCTTCAGGTGCCATCCGCTTCCCAGACACTTGACCAATGGGTGAGGGGGTGGGAAGAAGTTTGGAGAAACATGAAAACTGCTTTTAAAAAGTCTTCCGAAACCTATAAAAAGCAGGCTGATAAAAAGAGGGCTCCCCAAAGAACATTCCAAGTTGGGGAAAAGGTTTATCTGTCGACTAAATATTTACACCTCAAATTACCCAGTAAGAAATTAGGACCGAAATTCTTGGAGCCTTTCCCCATCGTAAGGATCATCAACCTGGTCACAGTAGAATTAAAACTCCCTAGGCTTTTAGGGAGAATTCAGCCTGTCTTCCATTGCAGCTTGTTGAAACCTTGTCGGGGCTCCACTTTAAGACCTCTCCCTAAGAAGGCACCTGGGCCCTCATAGTGGTGGGACAGACTCACTATGAAGTAAAATGTATTCTTGATTCTAGAATTTTTAAAGGAAAATTGCAGTACCTAGTACAATGGAAGGGATACTCATTGTCTGAAGCCACTTGGGTGAAATCTAGCGATGTGAAAGCTGACAGACTCATCAAAAGGTTTTATGAGAAATACCCCAACAAACTGAAAGATAGTCCCTAACATATGCTTTTGTTTACATTACAGGATCTATCCTTTTTGTAAGGGAGGCCGTATGTCAATGCTGCTAACATTGGATGTTGTTGCTTTGACAATATATGAAGAGGCAGCCATTTTCTCTTTAACCTGTGTGTTACTTTTAGAGTTAGAATTAGATGATGCTGGGGGGGAGGGGGAAGAATGTGTATGGGGATTAGTTAGACATAACAACATCGCAGTAGAGTATTCTTCAAGGTTGTTTGAAATAAGAGATGATAAGAAATGGTGGGTTATAGAACTGGAGGGCAGGTTTGCATTTCAAACTAATTGGAGAATGTGATTTATGACAGTTAATTGGAGGAGGGAATTGTGCTTTGATACTATGTGTTTAAGGGAGGGGAATTCAGATTTTGGCTTCGACCATGTATGTGTCGATACCATGTTATTTGAATAAAGATTATTTAAGGTAAACAATGCCTTGAAGTTCTTTGAAGAGTAACATCTGTCGGAACCATGACAACAGACCAAATAAAAGAGGAGGTGGAGTTGCTCTCTATATAAGAAATAACTACATCTCTACAGAAATAGAGCAGAACAATGATGAAAACTGTCTTGAATGTATTTGGGTCAATATAAAAGGGGGAAAATGACATTGCCATAGGTGTATACTATAGGCCACCCAACCAAACAGAGGAAATAGATGAACTTTTTGCTAGTCAGCTAACTAAGGTATGTAGGAAGCACATCACAATAGTAATGGGGGACTTTAACTACCCTGACATCAACTGGGAGACAAACTCTGCACCAAGTGGAAGATCAAACAGATTCCTGACAAACCTAGCAGACAACGTTGTCTCCCAAAAAGTAGAGAAGGGAACTAGGGGATTAGCCATTTTGGATCTAATTCTCACTAACAGAGATGAAATGATAGAAGGTGTTGAAGCCACAGGAACCTTGGGAGGAAGTGATCATGCAATATTGGAATTCAACATTATGGAAGCACAAGCAATAGAACACAGTCAAACTAGAGTCTTGGACTTTAAGAGAGCTAATTTCAATAAACTTAGAGAGGGCTTGGGAAGGATTCCATGGATAAGAATCCTCAAGGGGAAAACAACTCAAGAAGCTTGGGAAATTTTGAAAAGTGAGATAATAAAAGCCCAGTCTAGCACAATACCAACAAAGAAGAAAAATAACAGCTCTCAAAAGAAACCAACATGGCTGCATAAAGAACTCTCTGATAAATTGAAAGATAAAAAGGACAAGTATAGAAAGTGGAAAGAGGGGCACATAACTAAGGCAGAATATCAGCAAATAGCCTGAGCCTGCAAAGATGAAGTGAGGAAAGCTAAGGCTCAAAATGAACTAAGGCTTGCGACCAAATTCAAAAATTACAAAAAAAGCTTCTTTCAACATGTAAAAAACAAGAAAAAAGTGAAGGAAATGATTGGTCCATTAGTGGGGGAAAGTGGCAAGAAGGTGACAAGCAACAGGGAGAAAGCAGAACTATTTAACTCGTTTTTTGCATCTGTCTTTACACAAAGGGAAAAAACAGACTAACCTATCAAAAACAGTGCCATAAAAAACAGAATAGAAATACAAGTTAAGATAGGCAAGAAAATGGTAAGTGAGCACCTGTCCAGTCTAGACGAGTTCAAATCACCAGGACCAGATGGATTACACCCCAAGGTTCTCAAGGAAGTGGCCGATGTGATCTCACAACCACTGAACTATATTTTTCAAAGATCCTGGAGCACTGGGGAACTACCAGAGGACTGGAAAAGAGCTGATGTAGTTCCCATCTTCAAAAAAGGGGAAAAAATGGACCCAGGAAATTACAGACCTATCAGCCTGACCTCAATACCTGGGAAGATTCTGGAAAAGATAATCAAACAATGAATCAGTGAACACCTAGAGGCAAACAAAGTCATTACTAAAAGCTAACATGGGTTTGTCAAAAACAGATCATGCCAGACAAATCTTATTGCATTCTTTGACCAAGTGACAAAATTAGTGGATCAGAGGAATGCTGTGGATATAATTTACTTGGACTTCAGTAAGGCATTTGATAAAGCAGATCACAACCTACTACTTGATAAGATAGAAAAATGTGGGTTAGACAGCATCACCACCAGATGGTTTCATAGCTGGCTGATCGGCCGTACTCAGCGTGTGGTCCTCAATGGAACCACATCTACATGGAGGGAAGTGTGTAGTGGGGTGCCCCAGGGCTCTGTTCTGGGCCCAGTGCTCTTCAACATCTTCATCAACGATTTGGATGAGGGGATAGATGGGGAACTCATCAAATTTGCAGACGACACCAAGCTGGCAGGAATAGCCAACACTCCAGAAGACAGACTTAAGGTATAGGAGGATCTGGACAGACTTGAACACTGGGCACTATCTAACAAAATGAAATTCAATGGTGAAAAAAGAAAGGTTCTACATTTAGGCAAGAAAAACCAAATGTACAAGTACAGTATAGGGGGTACCTTGCTCAATAGTAGTAACTGTGAGAGGGATCTCGGTGTCCTAGTGGACAATCACTTAAATATGAGCCAGCAGTGTGCTGCAGCTGCCAAAAAAGCCAACACAGTGCTAGGCTGCATTAACAGAGGGATAGAATCAAGATCACGTGAAGTATTAATACCACTTTACAATGCCTTGGTAAGCCACACTTGGAATACTGCATCCAGTTTTGGTCACCACGATGTAAAAAAGATGTTGAGACTCTAGAAAAAGTACAGAGAAGAGCAATAAAGATGATTAGGGGACTGGAGGCTAAAACATATAAGGAACGGTTGCTGGAATTGGGTATGTCTAGTTTAATGAAGAGAAGGACGAGGGGGGACATGATAGCAGTGTTCTAATATCTCAGGGGCTGCCACAAAGAAGAGGGAGTCAAGTTATTCTCCAAAGCGCCTGAAGGCAGGACAAGAAGCAACGGATGGAAACTAATCAAGGAGAGAAGCAACCTAGAACTAAGGAGAAACTTCCTGACAGTTAGAACAATTAACCAGTGGAACAACCTGCCTCCAGAAGTGGTGAATACTCCAACACTGGAAATTTTAAAGAAGAGACTGGACAGCCATTTGTCCGAAATGGTATAGGGTTTCCTGCTTGAGCAGGGGGTAGGGGGTTGGACTAGATGATCTCCAAGGTCCCTTCCAACTTTATTACTATTATTATTATTATTATTATTATTATTATTATTATTATTATTATTATTATTATTATTATTATTATTATTATTATTATTATTATTATTATTATTATTATTATTATTATTATTATTATTATTGCTTCCTGCAATGCTGGACCTACAGTTGCAATTCTCATGCAACAGGAGGCAAGGAGCACTTTCAGCTCTTCTTCCTCCAACAATCAGATGGATACTGAAGAGTCCCAATAAGAATGAAACTAGTCAGTAGCTAATATTACATTTAAAATTATATACCCCCCTTCCTCAAGGGTGGTAGTCATGAGCCCAGACCAATACAAATCCCCAAAACTGTCCAGTATGGGAACATATATAAAAAAGGAAGGCATACCTGCCCAGCTTCTAAAATTTGAAGTTTATATACCGTAAGTTGTAACTGTGCCATAGGACAGAATTAAATCAGGTCAGCACCCGAAGGCTTTCTGGAACAGTGAGATTTTAATGGTTTTCTAATCCCCAATAGGACTGATATGTCCAGTGCATTTACAATTATAAGAGCTGTTTTGAAACCTCTGTGGTGTGGGAAGGAAGGCAGAGGAGAGGAGAAGAGCAATCTAGGTGAGAAAATACAACACAACCCAAATGTGAGAACTGTGGGAAGAAAATTTTCATAGATTCCACCTTAATTAACTCATTGTCAGTCTAGGTGAGGATTTACTCTCACGGTTTTCAATTTTCTGTTCTCACCCCAGAACTAGCATTATAGACACTCTCCTGAAATCTGTGTGGTTGCGGTTCCTTGGTCTTCCCTGTTATGTGGAACTTGACATATTAAAAAAATAATAAAGTTTTTCTTTTATTCTGTAAGAACTGCTGGTCGTTGCCCTCTGTGCTTAAAAAGAAATTTGCTGCCTTTCAGTAAAATGTCAGGAAAGGCATTTAGCTACCTGCATGGTGAGTAAGTGAACAGCTAATAGCAGTTCAGTCAAACAGCTGTTAGGTCCTTCTGAAGGAAGTGTAAAGGACTCCCTGTATTACAACTATTTTCCTCAACACTCAATATTTTATTTCCAGTCTTTGGCCCCAGTTCACAGTGTTACTACTATAAAGACACAACCTGCACCACCTTTTTATTCCTAGCAGAAATCAGATGTAACTGCTATTAGAAAGAATGTTTGTTTATAAAGCTTGTGGATGAATATCTGTATTACAAGAGTAATAGTAGCAGTCCTGAATTCTCCTCTCTCGCTTGGAAAATTTCCAGTAAAATAGATAGTTGGTATATTCGCATATGGTGATTCAAAACCCTGCTTTCACACTTCCAGAATTATAGCATTTGTCGATTGTGTGTATGTGTGTGTGTATGTGTGTGTGTGTGTATATATATATATATATATATATATATGTTTTCTGAGGTTTTCACGGGTGTTTGTATGTAGGTCTTTGGTAATTCGGGTTTTCTCCCGCGTAAAATTGGAAGTGTCTTGGCAACGTTTCGACAGTCTCATTCGTCATCTTCAGGCTGGTGTCTCTTCGGCCTCGTGCTTCTAGGAGCAATGTGTGATCGCAGCTGTTTCTTCCTTTTAACTGCCAGTGGGGGTATGAACTGATTGGGTGGGAGCTTGGCTGTGTCCTGATTGGGTGGAGGTGTGTTCTGATTGGTTAGGGGCTTGGCTGTGCTCTGATTGGCTGGGGGCTTGGCTGTGCTCTGATTGGCTGGGGGTGTGTTCTGTTTGGGTGGGGGCTTTGTTGTGCTCGGATTAGTCTGAGTTGCAGCGGGATTTGAGATGGAGAGCTGCATTGCTGTTGTTTGGTTTCACGTTCGTGGTCGTGCCATATCATCAAGGTGGGTGTCAGTTTGCTTCATGTATGGATTGGAGGGGTTTGAAATGGCTAATGATGCAGCTGTGGTCTGGTTTCTGGTTTGTGGTCGTGCCTCATCATCGGTGTGGGTTTGGGTTTGCTTTTTGCGTGGATGTGTGGTGGTGACATCCTGTGTGGTTTTCGTGAGTGTGGGTCTAGTGTCATTCTTTGTGTTAGGGACTCGTTTGTCAATAAGGGTGGGTTTCCAAATGGCTGGTAGGCGGGAGGTATCATCTCGTTTATTCATGCTGTGTGGGCGTTTTTCTATCTCGATGGCTTCTCTGATTATTCTGTTGTTAAAGTGTTCAGTTTTGGCGATAGTTCTAGTATTTTTAAAGTCAATTTTATGTCCTGTGGCTTTAAGGTGTTGGACCAGGGAAGAAGTTGGTTCCTCTTTTCTGACTGAGTTCTTGTGTTCTTCAATGCGTGCACTTATTCTTCTGTTGGTTTGTCCGATGTATGTGGTGGGGCAGGTGGTGCATGGGATTTCATATACTCCTTGATTTTCTAACTCAATTTTGTCCTTGGGGTTTCTTAGGATGGTGGATATTTTTCGGTTTGTGCAGAATGCTGTCTTGATGTTGTGTTTGTGGAGAATCTTGCTGATTCTGTCTGTGGTGCCTTTTATGTATGGGAGGAGGGCTTTGCCGTTTTCTTGTTCTCTGTCTTGGATTTTAGTGGGGGTTTCTTTTTGGATTAGGTTGGTAATCTTATTTCTTTGGAATCCGTTGGATGTTAGTACGTTAGTGAGAGTGTGTAGTTCGGTTTTTAGGTGTTGTTCGTCAGCTAAGCTTTTTGTTCTCGAGATGAGTGTCTTGGCTACGGAGTTGATCTGTGCTGGGTGGTGGTGTGAGAGTGCGTGCAGATAGCGGTTTGTGTGTGTTTTCTTCTGGTAGATGGTGTGTCCTAGGGAGCCATTGGATTTCTTGTAGACTAAGACATCCAGGAAGGGAAGTTGGTTGTTAGCTTCTGTTTTCATGGTGAACTGTATTTTGTGGTGTAGGCTGTTGGGGTGTGTGAGGAAGTTGTCTAGTTTTTCTTTCTCATGTGGCCAGATTATGAAGGTGTCGTCTACGTATCTGAGCCAGAGTTTGGGTTTGTGATCAGATTTTTCTAGAGCTTGGGTTTCAAAGTGTTCCATGTAGAGGTTTGCAATGACAGGTGAGAGGGGTGATCCCATGGGTGCTCCTTCTATTTGTTTGTATTTTTGTCCGTTGTAGATGAAGTATGTGTTGGATAGGCAATGGTTGGTCAGATCTAGGATGTGCTTGGGGGGGTTATATTTGTTTTGGATAGCTGTCAAGGCTTCTTTGATTGGCACTTGGGTGAAGAGGGAAATGACATCAAAGCTCATGAGTAGGTCGCTGGGCTGTAAGTTTTGTTTCTTTATGATCTCTATGAATTGGAATGAGTTTTTTATGTGTGAGGTGATGGTTTCTGCATAGGGTTGTAGTTGTTTGGCGTATATGTAGGTCTTTGGTAATTCGGGTTTTCTTCCGCGTAAAATTGGAAGTTTCTTGGCGACGTTTCAACGAAGTCTCATTCGTCATCTTCAGGCTGGTGTCTCTTCGGCCTCGTGCTTCTAGGAGCAATGTGTGATCACAGCTGTTTCTTCCTTTTAACTGCCAGTGGGGGTATGAACTGATTGGGTGGGAGCTTGGCTGTGTTCTGATTGGGTGGAGGTGTGTTCTGATTGGTTAGGGGCTTGGCTGTGCTCTGATTGGATGGGGGTGTGTTCTGTTTGGGTGGGGGCTTTGTTGTGCTTGGATTAGTCTGAGTTGCAGCGGGATTTGAGATGGAGAGCTGCATTGCTGTTGTTTGGCTTCGCGTTCGTGGTCGTGCCATATCATCAAGGTGGGTGTCAATCCGAGCACAACAAAGCCCCCACCCAAACAGAACACACCCCCATCCAATCAGAGCAGAGCCAACCCCCCATCCAATCAGAGCACAGCCAAGCCCCTAACCAACCAGAACACACCTCCACCCAATCAGAACACAGCCAAGCTCCCACCCAATCAGTTCATACCCCCACTGGCAGTTAAAAGGAAGAAACAGCTGTGATCACACATTGCTCCTAGAAGCACAAGGCCGAAGAGACACCAGCCTGAAGATGACGAATGAGACTTCGTTGAAACGTCGCCAAGACACTTCCAATTTTACGTGGGAGAAAACCCGAATTACCAAAGACCTACATACAAACACCCGTGAAAACCTCAGAAAATATATATATATATATATATATATATAACTATATTTCCTTCCTTCCTTCCTTCCTTCCTTCCTTCCTTCCTTCCTTCCTTCCTTCCTTCCTTCCTTCCTTCCTTCCTTCCTTCCTTCCTTCCATGAATTTCTATAGCTGCCCATCTAAATCAATGACTCTGGGAGGCCTACAATTCACAAAATATATTACAATTAAAACACTAACTAATTTTAAAACAATAAAAACAGATAAAATAAATATACCTAGCAGCTGAAGTACTTGCAATAAAGCCAGGAAACTGAATCCTTGACACATTCAGCACCTCAGCTCAACACATTCAGGTTTTTAGGGCCTTAGGAAAGGCTAACAAGGTTGGGGCTATTCTAATCTCCAAAGGGAGGATGTTCCATAGAGCAGGGGCCATTGCAGAACAAGCCCATCTTCTAGTCCCTGCCAGCTGACACTATTTGTCTGACAGGATCTGCAGCATGCCCATTCTGCTAGATCAGTGGTCTTCAAACTTGGCAACTTTAAGACTTGTGGACTTCAACTCCCAGAATTCCTCAGCCAGCCATGGCTGGCTGAGGAATTCTGGGAGTTGAAGTCCACAAGTCTTAAAGTTGCCAAGTTTGAAGACCACTGTGCTAGATTGACTTGGATGGATAGAGACTCTTGGAAAAAAGTGACCCCTCGGGTAACCCAGGGGTCACCCCTGTAGGGCTTTAAAGGTGACAGCCAGCAACTTGAATTGCACCCAGAAACATATACTGTAACATTTAACCAATGCAGCTAACACAGAAGTGGTGTTACCTATACCATATATCTGGCATCATTTACTACCCACACAGCCACCTTCTGCCTCAGTTGAAGTTTCCAAATGCTCTTCAGACCAGGTATCTGTAATATTATAGTAGTCTAAATGAGAGGTTACGAGGGCTTGAGTTATGTGACTAGGCCCCAAGAATGGGCACAATTGGTGCACCACTCAAGGATATGCAAAGGCTCTTCAAACCATGACTGCCACCTGCTCTTTGAGCACAGCCACAAGTCTATCTAGGAAGACACCCAGATTGTGCATGGGTCTGTCTTGGGTAGTACAAACCCATCCTGAACTAAAGATGGAAGAATCTCAGCTCTAACAGGCCCAAACACCCACAGCCACTCTGTCTTGCTAGAGTTCTCCCAAACAGCCTCCAGACACTGGGATAGGACATCCCCAACATTACTCAAAGGGTCTGGGGTAGAGTGGTAGATATAAAGGTTGGTGTCATCAGAGTATTGATATCTTATCCCAAACTGCCAGATCACCTCACTCAATGATGTCATGTAAATGTTAACTAGAAGGGGAGAGAGGTATCCCCAGGGGTGGGATTCAGCCAGTTCACACCAGTTCAGAAGAACTGGTACCTATTTTTTTGTTGCCCAGGCCCAGAATGGACTTCTGGAAGCGGCATCCACACAGAGAACCGGTTGTTCATATATTTGAATCCCACCATTGGGTATCCCACATAGTAGGGGCCTGGATCTCTCTCTCTCTCAACACCAACTGTAACTGGCTCTGGAGGAAGGAGGAGAACCAGCACAATACAACCTCTAAAGCCAGACCAAAAGGATACCATGATGGTATGGAATGCCATTGAGAGATTAAGAAGAACTAGGATAGATGCATTATGTCCATCCTGCTCCCATCAGAGTTCACCCAAGACTGCGCTCCTGTGGTTGTTTTGGAATAGCTGCCACCCAAGGAAATAAACCTTACCTCAAAGTTCACCCATGAGTGCTGTCAATGCTGTCTCAGAGTTCACCCATGAGTGCTGTCAATGCTGTCTCAGTCCCAAACTCTAGTCTGAACCCTGACTGAAAGGGGTCTAGATAATCTGCCTCATGCAGGGTTCTCTGAAGCTGCCATGTGACCACTCTCTCCACCACCTTCCCTAGAAAGGGAAGATTTGAGATTGGACAAAATCTCTCTCTCTCTCTCTCTCTCTTTAGTGCCTTTTGGAACTGATGGTATTGCAAAATGGTTGCCATGTTTCTGGGTGGGAAAATATAAATGTATTCAGAAAATATTTCATTCAGTAGAAAGAAAACTGATGCTGTAGTTGCCCATAACTTCATCAACTTATTGTCTCAATAGAAACTGCCTAAGTTGAAATTATACCTTAGTTATTTGTTTGCTCTATGTATGTCTAGTTTTACTTTCCATTACTCAGACCTTCCTGTGTGCGGATTTTAAAAAATTGGCTTATTTAGCAAATACAACTTTTGCCCAGAAGCATATTTCTGCAGATGGAGCTCTTTTACCTGATACACACTATTGTGTAGTGGGTTTCAGTAGGCAAGGAGCAGACCAGCATAGTTACAACATCATTTATTGACTCAAACTAGAACTAGAGAACTGCAGGCAATTGCCTGTAATTTATAGTCTGAGCCCACAGGGCCTTAACCAATCACAATACCTGAAAAAGCCTGCCCAGATATGAATGTTCAAAGTTTCCCTCCAAAACTGTTGGAGTTAACAGTCAGGGTCATCATTCTAAAGGTTAGTTTCATTTTAGCTTCACAAGCAGTTGGAGTTAAGTTAGTTTCACTTTAGCAGGGATTAACACAACTTTATATATATATATTCAATACATAACACCCCTTCCCCCTAGGATAGTTATCATCCTCCGTCTGTTCAATATTCACTTTAGCAGGGATTAACACAACTTTATATATATATATTCAATACATAACACCCCTTCCCCCTAGGATAGTTATCATTCTCCATCTGTTCAATATTCATAGTCTTAGAGATAGGCTGGGGGCCCACGGATCCTGGTGGACCGCCGCAGTGTTATTGGAGAATCCTGTTCAAGTGGAGTATTATCCATCTCCGGTTGAACAGACTTGTGATGGCCGTTTAGGTTGCCCATGAGTGGCAGTGGCTCTACGGCCCTTCGTACCTCCGTTTCCCCGGAGGCGGCCATGGGTGGTATAGGCAAACTCCGGGGAAAACAGTTCTCTTGTGTGTCTGATAAAACCTCGGGATCCTCACCCGGGACTGGCCCGGCCTGCCGACGCTGTAACTGATCAATATGGCGTCTGACCATGCAATCATTTTCCAGAATAACCTCGTATGACAAGGGCCCCGTTATCTTAGTCACCCTAGCTGTCACCCAAGGTGCCCCACTTCCATAGTTCCTGGCCCAGAGCAATTCACCCAGCTGTAAGTTCCTGGGGGGCTTTGGTTGAGCCATCTCTGCTGCTACTCTGTCTGGGTGAAGTCGGTTGAGCTTTGTGGTGAGCCGGCGGCCCCACCTCAGCTCCGCTGGGCTGTGACCTATTGCTGTACTGGGAGTTGTGTGTTGACACAGGAGGAAGTTCGCCAGGCGGTGATTCCAGTCCCTAGTTGTCATCCACTTGAGCGCCTCCTTTGTGGTCCTGACCATTCATTTGGCCTGACCGTTGGTCACGGGGTGGAATGGAGGGGATGTTACGTGCCGAATCATGTTGGCATTGAGGAAAGATTGAAACTCTCCTGCCGTGAATTGTGCCCCGTTGTCGGACACGATTACATCTGGCAGACCATGTGTGGTGAACAGCAGGCGCAACTCTTGGATGACCCAGGTTGCTGTCATCGATGAGACCCGTGCCACTTCCAACCACTTGGAATAACTGTCTACTACAATTAAGAACACCTGCCCTTGAACGGGGCCCGCAAAATCAATGTGCACATGAGACCATGGGGCGTGCGTGGTCTCCCAGCGGTGCACTGGTGCTTGTGACATCTCCGGTCAGGTTTCTTGGCAGGCCTGGCAACTCCTTACTTGATTCTCAATGTCCTTGTCCAGGCCTGGCCACACAAGTAGCTCCTGGCTAGAGCCTTCATTCGAACAATTCCTGGGTTCCCCTTGTATAAGGAATCCAGCACCCTGGAGCGAAGACTGGGTGGAATGATGACCCTGCTTCCCCACAGCACACATCCCTTGTGGGCCGACAGTTCATTTTTCCGAGAAACCTAGTGATGGAACTCAGGGCCTGGTCGGGTCTCTGGCCATATCCTTAATACCCAGTTGAGAACGCAGCTAAACGTTCTGTCCATGGTGGTTTCAGCTGCAATGTGCCCTGCATGTAGGGGTGCTTCAGGCAGGTCCTGGATCACCAGGATATGACAAGCTGGGTCTGGGTCTGGATTAGTCTCCGGTAGAGGCAGTCGGCTGAGAGCATCAGTGTGGCTCATTTCCCTACCCGGCTTGTGGACTAGCCGGTACGAGTATGCAGCCATGAAAATGGATCATCATAGCATTCGCGGCGACAGGATCTGTGGTGTCTGTTGAATAGACCAAGCAGAGGTTTGTGGTCTGTAAAGATGGTGAAGGTTCGTCCATATAAGAAGTCGTGGAACTTCTTAATGCCAGCCACTATGGTGAGGGCTTCCTTGTCTATCTGGGCATAGTTCCTTTCAGCCGGTGATAACGTTCTAGAATAGTATGCGATGGGGGACTCTCGACCATCTGGCATCCTGTGGCTTAGTACTGCCCCAGTGCCATATGGCGAAGTGTCACAGGCTAGTGTTACTGGTAAGTTTTTGTTGAAATGAGCTAGGACGAGGTCTGAGGATAGCAATGATTTTACTGCCTTGAACGCTTTGTCTTGGGTGCTCGACCAGACCCAGGGCATTTTTTTGTCCAGTAGGTGGTGTAGCGGTTCTGCCAGGGCAGCTTTATGCAGTAAGAATGAGTGGTAAAAATTGAGCAAGCCCGGGAATGCTTGTAGCTCCCCCTTGGATTTTGGTGTGGGGGCTTGCTGAATTGCCTTTATCTTTGCTTCAGATGGGTGGATTCTGACAGCATCGATGCAGAAACCCAGGAATTCTGTAGATTCCACGCCAATCTGGCACTTTTCCTTCTTGAGTTTTAGGCCTGCCTCACGGAAACGTTGGAGTACTGCACAGAGACATTCCATCAGGACTGCCGCTGATTCCCCCGCGATCAGGACATCATCAAAATATGGGCAGACACCAGGAATGTTCTTCAGTGTTCGATCCATAATACTTTGGAACAACCCTGGTGCTACGCTTACCCCAAACTGCAAGTGGCGCACTCGGAATGTACCTCTGTGTGTGACGATTGTTTGTGCTTCTGCGGTAGCGTCATCTACTGGTAGCTGCTGGTAGGCTTGGGCAAGGTCTAACTTAGCGAAGATTCAGCCTCCCTGGAGCGAGGCGAGGATGTGGTTCACTACTGGTACAGGGTAAGCATGCTGCTGTAGTGCCTTGTTTATGGTGCACTTGTAGTCTGCGCAGATGCAAACGTCCCCGTTAGGCTTAACTGGGGTCACTATTGGAGTCTCCCACTGGCTACAGTCCACAGGTTGGAGCACTCCCTGCTGTACCAGCTTGTCTAGTTCCGCATCAATTTTATGCTTCAATGCAAAGGGAACCCCGCACGGTTTTAATCGGATTGGAGTTACTGCTGGATCGAGGTTGAGTGAAATGAGTGCCCCTTTTTATTGTCCCAGCTGTGTGCTGAATATGTCAGCATATTGTTGGCATACTGCTGCTAAATCAGCTATTTGTGTTCGATGGATGCCCCTCACCCTGATGCCCAGGGCCTCAAACCAGTCCAGTCCTATGAGGCTGGTGCGCAGTCCCTCTACGACCACTACGTTGAGGGGATCCTCAAACTCTCTGAATTGTATTCTAATGGTAGCTTCCCCCCTCACGGGAACATGGCAATTCTGGAAGTCCGTTAGCACTAAGCTTGATGACTTGAGCGGGACCCACCATCAGTTACATTTGCAAATGTGGTCAAAAGTCCTGGAGGAGATAATGGACAGGGCTGATCCAGTATCTAGCTCCATGGAGCATGGGACCCCTTGCAGTCTTAGTTGGAATCTTATCTTTTCTTTGATGGAACGTTGGGCCCCTGTGCGTTGGATGCTACGCCTTCCTGAACAGTATTCAACTCTGTTCTGTCCTGGGGGCCATTTCCCCTTGTGCTGCTGTGTCGCAGGTTTCGTTTTCCGCTGACGACCTCTGCAAACTCTGGCAATGTGCCTTTGCTTTCCACAGGCATGGCATACTGCTGTGCGGAATCTGCACTCTGCTCTTTCATGCTGTCCCCCGCAGCTTGCGCAGCTCTGTGGGAAAGTTGCTTGCTCTGTGGAACGTGGCCATCTGGGTGACTCTCTCCACAAACGATCGATTTCTTCACTCTCACTGGCCTCCCCCGATCCTTCTGCAGTCTCTTGGTGGATCACTGTGGGGCTGGTGTGTGTTTTAGTTGGCCAGAGAGTCTTCATTGCCCCTCCGGCAGCCTCATCCGCCATGACTTCCTTCAATGCGTCTTGGAAAGTCAGTTTCTCCATGGCGAATAGGCACTGCTGTAATTCTCTATTATGCAGGCTGCAAACGAGCCTGTCTCTGAGACGGTCTTCCAGGTCAGGGAACTCACATTGGCACGAAGCTTGGTGAAGGGCTGCCACAAACTCTGCTGCAGATTCCCTGGATCTCTGCTCACATTGCTCGAATGCATGGCGCCAGGCAATTACTGAGAGTTTAGGCTCAAAATGTTCCCTTAATTTTTTCTTGAGGTCTGCATAGGCTACAGTCTCTATACTTGCCAGTGCTATCACGTTTTCAGTGATATCAAACGTGGCTTGTCTGCAGACACATAGTAAGGTTGCTGCCTTCAGGCCATCGTCTGTGATCTGGTTAGTTGTCTACTTGGGAGACGTATGAGCTCCACTGTTCCAGATGAGTAATATCGAACTCGTTGAGCCTTTCCACTTTAGCCATTTTGGGAGGCCCCTGTGGTCCTGTACTGTACTGCTGCGGTTGGAGCTGTGCTGCACTTAGGAGTTCCGGGGACAGATCCCTCAGGTATGTCTGTGCCTCCAGTGTGTCTTACTGGCAGGCAGGGCGGGGAGTGTGGTTCCACCAGGGCTCTTTACCTGGTCTGACACCCAGTGATTTCAGCGTGCCTCCAGTGTGGCTTACTGGTAGGTGGGGGGTGAGAACTAGGCCTGCCGGGGCTCTTTACCCAGCCTATCACCCTGTGATTTCAGTCTCTTGGTTAGCAGCAGCTCTCTCCTCTGCAGCATCCCACCTTCGTTGCCACTATTGTGTAGTGGGTTTCAGTAGGCAAGGAGCAGACCAGCATAGTTACAACATCATTTATTGACTCAAACTAGAGCTAGAGAACTGCAGGCAATTGCCTGTAATTTATAGTCTGAGCCTTAACCAATCACAATACCTGAAAAAGCCCGCCCAAATATGAATGTTCAAAGTTTCCCTCCAAAACAGTTGGAGTTAACAGTCAGGGTCATCTAAAGGTTAGTTTCATTTTAGCTTCACAAGCAGTTGGAGTTAAGTTAGTTTCACTTTAGCAGGGATTGACACAACTTTATATATATATTCAATACATAACACACACACAAAAAATATCTGTGGAAAGGGAACTGATATATAGCCACAAGGCAAGGCATTAGGAATCCAGAAAAAGCTTGTTGTCAAATTGGCAGTACTATTTGTGCTGTCAGTAAGCATTGTCTGGTTATATACCTAGCAGAAGGCCTTCTAATGCTTCCAAAGTTCATTATCTGAAACAAATAGTTTTAATGTGCAAAAATCACATATTTATGCTTTGGAAAGTAATTGTCATATCCAGTGCTGCAAATATCTAGAAAAGATATTGTTAAGAGGCATGTACAAAGGCCACTACTGTACTAAAAGGAGACTTTGTATATATAGAAACCCAGGGCTATTCAGAAACTCAATAGAACCTATGTTCTTCCTCCAGTTTTAAAACCTCTTCCAGTTCAGACCCCTTTTACATATATTCAGCACATAGGCTGAATAAATAAAAGGAGAGTATATGACCTTAATCTACTCCTTGCCAACCTGCAACCTCTCTCTCTCTTTCTCTCCCTCCCTCCCTCTCTGTCTCTCTCTGTCTCTCTCTCTCTCTCTCTCTCTCTTCAACAGACTTGTGGAGTAAATAGGAGGAGGAAGGTGTTTGCTGCCTAGAGGCATTTATTAAAATAATAAAGGCTGGATAAAAATAAATACACAAAATAGCACAGCTTTTTTTTTTTTTACCAAATACCTTCAATAAAATATTGTACAATAGATTGCAAACTAAGTTTCCCTTTGAATGGAAGAGAATATTGGGTGCGTGCACGCGCGCACACACACACACACACACACACACACTATAAAGACCCTAGAGTTTGTCCTTTCTGAATACTTTAAAATAAGTAAATAAATAAGGGAAGGACTGTTACTGTTTGAGTCTTTTTTAAAATATATTCCTTAAACTCTCATCCAATTTGAAATCCAACATTAAGCAGTGTATTAACTTTAAAAAGTAATTAATGATAACTGTATGGAGCTATTATTGCATTTCAGCCAACCCACTGACATATCATATTAAGTGTACACAATGTATAAATGAATGATAGTTTTATTGAAGGGTCTCTGTGATTTCCCAACTATCCATCTGTTAAGTCATCCACTTTAGTAGAAAGCAACTTAGACGAGAAAAGAAAAAATCGAACATATACAGTAGATTAAATGTCTGTTGCAATCCCCTCTCAATATCTCAACTAACCCAAAAATAATTCCTGATATCTCCTGGGCTCTAAAAGAGTCTATTCCTTTCCCTTCCCACCTCTATTTTGCATAATTCCATATGAAAGCAAATTAGCCACTAAGAGAGGGATAAGGAAACATAGCCAAGTTCTTATCAACTAATTGAACTGACCGGTTTTTAGGGTAACAAATATAATAATAAAATTTGGGGAGGCATGTTCTAGTTTTTAGTTAATCTGCAGCATCACAGAAAATAATTTGCAGTTACTTTTGAATGAACCAAGAAAATAAATTAAAACTACAGACTAAGACTTGTCAGTACTAAAGTGGTTTTCTGTAATGAAGGCCAAGAAAAATGTCAGAAGGTGTTATGTATTAAGCATGAGAAAGAAATTCTTATCCTTTGCCATTTGGGAGACTTCAGTAGAGGTGTAACGCATAATTGTTTTACAGATTGTCATCCTGCTAATGTCAGAAGCCTCAATGATGAAACCTTATTTCCTTTTTTCTTTCTCTCAAATTCTATAAAATTAATTTATCAGCTATTTGCCAAACTCTAAGAATTTCATAGGAATAACAGTATGTTTGTACTAAGTAGAAGTCAGAAAGTAAACATAAAGTCAAACCAAGTCAAACACCATGCTCAAAATTCAACTTTTAACAATGCAAGATAATCCCATAACCATAGATTATGATCCAGCTCAAAAGCTTGTTGAAGACCATATATTTATTGATCATCTCCAAGGAACAGGCGAATCCAAAAGTCCCATTCTGGGCTGCTGCACTCATACACCTGCACCCCAACGACAACTTCCCAGGATGAAGGAATCCATAACATCTGTATCCATATATACAAAAAAAAATGGGCAGAGAAAATAACCTTGAGGCCAAGTTATGTAGGGTTTCATTATAGGTCAGTACAGAGAGTCCTTGACTTACAACCACAATAGGGACCAACATTTTAGTTTTAAGTCATTATGGTCATAGGTTGAGGCAGTCACATGAGTGGATCCAATTTTTAAACTGTTTTTATAGTGATCCTTAAGGGAATCATGTGGTCATAAGTCCGATTCATGTGGTCTGAGTTATTGTCATTAAGACCTGATTATTTTCTGGCTCAATATCTATTTAACAATATTATGTTTGTTAAAGTAAGACTGACATTCTTTTTACCTATCCAAAACATTTTTTTTTTAAAAAAAAGTTACATCCAAGTTCTTCAGTAATGAAAAATAGTCTTACATTATTTATGCAATTATAAGATTTTTGAGGTATCAAATAAATATTTCCTTATAACTGAAACATGGATGCATTTGTGTCTATCTGTTTAGAACGGAATAATACAGAATCTGCTTACATCAGGTAGTTCTTTTTCATAGAAAATGTAGTCTCAGGTATTTATTTTTCAATCTATTACCTTTCTATAAAAAATAGCAACTTATCAATTTTACAAAGTACCTTGAGATGCAACTGAGGAAAATATTGCAACAGCTGAATATGTAGTTATTTTACAAGACAGCTGTCCAAAGGCATTAATGTTCTCATACATTCATAACGAAATGAACAATTCCAGCTTCTAATAGAGAACCTGGATAAATCTAAAATAAAAAGAGGTAGTTTAAAATAGTGGCTAAGGTGTCAAATTAGCATTCTGGAATCCCAGGATGAAGTCCACTCTGAGCTGTAGAAGCTCACTGGATGATTTTGAGCCAAATCACTCTCTGTCAGTCAATGTAGCTCATCGCTGATTTGGGGCAAGGATGAGAGAAGGAACTGCAACATTAAGCAGCCTGAACTGCTGGAGGAAAGGGAGGATTTAAATTAAGTAAATTAAAAAAAAAAAAGAAACACTGGGATTTCACAAATCATCTTTAGAATGTATTAATCTAGCTTCCTCTGGAGGGTCTCATTTTCGTAATCTGAACATGCATTAGTTATTTATATATGGCTTAGTAAGGAACATATATGCTTTACTTGTTATTATAGATAATTATCACACACTAATATGCCACTACTTTACATGTTGCAATTAGAACTGTCATGAAGATAAAAATTGCTTGACAATAAAGCAAAGTAAATTATAGATTATTTTATAATAATCACCAGAATTGATGCACCAACTATGTATAAGTACTATTTCTGATAAAAAAGGAAACAGCATCACAACAAAAACAAAGGCTTAACAAAAATTATACTTATTTTATTAGTTAAGACGGTTTCAAAGCAAGGAAGAAATGCATATATTTCCCATAACATTAGAATAGATCTCTGCTTGCATGGAGGAGAGAGCAAGAGCTAAATGATAATCATCATTTTTTTGCCTAAAATGTTGAATAATATCCCCAATAGTTTTTATTATTCAAAACACATCAAAGACTGTTAAAGTTAGCTTTTAGACATACTATATTCTGATTTATATACATGTCAGTGTAATCAGTAATAAATGAATTTTTCTCCTCCTAATACACTTTTTTTAAAAAACCAAAAGAATCAATGATCCAATAGACTGTTAAAAACATGTCAATAAAAGGTATTATAATTACCTAGCTGGATAAAACATGATACTTTAACTTTTCATCATATGGCATATTTTTACACTATTGCTATTATTGTTGCTCTTATGCATGATTATTAAGCTTTTGTTTGCTAGACTGTTGCACATTCATTCCTTTGATAAATTATTACTGATAAACTTTTATCAGAAACAATGGAGAGTTGTGGTTTTGCATCGCGGCTGAAGGGACGCAGGAAGGCCGGGCTCTGCCTTCCGTGCCCGATTTCGCCCTGCTGGGGGCCCTAAAAGGGCCTAAAGTCACCCCGAAGAGGCGATGAAGAAGGAGGGGTGCCTCATTGATCATGGAGAGACAGTGGTTTTTCTGTTTGATCTGAGGAAAGCCCTCCAAACTGGCAGGGGAAAGATTGGCTACATTTCTATGGCCAGCCACTAGCTGCTGACAACCGAAGAAGAAAAGCACTAATCAGCAATCGTAACCAGCATGTTTGGAACTGGGTGAGAACATTGATCCTTCTGTTACTATTTTACAACTGAATTTCCTGGGAAAGGCTCCCAAGAAGCTAAAAATCTCCAAATGTGAACCGAAGCGGTGTTTTAATTTCTTTTATAGGGGACAGAAATACATAATACTGAAGTGGAAGTAACATAAAGCTACAGTTTTGATAAATTTGAGAACTGAGATGATTGTAAAGATTTTCTCTTTGAAAAAAAGCATTGAGGTGAAATATAAGAAACCAATCCTTTGTCTTAAGAGTGGAAAATGGACTTTGAATCACATCTAGTGGTGGATTTGAGTATAGCACTACAACTAGCTTCCTGGCTGCCTGGTGACTTCTAGCTTAATGAAGAACAGCTAACAATAAAGGAAAATATTTTGGCATACTTATCACCCTGACCTTCTTGGATTATAAACATTTACTGAGCTTGGACTTTTAATCTCAAGAACTATTGGGAGAAAAAGGAAAATTTGACTTTTGACTATGTCGGAGAGACTTTTGAGTTGTCTTCAGGGTGGTTGAACACTTTGAACATTGTGGATTACAACCTTGCCTGACCGACAATTCTTGGACACCTGAGACAAAAGATGACTACAAAATATTGCTTTTATGACTGGACCCATATTCTGGAACCTATTGGATTATAAAGTCTACACATAAAGACCAGAAAACTAGATGAAACTTTGTTTTACTCTTATTAAGATTGGTGATACTAGAGGATCTCCAGGAATCATGCCACAAGAAAAAATAAACACTTTTCAGAAGGAAATATACTCTATGCTACAACTAATTCACCAAACAATTGTTGCATACAAAGAGAAACCATAATAAGACTAAAAATAACTTTGACAATATAAATGAGCAAATCTCCAAATTGAATCTACAACTAGAAAATTCCCAGACAATGACTACAAAGTATGAACAAATAAACCAGAAATCAGGAAATGGACTTAGAGATGGAAGAGATAAAAGAAGGGAAATATAAACTATCATATACAAATAAAATACTAATAACAACAATACCCTACCTAAATTGTCTTCCTCATGCCAAGCAACTTTTACAAAAATAGAAAGAAATTTCCTGGGCGACTTAATTGCTCTGGCTTGGAAAGCTACTTGGCAAAGAAAGAAAGTGAGAGTTAGATTTAAAAAAACAGAAGATTTGACTGATTAGAGGGGGCATTATATGTTTAAATATTTATTTGAATATGATTAGAAGAACAGATGACCCTTAGATATAATCAGACTTTTATAATGAAAGATATGATTTAGAATTAAAATAGCATTCTTTTTTTTAATATGGGAAATATGAATATAAGAGGATGGCTGGCATGAATAAAGTTTTAGCGATATAAATGTAATTAGTATTACAAAAATCATAACTGACAAAGATATTTCAAATATCAATGGGAAATCAAACTTTTACAACAGCATGAAAAAGAGGATATTGATTTATGAATTGATACTATTGTTATTTGTACAATATTAGTAAAATATGATGAGGATGTTTATATCTAACTTTGTATACATCAATAGTAGCAAGAATTGTAACTGTGTAATGAGGGGAAAATGAAAAAAATATGGGGAAGAAAGGAGGATCAGGGAAAAAATACTGGATTGTGCCGTACTGAACAGATTTATATTGAAGAAATTAAGGTTAAATATGTGAACCCAGACAATACGTTGTTTACTAAGCATTAAAGATTGTAATTTTTAAAAACCAATAAAACATTAAAAAAAAGAAACAATGGAGAGTCAATGCAATCATTTTTAAAGGGGGAGAAATAGGCACTTTTTCATGTATCACAAGCCTGTCCAACTTGTGGTTTGTTAAAGCTAATCCTAATCTTTCAGCTAAATTCTAACTATCAGTGGAAATCCATTCTAGGTAGACAACTAGAATGAACATCTTCAAACTTCTATTTGACCACTTCTCAGGGCCCATGAATTTATTTTTACTTTGAAGATTACAGGTTGTAAGAAGATGTCAAATATTAAACATGCCTACTAAGGATAATTAGCACTTAAATATAAATCAGTTATAATAGTCTCCAATGTTAATATTCCCTATCACCTTTATTTGGGCTCTGAAATAGGATTGAGCAATGGTTACTATGTGTATGGTATCAGAGAGCCCAGAACTGATGCAAAAGAATCCTGTAAATAGGTTCTGGAAACCTCTGCCAAGAAGACTTCAAAAACGGACTCATGTGACTTCCGGATTTGGTGGCAGCGCCCGCGGACGTGCAGAGAATTTGTTCTCTTGGCCGTCTGGTTTCCCCCCACCGGTAGACCCTGGACAGGGTCGAAAGTCGCCCTGTAGGGGCGACCACCGTAGAGGAGGGCACTCGTTGATCACGGAGGGAGCGGCGGCTCCCTCTGCGGTCCGAGAAAATCACCTTTGGGCTGACGGGGAAAAGATCGGCCAGTAACATGGCCGATCACTCAGCTGCTCCAGCCGAAAGTCACAGCAACATCTAAGCAAAAAGAACCACCGTGGAAGATCCGGGTGAGAACTTTCCTTCCCTCTTGCTACTTTACCTATTTCCCTGCTAACAGCTTTAAGAATTATTTCCCTACTTTGAGAAAGCAGCGTTTGATCACCGGGGAAACGGGGCTTGGAAAAATATTTATTGTCTTTTTATTATTTCACTTTGCTTATATAAGCAGTTGGAATTCGGGCATCCCGGAAAAAAAACTCCTTACTGTGACTCTCTCTTTTGGCTTGTTTATTTCCAGTTTAGGTGAAAATCCTAAGGGAGGGGGTGGAATGTTTTTTTTCCTCCCCCCCTCCTGAATAGTATTGCCTAAAAAACTTTCTCTCCTCTGGGTGGATTTACGTAGACTGTTTTGGATACAATGTAATCTGGGACTTGGCAGGAAGCCCAGAAACTATGTGATACATTGTAACTCTCTCTAGTTGAACTCCCACTTTCTGATTCTGGCGTGATGCCCAGACTGGATTACAACATAACAACTGACTGCTACTTGGGACTTTTGTTGTTTTCTTTATTTCTGTGCTGGACTTGACTATTGGTGTTTTGCTATCTTTGATTGGAAATATATCTCTGTTTGGACTCTATATTTTACAATGCTGCAATTTATTCTTTAAGCTGAACTTTGAAAAAAAAAAGAGGATGGAATCCTACTCACAGATTAATTATGGACTTATATTAGAAATTGTTTTGGAAATGAGAATGGAATATAAAGAACGTATCAGAATGCTTAGCAAAAAGGAGGACTTAGAATTAAAAATTGAAACTCAACCTTTGATTGACTATGATATACAATCAGATTTACAACTTAATGAGATGGATGAAATACATTTACAATCTATTGAATCTATTGAAGAGGAAGAGGACACATCCCACATGATGGACATCTTTGATGATCAAAGGCAGAACTCAACTAAAACATTTACAACTTTAAAAGCAACAGGATTGCTTCCAAATACGAGGCACCAAAAATGTTGACAACATGACAGTACAGACAACACTAGACAAAAGAGAAAAAGAACATGATTGGACTCAATGGTGGGAAAAGGCCTTTAGCCAGTCACTAAGATGGGAAGACTTAGAGGCCCTGCTGTGGAAACCTACTTGGCATAAAAAGAAAGCTAGAATTAGATTTAAAAATGAGAGTTAAAATCTTATCTGATGGGTAAAAAGGGCTTTTGGACATTGAATGAGCTAATACTTTTGAGATTTTTAAGGCTACTTTGGTTTTGGTTTGGAATGACAATAGGAAAAACTGGAAAATCTAAAATTAAAGGAGTCAGATTGAGATTGAGATTGGTGATGTATTATTGATACTTTTACCTACAAGAATTGAATGGTAATTAGTGAGGTATTAAATGGACTAAATTGAAACAATTGAGGAATTTATAAAAATATTGGATAGAATATATGAAATAGAATATAGTTGAGAAATATTAAGATATAATAGTTATATTATTAGTTTATGATAGAAATAATTATTGTCCTATTATTATTATTATTATAACATTATTACATTATTTTGTCTTATGTAATGGTTTTAAAATATATATAAAATAGAATAGAGATATAATTTGATTGAGAAATATAAATTGAAATTGGAATAATAGAGATATTTTAGGAATGCTCGAATTGTATACTATATGTTTATGCAAGACTAAATTGAAATAGATTATTTGAAAGTTGGTTAAGCCTGAAAATGGGTGAAAATATCTTTGATAAATTTTTGTTTTTTGTTTTTGTGTGTTCTTTTTTTCTTTCTTCTTTTCTTTCTTCTTTTCTTTTTTTTTATTGATAAAATAGAGAGGGAACTTTTAAAGAAGCAGTTTAAATTGTATATGTATGACTGTATTTTTTGTTGTGTTCTATGGAGTGCCCTATCTCCACGATGTGTTATAAGCACTTGGCTGTAAAACAAACAAAAACTAATAAAACTTGTTATGTAAAAAAAAACAAAAAAAACGGACTCATGTATTTGCTAGGTATCGAGCTGTGTATTTTGCAACAACAAATAAAAGCAACAGGAACAACAATATTGTATGCTTTTTTTTTTTTTTTAAAAAGATAATCTCCCAATATGGAAAACAATACAGACACCTTCTATCCAATTGTTTATCTTTACAATAATTATACACTGGCTAAACATACCCATCAAGTTTGATTTAACTCACCCATCACTCCTGTGATTGCTATTTTTTTTTTTAATTAAAGCAATGAATAATAGATGTCAATAGAAAAGGCCCCACAGCTTGGATCCACACATATATTATATCAATACATTATAACATCCTAGTTTCTTGGGAAGAACTCACTGTGAATGCCAATGTCTTCATTCCAGCTAAAAAACCACCAGCAGTGATTCCACATTGTTGTGTATATAATAAAAATAGCATCTATTGAACAGAGTGAACAGCTTGCCTACAGAGCAGCAGTGGGGGTTACAGAAGAACTGGGTATTAAAAAAAAGAAAAGAAAAGAAAACCAAAAGCAAAATCATATTCATTTCCAAAGTAGAAGACCATACTAGAGGTAAAGAAATTAATATCAGATGCAAATAATTTAAAAAATACGAAAGAACAAAAATTAAAAAATGTAAGGATCAGGACAAGCTTAATAAAAATAATATTGGCTTAACACCAGAAAAATTGAAGAAATTTTGGAAATCTAAGAGCAACAAATGACAGCGATAGCTGGGAGAATTGAGGCACGAATCATCCAATTTAAGCAAAATCAGCTACTTCAATCAGACCAGAGGTGATTCCATCAAACTACAAATGGCAATTGAAATTCAGAAAATAGAAAACTAAACAAAAAGGAAACAACCTAATGTTGGAAATATTTATGAGAAATGTGTACAGACTACAATAAAAGTGCTGGATGGATAAAAGATGAATTCAAGATGAATTTAGTAAAAATCAAATTGAAGACCTAATAACAGCAGAAATTGTTAAATATCAAGTAAAAATGATTAAAAATTGGACATTTCCTGAAAATGATTGATTGCATGTTTTTTGGCTCAAATATCTGACTAGCTTAGTTCCAACTACAGCTAAATAGTTTAATGAAATACTGCATAAATGAGACTTTATTGAGTAGTTAATAACTAGAAAAATGTATCTGATTCAAAAAGACCCAGTGAAAGGAACAACACCAGGAAACTATAGGCCAATAATATGCTTGCCTATCATGTTTAAGTAATTCACAGGCATAGTAGCAGACAACATCCAAGATTATTTAAAAGAAAATAGCATCATCCCAGTAGAATGGAAAAGAAATAAAAGGGAAATCAGAGATACGAAAGATCAACTTCTGAATGATAAAATGATTCTTGGATTTGGAAAAGCTGCTAAACCAATTTACATATCATCTGGATGGATTCATTACTACAGAGCTGTATCATCAAATGTTTGGAAACAACTGTCAGTAAAAACACTAGTCTCTTTATAGAAAAAAATGAAGCAGTGGAAGACAGAAATGGTGGTTGGGAATGAAAAAAATATGGGTTTGTCAACATTAGGATAGGCATCTTCCAGGGTGACTCATTATCACCCTTATTATTTGTCATTGCCATGATCCCACTTTCAATAATATTGGAGAAAATAAATCTTGGCTAGCAAACCGCCAAAAATACTAAAATCTCACATTTGCTTTATATAGATGATCTTGCAGAAAATCAGAAATCAATCCAGTCACTGACAAAATCTATAAGAATTTTTAGCACTGATAAAGCAGTGGAATTTGGCCTATAGAAATCTGCTACAGTAACAGTAAATTGGGTAAAAGCACAAACAATAAGGGAACAAAAATGCTGAAAGGTGAAATCATCAGGAACCATTAGGATAAAGCCTACTATAGTCTGGGCATTTTACATTTAGATAATATCAAGCCTGGACAAGTTAAAAATGTGATTAGTAAAGAATATATCCAAAGAATGAAAAAATTGCTAAAGATGAAATTGAACACCATCAAAACCATCAATTCCTGGGCCATACCTGTGATATGATATACACCACTGGAATTATTAACTGGAGACAAGCTGAACTGGACAGCTTGGCTCAAAAACTGATGACAATTCACTATGTATTATGTCCCGATAGTGATATTGATAGATTATACCTGCTCAGCAGAAATGGAGGCAAAGGTTTACTTTAGGTCAAACAAATTACTGAAGAAGAAAAGCTTGCATTGGCTGATTATGTAAAAGACAGCCAAGAACAAGCACTGATGCAAGTTAAAAATTGAAACACACTAAATATACAGGAAACAGAAAGTGAATATTAAAATAATGTAATAAAAACACGAACAGAGTGCTGGCCAGGTAAAGAATTACATGGTCAATTTCTGGAACGGATTGAGGGGAAAGTGGATAAAAATAAAACATGGCAGTGGTCTACAACTGGAACATTAAAAAAAGAAGAAATTTAAGCTCTGATTTTGACTGTGCAAGAACAAGCCATTCACACAAATGCATTCAAGGTCAGTACTGAAAAATCATCAAATGATTCAAAGTGCAGATTATGCAAAGAAGTAGAAGAAACAGTAGATCATATATTCAGCTAATGCAAGAAGATTACACAACCCGATTATAAACAACAATGTAACACAGTGGCCTGTGTTATGGATTCACTGGAACATCTGTAAAAACTATCATGTTCCAGTAATGAAAAATTGGTAGGAACACAGAGTTGAAAAAGTAGTTGAAAATGAGCAATTTACAAAAAAACAAAACAAAAAAAAACCCTTGAATGGCACTTAGAAAATCTCTAAATTGACAAAATTTCCATCTGTCAATTGCAAAAGGCCAGGCTGCTTGCATTTGCACATATATTACACTAGGCTCTTGGGAAGAAATTGATGTGTATCAAAGAACTGTGACTTCACATTGTTGTGAACACATTATGATTAAAAGAATAAGAACTGCCAGTGAGACACTATCTTGATGTGGTTGTGGGGCTTGTGTGCTCTGCGGAAGAGAACTATGACAGAAATTCAACCATACTGGACAGTTCTAATCAAAGGAGCCAGACAAAGAATATCTCTCCCATCAACAATATAGGGAGACATAATTTACAGAAATCATACCGAATTAGTCATCACCTAGGTCAATAAGGACCATGCTAGGTGTCAGAGTTCCTGAACTTCTGGTGACAAATGTAATATCAAATATAAGTAGGAGGTCAGTATAAGAAACTTACCAACTAATGTGCAGCATAACTGAATACCTTGGATGCTATATGAACAAACAAGAGAAAAAGACAAGCATCCCCAAAATAGAAGATCAGGCTGGAAAATAAGATCAGCATGCTAAGAATAGATGCAAGCAAGTTAGAACAGATGAAATAAAAGAAACTGAAGAACAAGAAGACCAAAGAATACCTGATCAAGAAACAAGGAAGATTAAGGAAGCAAATAAGAGCTGTAAACCAAGATCTGAAGCTTGAATTGTATACTATAGGCAGAATCTCCAATTTCAAATAATCAGAAACATTTCTACAAATCCATTAATGGAGAGAATGCAGTGAACCAGTCAGTACCTGACAAAGAAAAAACAGTGCAACTCTGGGACCAGCTATGGGGCAATCCAACAAATACAACAAGAATGCAGCTTGCATAAAAGAGGTGATAAGAATAAAAAATGCTGAAATGAAATAACTTGTACTAACATCAGAAACAGTGAAGAATCGAGCAAGGAAGCTCAAGAATTGATCAGCACCAGATGAAGACGAACTGCAAAGTTTTTAGTTTAAATATCTGAGTGGTCTGCAAACACTCCTTGGCAAGCAACTTAACAACATACTGCAAGGAGGTGACGTTGAAGACTGGTTAACATCTGGCAAAACCTACCTACCTGATAACGCAAGATTAAAAAAAAAAGGGGTAGCACCAAGCAACTACAGGACAATTACCTGCTTACCAACAACTTTCAAATTGCTAACTGGTGTGGTAGCTGATGTAGTCCGACAGCATCTAATTGAAAACAAGATCTTTCTACCTGAGTGGAAAGGAAACTGCCCAAACAAGAGAGGAACAAAAGATCAGCTCCTAATTGACATGATGATTTTGAAAAACTGAAAGAGAAGAAACATCAATTTGAATGTAGCTTGGATTGATTACAGGAAGGCATTCAGCTCCCTGCCATGTAGTTTGATAGTAAGTGCCTGGAAACATCAGAAACTTAGTGCAAAGATCAATGGCACAATGGAAGACATGGTTGCTAGTCAATGGTGACAAAGTGGGAGTGATTAATACCAAGAAAGGAATCTTTTAAGGTGACTCATTCTCACCACTTTTGTAATTGCGCTGTTTCTTCTGTGAACAATATTGAACAATTCATCTGCCAGAGTATCCCACCTCTTTTACATGGACAATCTGAAGCTCTATCGAAAAAGACCATTTGAAATAGAATCACTGCTCAACACTGCCTCTATATACAGCCAAGATATTGCAATGGAGTTTGGACTAGACAAATGTGTTATGCTCACCATCAACCAGGGAAAAATAATGAAAGCTGAAGGAATCAAGATGCCCTGTGGAAATAATTTAGTTCATGACAAATTTTTATTTTCACTTCTGCTTCTACTTCTACATCACAGTTGCTGCAATTCCTCTCAGATAAGGATCCCAATGTAAATGAACAGGCAGAACACCAGTTCTCCCATGGATGGTGCAGGAACCACACGTCAGAACAGTTCTGTGATAAACTGCATAAATTGATCAATTTGGCACAAATAGTCAGTCAGGCTAAGCTAGATTGAAATTCACACTACCTGGATATCAGAATTAGTCCTGGTTTTGAATTATGAAGGAACACACTTTTGAAAAATACTCTGGATCTTGAACAACATTCATGGGGGGGGGGGAAGGAAAAAAAAAAGAAATCAGACAATAAGCCCTATGATGGGATTTATGATCAACACAAGCTTTATACTGATGATCTACACAAGATGGTAATTCTTCATATTTGCAAATGTTGTGCTTTGTATAATTTTATATATGAATTCACATATATGGACATGAACTGATCCAGCTGTGCATTTCAACAAGCAATGACAGTGTGTCCCATCAGACAGTGTGTCTGATCCTTTGGGATATATGTATAACCTGACAAACCACTTATAAAACAGATGGTGCTCTTGTTAGCCTGGCCAATTTGACTCACCCCCCTCTTGCAAATATTGCATATACATTTATGCATGTCCATATACAGTATGTATGTGTATATACATACATGCATGGATGTATGTGTGTGTGTCTTCATTTATTTATGCCACCTAAGGGAAAAAGTACACAACAGACACAGTTTCATCTGCTCTTCTTTCTTGAAGGTGATGAGAGACTGCCAAAAGGAAATTGGGTCTTTCTTGTCATCATAAACAATGAAGAGGCCTGGCTATTGCAAGATTAGAACAGCTGTATTTCATAACGCCTGAGACTTCCTGGTTCTTGTGAGATTTGGCAATAAAAGCTAGGAAGAAAAATCAGCTTAGTATCAACTGGCAGGCAGAGCTATCATAACACATATCTAGTTGTCTCAAGCTTTGGCTCTTTGCTAAAGGTTGTGTGGAACTTTTTTTCCACTAGGTTTTTTATCTTCCTGGATGTAAGTGCTCTTTAGCTTAAAGATAGAACTTTTAAATACAGTTCTTTAATGTCTATATAAAGCTTCTGGGTGAAATCCCTGGAAATTGGGATTCAGTGCCACCAGTATGCTGATGACATTCAGCTCTTTTTCTGCCTTTCACCAGAGTTAGGTATGATGGTGGAGTTGAATCAATATTTGAATGCTGTAATGGGAGCAAGGGAATCCAATAAACTTTAGTCTCACCTGAGAAGTGAAAGTCCTGTGAATTGGTAATCCCTGGGTCCAGAAATGGGTATCTCTCTAATTCTAATGGGACTGTCTTTCTTTAAAGAGGCAGGCACAATGCCTGATATAGACAAATGCACCAGGTTCTGCATCTGCAGCTTTTCCTCACAACAGTTGGCTCAACTACACAAATCCACGCTTTGATAAATTTCTGGTACAGTATTGCCTGATCCTGCACTTGAAGATTATTCAAAATCACAGCTAGTGGTGATTGTGGTACTAAACTGGTATAAGAAATACTCATTCAGAAACTGTAATAACAGTCCTAGAAAGGACAACAATGGTTGCAAGTTTTTTTTAAATAACATCTCCCATATGATCTTCTTGGCTAATTCAATTTGATATGCATGCTTTCAGCCTGTACCATACTATCTGAAGAAGCATTCCAGCTGAACTGACAGACTGGTCCTTTTGTAAAACGGAACAGAAAGGACAATAATATAGTTACACCTCAGGTGTATGGGTCTCTATTTGGTCAATCTTGATGCAAGAGATAAAATATGAGTGTGGAGTTCATCCCCAAATAATGGCAAAGTCCACAGTTATGGATGCAGTCTGGAGAATTGACATACTTGGTGGCACTTATATCAGAATCTGAATCTTAATTACTCTCAATGACCAGTCCATAAAACACTTGGATACATAAAATTGATATTGATTAGCTAATTAAGTAACAATCTACTGCATATCTTAATATATTACATGACATAATTTGGCCACATTATTTGAATTTAGAGTAAAAGATTTAACTAGAATTGATCAGAGGGACCAGAATAAAATATTTAATTAGGTTAGGAATTAGCAGCTTTTATGTATGAATGTGTTTGTATGCGTATATATGTGTATTTGTGTGTATGTGTGAATATCATACATATTTCCTAATGTGTACTGTATAATTTGCATTTTACAAAATTTAATGGCCACCAATCACTCATTTATGTTCTACGTTTCCTTAAAATATATATATGGGTTTAACATTTTATAGAGATCAATAATTTCTTGCTTTGGCAAATATATTAATTTTGCCTGTTCTAAAGATGTATCAGATAAAAGTAGTTCCAATTAACAATAATGTTTGCAGTCAGAAGGTATTTTTCTTTGTAGATTAATCCATGCCATATTGGGCTGCTTATAAATCTAAATTTATATCTATTTACATCATTTGCTTAATTACATCATTTGTTAAGCAATGGTATAAATTGCCACCGATGATGTAAATCAAATAATGATGCAAATGGTATGTTATGCCATTATGTAAATTCAGACTTAACCAATATTTGTGTCTGATACCTCTTTCTTCCCAAATGGTCTGTTAAATCAAGATTTCATCACATTTCATTTCCATCTTGTTCTTTTTTTGTGGTACTGTTTTATATAATTATGGCAACATGCTCTGGATGGGTAGGTTTGGATTTACTTGTTTATTTAATTTGGAGATTCTGCTTGGAGCAAGTTTTTCAAAATTGAATGGAAATGAATAAATAATCTTAAGTGCTGCTTGTTACTTAAGCAAATAAAGCTGCTGTGTGGAAACACATTACGTTCTAAGCTATAATCTATCAGAAAAATGAAAACAAATAGTAATAATAACATGAATTAAAAAAAAAACTCACCTCATTCACTGTGACATAGTACTGTTCTTGCTGGAACTTGGGAGAATTATCGTTTCTATCCCTCACCACGATTCGAACTTCATGGTTGATAATAGTTCCTACTTTTCGATTAATGCACTGGACTTGGACTACAATAGATTGAATGGACACTGGTGGCTGTAAAGGAGAAAAATAAAATAAAACTATAAGTACGTTAAAGTATTTTCCAAGTATGGATACCTATGGTGGGATGCAATCCTCTTAATTCCATTATGAGGAATAAAGCTAATTTAGTTCATTGGGCTTGTTCCCAAATCAATATATGTACAGGTAGTCCTCGACTTACGCCCACAATTAAGCCCAAAAATTCTGTTGCTAAGCGAGACATTTATTGAGTTTTGCCCCATTTTACGACCTTTCTTGTCAGTTGTTAAGTGAATCAATGCAGGTGTTAGTAACATGGTTGTTAAGTGAATCTGGTTTCCCCATTGACTTTGACTGTCAGAAAGTTGTAAAAGGGGATCACATGACCCTGGGACACTGCAATCGTCATAAATATGAGTCAGTTGCCAAATGTCTGAATTTTGATCACAAGACCATGGGGATGCTGCAATGGTCATAAATGTGGAAAATGGTCATAAATCACTTTTTTCAATACCGTAATAACTTCAAACGGTCACTAGAAGAACAGTTGTAAGTTGAGAACTACCTGTAATTAATCCATAAAAGTTGCACTTGATATCTGGTCATGAATGTCAGTATATCTCAGATGTAAGTATGGCATGGACTTTTAATTTATTTATTGATATTAGGCCACAAAACTCAAACTGTTACTTGGGGAAGTATACAGCATTAAAACAAACAAACAATAACCCCCCCCAAAGAAAAATCCATCCCCAATCATATACTGCAACATTCAGCATATACAATATATGTATACAATATATACAACATAGACAATGCATGAATGTAAAGTGTAAAATATAAGAGAGATTTGAAGTCAGTTATTACTATAGCATTATAGAGAAAACTGGCAAAGAGATAGCAAATGAAGACAACATCTTGCAGTTGCCAAAGGAAGATGGTTCCATATTTTGACAGAAAGTAAGATAGCCATAGAAGCTTTTGTTGGAAGTTGAAGACAAAGAAGGTAAGTAGGTCGGTCGGTCGGTCGGTCGGTCGGTCGGTCGGTCGATAGATAGATAGGTAGATAGATGGTTCCATGTTTTGACAGAAAGTGAGATAGCCATAGAAGCTTCTGTTGGAAGTTGGAGACAAAGAAGGTAGATAGATAGATAGATAGATAGATAGATAGATAGATAGATAGATAGATAGATAGATAGATAGATAGATAGATAGATAGATAGATAGATAGATAGATAGATAGATAGATAGATAGATAGATAGATAGATAGATAGATAGATAGATAGATAGATAGATAGATAGATAGATAGATAGATAGATAGATAGATAGATAGATAGATAAATGACCTTTATTGCCATTTTTTACTGTGGGCACAATGACATACATTAAAAATAAAAGATCAATGCGAGATGAGATTTTGAGAATTGTAAGAGATCAACCATTAAAATATAAAGAAAAAGAAATACTAGTACTTAAGCAAATCCCTAGAAGGATTAGAGAGGCTCGAAGAGAATATCAATTCTTAACTAGAAAACTGATTCATAAAGGTGTGAATTTTAGATGGTTAGTCTCAGAAGGGATATTAATTTTTTGGGACTCCAAAAGATACAGATTGGATACCCCGCTTAAAGCAGCGCAATTTTTTGATAACCATAGATACTTTTTTGAAAAGGGGGATCCTGAACCTAAGAAACAAGAGGAGATGGGCGCTGAAGGAGTCTCCGAACAAGTGGAGGAGGAGGAAGTCAAAAAGACTGCTTTAGAGGATGGAGCAAGACCCAGAGACCAGAGACAATTAAGATCTCCTAGAAAATTGAGACCCAGATATAATTGAAGTCATGGAGGAGATTGGAATTTTATCAATAAATATAAATGGATTGAACTCTCCCTCAAAGAGGAGAATTTTTTTTACTAGACTACAAAAATTAAATTTGGACATAATTTGCCTTCAAGAGACACATATTAAGAGACAACATTCTAAAATCTTAGAACAACCGAAAATGGGCAAGCTTTATTCTTCACTTGCACCCCAAAAGAAAAGAGGTATAGCCCTCTACATAAAAGAAAAGTTGAATTCTAAATAAGTTTTTGCAGATGAAGAGGGGAGAATATTAATGGTGGAAATTATGATTGACCCAAAACAGATATTGATGGTTGCAATATACATACCTAATGATAAACAGGAGCAATTTTATGATCAACTACACAATAAAATATTGGACTTAAACTACCAAAATCTTTGTATATTGGGTGACTTTAATGCAATAGCAGATCCAACTCGGGACTATATGGACTATAAAAGCCATAAACAAGGGAGAAAAGGGGGAAATGCTTTACCTAAGGCTTTTTTAAAATGAAAGAAGAACTGTCTATTCAAAATATATGGAGAGAGATGAATCCAGAAAAATCACAATATACTTTTTACTCAAATAGGCACAAATCATGGTCTAGAATTGACATGATATGGACTTCTTATGACTTGAAAACAATGATACAAGAGATTGAGATAGAAACCAATATCTGGGCAGACCATAATCCAATAAAAATGATTTGGAAAGGCACTAAGAAAAAATTAAGATGGTCCCTGAATAAATCTATATTTAAAGAGAAAGAATTTTTACAATTAGTGACAAGGGAAATGATTTTTTTAAAAAAAATCAATAAGAAAGAAGAAACGTCCCTCCAAAATGTGTGGGATACGGCCAAAGCATATTTTAGAAGCGTGGCTATAACTTATGCTGCTAAAAAGAATAAAGAAAAGAAACAACTACAGTTAAAGCTGAGAGAAGAACTTAAAAAAATGGAATTTGAGTTACAAATTGATCCACAAGAGAAAGCTCTTAAGAAACAAATGGAGATAATAAAACATAAACTACATTTGGCTGAGATGGATATAATGGCACAACAGATTAAACGGTCTAAACAGAACTTTTTTTAAAATGCCAATAAGCTGGGAAGATGGTTAGCATATAGACTAAAGAAAGAAAGGGAAAAAAGAATGATTAATAAGCCACAAGATTCAAAAGGAGAGCTACATTTCCACAACAATGCAATGAAAAAGATTATTAAGGATTATTATGAGACATTATATAAAGCTGAGGTGGTCTCGAAAGAGGGAATACAAGCCTATATTAATGAAAGTGCTCTGCCAAAAGTCCCGGAGAACATTCAGAATATATTAAACCAGAAAATATCGATGATGGAGATTACAGAAACTATAAAAAAGCAAAAAAAAAAGATAAGACCCCGGGTCCAGATGGTCTTCCTGCAGAATTTTATATAGCATTACAGGACTTATTAAGCCCGATTTTGAAGGAACTGTCTAATGAAATTTTTTCAGAGACTAAAATACCAAATTCATGGATGGAAGCTAATATTATTTTGATACCCAAAGAAGATACTGATCCTACACAAATAAAAAAACTTTAGACCAATATCGTTATTAAATGTGGACTATAAAATTTTTGCGTCAATAATGGCAGAAAGAATGAAGAAATTTTTGATTGAATTTATTCATGTAGACCAAAATGGTTTTTTTACCCAAAAGACAAATAAAAAATAACTTAAGGATTATTTTAAAGTTTTGGAATATTATGAAAACCATCCAGGGAAACAGATGGCATTGATATTTCTTGATGCGAAAAAAGCGTTTGATAATTTAAATTGGCAATTTATGTTTCAGCAGTTGATAGAAATGGACTTTGGTAATAATTTTATAAACACAATTCAAGCAATCGATAATAAACAAACAGCTAGGATATTGTTTAATGGAGACTATACAGAAAACTTTGATATAAAAAAAGGCACAAGACAGGGATGTCCACTATCCCCATTGCTATTTATTTTAACACTGGAAGTACTTGCTAGGAATATCAGGTAGGACACGGAAATAAAAGGACTGGAGATAAAAGACCAAAAATATAAATTACAAGCTTTTGCAGATGATCTGGTTTTTATCGTGGAGGAACCACTAGAAACAACTACTAAGTTATTGCAGAAAATAGGAAAATTTGGAGAAGTGGCGGGTTTGAAAATAAATAGAGAAAAGACTAAGGTTTTAACAAAAAATTTAACAGATAAACAGAAAACTTATTTTACAAAAAGGACAGATTTGCAAATAGTCAAAAACGTGAAATATCTAGGCATCTACCTAACATCAAAATGTACAACATTAAAAGAAGATAATTATGAAAGATTGTTGAAACAAATAAAACTAGATTTGGAAAAGTGGAAAAACCTCCAGCTATCACTGCTAGGAAGAATAGCGACTGTGAAGATGAGTATTCTACCAAAATTACTCTTTTTGTTTCAAACAATTCCTGTAAAATTGGGAAAGATGTTTTTTGATGATTTAAATACAACAATATTAAGATTTGTATGGCAAGGGAAAAAAGCATGAATTAAAGTCAAAATGTTACAAGAAGCTAAAGATAGTGGAGGATTTGGACTACCAGATTGGAGACTTTATTATCAAGCAGCTATTTTGCCATGGATTAAAGAATGGATAACGCTGAGAAATAAAAGACTTCTTTATCTAGAGGGGCATGACCTACAATTAGGTTGGCATGCCTTTCTGTGGTATGGAAAAAATAAAATACACAGATATTTCCAAAATCATGCTATAAGGAATGTACTGCTTTTAGAATGGGAGAGAATAAAACAAAAAAAATATATTAAAATACCGGAATGGCTTTCAACAATGGAAGCTTTTGCTTTCCCAAACTTAATTAATTATGACAAACTCGTTACATATACGTTTTGGATAAGGACGGAAAACTTAAAGGCAGGCAAGATTTACAACAACAAGGCATTGATTTATCATGGTGGCCTTACTTACAAATTCAAACAAGTTATGAGAAAGACTTAAAGACAATGGGATTTTATAAAGAACAGACAGAATTTGATCAAATACTTTTGAAAACAGATGAAAATCTGATTAAGAAACTCTATCGATTTCTGCTAAGTCGGAAGATGGAAGAACAAGTAAAAGAGACAATGATAGTTTGGGCAAAAAACTTTGGATACTCTATAGAATTAGAAGCTTGGCAAAAGCTATGGGATAGAAATATTAAACTGACTAAAGCAGCTTCATATATAAAATGTTTTATAGATGGCATATGACACCAGTAAGATTAGCGAAAATGTTTAAAAATGTCTCGAATAATTGTTGGAAATGTAAACAAAATCCAGGTACTTATTATCATATCTGGTGGGTATGTCCTAGTGCAAAGAAATTCTGGTTTAAGATCCATATATGGCTGGAAAAGATGACTAAAATACAGATAGAATTTAAGCCAGAACTGTTTTTGTTAGGAATACTAGGATCTAACTATGGGAAAGAAAATGAGTATTTAATATTACATATATTGACAGCTGCGAGAATAGCATTTGCCCAATATTGGAAAAATGAAAATGTACCAGATGAGATTATAATTAGGAAAATTTTAGATTGTGCAGAAATGGACAGACTAACCTTAGAGATTAAAGAGAAAGAAGATTCAGTTTATTTTAAAACATGGGAAAACTTTTATCAATGGCTGGAAAAACGATAGTGAGAAATGATTGTGAAATCAATTAAGATGATTGATGTTTACTAATTAATTGATATATTTTATAATTACAGTTATTTGTGTTGACTTTAGCTATTTTTATATATTAACTATTCCCACTGAATATTTATATCTGGACGAAGTTTGTTTGCTAAAGCTTGAATTGTTATTGGGGGTAACCCCTTTGTTGTATTACCCACATCCCAATCCTTTCCTTATACCCCATTACCTATATTGACCCTTTTTTGTACCTATCCCTATCCCAACCCTATCCTTCAACCCTACCCTGAACCCTATTACCTATATTGATCCCTTTTTTCCCTTACCCTTATAAAAATTAATAAAATATTGTTTTTAAAAAAAAAGAACAAACTCTTTTTAATAGCCAAAGATTTGGTGGCATTCCTCATTAAAAATGTTCCTGCATGAAAGATTGCCTAGTTGCACAGCTGCCTCTTGTATTTCAGGAGTGGGAACCAATTTATTAAAGTCTATGTTTAGGCAGGAAATTCCAACCCATTTTCCTTTCTGTTTTTACTTTGGCTGACAGAAGAGTTACGAATTTCCCAATTAAATAGACTAAGAGTTATTAGAAGGCTCAGTTTCAATGACAGCAGTCTAAGTACTGTATTTTTTTAAAAAAAACCTGAGGAGTTTTGAATTTTCTAATCTTCCAGCAAAGTTTAAAATTATCTCCTATCCTAGTTCATAACAAAGAAGTGCAAAATGTGTGAATTAGGGGGTTGCCTCTTCTCTGTCTGTGTAGCTAAAATAATGTATATGATTTTTGCTTTGGGACACAATTCATTGCCTAGATCAGTGGTTCTTAACCTTTTTGAACGAATCGCCCCCTTGAGCCAATGAGGAAGTTGTCATCGCCCCCCTCCCCCAACATAACCTCTCAATCACACTTGCGCTTCCTCTCTCTTTCTCTTTCCTCTCTCTTTCTCTCTCTCTTTTTCACTTTCCTCTTTCTCTGTTTCCTCTCCCTCTCTCCCCCCCTCTCTCTCCAGGTGAGGAGAGAGAGAGAACGAAAGGTAGATGGCGCCGAAGGGGTGGGGAGGGGGGCAGGAGGCAGCAGAAGGCGCTGAAAGGCACCCGGGGCACCACGGCCCAGCCCGGGGAGACGCGTGGCCAGCTCGGCTGCCCAGGGAGCGGCCCAGAGTTTTATTGGTTTTCCAATTTTACATCCGAATATTTGGAAAGAAACGTGGTGATTGGGTTAGTCAAAAATTCAATAACAGAATCTTTAGTACATATCTCAGGTTACATCATCAAATATTTCTGTAAGGACCCACCTCAATTTACATCTTAAGAAGACAGAACTCTTGGAACGGGTTTTCCAACAGGAATCTTTATTAAGAAAAACTGACTGAAGGTGTGCTAGACAGGATCTGGGGGACCCCCCTGATCATTCAATGTTTTAAAGTGTTCCCAAGCAGTCCCACCCCACATTCCTTCCAGTCAATCCAAATCGGCAGATGGCTGGGTGTTAAATCCATCAGATCCCAAACGTTGCAATCTTCCCCCCCTTTTCCCTTGCTGCCGGTAAAAGGAAGCTTCATAGGGAGTGAGATCAAAGGCTGATTGCCTTATTGTTATGGTTAGTACTCCAGAGAGGGAATCCACAGAGGATGTTTCTTTGTAGTTGATAGGAGGAATGCCAGTCATAAACACCCGTGTTTACTCCCCCCCCTTTGTAGTATGACAGAATCCAAAAGAGAGTAAGAATTGGGTTTTCCCAGAGTAGATTAGTTAGAAATAAAATATAATTGGATTCTGACAATTTCTTCTCTGTTTCCCTTAACATTTGCTATATCATATTTAAGCTAGTAGGTTTCTAATTGTATCAAATTCAGTTAACACTTCATTATTACATTTATCAATACATTTTTGCTTATACATATCCACGTCCTGCTTTTAAATTTTACCTAATTTTTAATAATTACAGTACTCCAATTTAACCTTTAATATCCAAAGTATTTAAGTTTCGGGTAACCCAAATTTCCTTTGTCTCACTACATAAAAATTATAATATCTAAAATGCACATATTACTTACTTAGATATATTCTAATTTTATTTCATAAACATTTTCTATTTCTCGCCCTAATACATCATCACCTTAATAGTGGAGTGTCCTTTGTTATCTATATTATCTGGGCTAAACAATAATTTAAACTATTTCCTAATAGTTAATTTTCATTTCCCATATAATTCTAAATTCTCAATATTAAACAAATTAATCCCTTATTTTTTACTATTTTCCAACTATTTTAATCTAATAATCAAATTTCCCACTATCTCAGAATCTCCCTTTAGCCCAATAGTTAGCAATTTAGGATCCTCTGTAGTAGACCAAAAGACCCCCCTTTTTTCAGTCTAACTCTAGCTTTCTTTTTATGCCAACCAGGCTTCCATACCAATGCTTTTAACTCATCAGATAGATCTCCCTTCATTCTTGTACATGTTACTTGAATCAAGGGAGACCATCTAGTTGTCAGTTTTCTAAAAGAACTGGCCCATTTATAATCATTGAGTTGTTGCCCTGGTGGCCCATCTATCCATATTTGCTCTAATATAGTTGTCTTCAGTTCAATCTGGTCTTCTTCTTCCTCAGGTTTCTTCTGGTTTGTGTAGAGAATCATGTCCAGTTTTATAGTTGTTATTTGATTGTCTAAATTTTCAGTAAGTTGTACTTGTTGGTCTTTAAAGTCCTCTATCTTGGCATTAATTTCTTCCGCTTCTGTTGTTTTTTGGATAGTAAGTTCTTTAGTTGCAATCGCTTTGTAGATTTAAGCTGGTGCCTTTGTCTTTCAGTCTGGATTTAATTATCTCAGTGGCTTCAAGAATTTTTTCCAGTATAAGTTTATAGTTAGTCGAAGTTTGTTGCTGTTCCTCCTCCATTTCTGACATGGTTATAGATAGTCCTTTAGTGGAGGCTATTTATTAAACAAGAGTCAGTAAGTGTTCACCTCCACAGTTCCTAAAAGCCAATTTCACTGCCCAGCTGTTCTCTCAGCTTTTAATCTCTTTTAGATAATACCAAGGACAGATCTGGGCTATGGGCAAGTCTCTTTGTCAAATATTCACTTGCTGTAGCAAGCTTCACCACAAGATGTCCCCAATAGCATTTAAAGTCTTTTTCAAATTCCAGGCTAGGTTTTTCCAATTTAAGTTCTTTTTCATCTTTTTTACGAGTAAATAAAATAGCAGGTCCCCGTGAGAGTAGGAACTTTTTGGGTCCCCAAATATCAGAAAGATGCAAATCCAATTATTTAGTTGGTCTTTTCAAAGCTTTATTTCCTCTAAGTAGTCAGACACCGCCATTTTAGAGGGTGGGAGGAAAGCATTCCCTCCCCTTTCTCCTCACAGGGGGAAGAAATTTCAAGAAGCTTTTTACAGGAAAATACTTGGGATAGAGAGAAGGAAAGATCTCACCCAATTCCTCCACGGTGCTTTCAGAGTGCTTGTTGGTAATTTTGGCCTCGGCTGGTAGCAGCTTAGTGATGGGCCATGTTGATGGCCGATCTTTTCCCCGTCAGTTCGAAGAGCTGCCCCAGATCAAACAGGAGGGCTGCCGTCCTTCCGTGATCACTCGGGGGTCCTCTTCACACTTGCTGCCTCTCCAGGGTGACTGTCGACCCTTTTCAGGGTCCCCCGGTGGGAGAAAACCGGACGGCGGAGAAAGCTATCGCCCCGCACATCCATCCGTGCCGCGATCGCAAACCGGAAGCCTTCACCCAGGCACTTTTAATGGAGCCCAGTGTGAGTATATGAGAGATATTGATAAAATATTTTCTATACCGTACCCAAGTTGGTCACAACTAGCAGAGTAAAATCTGCAGAGACTGCTTTACCTTTACTTATTTCCTATACTGCCTCAATGTGGTTTCTCATGATTTACTTTTATGCTGTTTTATTGTTCTGTTTATTGTTTAGAGTTCCATTGATAAATGGGCAGCCATGTGCATTTGTTGAGTGAATGAATGAATGAATGAAAATAATAGCCTTATCTGTTTGTTGGTTCTACACAAAATTTCAATGAGATAATTCTTGAATCCAAATATCTTATTCTTAGATTTTACGACTGAGTAAGTTTCTATTGGTAAAACAGTGAAGCTGGGATTTATTGGCAAGAACAGACTTACCCTAATTATTTTGAATCTCTCACTTGAGAATTTTAAATTTATTTTACACTTCATTTTCTACTATTTACTGAATTACCATTCCACAAGGAGGCACATTCTTTTATAGTGCATTTGCTTTTTTAATTTCTCTTTTTCACTGAATAAAATGCTCAATCTGTTGAAACAAATTGAAATGCACTGGTTTGCTCTTGAAATAAAGATGAATGGTGACATTTTAAAAGCCCGTCTTCTAAAAACATTCAATAAAGTTCTTTTAAAAATAGATTAATAAAAGAAAAAAAATCAGGGGTCTGGAGCTTTGCTTCAAAACCTAAATGCTTCAGGGCTTCATCAGATCACTGAAAAATACAATATATGTCCTGGAGCCCCTAAATCCAAAGAAAGATAATGAAATAAGGGATGTGATTGAACAGCAGACAGAAGCTGCAGGCGTGGCCAGAGGGCAGAAACTCTTTTGAATTACTTAGCGTTTCCTTTGGTTAGGGTGCTCACATATACAACGTGGCTCTTTTCTGGAGAGAATAGAATTGTATAGGTTACATTGTCAGATGGAGATACTCTTGAATACATCTGTTCACTTCCCTAAGTGAAATAAAATACTAGTTTTTGATGTATTTTGAATTTATTTTTGATGTATTTTGAAATGTCCTAGAGGGTTTTTTTTTCAGCCAAAAACAAAAGAACAAGCATTTATGAGAAGATAACATTGCTTGTGAAGTTGGCAGAAAGGGAGGAAACACGATATAAAAACATATGGGCATTGTCATCAGAGAGCTTTTGCCAGGCACATTTAAAAAAAAATCTCAGTTATACAGAAACATCATTGCATGTTATGAAATTGGCTTACAGCAGGAATTCAAAGACATGACAAGATTAGAGCAGTTACTTTACTGCCAATAAGAATTGAGCCACATCCAGAAAAAAAATCTGCCTACAAAGGAACAAAACATTGTCTGCTCTAGAGTTTAAATTCTAGGCTTTTTCTTCTTGCCTTTTTTGAATCAATGGAAATTTGGTTATTCTGATCACTGCACTGAGACTGCAAAACACTTGCTCAGAGTTTATGTAATAGTTCTGTGGTGGAATGTAATCTAGACGGTGGGATTCACCGGTTCGCACCACTTTGGCAGAACCGGTAGCTAGTTTTTTGTTGCCTAGGCCCAGAATGGACTTCCAGAAGCAGCATCCACACAAAGACATGGTTGTTCACATATTTGAATTCCACCACTGAATCTAGAGTTGCAGGAGTGAAGGACTCTTTCCCAGAAAGCAAAGAGAGAGTGGAGCTTGGAACCTCTGGTGTCTAGCAAGAGAGCAAAGGAACTTCCTCCCCCAGCAGTTTCCAAAATATATCTAGTAGTTTTCGATCATGTGTGCTACCTGCTCTAACATATGCCAATGAAACATGTACACTATCCTCACCATTGATACAAAAGCTACGAGTGGTGCAAAGAGACATGGAAAGATACATTACAAGACAAGATAGAAAGACCTGGCCATGGATTAGGGAGCAAACAAAAGTATATGATATCAAGAGAGTAAAAGAACTGAAATGGAAATGGGCTGGTCACATAGCAAGAAGCACTGATGGCAGGTGGCCAAGGCAGTCATAGAATGGATCCAGTGGTGGGATTCAGCCAGTTTGCACCACTTCGGCAGAACCGGTAGCTAATTTTTGTTGCCCAGGCCCAGAACGGATTTCCGGAAGCGGCATCCACACAGAGAACATATTTGAATCCTACCACTGAATGGATCCCACTTGATAAAAAGCATCTACAAAAGAGACATAAAACAAGATGGATCAATGACATCAGCAAGTATTGCAGGCCCAATTGGCAAAAGAAAGCTCAGGGCCATATTGGTTGGAAATATGCGGAAGAGGCCTTCATCCTGGCTAAAATGATGATGATGATGATGATGCTAATGATGTTGATGATCTAGTAGTTATGCAGACAGTTGCTTTAGTCTGGCAAGAGGTCTGTCTATAGGAGAACAACAATAAAGAACTACTTACAAGTAATTACATGTGTCTCCTCAACTATATATTCAACATTCTTCTCTGTCTCCTTCCTTATCCAGCAGCAAGCAGCCACAGAATCTATGCTGCCACTTAAGAACTTCTTAGCATGCCAGGGCTCTGGGTGATCTGTCCCAGCCTACGCAAGTACTTGCTCAACTGCTTTACTCATGAGGAAAAACCCGTCTTCATGGAACCAGGCAGGACCCACAAGAAAAACAACCCCATTTTTATTTTTACACACCTGACTCAATGTCCAAGACTTCAGAGGCAAGCAACACAATCAACAAAAACATGAAGCCGCAGCATGAACGGTTGCCTTCGGCAACCAGCACCTCCCACATCTCCCCCCTTTATAGTCCAGCTGGGCCGTGGCTTCTTAATGACTTTTCTTTTGCTTCTGGAGCCACCCCACAGCCTTCCTCTGTCTTGCTCACCTCTCTTCTCTGCGCATCTGCGCATCCTGGATTGGCCCCAGCTGTTCCTCATCGTTGCCCAACTCAGGCTCCCAAAACTGCTCTGTCTCTGCCCGAGCGTGAGTAGAGGGGCCGGGCTCCTCGTCTGATTGTGAGTCTTGGTGCTCCTCAGAGCCTTCCTCTGACTCCAATGTCACTCCAGGCCCCTCCTCCTCATCTGAGTCCTCAGACTCAGCTGCCGGATCCACTGGCTGGTGAGGAATCACAACACTGGGTCTACAAAAAGCCCCTGAGCTTCAGTGCCATAGCAGCTCAGACTGCAGTCTGGACCATGGCCCAGACCAGAAAAGCAACAAAGCACAAAGCTTTCAGCCTAGCTACCTTTGTTGCCCTGCATTCTGAGGCTCCTGCTGCCCTGCACTGTGCAATCCCAACTGACTATCACCATGCTCCCATATAGTTGATGCTGGTGCCTGGCCTGGCTTGACAGAACAGAGAGAAACTTTATTTTACTCATTAACCAATAAATACACATTCAATAAAAAAAAGAACCATGCAAAGCTATCCCCTAACAACAAGAACTATTGGCAACTATTTATGGGTGAAGCTTATACATAATGTAGCAAAATATTGCTGTCTTTAGAAAAATAAATTTATCTTGATTGCTTATCAGTTAAGACAAAATTGTCAGAGTGCACCAGAAATTTAAATAAAGGAAGAACACACAACTGTGGCAAATGTCCATGTGGAACAAAATAGAAGAACATGGAGCTGTGGTTTCTATTGTACCCATATCATAGGGGCATATTGGGTTTCATATAAGGTTTTCCTAATATTTTCCTTCCAGGACAGCTGTAAGGAGACCATTAAAGATAAGTTTCTCCTAATTTGGGAACTGTGATATGATATAAATACGAAACTGGCTTGGACACTAAACTTTGGTTATTTGCAATTATATTATGAGAGAAAACAGCAATTTTTGTTTGCCCATCTGTATTCAAGATTATTTACCTTAGTATTGATCTAGTCTGATATGACTCTAAGGTTAAGATGGCATCACTGGATGAACCACAGAAACTCAGTTTCTTTTGTATCACTATTTTCCAGGAAGACTTGTATTCGTCTGCCAATATTAGATGGATTGCTGATTTGGTCCTTCACAAGGCAGATGCTAACCAAGGGTGAGCTCATGCCTCATGTGGTCAACAACTGCATGGCAAGGGGCCAGGCCAAGCATGGAGCAAGAAGACAGTGAAGTCAGATGAGGGTGGCAAAGCATAGGGTAGCAGGAGCCTTGGGTGGCAGGAAACCAAAAGGGCAGAAATGAGGGGGTTAGGTGCATGCCACAATTGCAGGGCAAACCAGATAGGAAATACAATAAGATGAGCTAATTCTACTTTATTGTAAAGCTACACTGATAAGAGTTTTTGCAAGACAGAAAGTACATTCCTCCCTTCTCTTTTACAGGTCTAGAAACTAGAGAGGGTCTCTTCTGAGCCTCTTGCTCTGTCCACTATCATGGACTACATTGTCTCTTATCTGACCATTCCCTTGGCAGCATCTCTTTATCCAGTCTCCCAAGGTCTTTCCCACATACCATTATAGTGGGTGGGGAGTTGAAGTGCCCCTTTGGTTGTGAGTGTACGCAAGCTGCCAAGCACTCACGTTTTGATCACATGACCGCAGGGGTACTGTAATGGCTGTTAAAGTCTGGGACTGGGTGTAAGTACATTCATTCAGGATTATTGTAACTTTAAACAGTTGCTGAACAAATGGTCATAACTCAAGGACCTGTATTACAGTGGTGTCCACAAACTATGTTTTGTAAAGTCCAGAAACAGCTAAAAAGACATCATTGCAATAGTGCAGCACGTATACCAGGCATGTATGTGAACATTTTCCATAGAAACTCATAAAAATAATAGGAGTAAAAGGCACTGATTGAGACTGAAGAAGTGAACTACAAGCAATTTTTTACAAACATTTCACAGAATCACCTCCAGCTTTAGCTTTCAAAAGTACAATTTATTCTGTGCACAGTATGAATTTATGATTTGCAAATATATCTCTTATAAGAGAAACATCTATTTAGTAGTCTGTGGCAAGAATGCCCTCATCCAAGCAAATTTATTTGGCCATCAGCAGCTCAACCAAATTGCAATCAAGCTATGGCGAACAAAACCAAAATTATTATTTCATTTATAAGGCAAATGAGAAATCGACATCTATTCTTTTTCTTTCAGTTTCTGGGATATAACAACAACTATTCTTATTTTTCTGTTATGTTGTTTGAGTCTTAATGTGTACCATATCTTTCTTAACTCCACTACTACTGCTAATTTTATTAAATGCAGCTGTTCAGACTATTAATAGCTAATGAGTTAGGTGCTTTTAAAATTGTTTAATACAAATAATACTTGCTTTCAATCTTATGGGAAGATTCTTAAATGTATGTTTTCACATTTCAGCTCAATTTCTAAATGAGTTTCCTTGTATCCTACAAGCAAAAATGTAATATCGGTCAACCTTGTATTCTAGAGAACTTCTTTATTTGCAATACAATAGATTCAAGGTTCAGAGCTCTAAAATTTCTTTTAGGATTAATCCTGGCTACCTAATGAAATGATAATTACCTAAGAATAAATTGTTTGAATAGACAGTAGAGGAGATTTCTCTTCTTTCCCTTAGTAAAATTGATCTTGCCTTGTAATTGATAGATTTACTTCTTATATCATGAACCTATGACATCGATAATATTATTATAGCTACACAGAACTCACAATATACTTGTATTACTTGCATTTATAATAATAGGAAATCAAATAATTCTAAAAAAGTTATATTACAGGCTGTTCATAGAAATTAGACACAAATAAATAGCAAAATCTTACATTTGGAAACCATTGTTCATTCGTAAAACAACCGTTGATGAGGATCCTTCAAAGCTGCATCACATTTATATCATTTATAATCAGGTTACTTTATTTTTATCTTAGACAAAGGTGGGCAAATAGTTTCCTGGAACCACATATATTCTCAACTGTCTCCCTTTCTACTAGAGCCTCTTTCAGTCATAAGTGGTGGAAACTGAATCCATCATTTTATTTTGAGGTGAGAAGCAGATTAAGCATAGTGTAAGTCTACACATGTATCATATTATAATACATACATGAGCAACACTGTTGGAAAGATGTCAATCTGTCCAGCAAACAGTATCACTTCTAATAGAAGCAACAACCTCAGCAGATGTCAGGCCCAATCCCCAGAAATGACAGTGAGATCCATTCAAATCCAGATCTTTATTTGCTTGCATCTAATAGACAGAATTTTACCAGACTAACGTTATAACTTTCTAACCCAATAAATACAGTATATCCAGGGACATTCCAGAGTGTGGCTACCTTGAACCTTTTCTTCCTACTACTATCCAGTTCCGGACATGCAGTATCTTGCCATGGGCCTCTCTCTGGAGTGTGTTGCCTCTTTCCTGGGAAGCTGAGGTGCTACTACCAATATTCCCCTCTACTTCTCTTTCAACTACACATTCCATCATAGCAATGTTATCTCCATGGTCTTTCCACCACTCTTAATATGTACTCTGTCTTTCTTATCTCTACTATTACTGCTAATATTATTAAATGCAACCGCTCAGAATATTAAGAGCTATTGAGTTGGGTGCTCTTAAAAATTTAAGGAACTAAGAGTCCATTCAGAGATATTACAGGGCCAGAGCAGAACTTTCAACAACTGCCCTAAACAGTTTTATGATTGATCATAAACGTTTCTCCCAGTATCTATCAGAACAGTTGCTAACTTTCTCAGGAACTTAGTTGTCCCTTTAACATTCACATTAAAGTGATAATAGCATTTGGATAACAGTATCCAAATGGGGATTTGAGTGGACTTTGACAGAATATAAACAGGCCTTTGAAGGTTGCTAATACACTGCAAACCACAGATTCTTCAGCCCTTATTTCAATGCTTTGAAATCCAACCATTAAGGCAGATATGGCCACAACTCCCTTAATATTCATTATTAGCTTACTAAATTGAAATCATTGGCTTATTTGCTTTTCATATAAAACCTCAAGTGTTAAAACTAAAAAAAAAACATTCAGAGCTTGCATCAATACAGTTACCCAATTCTTAGTATATTTATTAATTAATCACACCAAGTAAAAGACAGTTTTCTTATTTGTGCATGGAATGAATTCAGACACTGTCATTTGTAATGGAAGTTTAAGGCTTAGCCCATTGCATGAATCAAGTCATTTATGCCATTTGATAAAAATTATACCATGATTTTGACTATGACCAAGAAAATATAAAAATATGCTTGATAGGATGCTTGGTTCTTAACTTATATCCATGACTTGAGACACCTACTATGGCTACAATTTAACATATTTAGAAGAGCTCAATGGAATTTCTTTCACAGTAAAAAATACGACAGAAATGTGCATTCCCCATTTTCATTACTCATAAATAAATTAAAATTAAAATTAAAAAAAGAAAAAGAAAAAAAATCCTGAAACTAGAAGTTTAATGTAAAAGAAGAATCGAGTTGATGAGTGATGGAGAAAACAACTTACATCTCTGTCCAGAACTCGTCCAGTGCTGTTAAGATAAAGTCTCTGGTTGATGGGATCTAAAATGACCCAGTAATCTCTGTTATCTTTTAATGTGAGTTCAATAGTGGGATCAGGTCCTCCTGCTGTTCCTTTGATCAACATGCTGTCTACCAAGATTGTGCCTGAAACAGAAAGCAGGGAAGGTACATCTGTAATTGTGAAATACAATTTTGAGAAGGTACAATTGCCATGTGCTACACTGACCTGTGATGAGTTTATTTGCTTAAAATATAGTCAACTATCATCAATAACCTAACATATATAAACAGAAGCAGCCACATCAAATATATATAATATATACACACACACACACACATATACATATATACACACACACACACACATATACACACACACACACACACACACACATATACATATTTGAAAAAATAATCGAACACCAGGATGAATACAAACTTGTTTAATAAACTTAGCTTTCGTCGGCTAACTGCCGACGTTGTCAGAGTAAAATGCTGGAGGTTTGGAAGCTTGCTTATGAGAGTGGCTGTTTTTGCGCTCTGCTCATTGAGTGAGTTACCGATCTACCCACTCCAGTTGGCCGTATTACTTCTAGTTGTCGCGCATCCGTCCGTGTGTTCCTAGACTCGGGAATCATTGCCTCCCTCATTGTCACTCTCCTTGCCTGCCTTGTTCATGTCTGAATACCCGTTACTGTAAACTGGTCCCCTAATGTCTCTTCTCCTATGGCCACCCCCCCCCCATTGCTGTCTGTGTGCCCAGGCTCCCCTCTTTGGTTCTTGCACAGGACTCATTAGGGATTTCTCCCCTTCAACAGTCATAGTTCTTTGTTGTCGCATGGGCCAGCAATTCCGATCTTGCACTGGCGGCGCTCGTTGCACTCGTTGTGAGTTGTTACATTGTTCCTCCCACTTCCTTAGTGCCTGATAGGCAGGCAGTAGATCTATGTGGCGATTAATAGAGTGCCCGTAGATAGCCATGCCTCCTTAAGCAGTCGGCCGCCCTTGGTGGTATCCTGGGCAATGGCCTCCGCTCCTGCAAGATCGAATGTGTGATTATAGTTGGCCATATGTGCCCATACCTGTGAACGTTGTTCCTGCTGTCTAATGGCCAGCTCGTGTTCATGAATCCTGGTTCTGTGCCGTTTGGTCATCTCCCCAACATAATTACAGTGACAGTCCTTACATCTCATTCTATATAACACTGAAGATCTTTCTTCGTTGGGGAGCGGCTCCTTGGGATGCATTACCTTGGCACATAGGGTTTGCTCTGGTTTATGGGTGATACTGATGTTGTGTGGAGCCAATATCCACGCCGTTGCCTCGGACACGCCATTGATATACGGCAATGTTGTCCATGCCATAGGCATGTCTGTATGTTGGCTCTTACGAGGCTCATATGGTCTGCTGTATTGTCTGATAAAGTCTACTGGATAGCCGTTTCGCCTGCAGATACAATAGAGGTGACTCTTCTCCTCAGCTCTTGCCTTATCAGTATTGCAGTGAGTATTAACCCGCTTAAACAGTGTCTTAATACAGCCAATTTTATGCGACACAGGATGATTGCTCCTGTATTGTAAAATTCTATCAGTGTGTGTTGGCTTATGGTAGACGGTCGTATGGAGGGTGCCGTCTGGCTGGCGGCTGACCAGCACATCCAGAAAAGCAAGTATGCCATTAGTCTCTTCCTCAGCTGTAAAGCGGATGTCTGGGTAGACTGAATTCAACTCCCTTATGAACATGGCGCTGTCTTGCCTCTTGATGATCACAAATGTGTCATCCATATATCTTACCCAAAACCTGGGGCGATACATGGCCATCACTTTGGCTTCAAGTTGTTGCAGGACCACCTCTGCGATAACTCCCGAAATTGGGGATCCCATCGGTGTGCCTTTCACCTGTTCATAGATGGTACCCTGGAATGTAAAATACGTTCTAAGACACAGGGCCATGAGTTGTATAAGGTCTTCACCATGATCTCGCTGTTCTGCACCAGATATCCAATCTGACCGCTCAGCCATTTAGCCAATCCCAAGGTCGGTGTACCTCTGAATGACACAAGGGGTCACAGAGGAATCCCTTCCTTGTGAATTTTTGGAAGCCCATAGAATCTAGCCATGGCCGAGTCCCTGGGGCATATTGTCCTCAATACGTCATCGCTGATTCTTCCCTGTCGTTTAAATTTATCTGCCAGTTTACTGAGCTGGTTTTTGAGAGTTGTCATCGGGTCCTTCATGATTATCTGGTAGGCATTGGTATCGTTAAGCAATACAAGGGCCTTGCGAATATATTCGCAAGTGCGAGCCAGCGTAAAGCCGAGGTACTCCAACGTAAAATGGGGATCTTGCGAGCATCGGACAGCCGCGGCTATACCAATAAACTGGTCCATAATTTGTCATCGAGAACCCTAACCCATGGACAGACCAGACTATTGCAACGAGACACGGGCCACAACCTGACGGACACACAGGCTATCGACTTAGTGGCAGCCTTGGAACCAACCATCCAGCGGATCAGGGCCAGCGACGAAACCAAGAACTCAATTAGACAACGTGTCACAGGGTTGCTTATGGGCCATACGCAATGCCACGCCCTATCCGCCATGGAGAAGGAGGCCTTGGAACAGCTGAGAAGTGACAACATCATCGTCGTTTTACCGGCTGACAAGGGCAGGGCGACTGTCATCATGGACAGGCCGGAATATATTCACAAGGCCCTCGCATTGCTTAACGATACCAACGCCTACTGGATAATCGTGAAGGACCCGATAACAACTCTCAAAAACCAGCTCAGTAAACTGGCAGATAAATTTAAACAACAGGGAAGAATCAGCGACAACGTATTGAGGACAATATGCCCCAGGGACTCGGCCATGGCTAGATTCTATGGGCTTCCAAAAATTCACAAGGAAGGGATTCCTCTGCGACCCATTGTGTCATTCAGAGGTACACCGACCTCGGGATTGGCTAAATGGCTGAGCGGATTGGATATCTGGTGGAGAACAGCGAGACCATGGTGAAATCATCAGAGGAGTTCCTGGGAAGGATAAAATCCTTAAGGGTAGAGGAGAATGAGATCATGGTGTCTTTTGATGTCACCTCACTCTTCACCGCAATCCTGCAAGACCTGGCCATTGCGGTGATAAGAAGCCACTTGCAGCAAGAGGAAGGGCCATACCAGGACTCACTCTGCACCAAAGACCTTATACAACTCATGGCCCTGTGTCTTAGAACATATTTTACATTCCAGGGTACCATCTATGAACAGGTGAAAGGCATGCCAATGGGACCCTCAATTTTGGGAGTTATCGCAGAGGCAGTCCTGCAACAACTTGAAGCCAAAGTGATGGCCATGTATCGCCCCAGGTTTTGGGTAAGATACGTGGATGACACATTTGTGATCATCAAGAGGCAAGACAGCACGAGGTTCATAAGGGAGTTGAATTCGGTCTACCCAGACATCCACTTTACAGCTGAGGAAGAGACTAATGGCATACTAGCTTTTCTGGATGTGCTGGTCAGCCGCCAGCCAGACGGCACCCTCCATACGACCATCCACCATAAGCCAACACACACCAATAGAATTTTACATTACAGGAGCAATCATCCTGTGTCGCATAAAATTGACTGTATTAGGACACTGTTTAAGCGGGTTAATACTCACTGCAATACTGATAAGGCAAGAGCTGAGGAGAAGAGTCACCTCTATCATATCTGCAGGCAAAACGGCTATCCAGTAGACTTTATCAGACGATACAACAAACCATATGAGCCTCGTAAGAGCCAACATACAGACACGCCTATGGCATGGACAACACTGCCGTATATCAATGGCATGTCCGAGGCAACGGTGTGGATATTGGCTCCATACAACATCAGTATCACCCATAAACCAGACCAAACCCTACGTGCCAAGGTAATGCATCCCAAGGAGCCGCTCCCCAATGAAGAAAGATCTTCAGTGATATATAGCAGGGCTTTTCAACCTTTTCACAGATTGTACCACTTTTAGGACATGACAATATTTGAGTACCACCAGTGCTTAGCAAGGTGTCAAAAACTTAATGACTAAAAAAAGGGGGGATTTTGGATTTTACTGATTAGATTCATTTGTTGTTATAGAAATAGTTTATAATATTATGGAAAAGTAAAAAGTTGAGGTTCAATGTTAATGCTTCCTTCTACTGCAACAGAGGAAGTATGTTCTTTTTCCCTTCTCCCCCTCACTTTCCCCCCCTTTTTCCTCCCCACTGTGGCCTACTATTTGCTTTTTTTGTATTTTATTCTATAATCTAATAAAATATTACAAACTGTAGAAAAAAAGAAAAAAGTACCAATTTTAATTTCTTCGGTGGCCGTTCCTTTGCTGAATCACCTTCCCTTTGCACTGACAAATGTATGATGAATTTATCCATGTTTATTAATATGCACCACTACCAGCTAGTTCAGGGGTCTTCAAACTTGGCACTTTTAAGACTTGTGGACTTCAACTCCCAGAATTCCTCAGCCCTCATGGCTGGTTGAGGAATTCTGGGAGTTGAAGTCCACAGGTCTTCAAGCTGCTAAGTTTGTAGACTCCTGAGCTAGCTGGTTTGCCCTTCTGAGCTCTTCCACAGTGTAGTAATCCCTTCCCTGTAGCCCCAATCCCTTCCCTGTACCCTTAAAGACACAGGAATCAAGTGCAAAGCAAGAAAATAAAGAAACACAAACTCCATTTTCTCTCTCTTTAAGCTGCCTCAGGCATGTCACGTGTCACAATGTTGCAATTCTAGACTGAAAGGCTCTATTGCGAAAAGCTTTAGCTTTAAATTAAGCCTTTTTACCTTAAAAAAAAACTTTCTAAAAGCCACACACAGACTCAGTTAAAGAGGGTAAAACTAATTACATTTGTTTAAAGGGATTAAACCTTTCCTGTTGTCTTTTTTCCCCTTCCCCCACCCAAACCACGTTCTTTTATAGCCTCTCCTCTCTCCCCCCCTTTTTCTTCAGTTCACCTCCAGCTCCCAGCTGCTTCTGGAAGCGCCAACCAGCTGGAGCCAATCAGCTGGAGCCCTGCCAGCTCCTGGGGCTTCTGCCAAGCCCAGGCAGTCCTGCAGCTGCAGCTGCCTCTCCATCAGGCTTGGCTTGCTTCTGCTCATTCCCCTCCTCTGCTACACTTGGCTAGCAATCGCGTACCACCTGCCATGTGGCAAAGTACCACAAGTGGTACGTGTACCACTGGTTGAAAAGCCCTGATATATAGAATGAGATGTAAGGACTGTCACTGTAATTATGTTGGGGAGACGACCAAATGGCTCAGAACCAGGATTCATGAACACGAGCTGGCCATTAGACGGCAGGAACAACGTTCACAGGTATGGGCACATATGGCCAACTATAATCACATATTTGATCTTGCAGGAGCGGAGGCCATTGCCCAGGATACCACCAAGGGAGGCCGACTGCTTAAGGAGGCTTGGCTGTCTGATGGGCACTCTATTAATCACCACATAGATCTACTGCCTGCCTATCAGGCACTAAGGAAGTGGGAGGAACAATGTAACAACTCACAAGTGCAACGAGTGCCACCAGTGCAAGATCGGAACTGCTGGCCCATGCGACAACAAAGAACTACGACCATTAAAGGGGAGAAATTCCCAATGAGTCCTGTGCAAGAACCAAAGACGGGAGCCTGGGCACACACACAGCAATGGGGGGGGGGGGTGGCCATAGGACAAGAGACATTAGGGGACCAGTTTACAGCAATGGGTATTCAGACACGAATGAGGCAGGCAAGGACACTGACAACGAGAGAGGCGATGATTCCCGAGTCTAGGAACACACGAACGGATGCGCGACAACTAGAAGTAATATGGCCAACTGGGGCGGGTAGACCGGTAACTTGCTCAATGAGCAGAGCGCAAAAACAGCTGCTCTCATAAGCAAGCTTCCAAACCTCCAGCATTTTACTCTGATGATGTCAGAGTTTGCCGACGAAAGCTAAGTTTATTAAACAAGTTTGTTTGTATTTATCCTGGTTTTCGATTATTTTTTCAAGTATGAATGTACCCGGGATTCGTATTTTTAGTGTAATTAAAGATAACATACACACACACACACACACACACACACACACATATATATATATTTAAAGTCAATTAAATAAAATAATGAACTCCGGGATATTAGAAAAAGGCTTCTTTATTGCTGAGCTTTCGTTAACAACCTGTTAACATCATCAGAGCAAAGGGCTAAATGGCAAGGGAGCATGTGCATAAATTCACATAACAGTTGGAAAAAACGGTTACATTGTGGCATGTGCACATAGCGTGCTTAGGAAGCTCGTTTAGAAAAATCACATTGACAATAGCAGGTATACAGCAGTAAGTCTCCCGACAAGATTTAAAAGTCGCGCTTATCAGCTGTTAGGCGCGCAAGCCGGATCGTGCCTGTCAGCTGTTCGGCGCGAGGTTAATGGGGCCGCGCGAAGTCTTGTGCCGGCTGGATTCTTTCAGTGGAGAGCAGCTTGGATGTTCGTCTTGCCCTCTCACGTGCAGGTGTTGTGGGACTGGATCTGTCAGCTGTTTGGCGTGTAAGTCGGATCGCTCCCATCAGCTGTTCGGCGCAAGGTTTTTCGGGGCGTTGCGTGAGGTCTTGTGCCGGCTGGATTCCTTCCGTAGAGAGCAGTTTTGATGTTCGTCTTGCCCTCTCACGTGCAGGTGCTGTGGGACCGGATCTGCAGGGAGATAAAGTAGATGCCCTCGTAGGGCATGTAAGTGGTTTGCTCGTCCTTATTCCCCCCCCTTTTTTGGGGGGACGTTGTGAAATCGTCACTGTTTGGGATTTTACAGTTTTTCCAGAGTAAGGTTGCTGCGTGTGTATGTCTTGTTGTGTATAATCAATTGGAATGTTTGTGTGTGGTTGTTTGTTGTGTTTGTCTGTTGTGGGTGGTTTTGCAGAATTAACCTCACGCCGAACAGCTGACAGGCACGATCCGGCTTGCGCGCCTAACAGCTGATAAGCGCGACTTTTAAATCTTATCGGGAGACTTACTGCTGTATACCTGCTATTGTCAATGTGATTTTTCTAAACGAGCTTCCTAAGCACGCTATGTGCACATGCCACAATGTAACCGTTTTTTCCAACTGTTATGTGAATTTATGCACATGCTCCCTTGCCATTTAGCCCTTTGCTCTGATGATGTTAACAGGTTGTTAACGAAAGCTCAGCAATAAAGAAGCCTTTTTCTAATATCCCGGAGTTCGTTATTTTATTTAATTGACTTTAAATGTCCATACCTGGGATTCCAATATTTAAAATTATTAAAGACATATATATATATATATATATATATACACACACACACATATATATATATACATATACATATATATATACATATATATACATATATATACATACATATATATATATATACATATATACATATATACATACATATACATATATATATATATATATATATATATATATATATATATATATATATATATATATATATATATATATATATATATATATATATATATATATATATATATATATATATATATATATATACATATACATATACATATACATATACATATACATATATATATATATATATATACATATATATATATATACACATATATATATATCATCCAGATGCCCTAAGCTCTATGGTCTCCCCAAGATACACAAAGAAGGAACCCCACTCAGACCCATAGTCAGCTCCATAGGCTCACCTCTACAAAACCTAGCCAAATTTCTCGCCAAACAACTACAGCCCTATTCAGAATCCATCACCTCACACGTAAAAAATTCATTCCAATTCATAGAGATCATAAAGAAACAAAACTTACAGCCCAGCGACCTACTCGTGAGCTTTGATGTCATTTCCCTCTTCACCCAAGTGCCAATCCAAGAAGCCTTGGCAGCTATCCAAAACAAATATAACCCCCCCAAGCACATCCTAGATCTGACCAACCATTGCCTATCCAACACATACTTCATCTACAATGGACAAAAATACAAACAAATAGAAGGAGCACCCATGGGATCACCCCTCTCACCTGTCATTGCAAACCTCTACATGGAACACTTTGAAACCCAAGCTCTAGAAAAATCTGATCACAAACCCAAACTCTGGCTCAGATACGTAGACGACACCTTCATAATCTGGCCACATGAGAAAGAAAAACTAGACAACTTCCTCACACACCCCAACAGCCTACACCACAAAATACAGTTCACCATGAAAACAGAAGCTAACAACCAACTTCCCTTCCTGGATGTCTTAGTCTACAAGAAATCCAATGGCTCCCTAGGACACACCATCTACCAGAAGAAAACACACACAAACCGCTATCTGCACGCACTCTCATACCACCACCCAGCACAGATCAACTCCGCAGCCAAGACACTCATCTTGAGAACAAAACGCTTAGCTGACGAACAACACCTAAAAACCGAACTACACACTCTCACTAACGTACTAACATCCAACGGATTCCAAAGAAATAAGATTACCAACCTAATCTAAAAAGAAACCCCCACTAAAATCCAAGACAGAGAACAAGAAAATGGCAAAGCCCTCCTCCCATACATAAAAGGCACCACAGACAGAATCAGCAAGATCCTCCACAAACACAACATCAAGACAGCATTCTGCACAAACCGAAAAATATCCACCATCCTAAGAAACCCCAAAGACAAAATTGAGTTAGAAAATCAAGGAGTATATGAAATCCCATGCACCGCCTGCCCCACCACATACATCAGACAAACCAACAGAAGAATAAGTGCATGCATTGAAGAACACAAGAACTCAGTCAGAAAAGAGGAACCAACTTCTTCCCTGGTCCAACACCTTAAAGCCACAGGACATAAAATTGACTTTAAAAATACCAGAACTATCGCCAAAACTGAACACTTTAACAACAGAATAATCAGAGAAGCCATCGAGATAGAAAAACGCCCACACAGCATGAATAAACGAGATGATACCTCCCGCCTACCAGCCATTTGGAAACCCACCCTTATTGACAAACGAGTCCCTAACACAAAGAATGACACTAGACCCACACTCACGAAAACCACACAGGATGTCACCACCACACATCCACGCAAAAAGCAAACCCAAACCCACACCGATGATGAGGCACGACCACAAACCAGAAACCAGACCACAGCTGCATCATTAGCCATTTCAAACCCCTCCAATCCATACATGAAGCAAACTGACACCCACCTTGATGATATGGCACGACCACGAACGCGAAGCCAAACAACAGCAATGCAGCTCTCCATCTCAAATCCCGCTGCAACTCAGACTAATCCGAGCACAACAAAGCCCCCACCCAAACAGAACACACCCCCATCCAATCAGAGCACAGCCAAACCCCCATCCAATCAGAGCACAGCCAAGCCCCTAACCAATCAGAACACACCTCCACCCAATCAGAACACAGCCAAGCTCCCACCCAATCAGTTCATACCCCCACTGGCAGTTAAAAGGAAGAAACAGCTGCGATCACACATTGCTCCTAGAAGCACGAGGCCGAAGAGACACCAGCCTGAAGATGACGAATGAGACTTCGTCGAAACGTCGCCAAGACACTTCCAATTTTACGCGGGAGAAAACCCGAATTACTAAAGACCTATATATATATATATATTAAAGACAGAAAACAAACACAAGGAGTAATAGTATTTATTGAATATATCCAGCAAGAGAATCTTATTCACTGAACTATAAACTAAGAGGTTTGCGATCATACATAGAACCTTCTCTAGGTTATGATTTCATTTAGATTTGTACATGCTTATTCTTTCTAATTATTTGATGCACAAAATATTATAAACTGCAAATAAACAGTTCTTATTAAATTTAGCCCAAAGAAATATTCTTTTCAGCTGAAGTTCATAATTTCAATTAAAAGAAACAACATTGCTGCAACTTTGTTTTAGTTTTATTGTTTTAGAGTAATCCTTGTAGGTTGATTTCCCAGGCTAAAAAACTGATTGGCCCACAGTCAGCCATGGAGGTTCCATGTGGTTTCTGAGGTTGGCTGTTTGATTGCAGACATTTTGTTCCCCATACAGGTAACAACATCATTGCAACATCATTATCACATTGATGATGTTACCTAGTCAGGTAACAAAACAGCAAGCAACCAACCAACCTCAGAAACCAGCAAGGATTCCATAAGATAACACTGTGTTTCTCAACCTCAGCAATTTTAAGATGTGTGGACTGGGCATGAAAATTCAAACATCTTAACTTTGCTAAGGTTGAGGAACATTGCCATAGAATGTACAGTAGTTGACTTTCTGGGTGCATGGGAGGAGGAGGGGGGACAGAGAGTGTGACAAAAGAGGCCTGCCCCCTTTTTTGCAATTCAAATTAAAGGGCTGGTCTTTTAGATTTGATTGAATCTCTACACCAGGCACGTCCAAACCTTTGGCATTCTGGGCCAGTTTGAGTGAAGAGGAATTATCCTGGGCTGCATATAAAATACGAAGGCAATTCAGAAATAAACCTTTGTTTGGTTATCAATGACATACATTCGCAGATACAGAACTTTTATTATACACATTAGAAAACTATAACATTATATTAGTTTTTGACATAAATCATCAAATTGAGGCACTTGTCATAACGTCTTACAAGGTTTGAAATTCCTTAGTAATAGTCGCTCAGTACCAAATCTGGGCTGGGGGAGGGTGATCACCATACTGGAAGTCAGCATTCCCCGACACTTGTTATGGATGGTTCGCCTGAGTTTTCGTAACGTTTCACAGTAGACTTATGAATTGATGGTCAAACCAGGCTCCATGAACTTCACTAGCAGTACTCCTTTGGCATCTTCACATTTGGAGGGATTTTCTATGGCACCACTTCTGGTGTGGTGTTGGTTCATGATAATGCTTGCCCGCACACTGCTAGACGCACCCAAGAACTTCTGAAGCAGTTCCTTTGGGATGTTTTTGATACCTCCCCTATAGCCCAGATTTGGTGCCGAGCGACTACTAGTAGGGAATTTCAAACCTTGTGAGACGTTATGACAAGTGCCTCAATTTGAATGGCGATTATGTCAAAAAATAAAGTAATGTTGTAGTTTTCTAATGTGTATAAAAAAAGTTCTGTATCTGCGTGTCTGTCATTGATAACCAAATGGAGGTTTATTTCTGAATTGCTCTCGTATATAATATAGTTAATGTATATAAATAAAATACTTTCATTATTTTTTATATTTTTATTATGATCTTGTGCGGCCACATTACTAGATATAGCCCATGGGCTACAGATTGGACAAATCTGTTCCACATCTTTTCCTTTATAATTCAAGGACTTTGGATATAAAACTTGATATGATGAAAACCATGTCAGTTTTTTTTTTAAAAAAAAGAACAGGAACAGGAAACAATGGAACATTATATTCAGAAAGCCTTTAAACTTTCCTCCTTGACTCAACACCTGGTAAAATCCCTCCCTTCTAACATGGCTATTGGGGGTGCAGGTGGGGATGAGGAAGAAGCTACCATTGATTCTATTAATTTTTATTTTACCCATAAGTCTAATAGAAATGTCTTTTTTAATTGCTCCAGGAATTTTCCTGGAAATGTGGCTGGGAAAAGGTTAAAAGTAATCTTGTCACTGACTGCAGTCTTCAATAAAATTGAGGAAGGAGTGATAGAGATCTACTCTATAATTTCAAATGAATATTCAGTACAGCATCTACTTCGGTTCTGATTTACATTACCATGTTGGATCACGGCCTTAAACGCATTCAGATAGCACTTATCTATCACAAGAGTTAGTTTCAGTTTCTTATTCCTGTGGTATTAATCAGAAATGCATATAATTCTCCTGTCACTTACTTGAACATTTTTAAGACTGTCCTTTAGCTAACCACCTTGCTATTACACTTCTGAACTTGAAGTTCATGTGTCAGTTTTTTGGGGGAAAATGCCTTCCTTTCATTCCTTTTATATTTTGAACATTTATTTTAGTTGCTCAGAGCCAGCTTTTGTCCTTCAGCTAAAATGCCAGTTTGATAACCTACTCCTTCTACATATGAAAGCTGGAGATAAGATTTTGATGTGGCATACATTTACTTCAGCCTACTGCCAAACACAAAGCAGGACAGCTGTGATGTGAACCCCAGGTTGACAACTAATTTCTCACTGGAGTTATAATCTGAACCATACAAGAATAGAAAGGACAACAGCATTAGTTTCACCTATTGGCTTCCTTTGGCATAGCCAAAGAACAAACTCAGTTCTTTCTAACACTTGTCATTTATTCCTGCCTGGACAGAAAGATCACCTGGGGTGGTTGTTCAAGATCATGAAAGGGTTATGGCAGAGGTTAAGAGGAACAAGCAGCTGAAATGCACCAGACAAAACAGAGGGAATTACAGAAGAAACAAACAATTCTGTCCCCGTCATTTCTTTGTTATGTTTAACATTTACAAAAAGAGTACAGAGTCCTTTGCTTGTATACTGACAACATGATCATCATTTGTACATTTATTTATCTTACTGTTGTATTATTTCTAATCAAGCACAGTAACCAGCGATGTCTGCAGGAGGGGAGGGGTGTCAAAATCAATACAGGAGAATATTTGACTTGCACTGATGATGTTACCTAGTTTGATAATGAAATGTCTGTAAGAAAACAACCTAGCTCAGAGGGCACCCAAAGGCTTCTTGGCATCAAAATTTGCAACATGCATATGGCATTATAACTGAAGCCCTACGTCTTCTGTACATGTGTTGACACATACAAAAGGGACAGCACTTCAATTGTGATGCTGTCTCTATTGACTTGCAGTTTTTGAGAGATGCACCCCCCCCAATGCTCATGATTGTAGAACAGTGTCTTCTTTTGGAGATATAGGACATATAAACACATGCCACTTTCTTTTTTGAGACACCCTGTTGCTTCTCATCCCTCTCTCTCTCTCCCTCTCTCTCTCCCCCTCTCCCCTCCCCTCTCTCTTGCACTGGGTTGTTCTATGCTTTTTGTTTATATGGCAATACATTTTTTGGTTCTATAGCTCATACAGAAACTACACAATTCATCCAATCACATTGACTCCCCATGTTTTTCTTGACAAGCATGGAAGTAGTTGCCATTGTTTCTTCCTAAGTATTTTTTTTTACTTCTTGGCTTAGTCTACAGCAGGGGTGTCAAACTCACAATGTCACATGACGTGTCACGATGTATCGTGACTTTTTTGCCATTGCTGGCAATGGGGTGGGCGTGGTTTCGCTATGATGCATCTGGCAGTTTGACACTCCACGGGCCGGCAGTTTGACACTCCTGGTCTACAGTTTTAATTTTCTCCAAAGGTCTCCCATCCAAGGGTCTCCTATCTGACAAGATCCTGCTTAGCTTTTAAGCCCAAACATGGTGGACCATCTGCCATACATATAAAAATATACATGGACATATCATTTAGAAAAGCAACACAATAATATTACTGCTATGTACTGAGCTTAATTGGGAACAGGTGCAGGGAGCTGCCCTGAACAGTCAGCAGACCACGTGGCCTGCTGGGCCAGACTTGCTGTCTGCAAGGGCTGACTAGGATGCATTTGAGCGGGAAAATACGTTGCATTCATTGGCTGACAACGCCCCAGGGTGAATGTATAAAAGGGGCGGAGCCATTTTGTTCTGTGTTCTGTTTAGTCTTTAATAAAAATATACCTGTTTTACTACTCCTGCCTTTTCAATGCTGGGCCCAGCAAGAAACAGAACATTGGCGACGAAGGTGGGATGGTGCTGCCACAAGTAGAAGGGCTGACTCACTTCAGCAAGCGCTGAAGGACGGCGTTCCAATTTCTTCACACTCTGCCTGCCAGTACGGAAACGCTGGAGGAGAGTGCTGCAAGGAACCATCCTGGAAACCCTCGAGAAGCTTGCGCAGCACGAGGCATTGAAAAGGCCGCCAAAGACTCACTATGGCGAAGATAGGTCGTCTCTCAGAATCCGATGTCGCTCACCTGGAGAGGTGGAGCTCCTACGTCGCGAGGGTTGAGAACTACCTAAGAGTCAACAAGGTTCAGGAAGACGGGTTGAAGGCCGCGACATTGCTGTGTGTTTGCGGTCAAGCAACCTTCGACATAGTGGAGAACTTGGTTGCACCAGCACCATTAGAGTCTGTTGCTTATGTTGACTTAAAAAAAATGCTCAAGGAACATTTTGAGCCGAAGCTTTCGGTCATCGCTTGGCAACACGCTTTTGAGCAGCGGGACCAGCGTCCTGGGGAGTCCGCCGCCGACTTCATAGCTGCTCTTCGCCAAGCTTGTGAATTCAAGGACCTGGAAGAATGGCTACGAGACCATTTAAGTTTGTGGTCTGAGGAGCCGAGAACTCCAGCAAAAGATCTTTGCTAGAGAAACTGTCTTTTTCCAAGACGCGTTGAGGGAGATAACGGCTGAAGAAGCAGCTGGCGGAGCTGTTAGGGCCTTGCAGCTTTCCAAGAATGCTCCGTGCTCAGATTCAGTCCACCAAGAGGACGCCGAGCGGGTTGAGGACTCCAAATCGGATCACGAAGTCGATCGATTACAGCAACCACAAGAAATAAAAACACACAGGCAACCTGACAAGGCAGTTCCCTTCTCAAGTGCGTAGGCTGCCATAAACGGGCCGAATGCCAGTTTCACACTGCAATGTGCCGGGTGTGTGGCAGGCAAGGCCACATTGCTGCCGTTTGTTTGGGTTGCAGAAAGGAACACCTTTCGGAAGAGTTGCCTCGGAAAGGTACCGGGGTCCCCAGTCAGAACAGGGTGGGTTTCTGTGCGAGTAGGAGAGGTGTCTTTAGGACAGGTGCCCATCGCCCACTCAAAAAGAAGCTACACCTCGAAGTCAAGCTGCAAGGGGTTCCCTTCAACATGGAGCTGGACATGGGTTCAGCTCTGTCAATAATCTCCCAAAGCACTTTGAAGCAGATTTGCTGCAGAAGCGGCCAACAGGTTAAGCTCAGGCCATCGAACCTTATTTTAACAGACTTTCAGAATTCCCAGGTCAGTGTCAAGGGGGAGGCCACACTTGGGGTACAATTCAAGAGTTTCAAGGGCCCTTTGGATGTCGTTGTTGTCGAGGGAAACCGCACTAGTCTAATTGGGCTTGATTGGTTCGAGGCTTTGGGAATTCAGGTGACTTGGTTTAACAGTCTGCAAACGGTGAGCCTTTCGGAGGTGTATAAAGAGTTTGCTGATGTTTTCAGCCCAGAGTTAGGGGCATACAAAGGCCCTCCAATTGCTTTAAGATTAGATCCCTCTGTTGCACCGATAAGGATCAAGCCTCATCGGGTGCCTTTCGCTCTCAAGCAGAGAATTAATGCTGAGCTGGACAAGCTATTGCAACAAGGCATTTTAGAGCCTGTGGATAGCAGTCCATGGGAAACCCCCATCGTCATGCCACTTAAGGCCAATGGAGAAGTCCGCATTTGTGCGGACTATAAATGTATGCTTAATAAAGCTCTCCAGCAGCACTCCTATCCGGTGCCTGTAGTCAGCCATATTCTGGCATCTCTACAGGGAGGTCGCATTTTCGCCAAATTAGATTTGGCCCAGGCCTATCAGCAGCTGCCGATGGACGACGCCACAGCAGAGGCCCAAACAATTGTGACCCACCGGGGAGCCTTCAAGGTGTGGAGGTTACAGTTTGGGGTTAATGTAGCCCCTGGCATCATCCAGAGTGTCATGGAGCGCACGCTCTGCAATATCCTGGGCGTATGCCCATACCTCGATGATGTCCTCATCGCAGGGGAATCAGTCAAAACCCTGGCTGAGACTTCCGGATCCTGTTCCAGCACCAGCGGACGTGCAGAGAACTTGTTCTCTCTGCCGTCTGGTTTCCCCCTGCCGGTAGACCCTGGACAGGGTCAAAAGTCGCCCTGGGGGGGCGACCACCATAGAGGAGGGCACTCGTTGATCACGGAGGGAGCAGCAGCTCCCTCTGTGGTCCGAGAAATCACCTTTGGGCCGACGGGGAAAAGATCGGCCAGTAACATGGCCGATCACTTAGCTGCTCCAGCCGAAAGTCACAGCAACATCTAAGCAAAAAGAACCACCGTGGAAGATCTGGGTGAGACCTTTCCTTCCCTCTTGTTATTCTTTTTACTTCCCTATGAAAAGCCTTTGGAAACTACTCCCTCCCTTGAAAAAGCAGTGTTTGAATACTTGGGAAAAAAGTAACTACTCTTTATTGTGTATTTGAACTGCTGGAATTCGGGGGATCCTGAAAAAAAAAGAAAAAGAAAAAAAGCCTTATTGTGACTCTTTCTCACTGTTTGCTTGTCTTCACTTAAGTGGAAATTTTTAGGGAGGGGGGTGGAGTGTTTTTCTTTCCTCCCCCCCTTCTGAACATTTTTATCCACTTTAAAAAGGAAAAAAAAAACTATCCTGGCTACTGGGTGGAGTTATGTGGATTGGAGGGTTACAATGTATCCAGGAAATTGGCGTGAAGCCCAGAAAGCCTTATCCTAACATTGTAACCATGGTAAAAATGAGTGTTAAAACTTTACTTGATGGGTAAAATGGTTTTTAGAGATTTTAAGTGAGCTTATATTTTTGAGATTTTTTTAAGATTTTAGTCTGATTAATATTGATTTGAATTATGGTTTTGATTATGGCTTGGAATGGCAACTACGGAAAACTGGAAAAGTTAAAACTAAAGGAGTTGTATTGAGATTGGTGAAATATTAATGATATTCTTACTTGCAATGATTGAAGAATGGATTGATTTATAAAAATGTTTGATAGAGTATAGGAAACAGAATATTGTGGAGAAATTTTAAAATATACATATATATAATAGCTATATGTTTAGCTTAGAAATAATTAGAAATAACTTAAGGTAATGTAAAATGGTTTAAAAACGTAAAGTTATATTCGTTTATAAAATATGTATGTGAAATAGAATAAGAGATAGAAGTTAATTGAGAAATATAAAATGAATATTTGGAGTAATATGGTCTGTATTATATGGATACTCGAATTGTATACTATATGTCTATGTAATGCCAATTGGAATATGTTAATAGTTAATTAAGCTCGAAACAGGTGGAAATACTATTGATAGTTTTGTTTTGTTTTCTTTTTTTTGTTTTTTTGATTGATAAAATAGAGAGGGAAATTTTAAAAAGTAACCTAAATTGTTTATGTATGATTATATGTTTTATTTTGTTTTATGGAGTGCTCTATCTCCACGATGAGTCCTAAGCACTTGGCTGTAAAATTTAAAAAAATCAATAAAACTTGTTATATATATATATATATATATATATATAAAAAGCGGGGCTGAAGCTCAAACAAGAGAAGTGCAAAATTGGAGTCATTTCCACAGAATTCCTGGGGTTTCGCATAGATGCCGAAGGCATCCATCCTGCTGAATCCAAGCTCAAAGTGATTCAGCAGGCACCCAGTCCCAAGACGAAGGAAGAGCTTCAAGCCTTCCTGGGACTCCTTAATTTCTACCATGCTTTCCTTCCCCACAAGGCCGCAGTGGCAGAGCCGTTACACCGGCTCTTAGACAAATAGGCCCCATGGAAGTGGACAAGTGTCCATGAGAGGAGTTTTGCTGCGGTTAAAGCATTGTTGTCTTCCAATGCGGTGTTGGCTCATTTCAATAAGCAGTTGCCAGTTAGCATAGCTTGTGACGCATCCCCTTACAGGATCGGGGCTGTCTTAAGCCACCTTAGGGCTGATGGGACACAAGTCCCTATAGCCTATTATTCCAGGACTCTGTCTGCTGCTGAGCCCAATTACGCGCAAATAAATAGAGAGGCATTGGCCATGGTGGCTGGCATCAAGAAGTTTCACGACTTTTTGTACGGCCGCCATTTCATGGTCTTCACTGACCACAAGCCGCTTCTGAGGTTGTTCACAACGAACAAACAGACACCCCAAATCATCTCTCCTAGAATGTTGAGATGGTCAACTTCCTTTCTGCTTACGACTATTGCCTGGTTCACAAACCGGGTAGGGAAATGGACCACGCAGACGGCCTTGGTAGGTTGCCTCTAAAACAAGTAGAGCCAGATCCTCCACTGGCCAACCACATCCTGTCTATCCAGGATTTGCTGGAGTCTCCCCTCCATGCAGGGGATGTTGCTGCAGAAACAGCTACCGACAACACGTTAACATGCGTGTTGAATTGGGTGCTCACAGGATGGCCTGACACGTGTCCTGCACTAACTTCCAGAGTTTCTGGAAAAGGAAGCATGAGTTATCCACCTTTAAGGGTTGTATACTGTGGGGGCAGCAGGGTAGTAATCCCGACCTCACTGAGGACTAGAGTCCTTGTTTCTCTGCATGAGGGACATCCAGGAATAGTCCAGATGAAAGCGTTTACACGCAGCTACCTCTGGTGGCCTGGGCTCGATAAAGAGATCGAGGCCCAGGTCCAAGGGTGCCACATTTGCCAGCAGTCCCAGCCAGAAATGCCACAGGCTCCCGTCCATAGATGGGAAACCACACATGCTCCTTGGTCGAGGGTTCATATCGACTACGCTGGCCCCTTTCAGGGGCAGCTCTTCCTCATTGTTGTGGACAGTCACTCTAAGTGGCTGGAAGTCATTCCAGTGTCCACTACAACGACTGCCATCACCATTAGGGTTGTTCGTGGCATCTTTGCCACACATGGCCTCCCAGATGTCCTCGTCTCCGACAACGGAGCTCAGTTTACTTCATCGGAGTTCCAGTCCTTTTTAAGAGCGAATATGATTAGGCATGCTACTTCGGCACCGTTTCACCTGGCCTCAAATGGTCAAGCAGAACGCATGGTTCGCCCCACAAAAGAAGCCTTGAAAAGAATAACCAAGGGAAACTGGCACCACAGGTTGACAGACTTTCTCCTCTGCCACCGCACAACACCGTGCACGTCCATGGGCAAGAGCCCAGCTGAGGTCCGCTGGGGTCACCGTCTTATCACCAAGTTGGATAGATTACACCCAGATCGGGTTGCATCGCAGGTGTCACAGCCAAGGGCACCGAGGCAATTGAAAGTGGGTGATCCGGTAATTATGGATCAGGACAACTGTGGGTGGTAGCTGTGGTTTGCAAGGCTACTGGGCCACTTTCCTACGAAGTGGCATTGGAGGATGGTCATGTGCTATGTAGGCACATTGACCAGCTGCGATGGAGGTTACCTAGCCACCCTGCCTCTCCTTACTCTGCTCTCGGGGGGGGGGAGGAGGACTACGATCATGATCGTGAAGCTCTGCCACTCAGCAAAAGCGGGACATTGCATTCACTGAATGGGGGGTTTGCCAATGAGGCGGCTCCTGACTCTGGCACTGCGTCCATGGGACAGTGCTCCCAACCGGCTGCTTATGCCGATCAGGGGAATTCCACCCCACCGCAGAACTCTGGTTTGGGTCTACCGGAACAGGCCAGCCTTCACGATCCGGGTTCACCCATATCGAGCGGGTCCCAAAGTCCCGGTCTGCCAAGCCTGGCAGGCGAGCTTGCAGATCGGGCGCTTGCAGCAGCTCCGAGGCAATCGGCGCGGGCCAAAGGCCCACCGAAGTTTTTAAAGGACTACGTGAGGTTTCTGTCATTGCAAGTAAATGCTTATGTATTTAATTGCAATTGAGATGCTTATGTATGTTCCTTTGAAATGGGAAGCTTAAGTATTTGTATGTTGTATTTTGAAGGACCTATAATGTTATGTATTATTGACTATTATAATGTGCATTGTGGGGACGCATGTAGTATTGTAAAATAGTACGTATGTGCTAAAGAACCAGGAGGGGAGGGGTGTTATGTATTGAGCTTAATTGGGAACAGGTGCAGGGAGCTGCCCTGAACAGTCAGCAGACCACGTGGCCTGCTGGGCCAGACTTGCTGTCTGCAAGAGCTGACTAGGATGCATTTGAGCGGGAAAATACATTGCATTCATTGGCTGACAACGCCCCAGGGTGAATGTATAAAAGGGGTGGAGCCATTTTGTTCTGTGTTCTGTTTAGTCTTTAATAAAGATATACCTGTTTTACTACTCCTGCCTTTTCAATGCTGGGCCCAGCAAGAAACAGAACAATTACTGTTTGGTAGAACCGTGAAATGGTTCAGAATCACTTTGAAAGAAAATATTTGGAATGACAATGCAAGTATTCTTGGACTTTTAAATGAATGGCAGACAGGCACTGTGTAAGGACCCACCTCAATTTACATCTTAAGAAGACAGAACTCTTGGAACGTTTCTTCCAACAGGAATCTTTATTAAGAAAAACTGACTGAAGGCATGCTAGACAGGATCTGAGGGACCCCCCTGATCATTCAATGTTTTAAAGTGTTCCCAGGCAGTCCCACTCCACATTCCTTCCGGTCAATTCAAATTGGCAGATGGCTGGGTGTTAAATCCATCGGATCCCAAATGTTGCGATCTCCCCCCCTTTTTTCCTTGCTGGCGGTAAAAGGAGGCTTCATAGGGAGTGAGATCAAAGGCTGATGGCCGCATTGTTATGGTTAGTACTCTCGAAGGGAATCCACAGAGGATGTTACTTTGTAGTTGATAGGAGGAATGCCAGTCATAAACACCCGTGTTTACTCCCCCCCCCTTTGTAGTATGACAGAATCCAAAAGAGAGTAAGAATTGGGTTTTCTCAGAGTAGATTAGCTAGAAATAAAATATAATTGGATTCTGACACACTGCATATATGCTCCTTTGCACTCTGAAGGACCTCTTCTGAACTGAATCTGAAACGTTACACAGTTTTATTGTTGGCCCAGTTGGACCCTTTATGGGTCCCTAATCAGGGAGAAGAAGGATTGCAATCTTTTCTTTTTTAAAACAAACAATAGAAGCAAAATCAGAAAGCACTATTTACGTTTACAACTTGGCAGCAGCTCCTGAAATGAGACCTACCTCCCATTTGTGATCACTGGCTTATGTAATTAAATTTTAATCAGGAAAGGCACATTTTTAATTTGGATCCTATGTTGCATTTCCCACAAGCATTTGAGATAGGTTCACTCACAGATCTCTCTGATATGGCCTTATTTGTATATCTTGTTTAGCTCATCACTGAGTTATTGGTCTATTCTGGAGAACAGGAATGGATAACATGATATTCCTCCATATAATTCCTAGCCCATTTTTTTCTTCTAGTTATGATTCAAAAGTAGTGCTTTCTGGTCAAGCTGCTTTAAGACCTTCAGGGTGAATCCTTTCAAAAATTCCATTCCAGTATAGCCCCAGCTATCATTAGCTGCATGGCTTGCAAAGTTCTGTCGCCTTGGGTGATCACTAACTACCCTGCATAGCTATTTCCTCCTGGGCTCCCATATTGTTTAGATTTCTGCACCTTTTCCTTATTCTTTTAAAATTTGCAATTTCAAAAATGTAAAACACAGGTAGTTCTTGTTTAGCAATGCAAGTGAGACCAGCAACTCAGTTTTTTTTTTTAGTGAAGCAGTTGCTAAATGAAAAAAAAATCACATGACTGTAACAATGATTCCAATTTTACTTCAGCTTTCATTAGCTTTACAGCATCAATAAGATGTGATGCCAAACAGATGAGTGAGCCCAAATGGCAGGGGAGAATTCCAGAGCTCAACTCACGAGCAAAAACTGATTAAAGGGGCAAATCTTATAGCCCCTTTTTCCCCACTCCCCATGCTTGGGAATGTTTCATTCTGGAGCTGAGATAATCAGTAGGAAGGGAATTAAGTTTGTACTTCTATTCATTGGAGAGGAAGGGATTACAAGAGAATAACCAGCCACACACATAAACAATGCAATAGCAAAGCTGCTTGCCTAGCAAACTCTTGCTATGAGCCATGAGCAGCTTAGGAGGCAAAAGACTTTAGTGTGAAATTGATTACGGTCTGGTCAGTTTCAGGCAGCAGCTGCACAGCCTTTTAATCAACTAATTAAGGTCACAGACCTGAGCTTGTTAACTTGCCTTTAGCACTTTTTAGGGAAGTGTTACACTGCGGAGAAAAGCAGCTCAGAAAAAGACAGCTTGTTTAGGCAATCTTTCTGCTCTGTGAGGGGGGAGAGGAAAATTAAAACCTGGGTCAGGCACAGAACAATATGCTGTCATGCCAAATAGGTGACTATGAAGGGAAGAAATTCTGCATAGGTAGTAAATATGGGCACTTGTTGCTAAGTTACCTTTTTAATCACTGTCATAACTCTGAATGGCTGCTGTCCAAGGCAGTCAGTCACTGAACAGAACAGAATAGAATGACAGAGTTGGAAGGAACCTTGAAGGTCTTCTAGTCCAGCCCCCTGCTTAGGCAGGAAGACCTACACCATTTCAGCAAATGGTTGTCCAATCTCTTTTTAAAAACTTCCAGTGTTGGAGCATTCACAACTTCTGGAGGCAAGTTGTTCCACTGGTTAATTGTTCTGTCAGGAAATTTCTTCTTAGTTCTAGGTTGCTTCTCTCCTTGATTAGTTTCCATCCATTGCCTCTTGTCCTGCCCTCAGATGCTTTGGAGAATAGCTTGACTCCCTCTTCTTTGTGTCAGTCCCTGAGATATTGGAACACTGCTATCATGTCACCCCTAGTCCTTCTCTTCATTAAACTAGACATACCCGATTCCAGCAACTGTTCTTTATATGTTTTAGCCTCCAGTCCCCTGATCATCTTTGTTGCTCATTAATGAATTCTACTTGTAAATACTTTTGTTTAAAAAGATTTAGCTGTTTATCCAGGTTCAGGTCATCAAGATGGCAATATTACAATGTTAAATAAAATGAAAAAATAAATAAATCAAGGGATCACATAAAGTTAAAATAGCACAGTGCAGAGAGACAGAGGGAGGGTATCTATGAGTGAAAGCAAACAAGGTGATGAATGCAGCAGAATCAATCCCTAAAAGGAAAAAAAAAACACATACCAAGAGACCACCTACACAAAAGCCATCCGTTAATGATAGACTTCCTGGCACAGGTAAGAAGGACAAAAAGAAGGGCATTGATCAATCACTATTCTGTGTTGGTCTTAATCCAGATGAACAACCAACTGGATCCCATTGTCAAAACACAGAAATCCATGATCTGAAGTTGGCTTAATAGCCTGGAAGATTAGTAATTTAGACTGCTGAGTGGAAGTGCCCTATGTTCTTTGTTCTAGCTCAAATAGACCACAAAGTCCTGAATAGAAATTGAAAAGCTAAGATGATGGAAAGTTTTCTAAGTTTAATAACTTACTCTTTACTGGCAGCAAAAAAATTATACTTCCATTAATTGGAGAGGGATCATTTTTCTGTTGATAGGACAGGCATTCAATCAGTATGGGGGGGGACAAAAAAGGGGTCTGGAAGGAACAACTCTTGTTCAAAGTAAATGTTCAAAGTAAAAGTTTCAAATGATTGAGTTCTTCTTCTTCTATTTTTTTGGCTCTGGCAGGACTACCGTTTAAATAATGTCCAGAAAATCTAACTAAAGTGCACAATACTCAGAAGCAAAAGAATACTGATTAGTTCTTAATTACTTAGTTTTTAATGCTGAGAAGCAATTTGATAAATATATAGTAACTCAGAACTCAGGAGAAAATATGTTTAACTTAGTCAATGCTTCTACAGGTAGTCCTTGACTGACAACTATTCATTTAGTCACTGTTTGAAGTTACAACAGCATTAAAAAATAAAAGCGATTTATGACCATTTTTCACACGATCATGGTCATGTAATCAAAATTCAGACACTTGGCACTGGCATGTATTTATGACAGTTGCAGTGTCCGAGGTCCTGTGATCCCCTTTTGCAACCTTTTGACAAGCAAAATCAATGGGGAAGCCAGAGCCAACCCAGTGATTCACTTAACACCTGTGACGAGAAAGGTCGTAAAATGGCATATAGCACTCATCTGCCCAAATAGTCTAAAACCACTTAACCACTTAACAACTGTATTGCTTAGCAATGGAAATTTTGGGCTCAATTGTAGTTGTGAGTCAAGGACTACCTGTATATTTACTATTTGCAGCGGAACACATGCTTTGTTATGACCCACCTTGGAGGCTAAGGAGTACAAAAGTCCTTCATTTGTTAAAATAATGTAGAAATGCACCTAATACTTTTATCAAGGACTGATCCATTCTTTAGAATTGTCAAATAATATTAAGCTTGGAACTCAGATTATACTGAGTCAATGCCTCTGGCCAAGTAAGGAAATTAAAAATATAACCAACTATCCAAATATAATATTAATAGTCTGCATCAGAATAACTTACCTAATCAGGTTCAAGGCCTGATAAATCTTGTTTGAATTGAGCTACAGTCATAGAACAAATTGATTTGTTCTATTTGGGCTGCAATGGTAAAGTGGTTTTTGTGTTTTGTACAATCCTTTCATATTTTCATAATAAAATGCTGCTGTAATTTTGTATAGCCTAAGATATCTTTTCCAACAAAATCAGTAGAATTTGCCTCTGAGTAGCGTATATTTAAATAATCACACTGTTGATTATTATTTTTTATTTCCCCTTGATTTATTCCCAAGGAATAAAAATTAGAACTATTCTGTTTTTAACATTAATACAATATAGCAGTGTGAACAGTTTTACAGAAAATAATGAATAAGTGGCCATCTCTCTATCTGAACAGGTAAAAGTAAATTCAGTAAAGTTGTCAAGTCAAAAATGTTTTGGTTCTTTCTATATAAAGTGCTCTGTTCAGTCAGAAGATAAAAATAAATAAGAGGTAATATCTGTGACTATATAAAAACTGTTGAGGATGTGAATGTCATGCCTTAGAAAGGCTGTGTCAAACAGCAGAATGTTAATGGACTCTTCCAACAGTTAATAATGTAATTTAAATTCTGTGTAATAAAGGAACAGAAAAGTGGAGTGTCAGAGTCAAAGAAAATTAGGGGGAAATAGTCAAGTTTGTAGAGAAGGCTTGCAGAAGTTTGAAACGAAGGTAGGTTAATAATAAAAAAATACTATCTTTTTAAAGCTCTATTTTCATCCAACACTCTAAAAGAAAGCAATCCAAACCAGTAAAAATTCAATAATATAAAATGTGAAATCATTTAAAAATTGAACAGCAGAACAAAATCAATAGCAAAGCTAGATGCTTCAATTAAACTACTAAACCAGTGGGATGGAAGAGCGACCTAAAGCCTTAATTTGAGATGGAGAAGAATATCTCTAGCTTATTGTGTTACATCTATACGAGTGAAATTATATTTATTGTTTTGCCAGTCATAAACAAGTTCCCAAGTGCTAGGACACATTGATACACATGTTTCTTTTTTATAAGTGTATTGAGCAGGCATGTGACAAGAATATTTGTCCTCGAGTTGTTTAGATATTAATCTATCAAGCTTTAGTTTAGAGTCTTCAGACAAGGCACGAAGGCCGGCAAGGAAAGAACAAATGATTTTTCCATGTAACAAGCTCTGACAGCAACCAGTATCAAATACAAGCATCAAATCCCCAAATCCTTAACTGTTAAACTTATTTTGCAGCCAACACATTTGGAATAACAGTTGAGAAATGATATTTTTGATATTCTATTGAAGGTATCCAAGCTTTTATGCTAAGATGGACAACATTGGGAAATCCAAATAATTTGGTTTTAGACTATTTGGGCAGTTGAGTGCTATATGTTAATCTTGCTTCCCCTCCATAGATAGATAACTGTAGATAAATAGGCACAACATCATCCTTTTATTCTAAATCTTACTATAAAAGCTCCAGAAAGTCACAAAAGTAATTAATCTATGGAATAAAATTTACTGGGAGACTAGCTCTTTTAATTTGTTTACTTTTAAAAAAAACCTTTTTTAAACAGTACACTTTTTTCCCTTTTATTTTTAAAAGTCATACCATAACACTGGTATACTAACTGGAACCACATCAGAAATCTCTAATAGCCATGTTTATATATTCCTTTCAGCCAAAAATCCTTCCTTAGGCAACACAATATCAACATTAGAGACCTTCAAGTTTCTAGGTTCTATTATCTCCAAGAACTTGAATTGGACACCTAACATTAGAGCCATCATTAAAAAGGCACAACAAAGAATGTTCTTCCTGCGTCAACTCAGAAAGCTCAGATTGCCCAAGGATCTGCTGATACATTTCTATAGAGGAATTATTGAGTCTGTCATTTGTACAGGTAGTCCTCGACTTACGACCACAACTGAGCCCAAAATTTCTGTTGCTAAGTGAAACATTTGTTAAGTGATTTTTGCCCCATTTTACGACTTTTCTTGCCACAGTTGTTAAGTGAATCACTGCAGACATTAAGTTACTAACAGAGTTGTTAAGTGAATCTGGCCCTCCCCATGGACTTTACTTGTCAGAAGGTCGCAAAAGGGGAACATTTGACCCCGGGACACTTCAACTGTCCTAAATATGAGTCAATTGCCAAGCGTCAGAATTTTGACCATGTGATCATGGGGATGCTACTATGGTTGCAAGAGTGAAAACTGATTATAAGTCACTTTTTTCAGTGTCGTAAGTTTGAACGGTCACTAAACAAACTGTTGTAAGTCGAGGACTACCTGTACCTGAATAACTCTCTGTTACTGGCACAGCAACCAAACAGGACAGGTACAGACTTCAATGGATAGTTAGAATTGCAGAAAAAAACCACTGCAACCAGCCTGCCTTCCATTGAGGATCTGTACACTACACAAACCAGAAAGAGGGCTGAGAAAGTATCTACAGACCCCTCATATCCTGGACATAAAATGTTTCATCATCTCCCCTCTGTATGCTGTTATAGGGCATTGCATGCCAAAACAATTAGACACAAAGATAGTTTCCCCCCCTCCCGGTGCCATCACTCTGCTGAACAACTAATTCCCACAGCACAGTCTTAATATATTTACCCATCTAGCAGGCTGTATTGGTATTATCCTTCTCCTCTTTCTCATCTTCTCATATTTCCTACTACCTTCTCCTATAGTATCTATGATTTATCATTTGTTGTATCTTATGATCAGTGATTGTAACTAGGATCTATGACCTATCACTTTGTTGTTTGTAAGTACATTGAGAGCTTATGCACCGGAGACAAATTCCTTGTGTGTCCAATCACACTTGGCCAATAAAGAATTCTATTCTATTATTAAAATATAATGTGAACAAATAGCATGCTACTCCATGTAGCCTATTACTTCCCATCTCTTCATAAATGAATGAAGAAATCAGAAAAAACAAAGCTCCTTACTACATCTGAACTAATGTAATGGCTTCTTGTGCCAAACTATGCCACAATTGCTGTATTTAACAATCTTGCAATTATTGCTTACGAATCCCAATGCATTTTGGGAGAATAAAACAACCTTATATCTGGCTGTTGACTTTGGTACCATTCATCTGAGTAGAGAAAGAAAATGGGAATGAGCAAGCTTTATGTAGCAGCACAGAGTTCATTTACCTTGCAGTTTAATAAACCAAGACCTAGCTAGGATGTGCTGGAGGGAATGTGAAATTGCAATGGATGTTAGGAAAAGTCAGCAATCTTGCAAAAATCTCATTAGGATGCAAAGCCAACTATGCCCTGGATATCTTTTTTTTCCAGTGTTCAGCGATGAAAGACAAAGAAAATATCAGAGGATCCATGGGTCTCCAGAGTTTCTTGATATTCCCATAGATGCAGCAACATTAAATTGTTCCTGCAGACAGAACAAAAGGAAACAGGCATGCTACCTATGTGGGAGAATTTGCAAAGGCTTTATGTAAGAGGTTACAAGGTGGTCCATCAACCCTGGCAATATTTGGTTCCTTAATGTTTTTTTTTTTAATTTCAGCCACAGGTTTTCAAACAGTACGAAAAAATTACAGTTGACTGTGCATAAATAAGGTATGCACACAACTTTATCTGTAAGTTATGAAATATGAAAAAAAAATTCATAGAACTATGAACTTGTATAAGATTAATCTCTCTTCCTGACAATGCTGGAAGCCAGAAATATGTGGGAATTAAATTTGTCTCAAAGGCAGGGATCAGGAAGGATTTTGTCCACTATCTTTCTGAGAATAAATTTGTATTTTTGCTTTCAGCAAAGTCTTTTCAGTTCTTCCTTAGGGGGAAAAAAAATCTAGTTTCATTTCAAAACTCTATTTTACCACAAAAATGTCCACAAACACAGAAGTTGTTTTCACTGGCAACATTTCCCCCCAGCCCATCTGCAAATAGCATGATATACATCTTTTCAGTAGGAAGCCCGCTGTGTCCCCCAGAGACGATGACATGACACTTTCTTCACCTTGTTAAGCAACAGATTGTGGCAGCATGGACTGGTGGCAAATTGACAACAGTCTGCACACCAAAGGCATCTGCATGATACACTCTGAAGATCTTTAGAGGTCATCACATACAACAGCAGGCTGATTTTTAAAAATAGATTCTAGCATTCAGTTTAGCTCAAGAGAAGAAAAGTTTCTCTTAAGAGGCTATGAAGTGTCACAAAGTTTTGTAAGTACTGTCAAACTGGGTTGTAGCATGCCTTGTTGCCTGCTGGTTATAGCAGGTTCCTTCCTTCCTTCCTTCCTTCCTTCCTTCCTTCCTTCCTTCCTTCCTTCCTTCCTTCCTTCCTTCCTTCCTTTCCTTCCTTTCCTTCCTTTCCTTCCTTCCTTCCTTCCTTCCTTCCTTCCTTCCTTCCTTCCTGTTATTGCACCATGGGCAGGAAACCGCTTCCAGGGCTGGCAGAAGTAAATAAATTTTAATTTTGAATTTCACTCTGTAACCTTTGGATCGAAGAGATGCAATTAATTTTATGTTTTTACAGACATTACAGGATTGCAAAGAAAGACCATGGAAACAGTTTTTAGCTATTGCACGCTGCTGTAATTCTTGCACATTGCTTTAAAATTATCATCTCCCCAAGTGTACTGCATCCTGATGATACATAGCATTCAGCATCTCCTTACCTAGTACTGTTTTCTACTGCTACAGTGGCCTTGGAGTGAAGGATGAGAGGCAAAGAGAGAAAATGAGACCGGTAGTTGCTCCCAAGTTCCTATTGCTTCTTTTATGCAGAATATTTAAAATGTTTCAAGTGCTATTCTGACACGACACTCAAGCTGTTTCAAGTTTCATTCTGCAAATCAAGACATTTAAACTGCACTTATTTTGCCTGGCAAAGCAAAGCAAAGAAGTTGCCACAATCTGAGTTCTGTTTCAGTCTTGCACAGAAGAGGGTCATAACCGTGACATTTAATTGGTGTCACTGCTTTGTAATAATTACTAATAGATATCTAAAGCCACCTGACTTCTTGAAGCCGTTTCAGTGATTATCTTTGTTAATTAACACAGCAATTGAATGTTCAAAGTTAATTTTTAAACCTGCTCCTGCTGATGACTCTGATGACAAAATTAACATATTGAGGACTCTCTCTCTCCCTCTCTCTGTTTCTCTGTCTCTCCTAATTCCTTGGGATAGCGTAAGGCTAGGAACATATTTAAACATCAAGCAGTGACAGGTTGACCTAAAAAAGGTACGCAACTTCCCGTTCCTCCGTATAACTGGAGATAGGTAGTAATGTATGCTGCATACTTCACACACTCGATCCCCCAAAACACAAAAGGTTTAATGCATATTTGTTTCTAGAATATTTATCTTTTAATGTGTTTAATATCTTTATATCGGTTGTTTCTAGTTGTTGTTTTATTGATCATTATATGCTGCTCAGAAATGATTTTTGTGACATTGGGGCTATACACATTTGATAAATAAAAATGTTAATTTTTCCCTGACTGTTTAGAAGACCACTCAGAACTGGAAAATCGGTTGTATGGGACTAGACAAATTGAGCAACTCCCTTTTTAACACTATCCTGTAGATATATAATATGCTTTAATTTCTCCTATGCTACTAAAAGTCCCAGATCATATGGACAACCCTTTCTTTACATGGTACCATTAATTTCTCAATAAATATGCAGAGTGGCCTACTTTGATGTTGCAGTGTATAAAGTTAATCAAGGACATATGGTGAATAAAAACCAGTAGATTAAAGAATATATCTAGAATATTGCTGCTTCTGTGAAATTATTTGCTTAGTCTTAGTGGCTTGACATTTTACCCTTTATTTAAATTGCACTTCTGATATTTTTTAAAATTGCAAAGTTAATGTTATGGAAAATAACACTCTGGCATTGTGATTATTGGAGATATAGCCCTTAATATTATGTATTATGTATAATGTAATGGGGCGTTAGATAACTTTATGTATTTCATAGTGCCAAGTTTTTATAGGCAGTCTTTTATTACAATCTTCATTGTTTCTGTGTTCAGAAACTGGTTTATGGTAACTACATTTGAAATTTAGCTAATTGAAACTGCAATTGAAACATGGCTCTGTGTGTTTAAGAAAAATCATTGTACAATCTTGAGGAACGTAAGTGTAACACTCTGCTGCACCTTTTTCTAAATAGCTTTATGGCCTTATTTTGGTCCTTTAATTTTGAATTATTTGTATTGGTTACAAGATGAGAAATGTCATTGGGAACAAATCTCTTGAAAATAAAGAGCAGACACTCAAAATTAGAAGAAACACTGGCAAAAAAAACACAGAGAGGATAGAGGAAACAACACACACTGCATAAGCATGTAGCAAATCATCAGAAAATGACTCAGTGAGTGAGGTAAATTTTAATCACTCCATAAATAATCTCAAATTTTCTATGTTGGATTGGCATGTGGATCTACAGTAAATATCCTCTACTAAGTTTGATATAGACTTGGAAGCAAAAATTGTTTGCTGATACCATATATGTGCTTTCAATATATGAACAGTTGCAGTTTGCTAATATTAAACTAGAGAATTAAAAATACTCCTGGGGAAATGTAAATTAAGACTAAAACAAGATTCTTTTAAAGAACAGATATCAATAGCAGTGGGTATAAATATTGACAAAAGTTGAAAGGATCACGCACCTCGGTTCTAATTTACATGAAAGCTGGGACATGACCACTGAAATAAAGACAAGGATAGAGAAAGCTCGAACAGCATTCTTCAAATGAAAAAGGTCTTCTGCAGTCACGACATAAGCCTAAGACTGAAAATCAGACTTGTCAGATGTTATATTTTTTCTATCCTGCTCTATGGAGTAGAGAGTTGGTCTCTGACAGAAGGCCACCTGAAGAGACTAGAAGCATTTGAAATGTGGATTTACAGGCAGCTGTTATGTATAAGCTGGGTTGACAAGATCAGAAATGAGGAGATGATAAGCCGCCTGGGAAAGCCAAGGGAAATCATCAAAACAATTAAAAAATGAAAGTTAGAATATTTTGGACATGTGATGCGACACCCAGAAAAATACGGCATACTCCATTTAATCCTCCAGGGAAAGATTGAAGGCAAACAAGGTCCAGGCAGAAGAAGAACATCATGGCTTCAAAATCTAAGGGACTGGTTTGGACAAAACTCAGCAGCACTTTTTCATGCGGCTGCTGATAAAAACAGGATCGCCAACGTGATCGCCAACGTCCGATAACGGATATGGCACAAGAAGAAGAATAAATATTGACAAGTACTCTACTGGCAAAAATATAGGAAAGACCCTAGGAAGACTGACAAAATCTGTCTCTTACAGCACAAACATATATGCACAATATATCCCATCACATTCATGACTTATAGCTGATAACAGATTTAATGGCAATAGAAGCCATTCCAAAGCACCTTTTCTAATTCCTTCTTCCAACTGTTGTGCTATCAACTGCGCCTGTGTGAACTAGAGATTTTGTATAATCTTTAAGCAGATTATTTGATATTTATTTATATAACCACCCATCTTATATCAAATTCTGGATGGTTTCCAGTCAAGAATTGAAACAATATAAGTAATAAAACAACATTAAAATAATATTAAAATTATTGAAAACAACTATATACTACTACAAATCTTATCGTGACCTTTACTTAGATGAAACTATGCATCACAGGGCAACAATTTTTGAACAAGATATCTCAAATGTACCCAAAATCCAAAACTGATGACTCCTGAGGAAATAAAATTCAGGAAAGTTGTGGCTGCTTTAGTGCTAGTGGCTGCTGCTGTAGTCACATGATCTTCATTTTAAGTGTTTCATGACAGTTTTCCAGCCACTCTAACAATCTTTCTTTCCCTCCCCACCCAGCAGCAAAGAATTGACTCATTAGGTGGCTCTTAAAGAAGCGACAACTTAAGGTGCATGAAGAAAGGCCTGGGTATTTTATTGCTTTATGTGTCCCTTTCTAGCCTTCAAACATGCATATCTTGAACAAAGATATCCTACAGTATCTTTGTTCAAGAAATCAAGGCACATACATAGTGCTCCATCCTCATCCTGCTATTTTTCTTCACAGCTTTGTGAAGTAGATTAGGCTGAAAGCCACCAAGTAAGCTGCTGCAGATGAGTAGAAATCTGATTTCTCTGGTGTCAGTCAAATATATTAGCCATAATACCTTGGTCCTTCACCACTCTGCTTGCTATTCTAGACTTGATTGTAGACTAGCCCCTTCTTTGGCTGCTAGAGATCATGTAGACACAGGAAGTCATGGGATCCTATTTAAAATTGCAAAACTTGCCAGAATGGGGGAATAGAGATGCTGTTTTCCTATGGCTCTCTTTGTTCCTTCTCTTCCCCCCCCCCCAATGAAGTGGCAGGCAGTTGTACCAGTCAGCCAAGGAAGAAGAGGAGGAAGAGGAGGTTTTACCAGAGCTCTCCTGGGGATCATGAGGTGAAGGAAAATGGCTCAAGCCTATATTATATGTGGAAAGAGGAAGGCGGAGAGAGTGATTGGAATGCTTGCTGGCATAAAAAAAGATCAAATGGTTACAGAGGGTAAATGGAGTCAGGTCAAAGCTAAGAACCTTCACTGAAAAGCAGTAACCTGCAGGTCAGTCCCAGGAGAGTTTTAGGTACTCTCTGCAACCTAGAGATCAAGAGAGAATCCAGCCTTTCTAAATTCTGATCTCTCCTTTCATAGTAAATCCTGTGGATGTGACATATTGAAGCTTGAAGCATTATGGATTACATCAGATCAGGTTTCAGAAAGTAAGGCATTATTGTATTACAAACAAAGAATTTAACACTGAGTAAAATTACTTAACTCAACAGGATCCAATAAAATCAAAGCGCAGTGATTAAATCAGGGGAGTTAGGTGTTGCCTAGAGTTCTGAACTAAAAAGATGATTGAGTAAAATTTAATTATTCAGTTCAAATAACCAGAACTAACTTGAACAAGGTATAGTAAGAAAAATGAAACAAACATTGGGATTTTAGAATACTAATTCCTATCAGGAGGCTTTCGAGAAAAAGATAGCATTCCTTAAAAGGCTGTAACCTTTGCTTTATATGTTTACTTTTAATTCTGGGTTATATTTAATAATCAAATATTCTAAAGTAAGTTATTTTGTAATTAAGTGCACTTCCAATGTAGTCAATTAGCCACTTCAAACATTTTGTTACAGTTCTAATTTCCTTCCTTATATGCTTTTTATGTGTGTCTGTGTTAGAAGTTAATTGTTGTATATTCTGAAAAATGAAATGAAGGTTTTTCCAGACAAAAGTATATTTTCTGGAACAAGCAATTGGGGCCAGTAATAACTAAGAATAAATGACTTTTTGATTGAATCATATTTGCAAAGGCATGCTAAATTCTATTTTACTGATATAATTTTTAAGTATGTATTTTATATAAATGTTCATAATTGTGAGTTGTTTTGGAAAGCATATAACATTTCACAAATAATTATTTTAAATAGCTTATCAAAATACAGCCTTACTTCCCATGTTCCTGCAAGGAATCCGATTTGTACAGACAATTTAGAAAAAATATCACCAATCTTACATAGTTATTGAATTTGTTTAAATATTAGTTTTGGAAAATTATGCATATATATTCCCTCTTTTTTCTTTCATTATCCTAACCTAAGGTATATATCTCTGCTTTGAAAGTTAAATACTTGCGGGATAAATAACTGAATAAAGCCAATGAGAATGCATAGGGCTCCATGTCTTATCTTCCTATACAAGAGGTCTCCAACCTTTGTTGGTTGGCAGACCAGAGGGAAAGGGAGGGGGAAGCATTTTACACATGTGCGCAAACAGTGCTGTGAGCACGCACAATGCAAATAGGGCGGTGCTAGCATCCGTGTGACACTAGCACCTCCCTGTTTTTGCTGCACAGTGCCCCATTTTCATAGTGGCAGCGGCACTAGCATAAGTGGAGGTGAGTGTGTGCACACAGTGTGCACACTGGCCAGCCTGTTCCGTGGCCTGGTGGCCAACAGGCCACGGCCCGGTAGTGGGCCATGGCCCACAGATTGGGAACCCCTGTCCTACAGCAGGGAAGATTATTGTTATTTTAGGACATGGTTGGATAACTCAAATCTGCTACTGAGAAAATCATTTGAACGTGAAACTGATACATGCAGAAACCCAAATAGAATCAGTGAAACTTCACACTTTTGGAGTGACCTTTTCCATAGGATAGAAGATAGGTAATACAAGAAAAAATGTATATATATATTTTTAAAAAATGGGTGTTCATCTCTCCTTCGGTTAATTTGCCTTAGGTCTAAACATAGTAAAGGCTTCATGATGCTAAGAGTGGAATCAAATGTATGGAAATTGCACATAGAAATTATAAACCAATAAAATTATAATGGATGCTGCTATCAAAGTTAAAATGAATCACAAGCTTCAGTAAAGCTGTAAAGCCATGAAAATTAATACAATTGTTTCATTATGAAAAACTCAACTAAAATGTTATGGGACATTAATGCATTGCCTTTTTGGCTCTATTAAGGTTTTTTATTTACACATTGAGATTTTAATGAATTGAATTTCAATTTAAAAGAACTGATTTGCCTTTGAATTATGCTCATTAATGTGCTAGCCACTTCTAGGAATTAATTTAATAGCATATCAGTACTGTCAAACAAAACTTGGCTTCTAAACAATGAATGCCACTTCTAGAAATCTTCTACCATTTGGGCCTGCTTTAACACACCAACAATTCTGCATGATTGCTCTGAAGTACCGGAATGGAATGGAACGGAACAAAACAGAACAGAACAGAACAGAACAGAATAGAATAACATTATTGTCACTTTAAATATACACTAATCAGTATACCTCCTTCATGGATTACTGCCTTGTCATGGCGAAGGGGCCTGCGTAACTCAATGAAGCTATGAGCTATGCCATGCAGGGCCACCCAAGATGGACAGGTCATAGCAGAGAGTTCTGACAAAATGTGATCCACTGGAGAAGGAAATGGCAATCCACTCCAGTATCTTTGCCATGAAAACCCCATGGACAGTATCAAAAGGCAAAAAGATATGACGCTGGAAGATGAGGCCCTCAGGTCGGAAGGTGTCCAATATGCTACTGGGGAAGAGCAGAGGGCTAGTACTAGTAGTGCCAGAAAGAGTGAAGCGACTGGGCCGAAGCCGAAAGGATGCTCAGCTGTGGATGCATCTGGTGGTGAAAGGAAAGTCCGATGCTGTAAAGATCTTTTCTCCTGGAACCTGGAATGTAAGATCCATGAATCAAGGCAAGTTGGACGTGGTCAAACAAGAGATGACAAGACTGAACATCGACATCTTAGGAATCAGCGAACTAAAATAGACAGGAATGGGTGAATTTAACTCAGATGACCATCAAGTATACTACTGTGGGCAAGAATCGCTCAGAAGAAATGGAGTAGCCATCATAGTCAATAAAAGAGTAGGAAAAGCAATACTGGGATACAATCCCCAAAATGACAGAATGATCTCAGTTCGAATCCAAGGCAAACCATTCAATATCACAGTAGTCCAGGTCTATGCCCCAACCACTGGTGCTGAAGAGGATGAAATTGACCGGTTCTATGAAGCCCTACAGCACCTTATAGAATTAACACCAAAAAATGATGTCCTTATCATCATGGGGGATTGGAATGCTAAAGTAGGAAGCCAAAAGATAACCAGAATAACAGGCAAGTTATTCTAGCATAGGTTGATAGAATTTTGTCAAGAGAATACAATGGTCATAGCAAACACTCTTTTCCAACAACCCAAGAGACGTCTCTACACATGGGCATCACCAGATGGTCAACACAGAAATCAGATTGACTATGTGCTCTGCAGCGAAAGATGGAGAAGCTCTATACAGTCAGTAAAAACAAGACCAGGAGCTGACTGTGGCTCAGATCATGAGCTTCTCATTGCAAAATTTAGGCTTAAATTGAAGAAAGTAGGGAAAAGCACTAGGCCACTCAGGTATGAACTAAATCATATCCCTGATGAATATACAGTAGAGGTGACAAATAGATTTAAGGAATTAGATCTGATAGACAGAGTGCCTGAAGAACTATGGACAGAGGTTCGCAACATTGTACAAGAGGTAGCAACAAAACCATCCCAAAGAAAAAGAAATGCAAGAAAGCAAAATGGCTGTCTGAGGAAGCTTTGCAAAGAGCTGAGGAAAGAGGGGAAGCGAAAGGCAAGGGAGAAAGAGAAAGATACACCCAATTGAATGCAGAATTCCAGAGAATAGCTAGAAGAGATAAGAATGCCTTCTTAAATGAACAGTGCAAAGAAATAGAAGAAAACAATAGAATAGGGAGAACCAGAGATCTCTTCAAGAAAATTGGAGATATGAAGGGAACGTTTCATGCAAAGATGGGCATGATAAAGGACCAAAATGGCAGGGACCTAACAGAGGCAGAAGAGATTAAGAAGAGGTGGCAAAACTACACAGAAGAACTATACAAGAACGAGCTTAATGTCCCAGATAACCACGATGGGGTGGTCACTGACCTCGAGCCAAACATCCTAGAATGTGAAGTGAAATGGGCCTTAGGAAAGCTGAGCAACAACAAAGCTAGTTGTGATGACCCAGGGCCCCGAATGGAGGCAAGGCAGTTGGCTGGCAAGAGCTACAGTCCTGGAATCACTGCCAATGTTCACCCAAACACTCCCCCATATGCTGGCAAGAGTTCAACCAAGATAGCCAGGAAAGTTTACAAAATTCTCAAGACAAGACAGATAACAACAAAACGTAAAAAGTCCTTTTACTCTCGGCTTGTCTGCGAACTGCAAACTGCAAACTGCTGACTGCAAGGAGAGATCAGGAATATAAGCTGTGATCAGGAAGCAGGAAATAAACTGGTCCGGAATACAAAGCATCCAGGTTACAAGAGCACAAGTCACGACAATATCAAGATCCCACGTTTGTTCCCGGCAAATGCCTCACCCCACAGCATCTGCTTAAATCCTAATCCACAGGTGTGCCTTGTGGAATGGGGCGGGACGCTCTCCTCCCAAGCAAGTGAGCTTGCCTCCATTGTTCTCGCCTCCTCTCTGCTCTCCTTGCTCTAGGATCAGGTGGGGGGGCCTTGCTCCTCACCTGAACTCTGCCTTCCCTGTTCCAAACCAGAAGGGCCCTGGCCTGCCTCAGCCTGCTCCTCCCTACAGTCCTCCAAAGCTACAGACACCCCCTCCTGGGCCTCAACAGAGAACTCCATCTCTTCCTCGGAGTCAGGCTCGGACAGAGGCATGACACTAGTGGAGGTGACAGTATTCCAGCTGAGCTATTCAAAATCTTAAAAGACGATGCAGTAAAAGTGCTACACTCAATTTGCCAGCAAATTTGGAAAACTCAACAGTGGCCACAGGATTGGAAAAGGTCAGTTTACATTCCAATTCCAAAGAAAGGCAATGCCAAAGAATGTTCAAACTATCGCACCATTGCACTCATTTCACATGCTAGTAAAGTTATGCTTAAAATCCTACAAGCTAGACTCCAGCAGTATGTGGATTGAGAACTACCAGAAGTACAGGCAGGATTTCGAAGAGGCAGAGGAACTAGAAATCAAATTGCCAACATCATGGAGAAAGCTAGGGAGTTCCAGAAAAACATCTACTTCTGCTTCATTGACTATGCTAAAGCCTTTGATTGTGTGGATCACAACAAATTGTGGCAAGTTCTTAAAGAGATGGGAGTACCAGACCATCTTATTTGTCTCTTGAGAAACCTATATGCAGGTCAAGAAGCAACAGTGAGAACTGGACACGGATCCACTGATTGGTTCAAAATTGGGAAAGGAGTCCAGCAAGGCTGTATACTGTCACCCTGCCTATTTAACTTATATGCAGAGCACATCATGAGAAAGGCAGGGCTAGATGAATCAATAGTTGGAATTAAGATTGCCGGGAGAAATATCAACAACCTAAGATATGCAGATGATACCACTCTAATGGCAGAAAGTGAAGAGGAACCAAAGAGCCTCTTGATGCGGGTGAAGAAGGAGAGTGCAAAAGTTGGCTTGAAAATCAACATTAAGAAAACCAAGATCATGGCATCCGGCCCTCTCAATTCCTGGCAAATAGATGGGGAAGAAATGGAGGTAGTAACAGATTTTATTTTCCTGTGCTCCTAGATCACCGGAGATGGGGACTGCAGCCAAGAAATTAAAAGACGCTTGCTCCTGGGGAGGAAAGCTATGGCAAATCTAGACAGCATACTAAAAAGCAGAGACATCACCTTGCCAACAAAAGTTCGTATAGTCAAGGCCATGGTTTTCCCAGTTGCAATGTATGGCTGTGAAAGTTGGACCATAAGAAAGGCTGAGCGCCAAAGAATTGAGGCCTTTGAACTATGGTGCTGGAGAAGACTCCTGCAAGTCCCTTGGACTGCAAGGCGTTCAAACCGGTCAGTCCTAGAAGAGGACAATCCCGACTGCTCTTTAGAAGGCCAGATCCTGAAGTTGAAACTTAAATACTTTGGCCACCTAATGAGAAGGAAGGACTCACTGGAGAAGAGCCTGATGCCGGGAAAGATTGAGGGCAATAGAAGAAGGGGACGACAGAGAATGAGGTGGCTGGATGGAGTCACTGAAGCAGTAGGCGTGAGCTTAAATGGAATCCAGAAGATGGTAGAGGACAGGAAGACCTGGAGGAACGTTGTCCATGGGGTCGCGATGGGTCGGACACGACTTCGCAACTAACAACCACAAATCAGCATACATTAAAATGAAAGTTCATTGCTTTCAGCTTCAAAGGCTAACCACCTCCAATATACACTACATAAACATGATAAAAAATTATGCATATACCCATCTACACACACATATGACACAGAGAAACAACACAGTCTAGTTCCGATGTTGTCATGCCTCCGTCTGAGCCTGACTCCAAGGAAGACATGGAGTTCTCTGTTGAAGCCCAGGAGGGGGTGTCTGTGGCTTTGGAGGACTGTAGGAAGGAGCAGGCTGAGGCAGGCCAGGGCCCTTCAGGTTTGGAACAGGAAAGGCAGAGTTCAGGCGAGGAGCACGGCAAATGTCCCACCCCACAGCGTCTCCTTAAATCCTAATCCACCTGATCCCACCTGATCCTAGAGCAAGGAGAGCAGAGAGGAGGAGAGAACAATGGAGGCAGGCTCACTTGCTCGGGAGGAGACCGTCCCGCCCCACTCCACAAGGCACACCTGGGGATTAGGATTTAAGGAGACGCTGTGGGGTGGGACATTTGCCGGGAACAAACGTGGGATCTTGAGATTGTTGTGACTTGTGCTCTTGTAACCTGGACACTTTGTATTCTGGACCAGTTTGTTTCTTGCTTCACGACCACAGACTACATTCCTGATCTCTCCTTGCAGTCTGCAGTTTGCAGTTTGCAGGCAAGCTGAGAGTTAAAAGGACTCTTTATGTTTTCTTGTTATCTGTCTTGTCTTGAGAATATTGTAAACCTCCCTGGCTGTCTTGGTTGAACTCTTGCCAGCATATGTGGGAGCTTTTGGGGAACATTGGCAGTGATTAAAGGACTGTTGCTCTTGCCAGCCGACTGCTTTGCCTCCATTCAGGGCCCTGGGTCATCACAGATGTATACATATACATGGAGACAAAAAAGAATCCTGCGAATTTACAAGATGGATGGCACAAGGAACAAAGCTGTTGCAGAATCTAATAGTCCTGCTATAAATACTTTGAAACCTCCTCCCAGAGGGGAGCAACAAAAACAGACAATGCTTTGAGCTCTAAGCACATAGCACTTATAAGCAGTATCCTGAATAATGGGAAGATATATGGCAGAGAAGATTTAGCTTAGAAGCAAGTAGGGCTATTCTCAAATGCAATAGTCATGTCAATACCCATTATATTATTATTCCATCCTGGATACTATCTTTCTACTCTTCTGAATTCCAAAGTATGACCAGAAGAGCCAACTAAAACAGTACTCTACTACCACAGCCCATTACAATTATGGCACTACAGGCTGAAGGTCACAGATCAGCATACTTAGTTATATTCAGAATGTTCAATATATGTTAAGGTACATGAAATTTCACAAGGATGTGACAATATCACCAAAAATGTACAATTTTTAATAGTTTATTAAATTTATATTCCACCTGACTCCTGGTGACTTTGGGCAATATATACATTTAATATCATGGCTTGTTGTGCTGTCAGCTAGATGCTCAGACTGGATTTGGATTTTTTATCCTGGGACCTGGGATAGAGAGATATTGATGTTGATAGTGTTAGTGATATCATTGCAGGATGTAAGCTGTTCAAGTAAACTTGCCTTTTGCAATTGACTGATGGTGATTTTGTCAATGGCTGATGGTGTTCAAGTGGTGTTCCAGTTGTTTTGGAACTGCACCCAAGACACCTATTACTATTGGCACTACCTTTGCTTTCTTTTGCCACAGATCTTCTACTTCTATTTGCAGCTCCTTGTATTTGGTTATCTTCTCCAATTCTTTCTCTTCTATTTTGCCATCTCCAGCTACTACCACCTCCACTATCATTTTTTTTTGTCCTTCTAATCAACAATTGTAAGTCTGGAGTGTTATGTGGCAGGTGCCTGTCTGTTTCAATTCAAAAGCCCCAGAGAACTTTAGCTTCTTCATTTTCTACGGCTTTCTCTATTTTATGGTCCCACTGGTTCTTGCTTGCAAGTAAATGGTATTTCTTCCAGATCTTCCAGAGCATCATTGTTGCCACTTTGTTATGCTGTTGCTTGTAGTCAGTCTGTGCAATGTGTTTGTAGTTCAATTCTGGCTTTGCGTGCATTTGTTCTTAAGGCTTGATCTTGTGCAACCAGAATTAGCCCCTTTGTCTTCAGGTTTTCTGCTCTTAGTCGTTGCCAGGTCTTGTTATTATCTATTTTGCCTGCTATTTTTTAATGTACTGGCCATGTAATACCATGTAATACTTTTCTGATTTTCATTTGGTCTTTCTTCTAGACAAGTTTGGTCTTTCCAGTACTTGGTAAGCCTTCAAGATTTACTAGCTTCAGTGTGTTTTTTCCACTGTCCATTAGATATTCTTTAAATGCCTTTTTTTTTTTCTTCAACCATCTGATGCAACATCCTATGCCCAACTATTTTCCTTGGTAAGTAGATTATATCAACATTGCTGCAAGGATTAACGGCATGATTCATTGTGATTATTTTTCTGGCTTTCCTATCCAGGGATTTTAGTTCTGCTCGAGTCCAGTCCACTATTCCAGCTGTGTATCTTTTTATTATTATTAGCATTCCCAGCTTCTGAACATAAAAATATACTTCCATACCTCATATTGTTCTCATCCCTTACTTTCAAAAAATTAAAGTACCATCACATTTCCTAATTTCACTGAATGTATGAGTCATTAGATAAGGAATTATCTATTATTTTAAATATAGTCAAATGAGACAAAATATAATTTCTTGAGATTCATTGTGGTCGAGAGGGAAATAGACAATATGATATATATTAGATAGATAGGAAATATGTGTATGTGCCTTCAAATCTGTGTTGACTCCTAGCGACTGCCTGGACAAGTCCCTGTAGTTTTCTCTGCAAGATTTTGGAAGTAGTTTGCTAGTGCCTTCTTCTTAGGGCTGAGAGTCACCGGCCCAAGGTCAGCCTGATGGGGTTTTTTTTTTTTTGCCTCTAATGGGATTAGAACCCATGGTTTCCTGGTTTCTAGCCTGATGTCTAAACTATTATAACAAACTGACTCTTAGATAAGGAACAGATAGCATTAATATAATAACAGAGACATAAGAGAATGAGAACTAAAGAACAGTTTGTACAGTTTTTCTATGTCTTTCTTTTTCTCTTCTCTTTCAGAATAGAATAGAATAGAATAGAATAGAATAGAATAGAATAGAATAGAATAGAATAGAATCGAATCTGGAAGGGACCTTGGAGGTCTTCTAGTCCAGCCCCCTGCTCAAGCAGGAGAACCTATACTGTCTCAGACAGGTGAATGTCTAGTTTCTTCTTGAAAATCTCCAGTGATGGAGCACCCACGATTTCTGGGGGTAAGCTGTTCCACCGGTTGATTGATTGTCCTCACTGTCAGGAAGTTTCTCTTTAATTCCAGGTTGTTTCTCTCTTTGATCAGTTTTCAACCATTGTTTCTCATCCTTCCCTCTGGTGCTTTGGTGAACAACCTGGCCCCCTCTGCCTTGTGGCAGCCCCTCAGATACTGGAACACTGCTATCATGTCTCCCTTATTTCTTCTTTTCTTTAGACTAGCCAAACCCAAGTCCCGTAGCCGTTCTTCATATGTTTCAGTCTCCAGGCCTTTGATCAACTTAGTTGCTCTTCTCTGAACTTTTTCCAAACTCTCAACATCTTTTTTGTGATATGGTGACCAAAATTGGCTGCAGTATTCCAGGTGTGGTCTTATTAGGGTTTTATAAAGCGGTACTAATACTTCGCGTGATCTTGATTCTGTGCCTCTGTTTATACAGCCCAGGATTGTATTAGCTTTTTTGGTAGATATCAATCTTTCAACTCTTTTTCAATTGCAACTGAAAAAATTGAAATCTTTTTTTTTCTTCCAAATATTCTTCTTCAGAGAATACTTTATACCAGAGGTCCCCAACCTTTTGGGCACCAGGGACCGGTTCCATGAAGAGAGGTTTTTCCACAGACTGGAGGGTGTGTGGTTTTGTGTGCTGCCTGCATCCCATAGATGGTGCTTTGCTTGTTTGTGAGGACTGGTTGCTGGTATGCCATGGCCCGGTACTGGTCCATGGACCGGGGGTTGGGGACCCTTGCTTTATACTGCATCTTTTCTACAGAATGTAGTGATTTTAATTGTAGTTGCTGATGGTTCACCCATGTAACATTTCAATTGTAAAAACTGCATTGGCTAATAGTTGGCTTTTGAGTATAATAAATATTGGTTGTCACCCTTACATGGTTTGGACTCTGGGTAACAATAAAAAAAATATCTACTGTGTTTAAATTTGCTAATCAAGTAAGATCTGGCAGAGAGAACTTACTCCTACTTCCAAACTTCTTGGAATTACTCTTAGGATCATGGGGCATGTATCCCTTTGAGATAAGGCAGATCACTCAAACAATCTGGACAAGGATTACAAGAATCCTTTCTTATTGTCACAGGATATAATAACATAATCTTGAAAGTATGTCCAGAGTTTATCAGACTCAAGATAAGGTTGAATTATTTTTTTCAAGTGTTCTCGTTTCCCTTGACTGAATTGTCTCTTATCTTGCTTTAACTGCTCCTCTATATCTTCTTCTGTGTTGTCAGTCCATACCTCTAACAAGGCTTTCTCTGTTGCTGCTCCGATTCTTTGAACTAGCATGCACCTGGGATTGGAACTGCCTGGGCCATTCTATCTTTTGGAAGGCTATAAAGCCAGACTCTTCTGAGGGATTTTGGAGGGATGGTTTAAGTTTTGTTCCCTTTGAAAAGACACTGTATGTTGTTTGGTACTGTAGACAGCAAGAAAGATAGGCAAAAGAGGATGAAGCAACAGAATGAGCTACATTTGGAAACGGCTTAGGCATTTCCTAATTCACAGAGATACAAGGAGGAGGAGGAGGTACAACGCAATTAGACTTTCAAGATTCTGTTATTATAGCCAGCAGTTTCAACCTTCCTATGGATTTGATTTCTGGTCTACCTTGTACGATAGCAATTATTGACTGCATTGTGTTATATAGATAGATAACCTTTATTGTCATGTTTTTTACTGTGGGCACAACGGCACACATTAAAAATGAAAATTAGTTGCTTGCTTTCAAAGTGTACACATACATAACACACATTTAAACATACTATATACAACATATGTATAGACCTACACCCTTACATATAAGTAACATATAAATATTAATCACTGTCCATCTTGAATACATAACAGAAGGAGGAAGCTATAGAGTTCACAAGGTTAATACTGTCTGGCACAAAACTGTGACTGAATCTGGATGTTCTGCATAGTATTAATATACTATGTTGTATATTAATGTATTGTACTGTATTGCATTTTTCTTTTTTAACTTTGTTATTGAGTAAACCACTCAAAAATTGCCATCTATTGGAGCACAATATAAAGCTCTTTTTTCTATATATGTATGGTTCAGTAAGAGCCCTTGAAATGATTCATTAGGATAAGACTGAGAAACTGAAAGAAGCAATGATTAACCAGTGTAAACAATTAATGCCTGTAAATGTTGTTAAGCATTGCATATTAATAAATCCCAATCTTTGAGGGAATATATCAAGGGGGGAAATGTCAGTAACTACAAAAGGGGAAATTGTTTAGAAACTGTTCAATAAAAGATACCACAAACAGAGGTTTTATTTTAAGAGAAACAATATTAGGAAGAAGTCACATGTTAATTGGTAATTGGCAGTCTTTTGCCTACTTTCTATTCAAGTTGTAGACTAAGGGCAGCTGTGCAAGTTAGTGCCTACTGAAATCAAAGAGTTGTTCTTCTCAGCCAACAGACTGCTCACTTTTTTATATTTAAAGGAACTCAAGAAAACGTGCCAGGACCTAGAATTTTACATTAGCTATAACTAAATGACTAGCAGCTGGCTTTGTGCACGGAAAAGCAAGGACAAATATTAACCAAACATTTATTTAGCTTGTCTATTGTCTATAGCATTATTCTAGGAAAAATAGGGTTTTCCACAAACAACAGATTAATGTTTCATAATGCAAAAAGGAACAAAAAAACCAAGTCCCAAATTCTTGTATGGATTTCTATGTTATAATGAATAGATTTGGAGGCATATATGTGATGCAAAATTATGTCCTTTTATTCAGCATAAGGCTGGGGAATTTATATGTACATCCATAGCTGCTCCTGCTGTGAAAAATTACTAAAAAATATTGATTTCCTTATCCTGGCAAAATAAGTATTGCTTAGCCTCAGATCAACGTTTTTTAATTTCTCAAAACCTTCAATTCTTTTGTTAAAATTCTGAAAATATGCCTTGCTGCTGTAGAGCAATTCAGAAATTGGTCTCTGAACTAAAGTTACAACCAAAAAAGATTTTCTGAGGTTGTGTCCTTCCCTGCAAACTTATTCAAGTGAAAAGTAAAGTATGAAAATGATACTTCATTATTAGAAATGCAGGCAATGATTTTGTATTTTGTACAAGATCTGCACTGACATTTCATTGATTGCTAGTAAAGGCAAACTGAAATGAATCTAGTGGGAGTTCCATTCATATGAAATGGTAGTTAAAATGAACTGTTTAACTCCCATATTTATATGTCTTAAAATATAGAAATATGTACTATGGAAATTTAGGGGAAAAAATCTTCCCATTCCACCAGTTCCAGTAAGAGGACATGCTGCAGGTTCTGTCATTTAGGGAACTACATTGATCAGGATTATAATAATCAACATTTTTGCATTGAAATGGCTGAATTAAAGAGAATAAAAGAGTTGTAATAACATGTAACTACCCATAGCTCCGGAGAACACACAACAGGAAACCACAGATGGGGCGCAATGGGTTTGCTAAATAATGTTGCTTTCTAAATATGCTTCTAAATGTGTTTGGTGAGCAACAACATTGTGACACTTTCTGCCTTTTAATCTACTTTGTGCAAAGTATTTCCTACTTGTGTAACCAAATAAAGTATAAATCATTTGGGATTCTTACAGCTTTATGGGAGGACCCACCTTTGTCCAGATCTGACTCAGAGAGAATTGAACTCTGCTTCTTTGTTCATGCCAGGCCAAACCTACATTTCCTGCTTGACAGTGGCCCTAGTGAAAGACGGTGGGTCTTCTCAGCTGTGGCACTGAGATATCCCACCTTTTATTCTAAGGTAAGGCTTGCACCATCAGTCCTGGCTTTCCAAAAGTCCTTGAAAACATGGTTGTACCATGAGGTCTGGGAACTCCAAGGAATTGGTAAATTAGTAAAGTGACTCCATTATTATTAACATACCTTCGCCATTATTTTATTTTTAACTGAATTTTATAGATTTTAATTTATAATAATAATAATCTTTATTGTTGAGCTGTGGTGGCGCAGTGGTTAGAATACAGTACTGCAGTACTGCAGACTAATTCTGCTGACTGCCAACTGCCAGCAGTTTGGCAGTTCGAGTCTCACTGACTCAAGGTTGACTTTACCATCCCGAGGTCGGTAAAATGAGGACCCAGATTGTTGGGGGCAATATGCTGATTCGGTAAACCACTTAGAGAGGGCTGTAAAGCAGTGAGAAGCGGTATATAAGTCCAAGTGCTATTGCTATTTTTGAAAAAAATTCTTATACACCCAAAGTCACTTGTTTTGTGAAATGGGTGGCTATATACAGTAAATTTGAAAAAATAAATAAACATGAGGCCCTGATGAAGCAACTAGAATAGGAACATGTTTATTTTGAAAAGAATATTTATTTATAGTGAAGAAGCACTCAAATCATTATTTCTCTAAATATGGAATTGTTTTTAAATAAGAGGCACACTAAAAATATTCTATTTCAGTATATTCTAATTCTGTTCTAGTACTTTAACTATTTAGAACACAAGCTTCATTGTGAATGGTAGCCCTTTCTACCATGTACTGTAATTGAGAATATATATAGCTAAGGGTGCAATTGCTGGGTTCTTGGATTTTACTCAGCTTGATTTTCTTTCCACAGCTTTTTCATTAACAAAAAAGGTAACATCATCAGCACTTTGACCTGGAAAAATGAGACTTGCTTTTAAATAGCACTTTATACTACTAACCTTGTGTGGTTTTAGGTAGGAGTGATGATATAAGGACCCCCCTCAATTTACATCTTAAGAAGACAGAACTCTTGGAACAGGTTTTCCAACAGGAATCTTTATTAAGAAAAACTGACTGAAGGTGTGCTAGACAGGATCTGGGGGACCCCCCTGATCATTCAATGTTTTAAAGCGTTCCCAAGCAGTCCCACCCCACATTCCTTCCGGTCAATCCAAATTGGCAGATGGCTGGGTGTTAAATCCATCGGAATCCCAAACGTTTCAATCTTCCCCCCCTTTTTCCTTGCTGCCGGTAATAGGAGGCTTCATAGGGAGTGAGATCAAAGGCTGATGGCCGCATTGTTATTGTTAGTACTCCAGAGAGGGAATCCACAGAGGATGTTTATTTGTAGATGATAGAAGGAATGCCAGTCATAAACACCCGTGTTTACTCCCCCCCCTTTGTAGTATGACAGAATCCCAAAGAGAGTAAGAATTGGGTTTTCCCAGAGTAGATTAGTTAGAAATAAAATATAATTGGATTCTGACATCCGGCTCCCCTTAAAAATAAGAGAGGTCCACCTGTAGAGAAAACAAAACAGGTATAAAAGTTAGTCTGGCTTGTTAGGATACTCTGTATGAAACTTCTTTAAAAGCTTCGGGGCTTTGACATCATGTTTATGGACCCACTCGTTGTGAGAGGCGGGGAGGTGCTTCCATGCTACTAGGTATTGAGTTGACCCATGATATTTTCTAGAGTCCAGGATTTCCTTTATTTCGAAATGTTGTTCCCCTTCTATCATGATTGGTGTTGGTGGGGGGGGAATTTTTGGCCGTAAGGGTGACTGTTGTTCTCTTTTCAGCAAACTGCAGTGGAAAATTGGGTGTATTTGCCTAAGATTCTTGGGTAATTCTAATTCTACTGTTACCGGGTTTATGATTCTTTTAATTGGAAAAGGCCCTATATATTTTGGTCCAAGTTTTTTACAGGGTTGTATGGATTTTAAATATTTTGTAGACAGATAGACCATTTCTCCTATAATGAATGGTGTGGGCTCCACCCTTTTCTTATCTGCTTGTGCTTTGTATGCTTGCCTAGCTTCCTCTAGAGCTTTTCTCACTATTGGCCAGGTGTTTTGTAATTGTTCCATCCATTCTTTCAGTGATGGGATTTCTGGTTCGTTTGGGGTTAGTTCTGGCATGGGGTTGAAACTTTGGCCGGTAGCTATTTGAAAAGGAGTGTAACCTGTGCTGGAGTGGACTGCATTATTGTAGGCAACCTCTGCAAACGGCAACAGGTCCGTCCAATCTGACTGCTGGAAATTTAGAAAACATCTTAAATATTGCTCAAGTACTCCGTTACATTTTTCTGATTGACCATTTGCCTGAGGGTGATGGCTAGACGTCAGTCCCTGGGTGGTCCCTAAAAGAGATAGAAATTCCTTCCAAAACGCAGATGTAAATTGCACTCCCCTATCAGATATGATGCGTTGGGGTGCCCCATGCAATCTGTAAATATGTTGCACAAAAAGTTTTGCTAAAGCTTTTGCGGTGGGGATCTTTTGGCAAGGAATAAAGTGAACCTGTTTGGAAAATAGGTCCGTGACCGTCCAAATGACAGTATTCCCATTGCTTTCTGGTAATTCCACTATAAAATCCATGGCTATTTCCCTCCAGGGGGCTGAGGGATTTGCCACTGTTTGTAACAGTCCTGGTGATTTCCCTTGCAGCCTTTTTGCCATTGCACACTTTGGGCAGCTGGCCACGTAACTTTCTATGTCTTTTTTCATGGATGGCCACCAAAATTGCCGTTTAATTAAGTGTAATGTTTTTACAAATCCAAAATGCCCTGCTGATTTTGTGTCGTGGCAAAGTTGCATGAATGTGATTCTTTGGGTGGTCAGTATATATAACTTCTCCCCCACCCAAGGCAGTCCGTCTTTCATTGTGCACACGTGTTTATTTTTCTGGAACCATTCATCTGTTTCCAAACTTTTCCGGAATTCAATTCCGGTCTGGCTATCCAGCTGTGGTTTTAATTTAACTTGGGCTCTGGTAGTCACTGGCGCTGCTAGTTGTGATTCTCCCATGATCGGTTTAGAGTCGGTGGCTCGCGTGCTGTTATATTGGGGCATGCGAAATAATGCATCTGCCAGAAAGTTCTTTCCCCCCGGCAAATGCTTGAGCTTAAAATTGAATTGGTGAAAATGCTGGGACCAGCGGGCTTGCTTGGGGCTGAGTTTTCTGGATGTTTTCAAGGCTTCCAAATTTTTGTGGTCTGTCCACACCTGGAAAGGGATTTTATTGCCTTCAAGGAATTGGCGCCATGTAAGTAATGACCAACGTATCCCATATGCCTCTTTCTCCCACACGGGCCAGCGCTGTTCCGTTTCAGTGAGTTTCCTGGACGTATACGCGCAGGGTTGTAACATCCCTTCCTCATTTTCTTGTAATAATACAGCCCCCACTGCTACATCACTTGCATCCGTCTGTATTACGAAGGGTTTATCCATGTCTGGGTGCCTCAGTACTGGTTCGGCAGAAAAAAGCCTCTTTAATCTCTCAAATGCCGCTTGGCATTCCATTGTCCATTTTAGTGGCTGGCTAGGTTTCACTGAGGATTCTCCCTTCGTTTTTAGTAAGCTCGTGAGGGGCAGGGCTATCTGGGCAAATGAGGGGATGAATTGGCGGTAAAAGTTTGCAAAACCCAGGAAACTTTGCAGTTGCTTTCTTGTGCGAGGTGGTGCCCATTCTAATACTGCCCTGACCTTTTCTGGGTCCATTTCAATGCCTTGTGGGGATATGCGGTAACCTAGGTAGTCTATTCTTTCCTGGTGAAATTCGCATTTTGATAATTTGGCATATAGGTGGGCGGCTCGCAGTTTCTTTAAAACCGCTCTGACTAGGTTGACATGTTCCTCTTTTGATTCTGTGAAGATGAGGATGTCGTCAAGATAAACCAGGACCCCCTTAAATAGGTGCTCCCTTAGTACCTCATTGATTAATTGCATAAATACTGCGGGGCCCCCTTGTAATCCAAAAGGCAAAACTTTGAATTTGTAGCACCCCATTGGGCAATTGAATGCAGTTTTCCATTCATCTCCTTCCCTAATTCTCACGCGGTAATACGCTTCCCTTAGATCTAGTTTAGTAAAAATCTTTCCTTTCGATAGGTGTGATAACATGTCCTTCATGAGGGGTAGGGGGTATAGGTTGCTTTCACTGATCGCATTAAGGAGTCTATAATCCACACATAAGCGTAAAGAGCCGTCCTTCTTCTCTCTAAAGAGGACCGGAGCGGCCACCTTAGGTTTGGCTGGTTCAATGAACCCCCTTTCTAGGTTTTTCTTTATAAATCTCTCCATTTCCTCCTTCTCCTTTGGGCTCATGGAGTATAATCTGGGCTTTGGGAGTTTTGCCCCGGGCTTGAACTCTATGGCACAGTCCGTGGGTCGGTGGGGGGGAAGCTCATCCGCCCTCTCCTCACTGAAAACTTCAGCCAGGTCTCTGTATTCCTCTGGTATTTCTGGTAGCCCCTTTTCTTCACCCATGGACGCTATTTCCGTTTTTAATTTTGATGGATCCCCTTGGGGTTTTAAGTCTGTAGGGTCCTCCTTCAGGAAATTGATTTCTTTCGTCCTCCAATTTACCCAGGGGTTCCATTTTGTTAACCATTCCAGCCCTAGGATCATCGGGCATTCCATGCCTGGGGTCACTATAAACGTTAGGTCTTCCTCATGATTCCCCAGGGATAGGTGGATTGGTAACGTGGCTAGGGTAGCTGGCACCCCCCCTGCTATGGACCCATCTAACTGACCAAATGAGATTGGTTGTTCCAGCCTCCTCACTGGGATGCCCAGATTTCCCACTAGAGTCGGGCTAATTAGGCAGCGGGTGCAGCCAGAGTCTATTAAGGCTTTCACTTTTACAGCTTCGGGCATGGAGGGGGCTAATATAGTCACTGTCTTGAGGATGGGTGGGGTGGATCCACTTACCAGTGGTTCACCCTCCGAGGTGTCATCTGAGGCGTCCACCGGCCCTGCGGTGTAGGCTGGGGCTCTTTCCTCACGATGGGTGGAGGTAGGGGATTCCACAGCCTCTATTCCTCTCATGGCAGATTCTTTTGACTTAGCTGGGGACTTCCCAGATTTGCTGGCCGGTGGTCTGTCTGGGTTGTGCTGGGGGGCTTTCGAGCGGCATTCTACAGCCCAAGGCCCCTCTCTCCCGCATTTGAAACAGCCCATTGGTTTCTTGTCCATAGCCGATGGCTTTGCTGGTTCGCGCGTTGGTTCAGGCGGTGAGCGGCTCCATTGTTTTCCTCGGCGGTGCCTCTTCAGTAGGTCGATCTCTGCTTCCTCTGCCAGGACGTACCATTCGTCGAGTTGGTGTGGGTCCCCCCGGGGCAGGCAAGCGTCATATAGGTCGTAATTCAGACCGTCTTTGAAATGGCTAAGGAGGATGTCTTCCGGCCAGTTCAGCTTGCTGGCAATAGTTCGGAATTCTTGCGTATATTCAGCTACTGGCCGTCTGCCTTGCCTCATCGTTTTGATTCTTTCGCGTGCTTTGCGATCAGCCAGGTGGTCTTCAAATCGCCTTCTCAGAGAGGACATGAAACGGTTGAAGTCGTTGAGCTCTGGGGCATTGGAATCATGCAAATTCACCACCCAATCGGCGGCCGGTCCATCCAGAGCAGATTGCACGATCCGGATACGGGCTTTGTCGCTAGGGATGTGTCGCCCGTGTTCCTCCATGTAGCCAAGGACTTGGGTTAGGAAGAACCCCAAGCGTGTCGGCTCCCCCTTGAATTTTGCGTCCAACGGCGGAAGTCTTTGAATGGAGCGGTGTCTTCTTCGTCGGTATTGTCTTCCATCTGGATTTCCTTCTGCAGGTCGGCGGGGGGTGGGGACTACTGGATCAGCAGATGTCCCCGGGGCTGCAGGTTCCAATCCCCCCTCAGTGTCTCTCCAGTTGCGGCTCCAGGAGTTGGTGTGGCTGTGGGGCTCAGGATTCTCCTCTCCTAGGGAGCTGAGGGTTCTCTTCATCAAGTCGATAGCTTTCTCTAGGATCCAGTTCGAGTGCTGTGCCCAGCTTCCTTCATCTTCGCTTGTGTGCAGGGATCTCTCCATCTCCTGCTTCCATCCTGGTTGGTTGGCCCCCCGTCTCAGGGTCACCTTGCTTGATTTCTTTTCCCACTCGCCTTTCTTTCCAACGCCCATTGACCACCGAGGCTTGTGGTTATGCGTCTCCACCTCCTCTTCTCCTGAGGAATCTGACCCTTCAGATCCGGATATTTGGCAGGTTTCCAGTTGGGGCAACGGCTCCCTCTCCGGGGGGCTTTCCCCCTTCCCTGCTTCGTCGTCTGACATGGTAATTTTTGCAAAGTCCCCCGGCAAGGTTCTTCCTTCCAGGTTGACTAATTTTGCAGATCCTGTCTAATGTAAGGACCCCCCTCAATTTACATCTTAAGAAGACAGAACTCTTGGAACAGGTTTTCCAACAGGAATCTTTATTAAGAAAAACTGACTGAAGGTGTGCTAGACAGGATCTGGAGGACCCCCCTGATCATTCAATGTTTTAAAGCATTCCCAAGCAGTCCCACCCCACATTCCTTCCGGTCAATCCAAATTGGCAGATGGCTGGGTGTTAAATCCATCGGAATCCCAAACGTTTCAATCTTCCCCCCCTTTTTCCTTGCTGCCGGTAATAGGAGGCTTCATAGGGAGTGAGATCAAAGGCTGATGGCCGCATTGTTATTGTTAGTACTCCAGAGAGGGAATCCATAGAGGATGTTTATTTGTAGATGATAGAAGGAATGCCAGTCATAAACACCCGTGTTTACTCCCCCCCCTTTGTAGTATGACAGAATCCCAAAGAGTGTAAGAATTGGGTTTTCCCAGAGTAGATTAGTTAGAAATAAAATATAATTGGATTCTGACAGATGATTTGCAGTATTGTTCCTTCTTTGATTGGCATTCTCTGGTTCTTATTGTGATGATTATGTGCTGGTTCCGGCTTATCTGGATATTGGTTTGTACGTGTGTGACAAGATTGTTTGCCCCCTTCTTTAACTAATTTGGCTGTTCTTTTGAATGGTTTATAAATGGGGTTTATTTCTATATTGCTAATTTGTCAAGCTTCCTGCATTCATCCTCCTAAGGTCTACAGCTCTTAGACCTAAAATGTCTACAGGTTCTTAAATGAATTTCTCATTGGACTTGTCTGTATGCTGTGAAATTAATGAATTTTGATTCTGACTTCTGCATGCTATTTAATATTCATTGATGCATTCTACTGGATATCTTAGAATGCAGGAAACCCCATGAGCCAATCAGCTCTTTTCTTCCAGCTGATCAAGATCAAAATACATTCCACCTCATGCTACAAGGAAAAAAAAAACTAATTAAGCCCCATTCCCTGGAAAATTACTACAGGTAGTCCTCAACTTGTGACCACAATTGATCCCAAAATTTCTATTGTTAAGTGAGACAGTTGTTGAGTGAGTTTTGCCCCATTTTACGACAGTTCATGCCACAGTTGTTAAGGGAATCATTGCAGTTGTTAAGTTAGTAACATGGCTGTTAAATAAATCTGGCTTCCCCATTGACTTTGCTTGTCAGAAGATTGCAAAATGGGATCACATGACACTGAGATACTGTAACCATCATAAATGTGAGTCAGTTGTCAAGTGTTTGAATCTTGATCACATGATCATGCAGCAACGGTCATAAGTGTGAAAAAAGGTCCTAAGTCACTTTTTTTCAGTGCCATTGTAACTTCAAATGGCCACTAAATGAACTGTTTTAAGTCAAGGACTCCTGTCCATATCTTATGTTTCCAGAAAATAGTGTATGGATTTAACAACAACAAGTGAACAATTGCCATATGGGAGGCCACATAAGCCATCATTCCTCCATTATATTTAAAGCCCTACTGCTAGCTATAATAAAAATATAGGACACTAGTAATTTTCAGATACTGGATATTCATGCATTAGTTACTAGCTGATAGTTGTAGTGGTATTGCTGTGGTGGCTAGAATGGAGGAGATAATTTACCATTCTAAAATGAGTTTTTTCAAAATGAATCCCTATAGGAGTATTAAAAAAAATCTCTTGAAAAGGAATTCAACTGCCCTTACATAAACACAAACATAGCCCTAAAAGAGAAAGATTGAGAATGCACCTCCAGATAGCCTCCTTAGTTTTCTTAGGAAAAATAAGCGAGGAGAGAGAATCTTTGTCAGTTTTTCAAAATTCTGCCATTAACAATAAAGTATATTTTTGTGGGCATCTGTTTCCTGACTTGGCCTACTTCTGGAAAGCCTCACTATTCTCTATTCAGAGATGCATAGAACCTTGCTGTTTTTTTTTTTTTTATGAAAATGGAATCAGATCCTTGGGTCATTGTCCACAGAATTTGATTAAGCCCTGTTACAACATCAACAGCAAATACAGTATGAGAGAGAGAGGGGGGAGGGAGGGAGGGAGGGAGGGAGGGAGGGAGAGAGAGAGAGAGAGAGAGAGAGAGAGAGAGCAAACGTTCACAATGCTGTCACACAATTAAATCAACATTTTGGGTAACATTTGCATCAACTGGGAGTTACATTCCTACAGTAGGTGAATGTGCCAAAGAAGCTTGGAAATGTCCAGATTAATATCAGACTTTCATGATTCAATGCAAATTGCTTAGGATAGGTCAGTCAGCAGAATTTCTTACAGATTACTCCAAAGTGACTTTTGTTCTGAGTCTGTTAAAAGAAAGGGTCCTGATCAAGGGCAACAATCCTTTGCTTGACAATTACTAGAAGTTCATTGGGAGCTGGAACAATTTCTTTTACATCTCAAAGATGGCTACAGCACTATTAGATTCCCACTCTCACCTTTTTTCCTCTCTGATTCAGCTCTTGGAATTTCTTCCCTGCCTGAAAACTACAGAGTTTGCTGATATTGTTATGGAGCAGAAGACAACAGCATTGCCTCCTCATTGGGTATGTGAACAGCTTGTAGCCATGAGCCCAGATTCAACTAGGAGCCAACATCAATGTCTGTTAAGAGTTAACATTAAAAAAAGGATGTTCCGTTTGAAGAAAACATTCATTTACCATTTTAAATTACCAGCATTAGCACTTACATTTTTATGCCTAAGAATGATAATTCCTGAGGGTTGTTCATGACCATAGACTTCTGTATTCCATGACCATTAGCAATTACTATCCACTGCCTCTATTTCAAAACTATTTAACAATCTTTAGAAGGCACAAATTGTCACCAAGTCAAACTTGAAAGCACTTTGATCAGAATGAAGGAGTGGTGTGAACGCTGAGGTACCTTGGATACTAGATAGGGCAAATTTGAGTATACATGAAGTTGTATAGACTGGCCAACTGTCCTGTGGCCTTTTTCAAATTCATGAATGAAATATTTTCTGATATTTTGGACAAATATGGAGTGGTGTTTTGGATGATATTCTGTTTTTTTTTAAAGGGAACATGTTTTTGAATGAGACTTATGTTTAAAGAGTTTTGGAATGACTAGCAAGACAATTCTTTTTCTTAAATTGGAAAAATCTGATCATCCTTAGATGGATTACTTGGATTACTGGATCTCAACAGAAAGCATACAAATGGATCCTGCATCTATGCTGACATGGCAAGTACCTAGAAATGTGAAGGATATTAGCATTTTTATAAAGGAAGTTCATCTCTAAGGTTCAAAACATACAAGTCAACTCTTTCAACCCTTAATGAAAGAATATCATTAATTTCAAATAGTATACCAAAAAGCAAGCAGTGTTTCAGGAATTGAAACCTTTTCTCTTCTTAACTGCTGCTCAAACATATAGACCTCCTCTATTTCTTTGATGAACAGGAAGAAGAGAGGAGATTCTCCAACACTATCTGACTTGCAGCAATATATCTCTATTGACCCAGATGAGTGGCCAAGAGAGGGTAGGGGATTAAGTCCTTAGTTGCTTTCTACGGCACCTTTCCAGTGTTTCCCTTGACAGGAGAGAAGACTGAATCTGGCCAAGTCAGGGGGAAGAGTCAAAAAAGAAATTAGTCTGGCATCCCTATGTGGACACAAGAGGATGAAGTCCAACCCCCCCTTGAATGTCTTGAACTTTATCTAGTCTCACTCAGATGGAAAATGTTAGTCTGTGAAGATTCCTGCATATAGGCTTAGGCAATAAAACAAACCTAATTGAACTCTTCAATTATGTTTGTTCCTCACAAGCTTTGAAGAATGTTACTATATTCTTTAATAATAGAGTCCAGAAGTTTTGTTTCCTGACCTGGATTACTTCAAAGGGCTGATAGTTTCTTTCAGAGAGTGACTAAGGGAAAGAAGGGGGAGGTTGCTTTTCCTTACTATGTCGCAACAATTTTTGGATGGGTATATGGATGGATTTACTTAATCATTTAAAGTAACAAGTTCTATAGCCTGAGAAAGTTTGCAAACCCCTGTCCTTGAACAATGGCACAAATAAAGACCAGAAAAAGGACTTAGTTTGGCAGAGGATGAGGAGGAGAGATTGACCATCCTGGAACAACAAAAATGGCTTACTTCAAAGGAAAGGAAAGGAAAGGAAAGGAAAGGAAAGGAAAGGAAAGGAAAGGAAAGGAAAGGAAAGGAAAGGAAAGGAAAGGAAAGGAAAGGAAAGGAAAGGAAAGGAAAATGTAGAATGAAAATCTATAAGACATATACTCTTGCTCTAGTCCTCTTTCTTTCTCTCTCTGTCACTCATGAACACAAACACACATAGTCCTACTGAAAAACAAGAGAAAACAGAAGAATTCTTGTTAATTTCATTCCAGTTTTGTTTTTTTTGTTTTTTGCTGGGCTATTCTGGGCTATTCTTGAATTTTAAAGAATCCAAATCAATGCCAACTGCATTTTAAAGAGAACACAATAGACTGCATTTGTATATAGTGATGGTGATTGTGATGATGATGATGATGATAATTGTGGCTGCTGGGAAGTTTTTATTTCTTTTTTCCTCCTAAGAAACTACTGTATGGATGCATCAACTAAATTCTAAAAAGTGGGATGAGGAGAAAAAGAAAAGAAAAGCCTGTCTACAAAGTTTTATAGATCTGCCTTGCTGCAAATGAAAGATTGCATTCTTGCAATTTTAAATTAGATGGAGTATAAACCAAATAAATATATTAAACTATGTTTTTTTAATCAACCATCTTTATAAATAAACTAATTGTAAACAAAACATTATGCTATCAACTTAAAAAATTAGTGAATTGGCACCATCATTTCATCTGATCTCACTTTGTTTCATCTTATTGCAATTTTCAATTTTAAGCTTAAATTTGGATTAATTAGGTCAAGTATTAATTAAAAATCAAGTTTATAGTAAGTTGATGCTCACTAAATTTTGAGTCTGAAAGGAAATTTGACATTAACCTCAAAGTTAATAGGTAAATTACTCATGTCTTCATTTTCTCTGGACTACCTCTTTATCTTTTACTTAGTTGCAGGGGATCTCTGAATATTTATCTTCATCGTCAGACATCTTCAGCAGATATGTGTTTAAACTATGGTCTTATTAGCAAGAAACAAGACTAATGCAGTGCTATGTGCCTATTAAGAAGAAGTCTCACTGAGTAGATTAGTGCAGGTCAAAGTTCATTTTGTTCTCTTTTTTGCTTTCTGTACACTAAAAGTCTCATTATTTTCTTGGCAGAGTTCTAGAGCAATATTAAATTTGTTGTCAGAACTGTAACTCCTATTGATTTAACTAATCAGTGCATAACCAAGGAATCACTAAAATGGATTGTCACAGGGGATTGGCACCACAGACTGGCAGATTTTCTACTTTGCCAACGCACAACTCCCTGTACCGCCACGGGCAGAAGCCCTGCCAAACTCAGATGGGGCCAACGTTTGATCACCAAGCTGGGCAGGCTGCACCCTGACCGGGTTGCCTTGGACTCTGCTCAGCCAAAGGCACCTCGGAATTTGCAAGTGGGTGACCGGGTTTGGACCCGGAATTATGGGCAAGGGGCTTTGTGGGTGGCAGCCATGGTTGTTAAGGTGTTGGGACCACTCTCTTATGAGGTGGTCCTGGAAGATGGGCGAGTCATTCGCCGGCACATTGACCAGCTGCGTTGAAGGCTAGCGAACCAGTCGCTGGCTCAGGCCTCTCAAGAGGGCTGCACGCAAGGGCCGTGCAACAGTGGCCCAACAGAGGAGCTTGCACGCTCCAACAGAACTCTTACTCAAGGAGACGGGGAAAAGGTCGTAGGAGAGCTTCCCTCGGACAGACAGACAGACAGGACCGGCAAACTGCACTGAGGGACAGCCCTGCAGACTTTGCTGCACGATTGGACTTTGGTTTGGGCTGACCGGGACTGGCCAGCCAAAGGGACCTGAGTCAACCTGACTTCACTGGACCTCAGAGTCCTGGCCTACCCAGCCAGGCAGGCGAGCGGGTAGACCGGGAGACCCCTGCAACCCCTAGACGTTCAGAACGGTCAAGAAGGCTGCCTAAATATCTGCAGGACTATGTCCAGCAATTGAGAGTTTGAGCCATCTAGGGGGAAGGGGTGTAATGTATTGGCCACAACTGTTTTAAATCACTTGCTTAATGTCTGACCTACATTGCTGTATTTTTTAACAGTTGCTGTTACTGAAAGCCAGACTGGCTGTCTCCAAGCTGATAATGAGGTTTGGGGTGGGAAACTGTTACTTTAAATCTATTGGTTGCCACCTAGAGGCTAACTGTATAAATAGCTGTGCAGCAGCCTTTAGGGCTGCTTCTGTTCTGAGTTAATAAACTTGTTGTTGTTTGAACACTCTGCCTCATTCAATGCCTAAAGAACCGAAGATATAACAGCCCAAATCTTTTTTAAGTCAGAAAATTTGTAAAGAAAGTCTCATTTTATGTTTTCTTTCTATTTGAATGACTCCTACAGTGATGGAGACTTTTTTCTCAGTTATTTCCTCCTTCTGAAATATCAGAGTCCTGAAATATCTGTCTTAATAAGAAAACATCCTATTGTACACTTCCAAAAAAACATTTGTTTTCAGAACTCCTTATATTCTTACTATTAATTACAGAAATACCTGTCATTTTAACTGACTGATTTATGAATAATGGATTTCTGTCTATATCAATCCAGAGCAGTAGCAAAATGCTCTCTAACGCAATGTATTGTGGGAAGTCAGCCCCTCAGAAAAGGAAATATTAAAAGGGCAGAAAAATATATTTCCTCAAAAGGATTTTTAAAAACAGAAACCAACCCTGCCCCCAAGTGTCTCTGCCCCAAGCAGGAGCCAGCCCTATACAAATGCAGATGTAACCATCAGAAAGTTGGAGCCAGAAACTCAAGAAGACAAAGACCTAAAATATGCATACCCCACCTGAGAATACCATCAAGAATACCAGAGAGGCACACCTAAACTCAGGTCAGAATATGTGACACAAGAAATAGCCTCAAAGTTCATGCCACAGGAACAGGAAACTATTCCAAACAAAAGGCTAGAGAGGGTATAAAAACCTACTCCACATGTGCTCAGCCCTTGATTTCTCTCCTCCTTCCTGCCAGAACCATCTTCAATAAACTGCAACCTTCTCCCCAAAGCAGTCGCCCATGTTGTTTATTTATCCCCGGCTTGGATGAACCAGGATGAAGACTTTTCTTCCCACAGTATGAAATAGCTTGTAAGAGTTTAAAAATGCTTTAAACAGTTCTGATTTTCTTTCATTATTTTAAAAGTATATCTGAAAACCTACTCATTGAATAGCCCTAAATTTTAAAAGTGTTTAAACCAACAGATGGCTTAGTATTGTAAGAACCCTGTGGAATAATTGCAGTAATGTTTCCTTTCCACTGAAATCAAAAGGATCTTATGCTGTGATGGATGTCACCTCCATCTAACTTAGGAAGAAATCTATTTTAAATAATTAAATATCTGTACATAATATATTTGATTATCCTTCGGTTTATTACTAGAATGTCCTGGGTGGATTGAAGCACTGTTGCTGAAACAGGACTGAGAGAAAATAATTTAGGGAATTTTAGAGAAGAAATCTCTAAAAATATACTGCTCGATAAGCATTCAGCACATGTTTTATTAATTTAGAACTGAAAAAAAGAAAGGTTTACTACTGGAAATACACAGAACAAATAAAAGGTAGCGGACCCTGAATTTAAGAAGACTCTCTCCTGAAATCACAAGTAGTCAGAAAAAAATCCCCCAAAGACAAAAACAATTATGTATTTCCATTACACTGAAGTCCCCTCCATATATGACCCTTGGTCTGTTCCTCTGTGATTCCATAACACTTTCCTTAGGGAACCATTTTTCTTCTGCTAGTCCTTAAGGAAAGCTCTTGAGCTCAGTTGGATTCACTCTATTTTGTTTTTAGTTATTGAATTTTATACTGTCTGACTTCCCAACAGCTCTGGGTGTCTCATGACAACTAAAACAAGGAGAAACAATAAAACCAATTACAAAGATAAAAGATGCTGAGAACAACAGACCAGATGGGAATGAAACAAGAGGATGTTGCTTCCCTTCACCAAAGGGGATGTAATGTGAGCTGTGAGAATAACCTTGAGCTGCAACCAAGGCAACAGTCAGATAAAAGAAATCGGAGTTCAGGGCAGAAATGTAAGTTGAGAAAGCATCTCTGACAAGAAACCCCGCCCCGAGTTTTTATAAAGCTAAAGGGAGGGAAGGGGGAGCACATTCAGACTTGCAAAATTCTATTATTGTAACTTTATAATAAAATTAGTATTAAAATGTATGACTTTGATTTCCTAATCTGGTCTACTTTCAAGGGCTGACACTAGTTGAAGAGCCAGGTTTCACAACCTTTCTAAGTGTGTGTGTGTGTGTGTGGGGGGGTATCTAGATGTTGGGGGAGGGAACCTCATTCCAGAGGGCAGGTGCTGCAAAAGGGAAGAAGCACTTGGGGGGTTCTGACAAATGGCTTGTTTAACTGAAGGAACTCTGAGCACATGAACCTTGCAAGATTGAATTGCCTGGGCAGTTACTGCAGGAGAAGATGGTTCCTATAACATGTAATATTCCCTATATATGGGCAAGGGGAATATTATTCACATACCAACATTTCCATAAAGATTTAATACATTTTGTTTATCAGGGAAAAATACTTATGACAAATCTTGTTTATCTTTTACATATTATTGAATATGAAAAGTGAAATTGTTTATTTATAATTCCACTATTCGTTCTGCAGTACAACCTAATTAAAAATGTGTCTCTGTGGTGAACATTTGATACATTCCTTTAACTTAAAAATAAAGTTTTTTTCCCAAGGCAAGTCACCAATACAACAATAAAACTTCTTCTTATCCTGCTTTTTAAGCCCAACACTGGATAAGATCACAAGAAGTTTGACACAGGAAAAAAAGAACATGCAGTATGTGTTAAAAAGCTAGACTGTCAGAAACTTTGATCACAGTTTACCCCAAACAGAAGAATCAAAGATTATTGGATCTTGAAATTCTCAGAACAAAATGAGATTAACTTTTTACTTCTTTTATTTGTCTCTTGTTAATTTGTCAGGAAACTTCAACCTGAAGAATAACTTTTCCAAACAATAGTGTGCTGCATTACTTCCTGGATGCCTTCCCTAGAGATATCTCTCAAAGTCTACAAATTATCAAATGTCATAATAGAAGCACTTATAACTTCATATACATTGCAAGAAAATAATTTCAAAATATTGTGCTGCCTCACTCCTCCCCCTTCACACATGTATGGCAAAAGTTCTAAAGGTGTTTATTCAAAGCCCCCAAACAGGTCCTTAGAAAGCACCCCAGTTGTGCGGGTCCAGATTCCCAGCTCAGTAGAGCAAGAGTCACTGGGTAATTGAGTCCAACGGGCACACACAAAGTCCAGGAAATCAGTCCAAGAGTCAATCAGGCCAGGATACATTGCACAAGTACATAAGGCACAGAACTGGGCAAGTTGCTCCAGCAACACTCAAGTCCTCAGGGCGAGGTTAAGTAGGCAATGTAGGTGCAGCCATTCATGAAAGGCGAGGTTGCCTCCTTATGAGTAGTCAAGCTCAGGGGTCCCCAACCCCTAGTCCGTGGACCAGCACCGGTCCGCAGCATGCCAGAAACCGGTCTGAGCAAACAAGCAAAGCCCCATCCGCAGGATGCAGGCAACACACGAAACCATGCACCCTCTGGTCTGTGGAAAAACTGGTCCCTGGTGCCCAAAAGTTGGGGGCCTCTGGTCTAGCTGACCAGCATTGTGCCTGTCTCCTTTCTGTTCTATATGTCCTTGGATCAGGAGGAGGTGTGGACTCCACCGCCTCCTTATTATTAAGGGGCGGCAGCTGCTCCCGGTCCTTGCCTGGAGCCTCCTGGCCAATTTGCTGCAGCTGCGGCTTGCATCCTTCAGCCTCTCACTCCTCCGATTAACCCTGCTGAGGCTGCTTCATCAGGCTAGCCTTCTCTGAGCCCCAATCCTGACCAATACTTGGTTCCATGCTTTCTTCTGCAGATTCAAACTCACCCTCCTCCTCTAAACCTGCGTCCGGAGAGGGGTCTGGAGGTGGATCCATGACAAATATTATGGACCATCCCTCCCCTTATTTCCTTGCCTTACTTGGGAGAATTAAAAATGTTGGTTATTTTCAAGAAATGAATAAGGAAAAATACTTTAGGAATATTTATCATTGAAAAGCATGTAAATTACTGAACTCAATAAAGCATAGGCAAAATACACTTTCCAAATAGAATATAAAGCCATTTTCTTGTTAATAATGTATATATTATTTATGGTGTCATAAGAAATAATCTCATAATTTAGATAAATACTCACCATTCTGACTTTCTTCATCAATTGGAACTATTGTTGCTGGAGGTCCTGCCCTGGCCAACTTGCAGTCTATAAATATAAAAATAAAAGTTATTCTACATGCCATAAATTTTGGCATATAAAACAAAATTTGTTGGTAATCATTTTAACAAGTATTGTGAATATAGTTATAAAACAATCTGTGCTAGGTGCTATCAACTTCCATAATGTAAAGCCAGATTTTGCCTGACTCTTAATTATGACATATAACCTTTAACCAGGAATATATTTTTCTTTATATCCAATGTGCCTTGTTGTCAGAATCCAATTAGATCTTATTTCTAGCTATCTACTTTGAGAAAACCCAATTCTTACTCTCTTTTGGATTCTGTCATACTACAAAGGGGGGGGGAGGAGTAAACACGGGTGTTTATGACTGACATTCCTACTATCAACTACAAAGCAACATCCTCTGTGAATTCCCTCTGTGGGGTACTAACAATAACAATGTGGCCATCAGCCTTTGATCTCACTTCCTATGAAGCCTCCTTTTACCGGCAGCAAGGAAAAGCGGGGGAAAGATTGCAACGTTTGGGATTCCGATGGATTTAACACCCAGCCATCTGCCAATTTGAATTGACCGGAAGGAATGTGGGGTGGGACTGCTTGGGAACACTTTAAAACATTGAATGGTCAATGGGGTTTCTCAGATCCTGTCTAGCATGCCTTCAGTCAGTTTTTCTTAATAAAGATTCCTGTTGGAAGAAACGTTCCAAGAGTTCTGTCTTCTTAAGATGTAAATTACACTTGTTTTGCTAATATTTGCTTCTTAAATTTCATATGTTTGGATCATATCCACAAACACCAGGTCTTTACCATAACACAACACAACAAAAATAATTGTTTTGTTTTTAATCATGTCTTGTGCTAAACAGAAACTACTGAGGAACAGAGGGTTTTTCTAGACAGATATGATGTGATGGTAATTTAAACCACAATAAAAACAGAAAAAAAACGATTACAGAAATAAATCATAATTAAAGCTTCACAAGAGAAAGACACATAATTGAAATTTAATTGCAACACAAGTCTCTAATTAGAGTGAATAGAATTTCAACAAAGTTTTAAACAGAGCCACAGTGAAAAACAGACAAGCAATTTTCAGGAAGTTTCACAGTTGGCCTTCTTACCCTCATACTGCCACTCTGCAAGGAAGTTAAGAGTCATCAGTGGAAGCAAAGCAGAATAATGAAAGAAAATAAATAAGATTTTGTTATGATTTATTGACATTTTTTTTAAAAAAAGCATATATAAAGCAGTAAAAGTCGAGAACTGAGGTAAATGTGTAACAGTACAAACAATTACCCATAATGAGATAGGTTTAAAATAAACCACTGGAAGCCTTTAAAAAAAAATAATCTGAGAACACAAAAAAACAAAGTGACATCTAACAACAGAAAGAAAAATTAAGTCAATAATGCTTTGAGGAAATGAACTAGCAATTGCTCATTAAAATATCAAGAGAATTTACCAACATCTTTTTCAAGTTAATGAAGGATACAACAAATAATTAGTCAGGTTTCTCCAAAGTGACTTAATCATAAATATTACTTCATGAACTGAGCCTAATAATTGTATTTCAATATGCAAAATGAGGTTAATTTTCAAAGACAGAATGATTTCAAATTAAAAGTTTTGTTTGTCTTGAGCTGTTTTACAGAGTTTTCATGCTTTGAAAACAATTTGGAACTATCGAGTTAAAAGATTGCTGTTAATGAAGGAAAGTTAGTGGTTTTTCTGGGTTGCAACTTTTTGAAAAACAATTATTATCCCTGGGGATACCCAACTCTCTGAACTACTTTCAGACACACAAAAAATACTCAGTTTCATAACTGAAAAGGCATTTGATAGTGATATCATAATGTTTTATAATGTTGTATAAAGCCTATCTTCAATAATGATGTATTGCTATAATGATGGCAGGGATGACTAGTATAATAAGCTGGCTTGATTTGCACAATAAGTTCAATTAGATCAAAATGGAGTTGCGTCATTTGCATTTCAGCATGTCAAAGGAATCCAATCTTGCCCATAAATTACTAATGAGGAAATAATTTAAATCTGCTCCCATGTTTTATAATCCAGTTTTATTTCTCCAAGATTCTAAATCATGACTTTGCAAAAGACTTGTGGCCTCAAAGTTTCTGTGACAGATATAGAAACACTGTAAAAAATAGTAATATTCTGAAAACATGGTATATCAAACATTGGCAATGACATCTTTATATTTCATCATGTAAAATGTTGATAAGATATAAAGAATTCGGCTTAATGCTAACATATATCTATTACTAGTGCACATGTCTCATTTATCAGAAATATTTATTTCTAGCGTAAGAAGATGATGTATAGAAGGAGATCACAACAGTCCAGATCATCACCAGGCAGAAGGTAAAGTGTTAGATGACAATATATACTTATGGTAGTCAATGAAGATATTAATTATGATGTGCATTATGAACTGCAGCAAATTTTATACTGAATCTCCAGAATTATTCCTACATTTATCCATTCACTGTACTTTTATGATTGAAGCAATTCTGTTCAGCCTTCATGCCTGCATACATATTTAATTTCCATTCCTTGCAGGATTCTCTTTACAAAAATGGTATCGAGAAATATTATTGCAACCTTTATTCCAAAATGGATAAACCTGGATTGCGTAAACTTCATACAAGATACATTTCATGTTCAAAAAAACCGTGGGCTTTTAAATTAGATTTTTACAAGTCAATGACCATTGAAATATATATATACTGCTTGTGTCGAAAAGATATGCAGCTGTAATATTTTGATGGAAAACATTCATACTTTCTTTTTTCTTCATCATTCATATTTTAAATTAAAAATATTTCTTGTGTATATCCCATCTGTTCTTTAAGGATAGTGTTTAGATAGCTGTTTTATTTTCATTGTCAGAAGTAAATTGATCAGGAGTAACCATAGTGATCTTCATGGACAAGTGGAATGTATCTATTGATGCCTACAAGTCTTATCAGGACTCTGTCTCTCTATAGCTATGAGTCATGTTGACTTTATTATTTATGTTTATTTCTATTATTACAAACTAGAGAATCTCATCCTATACCCGAGTTGCAAATATTCGCCACTATTGCAAACCAGTTTGGTGTAGTGGTTAAGGAATCAGGATAGAAACTGGGAGGCTGATTCTAGTCCCACCTTAGGCACAAAGCTAGCTGGGTGACCTTGGGCCAGTCACTTTCTCTGAGCCCTAGGAAGAAGCAAGGGCAAACCATTTCTGAAAAGTATTGTTCCAGACAGCTTCTAACAGATATGAGTGAACAGAACAAAAATGAATATTTCTATTGCACTGCAATCCTGGTGGTTCACAGAAGTTACAATAACAATTAACAAACTATGACATATCTATCATAATGAAACCCCAATATATATGATAAAGCATAAAGCATCAGCTATCAGTTTATATGCCTCACTCAAGATACTGTCACACCCAAAATGCCCTCTCAAAAAACTCCATTTTCTGTTACATTCAGAAAAAAGCTAACACAAGGACCTAACTTAATTTCTACAAGGGGGACATTACAGAGGACTGTTGTTGCCACCAAAAAGTCAGGTAAAGTTATACAGCCGTTAAGTACAATCCTTTTTAGTAAATGGTAAGATAAATGAGAAAAAATGGAGGAAGGAGTATGTCCACTGCATGTTGAATGAAAATTCAACAAATAATATATCTAATTTATTACCCATCATCTTTTGTTGCTAATAAACTCTTCTATTAGTTTCCAGATTTTGGAATAGGATTGTAGATAAAGAACATTTAGCCTAGGTCGGTGTGCATTAAACTCCACAGCTACATGAAGCTCTCCCATGCCTCTAGTTTGCCCTTCTACATTCATCAACAACAGTGTTTCAATTAATTTAATTGATTATATGGGCAATGGATTTTCTCCATGATGATCTGTCTCAAACCTGGACATTCAGATCTTTTTCTTTTTTTATGTTTTCTTGTACTATTATGAGATGCAACTAATACATTATATTTTGATTATGGTAGTATTTGTCCAGTAATAATTAAACATTAATGATGATTTAGGGAATATTGAAAGATAAGGAAAAATGTATTCAAAAGTTTTTCTTGTGCTGAACTTAGTTACATCTGTTCCAAATTAGTAATGAAGAGAAACTCAATTCATTCATATCATTTCATTTATATCCATATCATGATTATGCTAAATTCCCCCCACCCCCCTAAAAATGTAGCTATATATCACAATGTTTCAAAGCCATTAAAAATTTATCCCAGAATCTTTACATCACTATACGTTAGGGCTGGAGATAATACAGAACCTTAAAGACCTGAACAGGTTAGCACAAGACTGTTTCCCCTGCAAACTTACAGGCATTCTCAAAGAGGACTAAAACTATTACAACACTATACTTTAAAGTTCCATATTGATGAAGTATTACAGAATATCACATATTGCGATGGAATATAAACATGAAGTTGGAAATAGGGAATGACTGAATAGCAGAATAACAGAGTTGGAAGGGACATTGGAGGGTCCTCTAGTCCAACCCTCTACTCAAACAGGGGACCCTATACCATTCCAGATAATTGGCTGTCCGGTCTCTTCTTAAAAGACTCCAGTGATGGAGCACCTGCAACTTCTGAAGCCAGCCGTTCCACTGGTTAATTGTTCTCAGTGTTAGGAAATGTCTCCTTAGTTCTAGCTTGCTTCTCTCCTTGATTAGGTTCCATCCATTGTTTCTTGTCCTGACCTCTGGTGCTTTGGGAAATAAGTTGACCCCCCCTCTTCTTTGTGGCAGCCCCTCACATATTGGAACACTACTATAATCTCATCCCAGTCCTCCCTAGATTAGACAAACCCAATTCCTACAACCATTCTTCATATGTTTTAGCCTCCAGCCCCTAATCATTTTTGTTGCTCTTTTCTGCACTCTCTCCAGAGACTCTACATCTTTTTTATAATATGGTGATCCAAACTGCATGCAGAATGAGAGAGGTGTTGTGGGGAAATTTTATGAATTATTCAGTCCTGCGAAAGAGAACATGAGAAAGAAGCTCAAAATAACCCTGCTTTGATTTTCATTAGGATAAGAGGAGCCACAGAGAAACTTGGACTCCACTTCCTCAGGGTCTTGCGGAAGAACAGGGTAGAACGACAACTCATGACCCTCTTCTACCGGTCTACTTCCTGACAGTTAGAACAATTAACCAGTGGAACAACCTGCCTCCAGAAGCAGTGAATGCTCCAACACTGGAAGTTTTTAAGAAGAGACTGGACAGCCATTTGTCCAAAATGGTATAGGGTTACCTGCCTGAGCAGGGGGTTGGACTTGATGATCTCCAAGGTCCCTTCCAACGTCATCGTCTTTTTCTTTTTCTTTTTCTTCTTCTTCTTATTATTGTCATTTCTCACTCATGTCTCAAATCTTTTGTATCAGTTGCATTTTCTTTAAAGAAAGTCTGTTTTGTTAGTTCAGTTTGCTGCATGTCTGACTTTATTTTATAAAATAAAAGGAATGCAGGAACTAAAAACAAAGTAAAAGGATGCAGGAAGTAAAAATATATAAAAATTGAGGAGCTGGTTAGCAATTCACAGCTATTTTATGTCTTCTTTCCTCTATTGCATAAATGTTTCTTGATATAACAACCGGCCAGGTGGCCCACCTGTACAACCTCTGCTGTAGGTCATGTTAAAGTGGAAATCAGTTGGCAGTTGTTTTTTGTATCCAGGCCTAACATGTCAATAGTATCTTGGAATGTTTAAAACTAACTACCATAAAGTAATAGTAATAGTGTTAGTGTATGCTGTAAATCTCAATAATAGATTTAGGATTTCAGCATACTAGAAGCTTTGAACTTCATCATCACAGCTGACCTTCATTTTGTCCACTCTTAGCTTAAAAACAAGTTTCTTTGCAAATCAAGCTTCTTCCATAAATCTAAATGCAGTGCTTATGTTGCCCTATAGCATAAAAGAAGCATTAAGAAAATAAAATCCTTGAAAATTGTAAGTAAATAAATAACAGCTCTTTGAACGTGCTGATTATTTAAAGGAAACTCATAACACATTTGAAAAATATAACTTTACCACATTCTTTTTAAAAAATTCTAAGTCTCATACACTTAAAGAAAGTGTTAATTAAATGAGCTAACCCATGATTGTATTTTAAGTATTTTCAACACTTTAAATTATCTGCAATGGCAAGTGTAAAAACAATAACTCACAATGTTTATTTGAAATTTCAACAAATTAAAATATGCCTTCAAAGAAAAAAGGCACACAATAATAGTAATAACTCTACAAAAATCAAATAAAGCCATAACTTTCCTTTGGTGTATAGGGCATACTGCCAGCCTTTGAGGTGGATGAAGCTGAATACCAAAGTCTTGAATACTAAAACTACCTATAACTAACTATTATTAGAATGTTAGAGTACAACTCTGAATATGCCTCTCCTCTCCTTTCCTTGCCTATATCCTAAAGAATATCAGGGAGGGACAAGTTCAAACAGTCAGAATACAGCTGGAAGTGACCTTCTAGTCCAGCCCCCTGCTCAAGCAGGAGACCTATATCATTTCAGACAAGTGGCTGTCCAGTCTCTTCTTAAAAGGCTCTAGTGGTGAAGCTCTCACAACTTCTGAAGGCAAGCTGTTCCTCTGGTTAATTGTTCTCACTGTTAAGAAGTTTCTCCTTAATTCCAGGTTGCTTCTCTCCTTGATTAATTTCCATTCATTGTTTCTTGTCCTGCCCTCTGGTGCTTTGGAAAATAAGTTGACCCCCTCTTCTTTGTGGCAGCCCCTCAAATACTGGAATATTGCTATCATGTCACCCCTGTTTCTTCTTTTCTCTAGACTAGCCATACACAAATCCTGCAACCGTTCTTCATATGTTTTAGTCTCCAGGTCTTTAATCATCTTAATTGCTCATCCGCACTTTTTCCAAAGTCTCAACATCTTTTTTTGTAATTTGGTGACCAAAACTGGATGCAGTATTCCAGGTGTGATCTTAATCTGAGATCTTTCTCAAATTCCATTGTTGCTTTGGATTCTTCTCTTACCTAACTGTTCCTTGACTATGGCTCTTCCTCCTGCTCCTCAATGTTATTTTTATATCTCATTACACAAACATATATAAAGTTCTTTGGGAGGTTGGCAACTGAAATATATAACGTGGTTACCTGAGTGCAGGGTGCCTAGAGAGAGAATGTGAGTACAGTTAAGTAAAAAAGAGTTCCAGAAGAATATTCTCGACTTGGGAGGAAATAATCTTGCTTTTAATTTATTATTATATTCTAACACAGGGGCAATATCATGGAAGTCATGGGAACAATGGATATCAGCCTTTGAAAGTCATCTGCTGAGAGACTATTAGGCTTCCTTGTAAAGTTGGTTGGTCACTTTCAGAATAGAAATACTAGATGCACCAGGGATCTGATCTAGCAGAGCATTGCTAATGATTGTATGTTCTTATTAAGAAGTGGGTTATATACAACAGCACAACTTCATCTATGAACATATTCATGGACTACAAAATCATGTGTACCCAAACAACATAAGATAGAAGAGAAATGATAGGTGAATCAATTCTAGTTTGGTCTTGAGTAATGTTTGCTCATATAGCCAGGGGTTAGAAACATAGCTGATGAATGAATCTAAGGTGAAGGGTTACGATGGCCAGAGGCAATATGGATGCACAGAGGCTCTCATACCAAACATTATGTACTACAGATCTCATAGGTCAAAGCTTACTCAATTTGAGTGATATGATTTTTCTTTATCATAACTGGAAGGGAAAGAAATGCCTCTGTAGTAAATCTGTGGAGGTTTCTGTTCTGAAATTATTATAGCTTCTTCCAATATTCCAAACTATTTGTCAGTGAATTGAAAGTGTACCATCTTATAGATGACATGTTTTTTCCTCCACAGAAGACAAGTGAAAAATCTTGTGTGGGAACCGATAATCTCATAGAGCAGTGATGGCGAACCTTTTAGAGACCGAGTGCCCAAAAACCACCCTCCCACCCGTCCCCACTCCGCCGTGCCTGCTGGATTACTCACCACCTCCACGGCCCGCCACAGATCACCCAGGCAGCCCAGCAGCGCCATGGTGGCCACGCCTTCCGCCCGTGCCCTGCAGCATCATCTGCGCGTGATGGGGTGCAAGGGTAGAGTCTTGTCCCCACTGCCCGGCTACCATGTCGTTGGCTGCGTAGCATTGCGTGGGCCGTGCCCGGGGGTGACTCTCCTCCAGAGGGCTGCTGGGGAGGAGGGGGCCATGGGAGGAGGCGGGGCTGGGGTGACGGTGCATGTGCCAACAGAGAGGGCTCCGAGTGCCGCCTCTGGCACGTGTGCCATAGGTTCGCCACCACTGTCATAGAGGAACAAAATAACCTTCTTTTGGTAGGAGGAAGGAAAGTATCTGCAATTTAAAACATTTAAATTAGACTGCAAAGGTATAATAGTGAAGCAATTATTTCTATTCATTTGTCTGGAAATTATTTTTTTGCCTTAAGGAATCATATCAGAATCTATTGTCAGGTAAGAGATTAGATTGCAAGATTCTAACCAGCATTTATATGCATTCCCTCCATGTCATCACCTGATACCTCCAACTACAATGCCTGTTTAAAGAAACTCCTTTAAAAAAAGAAGTTTGTGTGTATAGCTATATAGATATCCCAAATAATATGTTTGTAAGGACCCACCTCAATTTACATCTTAAGAAGACAGAACTCTTGGAACGTTTCTTCCAACAGGAATCTTTATTAAGAAAAACTGACTGAAGTCATGCTAGACAGGATCTCAGCCCCCCCCCCTTACCATTCAATGTTTTAAAGTGTTCCCAGGCAGCCCCACTCCACATTCCTTCCGGTCAATTCAAATTGGCAGATGGTTGGGTGTTAAATCCATCGGATCCCAAGCGTTGCAATCTTCCCCCCCTTTTTCCTTGCTGCCGGTAAAAGGAGGCTTCATAGGGAGTGAGATCAAAGGCTGATGGCCACATTGTTATGGTTAGTACTCTCGAAGGGAATCCACAGAGGTTGTTACTTTGTAGTTGATAGGGGAAATGCCAGTCATAAACACCCGTGTTTACTCCCCCTCCCTTTGTAGTATGACAGAATCCAGAAGAGAGTAAGAATTGGGTTTTCTCAGAGTAGGTAGCTAGAAATAAAATATAATTGGATTCTGACAATGTTGATATAAGGAATTGGAATATTTATAAGTTCTGCATAGAAATTCCTGTGCTGGATACATGCTTGAAAGATCTGCATTCATCTAAGAACAGATTTCTAACTTTTGTGAAGTGTTTAATATGCATAGAGCCAAATACACATCATCAAGTCATGCAAAGTCAAGAGGCTTGCTCAGCCTCATATGTCATGTGTTTTTGAAAGCCCTTTAATTAGTGAATTAAATTTGAACAAGATTGTCCGAGGAAGTTGTTTTGGGTAACTAAGAGGATTCATTAGTACATCATTTACTTGCAATCTTTGGAAGTGGTTCAGTTTTTTACATACCAGAAAACTGCAAAGGTAAGTCTTGTGTGTATGATTATCACCTTGTTTTTTTAAAGGATGCAGAGTAGACAGATAGCTATCCTATGGCTGCTGTACATGCCTTTCAAGGAAATTGGAGGCTGCAGATGAAATATTGGTAAATTGAAAAGGAAAATGCAAGTGGATACGAAATAAAAAAATGAAAACTATTCCATTTTTACAAGATGCTATCTTTGGGGGCTTGGTTGATTTAACACACTGTAAAAAGCTTGCCTCCTAGAGTTGTGTCTGTCTTCAACTGCTCCATCTGACTTCTTCAGAAAGACTAAAGTAGTGATCATTAACATTCATCTACTCCTGACCTCAAACATAGCACCACTTCTCCTCCCCAGTCCCTTCAGGTCACTTTGAAACCAATAACTATTTTCCTTCTCAGCATGTTGAGAATCACCATCATTAACCAATTAGTGCTCTTCCTCCAGTTGATCAATAGGACCTTGCCAAAAAAAATAATAATTCAGTCAGCCCCCTGCTCAAATTGCTGGCAATTCTAGAGTAGAATGTTCTCATGAAATCAGTTTGTAACCAAGCTGTTTTCCCAAGGCCCTTAACTAAGTTTATAGGCTGCTATAGTTGCAGAAATGAAAAGAGCAAGGAAGAAAGAAGAAAGGAAAGGAAAGGAACAGAAAGCTTTTAGGTAACAAGACCTGAACTTCATTGTAAGGGTATATCTACACTGCAATCATATTAGTCTCCCTTTCCACTCTGACATATAAGAAAAGAATATAGGTTAAAAATGCCTGACATTCTGCACATCTCTTTGTTCCCTGCCAAAGAATAATCCTAAATAGCCAGAACTCCTCTTAATTTTACTTTTGGGAAAAAAGTCAGCATTTCCTTTAAAGGACCTTGGGTTGGTTGAAGCTGAGAGAAAATGCGAAGCAAGGAGAAAGCTCTGCAGAGCTTCAGATTTCAAAAAGATAGCTTCTTTTTTTTTGCAATTTGGGTTATACCTTGGCTAAGCCAGCAATATATCAGTTCATCAGCTGAGCATAGCCAATGTCATGAGGTCAGGGAGGTTCAGAGACGCTTTTAAACTGGCACAGCGTCCTTGGGTGGAATTGTCCTTAGATTATAAGCTATTATTTTTCAATTATATTGAGAGATTTAGTGAAGTTTGTACAAATGTAGCAACTAAGTCATGAGTACAGATAGTACAATTACTATTTTTATTAGCTGCATATTTATGTATGAGTCTTATGCTTTGTCTGCTTGTGTTGGTTTATATTGCTGGGGGTAATTTACAGTACTTGTGCCTCCTTGTTCAGTTGGAAAAGTGTATAAACATGTGGATCTGAAATGCATTTTACACATTATCTCAAACAAATGGGTATTGTTCCTCTGTCAATGGCTTGAAGAACTGTTAACTGGGTTAATCTCAATGGCCATTATCCTAGATTCAATGTCCCATTAGGGGTAAAATAGCAGTTCTGTGAAGTTCAAATATTCCCCTTATGTAATTGGGTCATACAATTTATCATAGCTGTGCAAAAGTTACAAAGTGCATTTTATTGGATACAAAACAATGAGTGAGTTAATACATTTAATTAAGCAATGGGTTATTTTAATCTTGGTTACTTAAAGAAGCCAAAATACTTTGTTTCTACATTACACTAGACCAAATCTAAATATAATGAATGGCTTGGTTTGAAATGTAAAGTGAGGCTGTTATATTGTGTGACTTCCTTTTCTATGGAAAAGGAATAACCATCAGGAGGCTTAATTTTTGGTATCCTATGTTAGTAACCTTATTCTCTCCTCTTTCCAATCATACTGTGATTTCTCAGCCATATTTAAGATTTCTTAAAGGTAATAGGCAAAATAAAATTTGATCATTTAAGGAATTCTGCTCATGGATCTGATCACAGAGGGGGATAAGTTTACATAACAACATGTTCTTGTAATGATATGAAGCTTTTATTACAACAATTTGCCAGCATCTATGCACAGGGAGATTACAATTCCAGATATATGTTTTGCTTTGTTTCTGGTGTAAGGGAAACTTTGAAGCAAAACTGAATCCAAAAGGATTTTGATAGGCTTTGGAAGTGAGTCAAACTAATTTTTAAGCAATGGCATGGTTTTCAGTGTTATAGTTTTCAAATTAAAACAAATTATCATAGCCATATACAGCAGTTACAACATTCTTCACTTTAAACAAATGACTTGGGCAGGTCTAATATTGATGACCAAAAATGCATTTGCCAGTCTACTATTTCAGTACAACTGTTACATCATACTTATCATAGTTTTATGGATATGTATTCCAGTTTTTTTGGGGGTGTCAAGTAAATATTCAAAGAAAATATCAGAAACACAAATTGAATTTCTGAATTTAAATAGGCATTGGTTCATTTCTGCCATTTCTTCAGACATTTTTTCATAGCTGTACAATAGCTATCAAAATGAATTGTATTAACTTCCTGTTAACTTGTTCATCATATTTTGAAAAGACTCTTCATCTGGAATATTCAAAACCTTCCCTTCTTAAGGACATTTCTACTTAAATAGAAATCAAAATTACCATCATCATTAATACTGACTGCAACTATCCATTAATTTAAGCAAAAAGATGAAGAAAAATAGGGCATGAGAATGGTGCTCATTTGTAGCACATAGTCACCCTCTCTCCAGGAAATAAAAAGGAACCAGGGGAATGGAAATTTATTTATTTTTCGCAAACTGTACATGCTGTGATTTAATTATGGCAAAAGAAAGGAAGAAAGGAGATGATTAAGTTGTTCATTTTTCATTTTTGGTGGATTTACAAAGCAATGATAACACCATGATCAGTACAAACAAGTAAAACAGATCAAAGTTTCTAATTTTGCTATTTAACAGTAGGGTAAATCACATTAAAATGATACTCTTAAAATGGTGCATGATTAAAGATAAAAATCTTGCTGCAATACAAAAATAATTGCAACCCCTTCCTAGGCACTTCTTAAAAGTGGGAGTTCCTAATTTTCCAGTAAAATGGATTTCACTGGATTTCCTATTTCACTAATTTTCCCATGAAAAGATCCATTCCTTTCACCTAATCCATTTAACCTACAGGGAAAATGGGTCAGAGATCAGGACCAGATCCAAGATTCGCATTGGAGAAGATGGTTTTAATCAATATATACTGATTAAAAGTGATAGTTTTCTTCTTCTCCTCTCTTCAAGGTTAGAAGAAAAACATCACATCTGAAATTAGTTATACTTCATATGAGTAAATGATCTCCAAATCTCTTCAGAATCATCTTCCTAAGTCAGCCATTCATCAAGATAATCACATATTTACTCCATGAAAATATCTGGAGCCAACTTGGACGCCACATTTTGTGTTAAGAAATTGTTATTTAAAAATATTTCTAGGTTTATAAAGTACTAATGATTTCTGCTCCTTAAACTGCATATCTCAGGAGCACGGTGGCTTGAATGGTTAAAATGCTGGGCAGGAGGTTAGCAAGCCCATGTTCAAGGCCCAAGAGCTGCCATGGGGTGGGGTTGAGCTCAGTGGTGGGATTCAAATTTGTGAACAACCGGTTCTCTATGTGAATGCTGCTTCCGGAAGTCCATTCTGGGCCTGGGCAACAAAAAATTAGCTACTGGTTCTGGTAAGTAACATAACGTTAAGGGGACATCGCCTTATTCATTTCCTGTGTGAGTCAATTCAGAAAGACAGCTGTGAAAATTAGGATAAGGTTGCCATATCCCTTTACATTAGCCAAATTGTAGTACAATTCATCTGTATTGAAAATAGCATAAGAAACGCTTTCAGGCTTTTCCTAGCTCTTCCTGTGGAGAGATCCAATTCTAAAGCCTCTGAAAGGAACGACAATGAGCTTTAGACTGTATTCATTTAGGAAACTGTAGCATACTGTACATGTAGTTATACTCAATTTCTGGGCTGTGGTTCAGACTGTAAATTAGGCACTCTATTAAGCAGCACTCAGAAATCTATAGTTCAAAGATTCTAAAAATGAGATGGCAGAAATAAAAACTTTACAAAAAGTTGACCAGATGCAAAATGCTGACTGCGGACAATTTTCGTTTTGTCTTTAATGCAGGAAAGAATAAACTCTAAGTGAATAGGGGGAAAAAAGGACCTTTTACCTACTAGCATTTAAACTGAATCTCATTCTCTGGAAATTTTCTGAATGAAATATTTTGTACTCTCAAGAAACACTCCTCCCTTATAAAAAAAGCTGTTATCTTAAATATTTAATTCATGTTAATTAATATATGAACAGTGGAGTCCTTAGTGCTCTCTGAGCTTGGTTGTTGCTGGATAATGAAACATCTGCAACCAAACAACCAAGTTCAGAGAGCACCAAGGACTCAGCAGTTGAATCCAGTTGAACAAGCTACACATGTTCTCTTCTATTGACAATATGAACATGCTGAGGAAATGAAGGACAATTTTCACATTATGCAGGGTGTTAAAAAATCAACCATTTCCTTAAAAAATACATTTTAAAATATTTTTCATATTTGATGTTATTCAAATAGCATCAAATTACATTTTTTCAAATCCATCTGTGTCACATTTCCCAAAAATAGTGTGCAGTATGTGCCTAGGCTGAGGATAATGTTAATATTTGTAATAGGACTCACTAACGCTTACGGTCCTGGAGGTGTCAGAAGACATCAGAAAGAGATAGCCACACGCACTGGGTGGCAGACTTAGTAACCTTCTAAGAAGCTATCATGAGCACCATACATATTTCTTCAACATGCTTTGAACTCATTCCTTCAGAGTTGAATAGAATGAAGCATCCATCAAATAGAAGAAAACAATGGGTAAAAAAAAATGAATAAATTGATTGATTGAGCTTTATCTAGAAATGTATTAAGTTGAATATGATATAATAATTAAGGGAAATAGAGAGGGAACCTTTAATGATGTAATCTGAGATATATATGAATGATTTTGTTATTGATTACCCTATCACCACGCTGCTTCCTAATTACCTGGATCTAAAAATTGAAAAATTAATAAAACTTGTTATAAAAAAAAAGATTTAAGCATGCTTTGATTATCATTCTATAATAGATTGTCCTGGACCATGTCGGTTTATCTCAGATCAGCTAAAGAATCAGAAACAAAATGCAATTGTTCTTCCACTGAATTGAAGTTGAATGACCATATATAACACACAAACACACACACACATACACAAATACATATATAAAGATGGAAGATGAATTTCCTATGTTGTCTAATGCAATTTATATGTTATGGTAAAAACAGTCCTAATTGAAACAATAAGTTAAACTTTCTATCCATGGAGAGAACAGGAAAAAAAGTCATGTCAATAAAACTTTGATCAGAGAAAATATGATTTTCTAGCCTTATATCTAAAAATTAACATATCATCATACTTCTGAGAAAACATATGCAGAGAAGGCTGATTTATATTTACTTCAGTCAATACAGTTTTACCCCAATGCAGAAGTTGCAATTTATATGACCTGAAGAGAAACCAGAGTATGGACTTTTTGGACTAAATGATAAGTAATTTCCACCAAGCAAAAATTTGACAATTGCAAGTAGTCTAATTATGTAGAACTAAAGATAATAAATGAGCTGTATCTACAAAGGTAAAAGTTAAATTTAGTTTAAGATAAGGTAGTGCAAAGCTATAGACCAGGGCTTTTCAACCGGTCGTACGCGTACCACCTGTGGTACATTGGCACCTTGCAGGTGGTACACGACCATCTTAGAAAAGTGGTAGCAGGGGAGGGGAATGAGCTGATCCGGTGCAGCACCGCACAAGCCTGAGTGAGAGACGGTTGGAACTGCAGGGCTGTCAAGGCTCAGCGGAAGCGCCAGGATCAGCACCGCTTTCCAGCTAATCGATGCTTCTTCGGGGCTGTCAGGGCTCAGCGGAAGCGCCAGGATCAGTGCCGCTTTCCAGCTGATTGGTGCTTCTTCAGGGCTGTCAGGGCTCAGTGGAAGCACCAGGATCAGCGCTGCTTTCCAGCTCATCGGCGCTTCTTCGGGGCTGTCAGATATCAGCAGAAGCGCCAGGATCAGTGCCGCTTTCCAGCTGATTGGTGCTTCTTCGGGGCTCTCAGGGCTCAGTGGAAGCACCAGGATCAGCATCGCTTTCCAGCTGATCAGTGCTTCTTTGGGGCTGTCAGGGCACAGTGGAAACACCAGGATCAGTGCCAGGCTCCAGCTGGAGCTCGGCGCTGATCCTGGTGCTTCTGCTGAGCCCTGAAGAAGCACCAATCACCTGGAAACCGGCACTGATCCCGGCGCATCTGCTGAGCCCAGAAGAAGCGCCGATCACCTGGAAAGCGGCACTGATCCCGGCGCATCTGCTGAGGCCAGAGGAAGCACTGATCACCTGGAAAGCGGCACTGATCCCGCCGTGTCTGCTGAGCCCAGAAGAAGCGCCGATCACCTGGAAAGCGGCACTGATCCCGGCACGTGTGCTGAGCCCAGAAGAAGCGCCGATCACCTGGAAAGCGGCACTGATCCCGGCGTGTCTGCTGAGCCCAGAAGAAACGCCGATCACCTGGAAAGCGGCACTTTTTGACACCTTGCTAGGTGACTGGTGGTACTCGAATGTTGCCATATTCTAAAAGTGGTACAATCGGTGAAAAAGTTGAAAAGCCCTGCTATAGACAATTAAGTACAATCAAAAAGCTCATAAAATATACTCATGAAGGTGATATCCTTCGTTCACTGATGTTCTCTAGGACTTGGTACTTAAAATATAGTATCTGTGACTTGGAAAATATGTAGTGTGAAGGCTACTAGCTATTGATAAATCAGTGGTCACTACATATCTAAAGGCAAGCAAGGAGAACTGGAGGCCCTTTCAGTAGTGTATCCCAACATAACGGATGTCAATCTGCACATTCAGAAATCCTATTTCTTTCACAATAGGAAATGAAAATAGAGAAGAAGGACTTTTCCTTTTATTTTTGGAGTGTTTTATATCTCCTATTCTGACCTGTTTTAGAAAGTGATTGGGGACAAAGGACAAGTGTTGTGTCCAGGTCAACAGTGACCTATTTAGATAAGGAGAAAGAACACGAGGTATCCCTTGACAGAGAGGGGGGAAAGGGCTTTCTATGCAAAAAAAAAAAGTGGTGGACTGTGAAAGGAATCCATAAACTCAATTTTCTTAGTTATGAACAGCTATTACTCATACGGAAAGCAATGGGAACAATGACAGTTTGTGAAGACCTCCATAGAATCCCTTCACAGAACTTGTAATTGCAAAGAACTTTCATTGGAATTTGACATGGGTTATCTTAGAATTTTCTCATTCTTATTGCTTTTTTGTATGCTGTCTACTCTGAGATTTTGCCTGTGTGCTTACGGAACTTGAACTGAATTTAGGATTTTGAGATAATCCTGATCGATTTATAGCAGTCTTAAACCAAAGCTATTTATGAAGCCTGGAGCATATGTTCCTAACACAAGTGCAAAGTGAAATAATACAAAGAAAATTTGAGAACATCTAACCTGTAAAGGACAAGAGAAAGGAGCAAAATCATCTCTTTTGAACCATTCAGAACAACTGACTTGGAGCAGATTTGTTTGAGTTGAAGAATTGTGTTTGTAGTTGTTGACCAGCCAGAGGTTTAAACAAAGTAACCAAGACAAGACAGAACTGAAATATTTTCCCACTTGAAACTTTTGTTATATGAGTGGATGTGTATATTTAACATTAGTACTCTTTCCCAATTTGAAACAAAACCCCCAAAATTAAGAATCATAGAAAGCATGTAGGCAATCAGAGGAAAAGAATGTAGAATCCATGGAGAAAATATCATTTAATAAACTAGCCAAAATTCTTTAATTATTATAAGCTTTTGAATTTCTTAGAACCCTTCATCAGGCAGTATAATTATAAATTCCAGCACAGGGGACAAAATATGGGTAGCAGAGAGAGAGAGAGAGAAGGAATAAAAATGATCTTTCACGCCACTATCAATACTGGGCACTTAAATGTCCTAGTGGCATAATTCATGTTTTTCAGAGCATCTTCAAAATAATGTACTTGTTAGCTTTGCCATTTCAGTGAAGAATAATTGGTAAACTAAGCTTCAATCTATCAACAAAAGCTATTAAAGACCATAAAGTACTCCAGGTTTGACTGATTAATCATTCCAGGGGGGGGAAATATAGCCATTTAGATATAACAGATAAGTATTTGCAAAGTAAATTTTTTGTCATATGATATTACTGGCTAAATATAGTAAACAAATGTGAATTAATACATTAATACTGAAGCCTCAGAAGAGCAAATCTGAGTGAAGCAACTTAGCTGTATTTACATCTGCATGGAGGGATTTTGTTTTTTGTTTTTGCTTATTTGACATGGTATTGATTTTGAAATTGCGTTTGAGACCTATTAATTGAGAAACAAATGAAAACATTTGATTTAATACATTTATAAGTTATAATGGGGTTCCATTTATCTGGCAATACACCAATTCACTAAAAATGATTTTGGAATCTTCACCTTTTCATTTTTTTCAATTAGCTGCTCAACAATTAACATAGAAGTGGGATCAGAAGTAATGCAGCAGTCTTTATTCTAGAGTTTTCCAGAATTCAACAGCCAGTTTGAGGCTGGAAAAAAAGTGTCTTAGATCAGAGGTCCCCAACCTTTTGGGCATTAGGGACTGGTTATGTGGAGAGAGGTTTTTCTGCGGACTGGAGGGTGCATGTTTTTGTGTGCTGCCTGCATCCCGCAGATGGGGCTTTGCTTGTTTGTGCGGACCGGTTGCTGGCACCTCATTCTCTGTCGTCCCCTTCTTCTATTGCCCTCAATCTTTCCCAGCATTAGGCTCTTCTCCAGTGAGTCCTTCCTTCTCATTAGGTGGCCAAAGTATTTAAGTTTCAACTTCAGGATCTGGCCTTCTAAAGAGCAGTCGGGATTGTCCTCTTCTAGGACTGACCGGTTTGAATGCCTTGCAGTCCAAGGGACTCGTAGGAGTCTTCTCCAGCACCATAGTTCAAAGGCCTCAATTCTTTTGTGCTCAGCCTTTCTTATGGTCCAATTTTCACAGCCATACATTGCAACTGGGAAAACCATGGCCTTGACTATATGTACTTTTGTTGGCAGGGTGATATCTCTGCTTTTTAGTATGCTGTCTAAATTTGCCATAGCTTTCCTCCCCAGGAGCAAGCGTCTTTTAATTTCTTGGCTGCAGTCCCCATCTGTGGTGATCTTGGAGCCTAGGAAAATAAAATCTGTCACTACCTCCATTTCTTCCCCATCTATTTGCCAGGAATTGAGAGGGCCGGATGCCATGATCTTGGTTTTCTTAATGTTGAGTTTCAAGCCAACTTTTGCACTCTCCTTCTTCACCCGCATCAAGACGCTCTTTAGTTCCTCTTCACTTTCTGCCATTAGAGTGGTATCATCTGCATATCTTAGGTTGTTGATATTTCTCCCGGCAATCTTAATTCCACTTTTGATTCATCTAGCCCTGCCTTTCTCATGATGTGCTCTGCATATAAGTTAAATAGGCAGGGCGACAGAATACAGCCTTGCCGGACTCCTTTCCAATTTTGAACCACTCAGTGGTTCCGTGTCCAGTTCTCCTGTTGCTTCTTGACCCGCATATAGTTTCTCAAGAGACAAAATAAGATGGTCTGGTACTCCCATCTCTTTAAGAATTTGCCACAATTTGTTGTGATCCACACAATCAAAGGCTTTAGCATAGTCAATGAAGCAGAAGTAGATGTTTTTCTGAACTCCCTAGCTTTCTCCATGATCCAGCGTATGTTGGCAATTTGATCTCTAGTTTCCTCTGCCTCTTCAAAATCCTGCCTGTACTTCTGGAGTTCTCGATCCACATACTGCTGGAGTCTAAGCTTGTAGGATTTTAGCATAAACTTTACTTGCATGTGAATGAGTGCAATGGTGCGATAGTTTGAAATTCTTGGGCATTGCCTTTCTTTGGAATTGGAATGTAAACTGACCTTTTCCAATCCTGTGGCCAACTGTTGAGTTTTTCCAAATTTGCTGGCAAATTGAGTGTAGCACTTTTACTGCATCGTCTTTTAAGATTTTGAATAGCTCAGCTGGAATACTGTCACCTCCACTAGCTTTGTTGTTGCTCAGCTTTCCTAAGGCCCATTTCACTTCACATTCTAGGATGTCTGGCTGGAGGTCAGTGACCACCCCATCGTGGTTATCAGGGATGCTAAGCTCGTTCTTGTATAGTTCTTCTGTGTAATTATGCCACCTCTTCTTAATCTCTTCTGCCTCTGTTAGGTCCCTGCCGTTTTGGTCCTTTATTATTGCCCATCTTTGCATGAAACGTTCCATTCATATCTTCAATTTTCTTGAAGAGATCTCTGGTTCTCCCTATTCTATTGTTCTCTTCTATTTCTTTGCACTGTTCATTTAAGAGGGCATTCTTATCTCTTCTAGCTATTCTCTGGAATTCTGCATTCAATTGGGTGTATCTTTCTCTTTCTCCCTTGCCTTTCGCTTCCCTTCTTTCCTCAGCTATTTGCAAAGCGTCCTCAGACAGCCATTTTGCTTTCTTGCATTTCTTTTTCTTTGGGATGGTTTTAGTTGCTACCTCTTGTACAATGTTGCGAACCTCTGTCCATAGTTCTTCAGGCACTCTGTCTATCAGATCTAATTCCTTAAATCTATTTGTCACCTCTACTGTATATTCATCAGGGGTATGATTTAGTTCATACCTGAGTGGCCTAGTGTTTTTCCCTACTTTCTTCAATTTAAGCCTAAAGTTTGCAATGAGAAGCTCATGATCTGAGCCACAGTCAGCTCCTGGACTTGTTTTTACTGACTGTATAGAGTTTCTCCATCTTTGGCTGCAGAGCACATAGTCAATCTGATTTCTGTGTTGACCATCTGGTGATGTCCATGAGTAGAGACGTCTCTTGTGTTGTTGTTGCTATGACCATCGTATTCTCTTGACAAAATTCTATCAGCCTGTGCCTTGCTTCATTTTGTACTCCAAGGCCAAACTTGCCTGTTATTCCGTTTATCTTTTGGCTTCCTACTTTAGCATTCCAATCCCCCATCATGATAAGGACATCATTTTTTGGTGTTGATTCTATAAGGTGCTGTAGGGCTTCATAGAACCGGTCAATTTCATCCTCTTCAGCACCAGTGGTTGGGGCATGGACTACTGTAATATTGAATGGTTTGCCTTGGATTCGCACTCAGATCATTCTGTCATTTTGGGGATTGTATCCCAGTATTGCTTTTCCTACTCTTTTTTTTTTGACATTTGGATTATTATTCCTAGTTGATATCAGCCAAAAATAATAAATGAAAGACTTTATTATTGTTCAGTATAAAGCACAAATATTTACATTAACATTTGGGAAATAAATGCAAGGGAAGGAAGAAAGCATCACTAACACATTTTTCTATGGAGTTTTTTTTCACTCTAGCTTTTTTGTTTTACTTTGTACTCTGCACATTTGATTAATTGGTTGATTATGTGACAACTCAATGTTGTCTCTTAGTGAACATACAGATCTTCTCCATAACAAAGTGAACTGGACTTTTAGTTCTTTCTTTTTTTTTATAACAAGTTTTATTAATTTTTCCATTTTTTCTTGAACAAAATATTTAGGAAACAACGTGGGGATATGGTAATCAATCATCTTAAATCAAAAACATACATTCACAAATCAGCAATTGTCTAAAATCAAAAACATACATTTACTAGTCAGGTTAACTCCTTGGAGGTTCCCTCTCTCTTTCCCTCCATTAATATAACATATTCAGGTTAATACATTTCTAGGTAAATTTCAATCCATCCATAAAAAAATTTTCAATCACATTTTACCTATAAAAATTCCAAGTCCTGTTTTTAAGTTTAACTACATTCCAATTACCACATTCCAATTTAACATTAATTAAACATACTATTTATATTTCAAGCATCCCTAATTTTCCTAATTACATAACATAACCATTATCATGTCTACAATAATATTCCAACAATTACCTTCTCATTCTATTGTTTCCATTCCATTAGAAGATAAATATCATATCTAATATAAACCTCTTATCTTCCAAAAAAGGAATAAAAAAGAAAAATAAGGTAAAAAAGAAAATGTATATCTTTACACTATTTCTACCATGTATATGTCTTGATAGGTACACATTTAAAACATTTTTCATTTCACCATTCCAAACTATATTCTCAATTATAAATCTGAATCCTAAATATTAAATCAATCCCAACATCCATTCCGTTATTTTCATTCCATTACAAAATAGATATACCTATGGTAAACATATTATCTCCATAAAAAAGAAAGGATAAAAAATAGAAATAAAATAAAAGAGAAAATATATACCTTCTTACTCTATTTCAACCATATATAATCAAGATAGGAATACATTTAAAACATTTTTCATTTCAAAATTCGAAATTATAGTCTAACCAATAATTCCCTCACAGTTATAAATCTAAGTTCTAAGCTAGATCAATCCCAGTTTTATTTTTCATCTCAGTTACTATTAATTCAGACCATATCTCTAAAAAAACCTTTTTTAGCCATCAAGTATAGATTTAAGTCCCATTTTTAAATCTGACTCTAGCTTTCTTTTTGAGCCAGGCCGGTTTCCATAAAAGGGCCACTATGTCAATAGATCTCATTGTTTTGTTTACGATATTCATCCTCAATTCAATCTGGTCTTGTGTCTATTGTCCTTCTTCCATTGTCATCTGGGTGACGTAGTCAATTTTATCTAGTGTTATAGTTATTAGTTGGTTGTCCAGGATGTCATAGTTCTGATATTCAATGGATTGTAGATAGAATTGTCTGGAGTCCTCTTTGATAGTGATACGTTCTTGTTCTGTTGATTTTTGGTTTATGAAGAAATCAGCTGAAGTCTGAGTGTCAATTTGTGATTTTGAGGCAAAGGCTTTTTCATAGTTAAGTTGTAAATAAGATTCCTCGGTCTCATGTTGTACATAGGGTTGAACACAAACCTCTATGGTATTGATCTGTTCCTCAGTTTGTAGTTCTGGGGAGTCATCTTTAGTTTCCCTCCTGAAGTATATATTCTCAGTAAATTCCAAGATTTTTTCCAATATAAGGTTGTAGTCAAACTGTGGGAAAAAATCCTCCATTTCCATGATCAAGTAGTCTTTTAGTATTTTAGTGGAGGCTGTGTTTAATAACAATCAGCAGTCCACCTCCACACAGCTGCTTTTTTGTGATAATTTGAAGGCCAAGTTATAGTCATAATCAAAAAATAGTACAGTTGTAATGTCAATTTTCACCACAAGATGTCCCCAGTAGGCTGTAAAGTATTTTTCCAGATAGTATTTTTTTCCAATTAAGAGAACAAGAGCAATAAAAAAAAATATTATTCAGTTTAATAAGTAGATAAAAAAAAAAAGGTTCAATAAGAGAAATTTTCCGGGAACCAGAGTACCCAAAAGTAAATATAAAAAATAATCAAAATAGATTAGTTATAGTTTCAAGGCTCATAGTCCCACATGCACAAACACTGCTTCATAAAATTGGGGAAATAGTTCAGAGGCTTTCACAGGAGAATAATTAGGGTAGAGAGAGGAAAGGAAAGGTCTCACCCGGATCTTCCACGGTGGTTCTTTGACGCTTAGATGTTATTTGACTTGCGGTTGGTGCAGCTAGATGATCGGCCATGTTAATGGCCGATCTTTTCCCCATAGGCCCAGAAGAGCTGTCTCGGACCGCAGAAGGCGCTGCCGCACCTGCCGCAGTCAACGAGAGTCCTCTCCAGCGGTAGTCACCCCTCCAGGGCGACTTTCGACCCTGTCCAGGGTCTACCAGTGGAGGGAAACCGGCCGGCGAAGAGAGAAGACTCTTCAAACGACCGCCAGAACCGCGACCAGGAACCGGAAGTCTTTCCTACTCTTTTATTGACTATGAAGGCTACTCCATTTCTTCTGAGGGATTCTTGCCCGCAGTAGTATACCTGATGGTCCTCTGAATTAAATTCACCCATTCCTGTCCATTTTAGTTCGCTGATTCCTAAGATGTCGATGTTCAGTCTTGTCATCTCTTGTTTGACCACGTCCAGTTTGCCTTGATTCATGGATCTTACATTCCAGGTTCCTATGGAGAAAAAATCTTTACAGCATCGGACTTTCCTTTCACCACCAGATGTATCCACAGCTGAACATCCTTTCGGCTTTGGCCCAGTTGCTTCACTCTTTCTGGCGCTACTAGTACTAGCCCTCTGCTCTTCCCCAGTAGCATATTGGACACCTTCTGACCTGAGAGACTCATCTTCCAGCGTCATATCTTTTTGCCTTTTAGTACTGTCCATGGGGTTTTCATGGCAAAGATACTGGAATGGGTTGCCATTTCCTTCTCCAGTGGATCACATTTTGTCAGAACTCTCTGCTATGACCTGTCCATCTTGGGTGGCCCTGCACGGCATAGCTCATAGCTTCATTGAGTTACGCAAGCCCCTTCGCCACAACAAGGCAGTAATCCATGAAGGAGTTCCCTACCCTATCCTTCCCTTATTTTGAGATATATATTTTTATGAAACATTAGGATAGATTATAAAAGTTCTTAAAAGCAGAGATCTATTGTGAAAAGAACCTTATTGAAAAAAAATGTCTTTCCTGTTTTTTAAGATAAACAATTGGAAGCTTCGCAGCAAATTGACTTTCTCTGCAACAAAACAAGAAGTTCGAGTTGTTGCTTTTCAGTGTTTCACGTGTGAAGGAAAAGCAGAGTTTCACAATTTGTGGAAACAAATTCCTGGAAAATACACTTTTAATTTAAAGAGCTGCTGACAGGTGCTATGTGTGTGCCTATGCAAATTGAAAAGTACTATTATTCTTCAAAACTAAACTACAGCATAATAATATTAATTTGCAAATGGCCAGATGAATGCATGTGACATGCATTGAAAAGAGAGAGAGAGAGAGAGGGAGGGAGGGAGGGAGAGAGAGAGGGAGGGAGGGAGAAGGGAAGGAATTTGTTCTGTTCTTGCAAAGCAAACATCGAGACGAGGCAGGTTCACAACAAAGGATCTCTTTATTAAGTACATTCACAGAACAGAAGCAAGAACACAATGGCAACTGGCCTTTTTATACTCCCCTTGCAAGGGGATGCACAGCCAATCATTGCAGGCCATTCTCCCGCCTTGCGCATGCGTGCAAGGCCAGAGACAGCCTGTCTGGGTCCCGGGCAGACACGTGGTCTGTCCAGGTCTCTGCAACCTTCCTGCAGCCTTTCTGACCCTGGGACACTGCAACGGTCATAAATATAAGTCAGTTGCCAAGCATATGAATTTTGATCATGTAAGCACGGGGATGCTACAACAGTTGTAAATGTGAAAAATGGACATTAGTCACTTTTCTCAGTGCTGTTGTAACTTTGAACGGTCACTAAATGAACTGTTGTAAGTCGAGGACTACCTGTAAGGAGAAGGGGTGAGTGATAAATTAACGTGTAGTGGAATTCAGTCTGGATTCCCAGGAGGGAGAGGCTGCATTCCAGAGGGCCAAGAGCCAGCAAAGTTTAGGTACTTAGGTTGGGATAGAGTTAACACGGCCGCTCCCTAGCAATTCTTAGAATATAGATTTAATGATGGAAATAGTTGGAAGTACTGGGAATAGAAATGGCAAGATTTCTATCTATAGATGAGGAACATTAGAGTAAACTGCTCAGAAGTAATTCTTTCTTGGTTGGAAAGGAATTGGAAAGGTTGGAAAGACTAGAATTAGGACTGTTCCAATATAGGGATGTTGGAAAGACTAGAATTTTGTCCTTGGTCTTTCAAAATAAAAATGCTTTAGAACAGGGGTCCTCAACCTTGGCAATTTTAAGCTGGCTAAGAATTCTGGGAGTTGAAGTCCACAAGTCTTAAAGTTGCCAATGTTGAGGACCCCTGCTTTAGAACTTTTGATGGATGACCTAAGAACTGATAGATGACTTAAGAACTAGGGAAGGACAAAGGACAAAGGAACTTGAAATCAATGTTTCTCAACTTCAGCAACTGTAAAACGTGTGGACCTAAACTCCCAGAATTGCCAACAGCATGCTGGGAGCTGGGAATTCTGGGAGTTGAAGTGCATAAAACAAAGTTTCTGAGATTGAGAAATACTGCTTAAATCACAGCAGAGCCAGAATCATCTGCTAATTAAAGATTCTATTCATTTGCATCCACGAGACCTAGATCAAGCCAAATATATTTAGAAAACTGTTTTAGATCTCTGTGATAAATTATCCATAATTTAAAAAGTGGAGGTTCTGTAAAAATGTCCAAGATAGTGAGAGAACCTATATGCCAATGAAAAGCAGAAGACAACTTGTTATTTGCTCTGTACCTAAACTGTCTACTTCAAAATCATTGTGTACTGGAAAGGAGAGGTAGGCAGAACGTTGTTTAAAACTAATCACCTACAACACTTTAATTTGTGTAACTCTGAGAAAGAAAGAATTACAGAAGATTTGGCTTGCAAAATCCAACAAAAAAACAAGTGGTGCCTCCTTTGCAACAGTTTAAGGTTATTTGCAAACTAATTGTCTGAGAGAAAAAAGAAATAAAAGTAAACCGGCCCAGCTAAAATACATGAGTATGAATTGTTGTAGCAAGGGAAAGGAAGACAGTGAATAATTTGCTAAATTAAATCAGAAAGAACTCCCCGGATTGTACTTTTGCCATTGTAAGATGGGATATGTATTAATTCTGGTGCCACAAATAAACTTTACAAACAACCTCATTAAAGAGAATGAGAGATTTGTTGGTCTCATATCAGCCCTTTTTTAAAGCAAATGGACAAAAGATCCTTTCAGTTTAATCAGGCTCAGCAAAATTTCATTGGGTTACAAGTAAAGGAGAACAGTTTAAAAATTCAAGATGCACAGTATGTCCCACATTAAGAATCCAGTCTGTTCTTAATAAAATTCATGACACAGAAGTAATGCGAACTAAAACTTAGGACAACCATTGCATAGAGCAGGATTTCTCAACCTTAGCAACTTTAAGATGTGTGGAGTTCAAGTCCCAGAATTCCCCAGTCAACTCTCACTCTCTTCCCATTTTAGGCTAGTAAAAAAGAAGAGAAAAAGAGTTCAAATGTTTCCTCCCAACTCTGAATTCCAAAGAGGAACTCCTGAAGTCTCAGAAATTCTGGAGATTCCAATTACAGTGTTTAATCTTGACGTGTTCCTAATATTATTTCACTTTATTTCAATAGCCTGAAATTCACAACATTTGAAATATTTAGATAGCACACCAGTGGTTCATCTTGTTATTCTATAGTATATAGTCATAGCAGATTTGACAAAACTGTGATTCAACTCTGAATTTATAATTAGAATTGTAGCTGTGATTCCTTTAACCATAACTGTAGGCCATACCTTTAAGTGCCATTTTCGATTGTTAAATTGTTCAAGTTGCCATGGTTGACTTATGGTAGATTTGGCAGCTAAGAATCTAGTAAGTTCTTCATTAATCAGCTTAGCCTTCTTTCCTCAGATATGGATAATAACCCCAAAATCAGGGATATATTTACCTTATTTTCTTATAATTTTAAAATCTCTTTACTTACTTAGGATCCTTTTCCCCCTTCGTAAAACTGTTCTAAACAGCATGTTTCAGAACACAGATCTTAATACTGACATTTATATTATTTTAACACACCATGTTAAAATATATTAGGCTAGTCAGTTTATTGATTTGTGGGTTCACTGACCATTCTAAATTGAGAAAGAATTCAGTTACTACATTTTTTATGTTGAAAATAATTGTTATGGTTCTTGAAAGAAAAATAAGTGGGAATATCATCGCTGCAATTTTAGGATTCCGTACTATACTATAATAATCACATTCTGCAACCATTGTTCCTAATGCTTTCAAGCTTCTATCAAGAGCTTTTTTTGATTAACATAATTGTCAATAACATGAAATTGTAATGGTAAATACAGCAAGTCACAAAAGGAAAGCCAGAAAATGTTATAAGATAATTTAAACTGCATGTTTTTATTAAGATATGTATGAGAGAGCTAGTTTGGTCTAGTGCTTAAAGCCCTAGGCTAGAAGCCAGGAGACTACAAGTTCTAGTCTGCCTTAGGCAAGAAAGCCAGCTGGGTAACTTTGGGCCCAATCTGCATCATAGGGTTGTTGTGGGAAAAATAGGAGAAAGGAGGAATATTAGGTAAGTTTGCTGCCGTGAGTTATGTATAAAAGTAACAAAGGCGGGATAAAAATAAATCCATAAATAAATAAAAATGTCTATCTGCTGCAAGTTAAAAAAGAAAAGGAAAAAAATACACAAAATTATTTCAAGGATTCTATACTTTCCATGCAAAAAAATTACAAACTAAGTAGAAATATTTCACCATATATTATTAGTAAACAGAATTATATTTCACCATATGGAGACCCATTTTTGATAGAAAACAGAATGAAATTTATCAACCAAGTAGATGAAAAAGGAAAATAATTCGTTATAATCAAGTTTCTTTATAGCAAATTTCCTTTTTTTATCAGAACAGTGATACACTGAACAACCAGAACAGTGAATGTGAGTTCCTGAATGTGAAGAGATTTTTTTTAAAAAAAAGAATTTATACATTTCAAGTTAATCTACTTTCCCATTGATACCAAAAAAGCCTCTCCATATCAATATTTCCTTCAATCTCAATATTCCACACTCTTCCATGGGTATTAAAGGAAGAACCATACAATACCCACCAAAATGTCATTGGATGTATTGTGAAATATAACTGGGTATGGGCTAGAAAGTGTTCAGTCTTTCTGTAGAAGGCAGGACCAATATACATATTTCTTCCTGTTCCCTGAGAGAAAATTCTGCCAGTAAGGAGAATTACTTTCACTTGTATAAAAAAAATCAAATATCTCTTGCTACCATTAATGTCACTATAAAATCAACATTGAAGCATGGTAGTGCCTATGCACAATTAGAGTGGACATTAGCCCTGAAGTGCTATACAAGCATTTGACACACAAACACTTGAATACACCATTTTAAGACAGGACTTTTAGATCCATCAATTGATGATAAGGTCACAAAAGGTGATCACATGACCCTGGTAAATACAGCTATCAATCTGAACAAAAGGAAGTAATCTAAGGAAGCAAAGTTTCTTATGAATACAGATTGGCTAGTCAGGTAGTTGCTCCTTACCTAGTATCAGAGAACCACTGATTTAGGAAGGCTATGACATTCACTCCTCACACTAAATACATCATGGACCTTTAGAGGATATGTGTATGTATATATATATATATAAAACATATCCTCTAAAGGTCCATGATGTATTTAGTGTGAGGAGTGAATGTCATAGCCTTCCTAAATCAGTATATATATATTATTGGTGGCAAAACATAACACAAGGAACCAGGAGGAAGGAAAAATGAATGCCTGGGCATTGAAATCTTATGACAGATGGGAGGGAACCAGTCAGCAGCAGAGGGATGGGCCACATCTTCTGATATGCTGATTCAAGAATGGATGCTGCTATGTATTGTTAGTTATTAAGAGTGCAGTGCAATCTCTGCATACAAAAGTTCTAGGAAGAGATTCTTCTATGTCAAATTCTTTCTGCCACATTTCATAGAAGTTAGGCAACGAAAACAACATGTATTGTTTCATGCTGTGTGGTCTTGAAGAAACTGACTACCATTTTGAAATCATTATTCTTTAGCAATAGGAATATTCCAAATAACAGTTAGGTGATGACAAGGTGGGGGATATGTTTCTAAAGGTTATTGCTTCCTTTGGAAAAATTTCAATCCAAGTTTTTGAGAACAATTTTTCAAGCAGCTCATTGCATTTTGAACATGGTCCTTTGCTATGAAGCTGGCCTACATAAAATCAAAACTTCTGTCCAGATTTTAATCTTTTTTCTATTTCTTTTTTTCCTGCCAGCTTGATCCCTTTAATTATGATCAACAGCTTTCAGTCTTTTGGGTGCCAGGCAGTACATGCTAAATCTAACTTTATGGCTTGATGGGCTATGGATGTGCACTAGATCCTCTCAAATAGCAGCCCATTGACTTAAGAACTGCAAGCAGGTTTTTCTGTTCTACTCAGAAACATCTTCTTGAATCCTTCTGCACATCTTCTCCAACCACCTAGATATCATAGCTGCCTAAGAACCACAAAATTCAGGTCTTTATCTTTAGTCAGATTCAATGTCCTTCCAACAGCTTTTTCTGAAAGGAGATACTAAATATCCCCTTTGAACAGAGACTATGTCTATGCAGTGGAGGAAAACATTAAAATGTTGGAATTATTCTGTATTCCCCCCACCCCCACCCCCACCCCCACCCCCGCACAAGTGCTCACCAGGAATTATTATCTCTATTTTTTTTACTAAATGTCTTGGTCATTCTTACTTGTTTAATCTTGTTATTATGGGAACAATCTGATTTTATTTCCTTGACCACAGCTGTAAAGAGCTGACATGCTCTTTATTGGCTCTGTAATAACTCTTTGGCCATTGGAGATTTAGAATGTTCTCAGAGTAATTTGCATAGCACTTTAGCCAAGCAAACATAAATTGAGATCCTCTTAGGATATGGAAAAGAAACTTGCAATGTATTTGTTATGCTTGTTCCAATAATTTCTTTTTTTCATGGGACTTTATATAAAACCGTGTAGTAACGGGGGAAAAAAATAAGCAAACACTTACCATCATCATTCTGGGCCAAGCAATCTAGGAAGGCAACTGAAACTGCAATGCTTATTGCTAACCATTTTGAAAAGCCAAGCTGCTGTAGCATTTTATGTCACGCTTCAATCAAGAGAAAGCTAGAAAAAGAGAGGATTTATCATTAATATATTATTATTAAAACTGTGCCTAAATTAACAGAACACTTTTTCATCCAGGAAATGATTCCAAAACGACCTGTTTTTACAGTTTGAGAACCAAGGTTATGAAAAAAAATAGCATTAAAAAAAAAAGCTCAGTCCATTAACATAGCCTTAAATTATCCTTGTTCTGAAAGGACACAGGTTAAAGCTCTGCCATGGAAAACTCCCCAGTTATCCAAGTTTTTAGGAAAGATATTTCCTCCTTTGTAACTTGTCCCTTCATCCTTTGTAATGCTTTTAACAGCTGAAACCATCCAGTTTTGTTTTTTTTAGTGTGTCTACTTATGGAAGAAATGAGTGTGGTTTGCACTTGGCCTCTCATTGTCCATTAAAGCATACAATCGCAATGCCAGCTTTTACCATTAGCCCTCACCACATTGTCTGAAAGGGTTTCCATTTGCATTCCTAAAATGATTCAGGAGGGCACTGATTTGGCCACTGTAATTTCAGATGTATCAATGGCATTGTGAAAATTAGACTTGTGAAGATTATTGAGCTAATGCATATGAAATATTTTGACTGCTGAATATAGCTAATACATTTGTCCCTCTTAAGCAGATTGTAATTCTCGATTTAGTGACCGTTCAAAGTTACATCACTGAAAAAGTGACTTATGACCAGTGATGGAATTCAAATACCTGAACAACTGGTTCTCTTATTTGATGCAGGCATGGGCCTCCAAGGCCTAGAATGGGCTTCCGGAAGTGGCATCCATGCACTTCCGGTGGGCCGTTCTAGGCCTGGGAGGCCTCCTCCAGGCCTCCCAGGCCTAGACTGGAATTCTGGAAACCAGCCGGTTCTCCGAATGCTGCAAAATTTAGCTACTGGTTCTGCTAAACTGGTGCGAACCGGTTGAATCCCACCACTGCTTATGACCATTTTTCACACTTACAGCCATTACAGTATCCTCATGGCCATGTGATCAAAATTCAGATGTTTGGCAACTGGTTCATATTTAGGACGGTTACAGTGTCCTGGGGTCATGTGATCCCCTTTTGCAAGCTTCTCACAAGCAAAAACAATGGGGAATCCAGATTCACTTAACAATTGTGTTACTAATCTAACAAGTGCAATGATTCACTTAACAACTGTTGCAAGAAAGGTAATAAAATAGGGCAAAAGTCACTTAACAGATGCCTCACTTAGCAACAGAAATTTTGGGCTCAATTGTAGTTGTATGTTGAGGACTACCTGTAATTTTAAAACCCTGGCCATGCTGCCTAAAATTGTGGAATATGAGTAAAATTTTGATGGTTACAATGTTCCCACCTCCATTATAACAGTGCTGCCCAATCTTAAAACCATAGTCACTTAGGTAATACTTACCTAAGTCTTCCTGCAAATTAGCAATCATAATTAAATGACAAGTTATACTGACAAGTCCCCATTACGCAAGTTATACTGACAAGTCTCCATTACACATTACAAAACTGAGTAAAGCCTAAAATTAAACATCCCCAAATAAAGCAACAGAAACAAGAAAACTAAATAATAAAGGGAAGGAATAAAGGGTTATATTACAATAATCTCAGTGTAGTCTTTATAGCAGTGTTTCCCAACCTTTTCTATACCCCACACTCCTAGAATGCTTCTGATATATTCTCGCACCCCTTACAGAAGTTTGAAATAACAGCAATGAATTATGCATATACACTATAATTTTGAAAACCCAAGTTTTTGAACCCCCTGGAATATCGTCTCTCATCCCCAGTTGGGAACCCCTGCTTTACAGCAATACAGTAAAACACTAGAGGTTTAATCATCTAATTTAATTTTTTTTTTCCTGTTGTTCCATAATTGTGTGACTATATCTTAGCTTTGTGAACCTGGCTTCTTTTTTGAGTCTATTTTCTTTCTATTGTTTCTTATTGTTTCTTTCTATTTTCTTTCTTATTGTTTAACAATCACTAACTTTAAAACTATTCGACTTTCATACTAAAATCATTTCAACCACTGCTATCCTTTCTTTCCCAGAAGTCAATTTTGTGTGTCTTCTATCAGAGCTCTCCCGGGAGTTGATGAGAGAACTTGACTGAACACACCCGGCATTTCAACCTTTTTTTTTCTGCTAAGCAGAGGGGGAAAAAATCCAGCATCAGTTGTTTCAATTAACTAAATATTTGGGAATATTTAGGAAATAAATATTGATATATTTGAAGTGCAGCTAGAATTCTTTTAAAATATAGATGTAGAACAAAGAACAAAGTAAATGGACTAAGTAGATTTGTCTGAAATCGGTGGGATTCAGCCAGTTCGCACTACTTCGACAGAACCGGTAGCTAATTTTTTGTTGCCCAGGCCCAGAATGGACTTCCGGAAGCGGCATCCACACAGAGAACTGGTTGTTCCCATATTTGAATCCCACCACTGTTTGAAATGGTATAGGGCAGGGATAGGCAACCTTGGCTCTTTTATGACTTGTGGACTTCAATACCCAGAATTCCTGAACCAGCCATGCTGACTCAGGAATTCTGGGAGTTGAAGTCCACAAATCATAAAAGAGCCAAGGTTGCTTACCCCTGGTATAGGGTTTCCTACATGAGCAGGGGGTTGGACTAGAAAACCTCAAAGATCCCTTCCAACTGTTATTCTGTAAAGAATGAAGGCTGACAAAATTGATTTTAGACAAGTATAAACTATATAACACAAGTATAATAATTCTCCCATTCAGTCCCTTGGTGGCCATCCGATTCACTGCATTTCCTGACTTTTGTCAGGATGCTTTTAATTACAAATAGAAAATACGAAGTGGGCAGGCTGCAAAGCAAAGCACCAAACACTTAGCATCATATTAATCTGTCACAAGACCCCAAAAGTCTCACAGGGTTACAGCTTGTTTTTCTTCTGATTTCTGACTCTCCTTGTCTCCATAGCATCCATTTAATTTCATTTCATTTTTCAAGCCAGTTTGAGACTGCTTCCCACACATATTTTTAATCTGTCCTCTCAACCCAGGTCTACTGCCTATCTGCCATTTAGCCCAACTTTTAGGCACGGATTCAAAATGTACTGTACCTACATTTACTTAACATCATCATTTAGAAATAAAAGGTGAAAAGCTTTTGAATGTTACTTAACAAATATTTTAAAATATATTTAGAGGATTGTGCACATGTTCATCTACTGCCAGTAAAATGTCTTGGGGACATGTTTGTGAACAAAAGTTCTACATATTAAGAATTTCATTTAAAAAGAAACACAAATCTTCAGTGATAGGAATGAAGTTTAGTTCTAAGTTAATGAGATCAGTAGTGATGAGATGCATATTTTCCAGGGATATGATTGCATGAAGATTTTATCAAGAAAGAACAAAAATCTTTATATAAACTTGTCACTAAGCAATGCATTCCAAGGAAATAAAGCAATGGTATGCATGCAGCGATCACCCTATATATTTATGATAAAAAAGAAGAGTGCATAAAGCAGATTAGGGGCCACATTAATTTCCTGTGGGCATTGTATTAACCTCATTCTAGGCTTGATCTATTTTAGGGAAGCAAATAACAAAAAAATATCTGCATATGACAGTGATTGCGAACCTTTTAGAGACCGAGTGCCCAAACTGCAACCCAAAACCCACTTATTTATTGCCTGGTGCTAGGTGGGCATGGCCTACTGGGTGGCCGTGGCTGTGGTGGTCATGGAAGACTGGGTGTGGCCAAGGTGGGCGTGGTCACCTCGATGTTGCTCATGGGGAGGGATGCCTGTGGGGGCCAGGCAGGGTTGGGGGAAATCCAGGAGGTCTCTGGCAGGTTGGGCGGTGGGCAGGAGGCTCGTCCTGTGGGGTGAGGCGAGGCAAGGCGAGGCAGGGCAGGGGTGCCATTGTCGCAGGGCACGGCGAGGCAGAGGCCAGGGTGGCTGCTGCCTGACACCATCGGCCCCCGCACACAGAGGCCAGCAAGTGCATGGGGGCCGACAGTGTCCATCAGCAGCCACAGCCTGCCGGCCCCTCGACCGGTGCACTCTGGGGCTCCACAGCCCAACGCCAACAGTTCAGAGAAGCCGCCTCTGAGCTGGAGGGCTGGCCGACAGCTGAGGAGGCGATGCACTGGGTCGTGCCTGGGAAAAGGAGAGCATGAGAGGCCAGGAGGGATGGGACAGGGGGGAGGGAAACCAGCCGTGCTGGGATGCATCTGGGCACGTGGGACCTTGGCGAGTTAGCAGGCAGCTGGTTGAAGAGGGACGGTTGCCATCTCCGGGGCATGGCACGCGTGCCCACCGAGAGGGCTCTGAGTGCCGCCTCTGGCACCCGTGCCATAGGTTCGCCACCACTGGCATATGAGATCTTTTACCAACAGATACGAGAGGACAGAAGCAAATTATATGTCATTCATTGATAAGATCCAGACAAGGTTGTCAAAAAAAAGAAGAAATCCATTTTGAGGTTTATTAAATCGAGATATTCTATAGAATAGTACTGCTTCTTGGCATTTTTGTATTATACATCCAAAAGAAATCCATTACACTGGATGCATTCAGAAAGTTCTAAAGAGTAGGAAAACAATGTCCCCTCAAGCCCTCGTAATAGTGTGTGAATCACTCAAAAACATTTGCACTCTAATTTACAAAATATAACTCATTGAACATATTTGCATGGTAATTTTACAGCCCTTTTATTGGTTAAATTTCAGTTTGCCCTGGTACTAGATTGGAAATCAGAATGCATCATTCCTGTCTATGGGAAAAAAAGAGCTTCAAAGTTTTATATTTCCTTCCTTCCCTTTTCCTCCCTCCCTCCCTCCCTCCCTCCATTCCTTCATTACAGTGGTGGGATTCACCCAGTTCGCACCACTTCGGCAGAACTGGTAGCTAATTTTTTGTTGCCCAGGCCCAGAATGGACTTCTGGACTTCCACACAGAGAACCGGTTGTTCACATATTTGAATCCCACTAATGCTTGCTTGCTTGCTTGCTTGCTTGCTTGCTTGCTTGCTTGCTTGCTTCCTTCCTTCCTTCCTTCCTTCCTTCCTTCCTTCCTTCCTTCCTTCCTTCTCTTTTTGTCAGCTGGAATTGACATATTAGCAATACCTGACTCCAATGACTTCAGTAGGTCATAGAACTTGTATAATTAAATATATAAATCTTAATTTAACATTACAATATAGTTATAAATTCAGAATAAACAGTGTAAAAAGCCATTCAAAAACTGATAACCTGCAAATAGTACAGTAAATAAGTAGATGGGATTATTTATCATTCAAAGACCCTCTTAAATAGCTCCATTTTTTTTAATAATTGCCAAATCTTAAAAGTTGGACAGATGATTGAATTTTCTGGAGTGTCATTACAGCAACAAAAAAGTGAGTTTGTTTTTTCTCTTACCTAGCAATAGTGAATAACTATTAGCTGCAAGAGTTTGTAGAAGATGAGGAACTGCAGACAGAAGAGAGAATCACCTTGAAGGACAGGAGAAAGAACGGCTACCAAAACCTGGGCTAAGAACCTTACTTGAATGAATGTTTTAGTTGAGTTCCTTCCCTGAAGAAAAAGGGAGGGAAGGACATTCAGAGGTGCAAGCTCCTTTTGCTATAGCTATTACAATTGATGTGCTCCTGGCCTATATGCCATTGGTTTTTTAGTCTGATTTACTATGTATGGCTGGCAGGAATAGGATGTTTATCTCAGAAGAAGCATGTTAGAAAATCAGCTTCTTAGAAATGTGAAAAAAAATAATTTCAAAGAGACTCTACCTTCATTACTCAGACGGAGACTGAGAAATTGCTCTTAATTTTTTAAAAAGAGTATTTATCCCAGATTAGCTACCTTCCTGAAAGCCTTATTGGTTTTGCTTCCTTGGTTTTGCTAGGTTGCCATTAGCAGTTTCCCCTGGAAGCTCTGATTTAGGCAGATCAAAACTGGGTAGAAAGGACATTTCTGGAGATATTTCAGTAGGCAGGCATTCAGGACTTTGAAAGTGACAGTCTATAGGAGAAGGACTGGCAGAAATTGGGGTAAGAGTTAAAAGAGAGATCAGCCTAGAATTCCTACGTAGCTACAAGCGAACCAAGTCCAATCTCTCTTGATTTCCACTGAATCTTATCTAATTCCAAGACGCTAACCATATAAGGTTATCAACCAATAAAAGGTTATCTTATCTCATTGTTGCAAGATCCTCTTGTGCCAGGTATGGGTACTAGTGCCATTATCACACCAACTAATGTTGGATAAAGGCCCTCTTAGTCACAACCTTCATTCAGCAGTAAGTCCAGGAGAACCCACAAATCATGGACATGTCCAGGTCCCAAATAAGATATTTTGCTTATTCATTTATTTATTCATAACATTGGAATTTAAGTGGGGAACATACTGAGAGCAAGAGATCATCTGACAATAGACATTCCTTAGGGAATGTCACAGCTTCTTTTAATTAAATCTTAAATTAATCCAGATATGTAGCTGAAAGTTACAGCTAGCTGAATCTTCATTTCAGTTAGACATTTAAACCAATTTGTCACAATATACAGTATATTTCTCCCCTTTTTGGTCAGCAAGACTTACTTTGCTTTTTGAAGTTTTTATGAATTGTTCACCTTCTGCTTACTATCCCTGCAGTCTTTTAAAGAACTGAGATAGGCAAATTCTATAGCAGGTTAACATCCCAATCATAAATATGCTTACTCAGAAATAAATTTCTCTATATTCAATGTCGCTAACTTCCAAGTATGTACGGAATGCAGCCTATGGATACAAAACCACATCCTTCAGTTTCAAATGTTAAATTACATTCACATCTACTTCTGAGGAAGCTAATGTGCTAATTTACTTATTCCACTGCCTGCAAGGCTCATATATTTGTTTAAATAATTCAAAATATAGCGGAAGGAATTCAAATGAAAGCCTTCTTCTCAGAAAAAAATATTTCTGTCAGAGGGACTAAAGATGCATAAATTTGCCTTCCTGATAACCAGTAGCTTCCTCAGAATGAGGTTTCTCCATTCTCCAGAAAAATTCTGAGCTGATATGGAAGGAAACAAGCTCCTTCTAGATGTAATATTGGATTTTGTCCAATGGCAGTATAGAGTTCTACCACATCAACTTTTAGAGAATGATACAGACTTTATTTTTGGCTGATGAACAAGAGTGCTTATTTGTTCCTGAAATATGTGAGTGGCACCAACCAAGACAGAGAAACAAAGGGAGAAAGAAGAGGCAGAGAAAATAAATTTAAAGTCCATTCAGAGCAGGTAGACAGCGACCCAGCTAACACAGGGTGATTATAAAGAGGCTTTAATGTAGCCCCCCCCCCAAAAAAAATCAGAAGGTGTCTGTTAAATCCTCTTCTAACAAGTTTTACTAAATGGCATAAGCCTTTGTGAGCCACAGTTCACTTCATCAGATGCATTGAATGGCTAGATTGAAGTAGGACTGTTAAAATGAATAGAACTACTTTTAATAAAAATTGCTAGTCAGAAAAGAGGCTGTAAAATGTATTCTGATTTTTGGCTACCAAAGAAATCTTGGCTAGATATATTGACCATCAATTGTGTGAATGAAATGTGCTATAGCCAGACAAAGATATCCATTATAGTTTTACTTTTTAAAAAAATGTACAGCTCATCTGCTGTTTTATTCACTGCTGCTGTGAAAATTATTGGCTCTTATTCTGTAATTTCTTTAATATTGCCAGAAATCCCCAGATAAATAATTATGGTAGATGCCAGTTGCACTATTGTAGTGCAGATTTTTTTCACTTGCAAAGAGAACTTTATTTTTGCTGTTTTGCAGCAAAATAATTTTTACAGCAGCAGTGAATAAAACAGCAGATGAGCTGTACATTTTTTTAAAAAATAAAACTATAATGGATATCTTTGTCTGGCTATAGCACATTTCATTCATACAACCGATGGTCAATATATCCAGCCAAGATTTCTGAATATATGGAAGCATATTTAAGTCTCTTTGGTGATCGAGCTACGAGGTACTGATAATAGAGGAATCAAGAATTGGCTTTACTGTAGATATAAAGCACAGCAATGAAAAAATTCTTTCAATTCAGTGTTATTTATTCAAAATATAGAAGTAACCAGGTGACTGCTGATTTGCATATTTTCACAGTAAACACTTTACATTAAGGGATAATTTATCATTTTATCTTCCATATATTCTTATGAATAGCTGCAATACTCAGATATCGCAGCAGACATAAAAAAAAGTGTACAGATGGTGTCTAGAAGACAACTTAAAGACCACCATATTTCTTATCTTCTGAAAAAGCTTATGCCCTGTAAAAGCTGTTGTTTTTTCAGGTGTTGTAAACATCTTCATGATTGTTGTTTTTTCTTACCTTATAAAAACTGTTATCACTAGTATTCTGTAACCTTTATAATTATGTTGGTCTCATCTAAAACTACATCTATATCTCTTCACGGCACTTATACATGCATGTAAATTGGTGGCTATTGCGATGGCATTTTAAACAGAATGGCATATGCTCATTAAGTCTTACAGTGCATAACAAGAAAGATATAAAGCCACTGAAAGATAATGCCATGGCTACAACTTTGATAATAAATCCTTAGTTGCTCTAAAGGTTTCTGCAATGACTTTTCAATTTCTGGTCAATTGCTTTTATGCTATCTCTTTGTACAACCTTGCTATTCTAATTTTCAAGGGAAAAATATTAAAATTTAACATCTGTTGCATTACTAATACTGGATATTTCATGGAAAAACCAATAAAAGTGGGCATAATTGAAGCCTTAATTTTCAGTTTTAACTTAATAGTAAAATATTATTTTTCTTTATTAAAGTATAAAGTATAAAGTAAAAGCAGCAGAGAAAGAAATCTCCATCCACAGCTGTGAGGCTGTTTCATGATACGTTACAATATCACTGGTGTTTCATTGCCTAAGTTGCTGCTGGGCTGAAATAAACGAAAAGCTAAATGTCTGACAGAGTCCAGCATATTTTACTTAAAGATAATGGCACCATAATATCATACATACATGTATATGTCCCATTCTCTGAAACAAGCCACTTGTTTGTTAATTTTTACTAAAATGTTTCATTTATATTTGTAGCAGTACATGATTATAAACATTTGAGGAAACAATTTAATACAAGTTAGCTTGCTCCACAACAACCACTGCTAAAAAGCCCTGAAGCTTTTTTACTCCCAAAACTGTATTTCTGCTCTTTGTCCTAGTAAATTAGAGTTTTGTAATGTTTAAGATAATTGGCTTTAGTCTAATAATTCTAAATTTTGCTCTCTCCATAATTAATCCAATCTCAGAACTGTAGAGTCCTCAATAGTCTTTCTTCTTAAATCTGTAAGTGCCTTTATGACAAATAGGTTAACGCCCTTTAATACTTTGCACCTATAACAACATTTTTTGTCTAGCATATTTTAAAAACAGTAGTTTACATTGCAAATACTTACACAATTGCTTAGCACGCTAAATGTTTCCTATAAGATGTATAGTTTGAAAGACTTTCACTCTTGACAATTAAATGATATAATTTCAATGGATCCTAGACAAATTTATGAACATTGGCTCAGGTCAGACTGTTGAAAATTTGTGGAATTAAGTTTCCAAAAATTAGCTTCCAAACTCCACTCTTCATTCAGTGACTGAAAATAGCAAATAGGTCATTGTCCCAATATTCTCCATGTATGGAATTGTAAGTGGAATAATGTATATTACCTACAAGAATCCCAAGAACACCACTCTCTTCCTAATGTGCCTCCCCATGTATGTGTGTGTGTGTGTGTGAGAGAGAGAGAGAGAGAGAGAGAGACAGAGAGAGAGAAAGAGAGAGACAGAGAGAGACACAGAGAGAGAGAGAGACAGAGACAGAGAGAGAGAGACAGAGAGAGACAGAGAGAGCTTAAGCAGGAGATGCTATATCACTTCATACAAATAGTTGTCCAATCTCTTCTTAAAAACCACCAGTGTGGGAGCACCCACAACTTCTGGAGGTAAGCCGTTCCACTGATTAATTGTTCTGTCAAGAAATTTCTCCTTTGTTCTAGGTTGGTTCTCTCCTTGATTAATTTCCATCCATCCACTGCTTTCAGGTGCTTTGGGAAAAAGGTTAATCCCCTCTTCTTCATGGCAGCCCCTCAAATATTGGAACACTGCTAATCATGTCACCCCAGTCCTTTTTTTCCATTAGATTGGACATACCCAATTCCTCCAACTGTTCTTCATATGCTTTAACCTCCACCCCCCTAACCATCTTTGTTGCCCTTCTCTACATTTCTACAGGATATATTTTTGGAAGAGACGAACATGTGGAAAATTGAGAGACAATGAATAAGAAATACTATCCAGAGAAGGCAGCACCCTCATAGAGCATTCTTCTACAGCACTGTGACAAGCTGAGACCTTCAGATACAATAAAAGCAAAGATATGGGCATTCCAATAAAACCATATGCTTCAATGAATTCCTATGTAAATAGAAGATGACATGACCTCTACGTGGTACTGAGTTAAACACAAAACCTTTTTTGCAGATCTGCATGCAAAGTTATTATTTATGTGCAATTGTTCACAGATTCAAAAAAAAGGAAACATTGAATATGGCAGGTAAATTTACATTTTAGATAGTATAGCAACAGACTTGCCTGATAATAATTTAGTAATGGTTAACTCTAGAGTAAGTTTAGCTTTGAAACAAATAATAACTAAAAGTATGTATTTTAATTTAATCCAAATTGTACCAATTTCTTCCTAATTCACAAATTGTCTTCCACTAACTTTTTATTGATTTTTCAAATTAATGTTTTTCTGATAAAACATAAAAGTTCAAATATGAAGTTAAAGAAATAAAAAGTAGGCACAACTACTTCGCTTGTATTTGCTGTTAAATTTATACCCTGCTTTTTAAAAATTTATAATTCTGGTATTTCCTGATGTTCTACCATGAAATTCCTCACCATTTTAGTTTCCTCACCAGTTTAGTTTCCAATCCAGATTAAGCCATCCAGACGATGCCATTTGCGTAGACAAGGAACTATTTGCTTTGCCCCTTAAAAGTGAGTGTAATTGATAATAAAGCTAATTTAATAATACTGTGAATTATCTTCAAGCAATAATAATGTCCTGATTAATCTTAATTATGAAATAATCTGAATTTGGTAGTTTTTACCCTGATCCAGATGAAACTCAAAATATTATATTCATTAAGAATTTGAACAAACAACATTTGTTGTTTGTAAGATGAATGATTCTGGAATTATATTCTATTATGCATGGCAGCATCAAGTACTGTCCAGGATGTAAGTTTTAAGCAATCAATAAACATTCAGAAATGGTTTTAAAATGAGACAGATGCCAGAGGCACCAGATTTTAAGTAATATTAAAAGAGATTTTTTTAAAAAAATAACTGTCAGTTATTGAGGCTGCAATCCTGTTCTTTCTTGTCTATGAGTAATTCTGCTGGTTAATGACCACAATAAAGTTACTTGAATCTTATCTATGAATAAATCTCACTGAATTCTGAGCAAACACATCTAGCCTTCAGATACATAAAACTAAATTGTTAATGCTCATTTGTTCTTTTTTGAGGCAGAAAACTATTTTCAACATCTGCAAAATTATTAAATTAGGATAACAATGTATATAATAAATCCCTTATCCACCCCCTTTCCTTAATTGATTGGGGATAACAAAGTTATTTTTGCTGGCAAATAATCTAAAACAAAGGATAAATATCCCAAAATTTTTAATTTATTGTAGTTTATGAAGGCATTAACCATGGAACAGCTTGCCTCCAGAAATCGTGGGCGTTCCACTACTGGAGATTTTTTTTAAATAATATTTTATTATTTTTCCAATTTTACATTTAAGTATTTAAAAAGCAACGTGGTGGTTGGGTTAATCAATAGTTTGATAACAACATCTTTAGTACAAATCTCAAGTTACAACATAATAAGATAAGATAAGATAAGATAAGATAAGATAAGATAAGATAAGATAAGATAAGATAAGATAAGATAAGATAAGATAAGATAAGATAAGATAAGATAAGATAAGATAACCTTTATTGTCATTTTTTTACTGTGGGCACAACGGCACACATCAAAAATGAAATTTAGTTGCCCGCTCTCAAAGTGAAACACATACATGACACACACCTAAACATACTGTATACAACATATGTATAGACCCACACCCCTACATATACATAACAAATAAATATTAAATACTGTCCATCTTGAATATATAACAGAAGGAGGAAGCTTGAGAGTTCACAAGGTTAATGCTGTAAGGAATGAAACTATGGCTGAATCTGGATGTTCTGCTACGGATACCATGAAGCCTCCTCCTAGAAGGTAGCAAGGAATACAGGTTGTGAAAAGGATGTGTTGTGTCCCATATAATCTTATGGACTATGCTCAAGCAGTGCTTCTGTGCTGGATGGGAGGGAGGGAACTGCCAATGATCTTTTCAGCCATTCTCACCACTCTCTGCACCGCCTTCCTGCCTGAAGCAGTGATGCTTCCAAACCAGACTGTGATGCTGTGTGACAGAATGCTCTTGATCATCCCCCTGTAGAAAGTGGTCAGGACAGGGGAAGGAAGATGTGCTTTTCTCATGCGACGCAGAAAATGCAGGCGCTGCTGTGCCTGCTTTACCAGTTTATCACTGTTGAGCAACCAAGCCAGCCTACTCGTTAGCTGCACACCCAGGAATTTGATGCTGGTAACCATCTCCACAGGTGAATCATTAATGCACAGAGAAGTGTGGCTGTGCCTGCCTTTTCTGAAATTGACAATGATCTCTTTGGTTTTTCCGGTATTTAAAACTAGGCTGTTTTCCTTACACCAGTTCACCAACCCCTCAACCTCTTTGCAGTAAGCTTCCACCTTGTCATCATGAATAAGGCCCACTACTGTTGTATCATCTGCGAACTTCACAATATGGTTGGTGGCAAACCTAGCACAACAGCCATGGGTCAACAGGGTGAACAGCAGCGGACTTAAGACGCAGCCCTGAGGAGAACCTGTGCTCAAGAAAATGGTATTAGAAGTATTTGTTCCAACTCGCACATATTGGGGCCTGTTGGTAAGAAAATCAAGAATCCATTTGCACAAAGGAGTGTTTAAGCCTAAGAGGCCCAGTTTGTCTACTAGATGCTGGGGAATTATTTTGTTAAACGCCGAACTGAAGTCGAGAAACAACAAACGTGAGTATTTCTTTCCTCTACGTGCTTCAAGCTCAGATGGAGAACGGAAGAAATAGCATCCTCCGTAGAGCGATTTGGTCGGTAGGCAAACTGAAGCGGGTCTAATACTGGCGGGAGGCTAGATACAATAATGTCCTTTATCAGCTTCTCAAAGCATTTCATAATGGTGGATGTCAGTGCAACCGGACGATAATCATTGAGGCCTGTAATTGTGGACTTTTTTGGCACTGGCAAGATGATGGCCACTGCCTGCTGCAATGAGAGATTGAAAATATCTGTGAGAACACAAGCCAGCTCCTCTGTGCATTCCCTGAGGACACGTCCAGGGATGTTATCTGGGCCTGCTGCTTTCCGAATGTTAACTTTCTGCAGTGTTTTCCGGACAGAGGTGACATCAAAGCTTAGCACTTGCTCGTCAGGATGGGGCACAGCTTTCTTAGCAGGAGTACTATTTGGTGCCTCAAATCTACCAAAAAATGTATTCAGTTTGTTTAGGAAGTCTGTGTCGTTCTTGCATCTCAATGGAGTCACCTTGTAATCCGTGATGGCCTGGATCCCTTGCCACATTCGCCTGGTGTTTGTTGGGTCCTGAAAAAAGTTCTGAATTTTCTGGCAATGGGCTTGCTTTGCACCTTTTATGGCACTTTTCAGATTTGCTCTGGCTGTTCTAAGTGCCAGCATCAAATATTTCCTCTCTTTTTCCCTTAACATTTACTGTCTCGTATTTAAGCTAATACCGTTCTTATTATATCAACTCAGTAAAAACATCATTATTACATTTATCAATAATTTTTAGCTTATACGTATCTTAATTATTTTTTACATTCAATCTTCATAAACAATCCATATCCTGTTATTAATTTTTCCCCAATTTTTAGTTTCCCATCAATATTCCAATTTAATATTTGATATTTATAATTTTCAGGTTTTAGGTAACCAAGATTTCCCTTATCTCAATTCATAACAGAATCTAATATCCAAAATACACATTTTATCTATTTGAATATAATCTTGTTCTATTTCCTAAAAGTTATCTATTTCCCACCATATTAAATCATCTACTTAATAATACAATATCCCCTTTAATAAATCAAAACCATTGAATATATTACCTGGGTTAATCAATAAATCAAACATATTCATAATAATTATTTTTTTTAGGTCTAATTTTTAAATATTAAACAGATAAAATCCTTATTTTCAACTAATTTCCAAATATTTTAAATCTAATGACCAGAATTTCCCTTATCTCAACTTCTCCCTTCTCCTCTAATTAATAATATGAAATCCCCTCTAATAAATCAAAACCCCAATTTTCTTCAGCCTTATTCTGGCTTTCTTCCTTTGCCAACTAGGCTTCCATATCAGTGCTTTTAGATCATCAAATAGATCTCCCTCTATTATTATATATGTTATTTGAAATAAAGGAGACCATTTAATTGCCACTTTTTGGAAGGACTACCCCATTTGTATTCATAAAGTTGGCTCCCTATTATTCCAATTCCCCATAATTGCCCTGATATGTTTATCTTCAATTCAATCTGTTCTTCTTTCTCAAATTTCTTCTGATTTATATAGAAAGTCTTTTCCATTTTCAATGTTGTCACTCCTGTTTCTGGATTTCCCATTAACTATATTTGTTGGTCAATTGAGTCCTCTGTCTTAATGTTTGATTGTTCCACTTCTTCTGTTATTTCTGCATTGTTAGTTCTTTGGTTGTAGTCAAAGTTTGGGTTTGTGTATCTAAGCTGGCGTCTTGATCTTTTATGCGAGGCCTTATTTTATCACAAGCTGAAAGAATGGTTTCATGTATTGCTTTCAACATGGAAAGGACCTTTTCCTGATCTTCATCCATCTATTTCACGTGTTTATAAATAGTCTTTATAGTAGAAGTCGTTTGTCAAGCAAGATTTTATAGTCCAAGGTATTTCATCATCTCATATAGTAACCAATATTCCTCAAATAAAGAGATAGGAAGGCAATTCCCCACATATAACTCTGAAAGTCAGTAAGGGTTTACATTCACAGTTCAAGTAGGTAGTTATGCCACCCAGCTGTTCTCTTACAGCTGAGTTTCTCACAGGTGGTGCCAAGGTCAGAAGAGTCTTATCTAAGGTCTGGGCTTCGAGCCAAGTCTCTGTTAGGAAATAACAAGTTGTAATACCAAACTTTGCCACAAGATGTCACTAATGCAGTTTAAGGTTTTTTAAGTCCAAAATTTTTATAATCCTTTTTCCAATTTTATTTCTTTTTTGTAGATAAAAACAAGAGTCTCCAATAAAAATAGGAAAATTTTTGGTCCCCAAGTTTCAGGAACATATAAATCCAATTAAATTAAAGTTGTTCTTTTAATGCTTTAATTCCCCTGGGTAGTCAGTCACCGCTATTCTTAGAGGGTGGGATAGAAATTCCCTTCCCTCTCTCCTCACAGGGGGAAAAATACTTCAGGCAGCTTTTACAGGAAAAGAAAGTACTTAGGGTAAAGAGAAGGTCAGATCTCACCCAGTTTCATCCACGTTGCTTTCAAAGTGCTTGGTGGTAAGTTTAACTTCAGCTGTCTGCAGCCTAGTGACGGGCCATACTATGGCCAGTCTTTCCTCCACCAGTTTGGAGGGCTGCTCTGGATCAAGCGGAAGGGCTGCTGCCCTCCCGCGATCAAGCGGGGGTCCCCTTCTTTCTCGTTGCCCCTACAGGGTGACTTTTGACCCTTTCCAGGGTCTCCCAGCGGAGCGAAACCGAACGCGGAAGACGGAGCTCGCCTTCCAGCGTCCGCGGTGGCCGCGATGGCAAACCAGAAGTCCATCACTGGAGATTTTCAAGAAGAGGCTAGAGTAGACAGCCATTTGTCTGATATGGTATAGGTTCTCCTGCTTGAGCAGGGGGCTGGACTAGAAGACCTCCAAGGTCCTTTTCTATTCTGTTCTGTTCTATTCTATTCTTGGATGAGAAGTGAAATATCTTCAGGGAAAAAACAAAGAAAGTCCAATTGCCTCTTTAAAAAAGCACTTTGGGACCATTCTGAAAGTTTTTGGATTTATATCTCTGGCCTGGATCCCAAAGAACTACATGAGGAATTCTATTCTCCAACAAAACTTTTCTGATTTCTTATTCCAAGGATTGGAAACCTTTCTCAGCTGTAAGATTATCAATTCCACTGAGTGAATGAGGGTGAAAATGTTGGCATCACTCCCCCCCCCCATTTTAAGGGCAGGATATATTGCTTATTTTGCTTTCACCTTGGACCACTGGAATCTCATCCTCTCAAAAAGTGATTAATATTGAGCAAAATTCCACAATAACACTATACGACCTTTTCTGAAATTGTGAGGAAAATAGTTTCAAGGTCTAAGCATATATCTTTACATTTCAGATGTTTTTTTTAATGGGCAGAGACCTTCCTATAAGATAATTTTCTAAAATACTTTCCTAAGCATAGATACCTCAAAAGGAAAAGTAGACTTTGTGCAAACATTTCTTAGATGATGCAGTAGATCCATTATTTCTTAATGTAAGAGCCATTGCAAGATTAGTGCTGGAAAAGTAACTCATCAAAACAATGCATAGGACTTTTTCCGTTTTTTCTCCCTTCACTAATGTTGTGTGTAATGTTTTTAAGTGCTATGATGAGAAGAGAGGGCTAATATCAGTGAGATGGAGCAGAAATGTAAAGAAAACAGTCTAATGTGGAGAAGATTTCACATGTCATCTAGTTATTTCTTTTTCTCTGTGAAGCATTCTGCTTGCACTCTTAAACAATTTTCTGATTAAAACTAGAATATAGGTGGTAATATCCTAGAAGATATTTTTATTCAGATTTGTGGTTTATGAATCTGCCATATACTAAGGTCATATATGAACTCCTATTTTGAGAATATTTGTATTTTTCTAATACCACCTATTCCCCAATTCTTTTTTTTTAAAATAAGTTTTATTAGTTTTTTTTATTTTACATCAGAGTGCTTGAGAATCACCATGGAGATAGGGTAGTCAATCATCCAAAAAAGAAAACATAATCATACACATATAATTCAACAATTCTTTAAAAATTCCTTCTCTATTTCCCTCAGATGCTATAACATAATCAAATTAATACGTTTCTGAATAAAGTTCAACCATTGTAAAGAAAATCAATAATATTTCACCTATATCAATCCAAATCCTGTTTTTAAGTTTAACTAATTTACAATTACCACTTTCCAATTAGCCTTAAATAAACATGTAATTTACATTTCGGGTCACCCAGTTTCCCATAAACAATAATTATTTCTAAAGTATATAGATTATTCCAACCATTATATTTTAATATTTCCCAACTATATTCTATTTTCTATTCTACTCCATTTCAAATATACTTTTTACAAATCAATCCATATCTCTAAAAGTCCTTCAATTGTTCTTACATAATCAAATTAGTACATTTCTGAATAGAATTTAATCATTGTAAAAAAAAACAGATCTAAATGAAATTCAATCATTGTAAAGAAAATATCAATAATATTTCACCTATATCAAAACATATAATTTGCATTTCGGGTCTCCCAATTTCCCATAAAACAATAATTATTTCTAAAATATACATATTATTCCAACCATTATACTTTAATATTTCCCAACTATATCCTATTTCCTATTCTACTCTATTTCAGGTATATATTTTATAAATCAATCCAATCCATCTCCTGTTTTTAAATTTTACTAATTTACCATTACCATTTTCCAACTTAGCCTTGAATAAACACATAATTTACTAAAAAACATATTATTCCCAAAAAAGTACTTTCTTACTTCCTTTCAAATCTATATTCTATTTCTTATTCTATAAACATTTACAACCTTTTCCTTATTACCATTCCAGACCATAATCAGATCAGTCATTTTCATCCCAGTAGTAATTATCTCAACCAAAATCTTAAGCCCTTTTAACCCTTCAGTTAAATTTTTAATTCTCATTTTTAAATCTAATTCTAGCTTTCTTTTTGTGCCAGGCAGGTTTCCATAAACGAGCCTCGTCATCAAATCCCAATTGAATATATGTATTCTTAAACAATTCAGACTGAACATGTTTCTCTTCTCCTTTTTCCAGTGTTATCTGAGATATATAGTTCTTTTTGTTCAATGTAATAATTACTCGTTGATTATCCATTTTATTACAGTTCTCCAAATCTCATGTTTGCAAGTCAGCTCCCATTGCTTTTAACTTTGTAGTTGTTTTAGTTAAAGTCTGTCTTTGATCCTCAAAGTTCTCAGTGGTATTTTCTTCTATATTGCTTTGTTCTTCATCTATTGTTGTTTGAATGATAGAGTAATCCGTTGAAATCTGCAAGTCATTTTGAAGTCTTATAATAAAAGCATCTAATCTGGCATTCACTCTCTCATGAAATTCATGGATTCTTCCCAACATCAGTCTACAAAAAGATTGTGAATGGGATTCTTCCATCACTTCCATTTCAGTAAAAATCAATTCTTGTATTTATAATCCAAAAGGCAAAGCAGAACTGTGTCTCTAAGATAGTACTGTAAAATCAAGTTAGAATACTAGAGGAGAGAATAGAAAAAAAAACCTGAAGAAAGTGTCTTCTTGCGGTCAGAAAGGAATTTCTGGGCGTACTGCCAAATGTCTGGGCATTTTGCCAAGTTTGAGCTGAATACACACAAACGAAAGCTAGTGAAAGTCAGCTTAACTCAGCTATTTACCGAAACTTTAAACAGCAAAAAAAAGAAAAAGACACAGTCGTGTGCCGCCCAGAATAAAGGCAAAAGAAGTTTTAGACTAAACAATATAGTTAGAATGGTTTTTCTAGATGTAACCCAATATCTTTAGAGAGATAAATTCCAAGAAAATAGCTTAAAGCACTCTTATGTACAGAAGGGGGAGGAGGAATAAAAAAGACACTCCACCCCCTCCCTAAAGATTCACTTAAGCTAAAACCAGTAGGTAAAAAGAAAGACAGACATTCCAACTTCAGAAACAAAAGTTTTTCAGGATCTCCGAAATCCAGTAATTTCAATAGTCAATAAAAGTTAATTATTTTTCAAAAGCTCTTTTTCCCAAGTATCCGAACGCTGCTCTTTTAAAGTAGGGAAATAATTCCAAAAGCTTTTCACAGGAAGATAGGGTACAGAGAGGGAAGGAAAGGTCTCACCCGGATCTTCCACGGTGGTTCTTTTTGCTTAGCTGTTCTTGTGGCTTTCGGCTGGAGCAGCTAGATGATCAGCCATGTTAATGGCCAATCTTTTCCCCGTCGGCCCAGAGGAGCTGTCTCAGATCGCGGAGGGAGCTGCTGCTCCCTCCACAATCAACGAGTGTCCTCCCCAGTGGTAGTCGCCCCTCCAGGGCGACTTTCGACCCTGTCCAGGGTCTACCGGCGGGGGGGAACCGGCCGGTGAAGAGAGCAAACTCTTCACTCGACCGCAGGCACTGCCACTGGATCCGGAAGCCTATTCCCCAATTCTTCATGTTACTAATCCAAACAATTTATTGCTTTTATATTTTAATTAACAAAAATCTTTGTTTGGACAAATATTTTCATAATGTCTTTTCAAATCAAGAAATTGTTTTAGCCTTGGCATAGTATTTTCAATCATACTAGAAAATCAATAAAGGAGAATATTTGTAGCTCAGGGATGAAATGAGGGGTCCTTGGTGCTCTCTGAGCATGACTGTTTTCTTGCAGACATTTAATTACCTAAATTAGGCAACATCATCAGTGCTAGTAAAGAGTGGGGCTTGCTCTCGATTTATATTCTAGTGGCTTGCCATATTAGTGTTGGTGGGAGTGGTTCTTTGGTTGGGTTGTTTACTCTTAGTTTATTTTGGCAATTCATTGATTGGGGTATTGTTTACTTCTTGATTGTTGGTCTGTTAATCTATGCTCATCTGGGTATTGATTGCTGGTAGACAGATGTTTTGGTCTTTTTGTTTCTTTTTTAATGTGTTGATTATCTCTCTTACACAGCATGTAGATGTTGTTATGTCTATTTGTCTACTGATGGCCAGTTTGTCAAAGTACTAGGCTTCAAGGAATTCTCTAACATTTTTGGATTTGGCTTGGTCTAGGCTGGTAACAGTTTCTGTAATGTATTGGCCACAACTGTTCAAATCACTTGTTGAATGTCTGATCTAGATTCTATTGTTTGTACTGTTTTGTAATGGCTGCTGTTACGTAGCCAGGGTTGCTGGCCCCCAGGCTGGTAGTTAGGTTTTGGGCGGGAAACTGCTACTTGAAACCTATTGGCTGCCGCCTGGAGGCTAACCGTATAAATAGCTGCATAGCAGCTATTTCAGTTGCTTCTGTTCTGAGTTCAATAAACTTGTTCCTGTTTCAACTCCATCTCGCTTAATGCCTGCAAGAACCGAAAACGCAACAGTTTCCCAGTTGAAACTATGGTTATATCCATACGTTGTGAAATTAAAGAGTTTTCATTATGTCTTCTGGCTGCTAATTGATATTCATGCATGCATTTTGCCAGTCTTCTGCCTGTTCGTTCTACCTAGTGGTTATTGCAGTCTTTACATTGTATGTTGTAGATGACTCTTGTTTTTTTCCTCTTCTGGGGCTATTGGGTCTTTTGGTTTACTTAGGATGTTTTGGAAGGCTTTAATTGGTTTATGTGCTATGCTGATTCCATGTGGAATTTCACAGCTTCTCTTGTGAGAGGTTGAGTTATTACTTTGATAGTGGAGCATTTGATTGGTGTGGATGTTTTTTTTTTTTTGTACACTTACGTTTTCTAGTTTGCCATTGTAGTTTCTGCTGATCAGAATATCCAAGAAGAGTAGTGAGCTGTTGTTTTCTTCTTTCCTGGTGAATTGGATTCCTTTGTTGTTGAGGTTTTTGTGAGTGTTTTCTAACTGATCCATTTTATTATGGTAAAGGTATCATCTGATCCATATTTTGAGTTGTATTTGTGGGAATGCTGTTGCTTCTAGACATTGCATTATGACTACCACTATGAGTCCTGAAAGCAATGATTCCATAAGTGTACCTTTGATTTGTTGGTAGATTTGTCCATTGGATTGGATTGAAACTATGTGGTTAGGCAGAGGTTGTTAAGACCCACAATCCTGGGTGTTTCAACCTTCATTTATTTTGTTAAGTTGGGTGTGCTATGCAGCAATATTGTCATAGATTATTTCGCTAATTCTGGGTCTATGGTTGTGAAAATGTCTGTGACATCAGTTTGGGCAATGAAACATCTTCAAGAAAACAACCAAGCCCAGAGAGTAATAAGGATCAGTCATACTAGAAAATCCATCAGTCATTTATTTTCTGCAGTGATATAGCATTCAGTAGATATGGGCTAAGTTTCCTGTATTTTATGTCAGATTGCAAATGTCAATAACTGTATGCTAACTTTTTATAGGACCAGCATATGTGTGCACCTTACATTTTTCTTTATCTTTCTCTTCCTATCCCCCTCCCCCAGACATAGCATAACTAATGTAGCGGGGCTTTCTGAAAGTGCCTGCAGGAGCCTGGCTGGGGAGAAAGAGATTGGGACAGCTGTGGCCGATTTTGGGCGTGGCAGGTGTGGACCAGGGGAAAAGACAGAAAAGGAAGGAAGGAAAGGAGAGAAGGGGTTGTTGTTGTTGTTGCAGTTCATCAGATGAAGCCAAAGAGGGGTTGGAGGTTGAAGCTGATCCCTTCTTGTGGAGGAGGGGGAAAGGAGAGAGTGAGAGAGAGAGTGAGGGGGTGGAATTTTACAGCTTTCTTTTGCAAGGGGGGATATCCCAAGAGGAGGCAAGAGAGAGTGTGTGGAGAAAGAAAGTTGCTGGGGCTGTTAACCTCAGATTTTAATAATAAAGGATGGGGGGAGGGGTTTGATACCAACGGGATCTGAGACTGCAAGAAACAACAGAAGAGAAAGAGAAGCTGTCGCTGTTGCTGTTGCTGTGAAGACTGGAGGCTATCCAAACTGTGATTATTGCTGCTTGTACAAATTTTAGACATTGTGGGGAGTTGCCCTGGGGGGGGGGGCGAGCCGTTACTGCAGCACGCTGACTGTTTTGTTTTCCCTTCCCCACCTGTTTCCAGACGGTCGCTGAGGAATCATTGACTATTGCTGCTATGACACCATCTGCTAGACACCATCACAGCATTGACTATTGGGGCTAGGGGCTTGTCACCTTTGTTCCTGGAAGCCTCTCCTTGGCGACAAGAGCCTGCCACCTCCTCATTTCATGTGAGCCTCTGTTAGAAGAAACACTTTACTAACCCCTAGAGAGCACAGCTGCAGAGCCCAATGGAGGGGAATGGGAGGGCCTGGGATTTGGCAGCCTCTGAGGAGGTAACGCTACACTAATATCAGGGCATCACTATCTTTGGCTGATATGAATTCTACTACAGATTGTTATTTCTTATAAAGGATTTAATTCAATTCAAATTTATTCTACATTTTTAAAGCCAAAAAAGAAAGAAAGAAAAGAACTGGTCAAAAATATAACAGCAAAATATAAAGACTGCAGTGCAGTAATATAGACACTAAAATTCATGGCTTCTATGATTTAATTAACAATCAGCATTTTCATCATCACACACATATAAAAGTATTTGTTATTAAGAAGTGTTCTGATACCTACTTCTTTTGCTAGTCCATTTTGAGTAAGAAGTTTCAAAATAGGTACTAAAAGGTTGCATATTTTTTTTAAAAAAATGATAGAGCTTGGAAAACTTAAGGTGCTTTTTTGATGTTGACATTAAGGTTTTAACACTTTAAGTTAAAATCTATTTCATCAGAACTTTTTCTGCTTTCTGTGAAGAGGTTGTTCATCCCCAATTATTTCAGCTGAAGAGTTATTTCAGTATCATATTTTTCTATTCTGAAGACAGTGAAATAATTGCCAATTAAAATACAAATATTCTTAAGAAAAATGATCAAGCACGGTTGAGGATACTCTTTTTAATTCTACTAAGATGGCAGGCAATTGTATAATTGTCACCACTTATCTGTTTGAACTTCTAGGCAGTGAAGGTCCTCCCTAGGTTATTTAGAACACAACTGCTGGAATCCTTGATATTCACTATGATCAATTTTTATCTATTTTGTAAAGAGTCACCTGCATCCATTCTGATTTGGTGATACAATAAAATAATCTAGTCATTATTATGAAAATTTAACAGGTTTCAGCCTCTAATCATGGACTGAATACATGATATCTGTTCATGTATTAGTGAAATTACTGAGGTAATGTTGAAAACCTTAGCATAACCTCAGTATTTGATTCCAAGTTTAATAATTTCAGCATATATTTCAGTATAAACCCAAAGAATTGTCTTGAATTGGGAAAACTTGTAAAATTAATCTGCTATACTCACATTCTCCTTGCCTTTTGATAGACGTATAGGCATCCTTTATTATCATTCACATGTCACTTTGATCTCTTTGTGGCTTCTACCATGTGCCTTATGCATACTAAGTTCTACAGCCTAGAACTCTTTTGGATGAAGGCTCTATGTTCCTCCTAGGTTTTCTGGTTTTGTAGTTACTATGAAAATGATGATATTTGCTATTACATCTTTGGAAGAATGTTCTTTTTTTTAGGAGCCATGGTAGTGCAGTGGTTAGCATGCAGCTGACTCTGCTCACTGCCAGGAGTGTGATCCTTCCGAGGTCAGTAAAATGAGGACCCAGATTGTTACAGAAATATGCTGAATCCGTAAACCACTTAGAGAGTGCTGTAAAGCACTGTGAAGCAGTATATAAGTCTAAGTGCTATTGCTACTGCTATTGCTTTTGTAGAGGAGCTACAGCCATCATCTGAACATGCATTTAATAATGAAATAAGTAAATTCCATTGCTTCTAGAAAATTGATTTCCGGAATATTTTTCCTTGAACTCATTCAAAATCTTGAAAACAGCATCCGTGACAGCATGCTAATAGGTATGCCATATCTGGGCTATTAAAAACCCGATGAATGAATTACACCTTCCCCTAGCCCTATTTTTATAGTGTCTTTAATCTTCTTAAACCTCCCACCCCAAAATTGAAGAAATATTTTGAAAGTGATAAAAAGTTTACAAACCCTATGATACTACCAACAGAAGATCAAGGTAGGGAATAAGAGACAATGTCAGGACCCACTTCAACACCTTATCCCAAGAAAGCAGAACTCATGGAAGCAAGCTCTTCCAAAAGGAACTTTTATTAGGAGAAGCTGATAGCAGGCATACTAGACAGGATCTGAGGGGCTCCTGTACAGATCAATAGGTTAAAGTATCCCCAAGCAAACCCCACCCCATAGTTCATCCGGACGGTTCAAACCGGCCAATCCCCAGGTTTTAAGTCCATCGTGGGAAAGGAGAGATCATTCCAGCTCTAGTTGTCGCAGCGATGTTTAAACGACTCTTCACACCTTCTCTCAAGAGTGGAGAGATAAGCCAGGCTCCGGAGGTTGCATTTCTTTCTTCCTCCCCTTTTGCTAGCTGACAGGTTAAGGAGAAGAAAGTTCAGAGAGACACAGTGCAGGAAAGTGAAGTGTTACATTGTAGCAATGGGGGAAGAATGCAGGAAAGCAAAGTGTTACATTGTAGCAATAAAGGAAGCTAAGGCAATAAACCCGCGATCCGTCCCCCCTCCCCTCTGGGAGTATGGCAGAACCCAGGGAGACAAGAGAATGGAATCGGGAAGCGAGAGAAGGAGAGGTAGGAAAGTATGAAATAGGATAGATATGGGTTCTGACAGACAATTATATTACCTTTTAATTTAAGATTCAACAAACTTCAAATTGGTATTCTAATATCTTTTTCTGATACAAAGAAAGGAGAAATCAAATAAATTAACATTTTTTTAAAAAAAGACTACTTTCATCAGAGCAGTACAAAGCTTCAGATTTATTTCTCAAAAGTATCTTGCTTTAGGCATGCTCTGTGGATTTACAAGTGGTTTACTGATGAGTAGTATTACAGTCAATTACAGAGACAGGCAAAATGCCAGCTGTGCAGACATACATATACACTGGGGAAAAAATTAAAAGGAAGTGAGATTTTCTCTGATAGGCAGAGTGCAGTCTGGAGCTAAGCCATAGGAGATAAATGGAGTACAGGTTTGAGGAAATAGGCATGGCAGTAACAGAGAGGCAAATGTGGTCAATGGCTGCCCAGGATTCAAACACCAAGAAGATTTATTCAGTTGCCCCAAGAAGAATCAATCAGCAGAGCAGAACAAACCAGGAAGCAAGGAATCCAAATCTGAAATTGTTTCTAATGGAAGGGATAGCATTGATAGTTATTTGTACATCAGCCAGAAACCAAAGTGGCTCAGTTATAAGCCTTGGCTTCTGAAGAAGCAGTGAAGATCATCTTTGAGAATCTCTCTGGAGTTGTGTTCTAGGAATAGGTGCCTGGTCAGGATCTGGCGCCTTGTCACCTGATTCTCTCAATCTGTTCCTGCTGATTGACTCAGCCTTCCATCCTTCCGAAGTCGGTAAAATGAGTACTCAGATTGTTGGGGGCAATAGGCTGACTCTGTAAACTGCTTAGAGAGGGCTGTAAAGCACTGTGAAGTGGTATATAAGTCTAAGTGCTATTGCTATTATCTACTGAGTCAGACTTAGAAGGTTGAATAACTCCCAGTTCCTGAGGCTGATAACTTCCTTAAATCAAGAAGTCCCTTTTGAGTCACAGGAGCCCATAATAAAAAGATGCTTTAGATTCAGTTATTAAAACAAATACTTCGGAGTATACAGGAGTGTAAAGGTGCCACATGATCCCAGGAAAACATCATGGGTCCTCAGAAGGGCTATGTAAATTGTGCGCCTATGTCCCAAAGGTGCTTTTTTCAGGAGGCAACTGGGCTTTCTTCTTTTGAAGACATTTCGCTTCTCATCCAAGAAGCTTCTTCAGCTCTGAAGCTTGGGATGGACACCCTTCAAATGGTGAGAGAGATGAATGGATTTCCACAAAACATGGCAGACTACAGGAACCATTTGTGTTTCAGTTTGAGATTCAGACAGCACAGACTCATCCCCAACAGCCTGTGCCTGTCTTCAACAGTGAAAGGACACAGGGCAGAAAACATCCTGCAGCCAAGAAGTCTCCACACACATTTACACTTCTCAGGTGACCCTGAGGACACAGGTAAACTTCCAAAATGGTTTCAATGACTCTCTAAAGGAATGAAAATGACCATCTATCTGCAAGCAATATAAATCCTTCCACTCCCCACCATCTAGTCAGAGCTGAAGAAGCTTCTTGGATGAGAAGCGAAACATCTTCAAAAGAAACACGAGAAAGCCGTAACCTTTGTTTTCTCACAATTTATGTCCAGTTTATTATATTTGCAATATTGGACAAGGGCTTGCAAGGCTCTTTTAAGGCCAATTGGCGTCCTGGAGAGAATCACAGCATCATCTGCATAGAGCAGCAGAGCAATGCTTCGGTCACCTATTTTTTGGGGGTGGTAATTTGGATTATTTAACCATTTTACCATATCATTTATGTAAAAATTGAAGAGCAAGGGGGCCAAAATGCACCCCTTTTTAACCCCCTTTTGAGTTTCAACTGACCTCAAGAGAGACCCTTGCATATTACACCTCACCTTGAGGGATGTTTTGGTATGTAAGGCACGTAACAGATGGAGGAGTCTGTGATCAATTGAGGCAGCTTCCAGCTTCTTCCATAGCTTAGTCCTTGTAACCGTGTCAAAAGCTGACTTAAGATCTATAAAGGCAGCGTATAATGATACAGGTCTATCTGATGCATATTTTTCAATCAAATGATGAAGAATTAAGCACTGATCTATGGTGCCTCTCCCCTCTCTAAACCCGGCTTGTTCTTCAGCAATCAGGTTCTCAAGATCCAGCCACTCCTTTAATTTATCTTGAAGGTGTTTGGCATAGAGTTTGCTGATTATATTTAGCAGACTTATTCTGTAATTGGCAGGGTCGTCTCTCTTTCCCTTTTTATAAATTGGGACCACAATTGCCAAGCCCCAATCCTCTGGGACATGGCCAGTGGAGTCAATATAGGTGAATAGTGCTGCCAGGATGGGTATCCACCACTCCATATTATTCTTTAGTAATTCAGCCAAAATGAAGTCAGCTCCTGGAGCCTTCCCGATCCTAAGTTGGCCAATGAGGGATTTAATTTCAGACTCTGAAACTGGAGGCCACTCAGGTAAATTCTTCATTATAGACCTTGTACTCTCGCTGGAGGGGTCTTCATACATTCTCCGAAAATGAAGTTCCCAGGTTATAGGAGATATATGACAGTCTAATGGGGTATAGATTCTTTCAGAGTGGCAAGCTATTAGATGCCAAAATAAGGAGGAGTTCTTTTGCTTTGCTGCCATGATGAGCTGTTCCCAGGAAGACCTTGTGTCCTGTCTCTTCTTGAATGCAATCAATTGCTTGAATTGTTTTTGGAGTGTAAGTAACTGTTTAAGAATTGCTTTATTGCCATATCCAGTCTCTCTTTTGTACTCCTTGTATGCCAAGTTAAGGGCTTTCTTGGCTTCTACACAATCCTTATGAAACCATGGTTTGGAGGCAGTACAGGAACTCTTAACTGAGAAATTTCGGTCATGTGCTAATAATGGTTGTAGTTCATAAACTAAAGTTTTATATAGTTCTAATAAGTCTTGAGTCGGGTTGGCTGATATAAAGGCTGCACGTTTTTTTTGAAAATTATCCTCTGTTAGGGCTTATGACCTGTCTTCAAAGTCATGATTGCTGCACCAGCCCCAAGTCATGTGATCATGTTTCAGGTAATTAGCAACCGGCTTGCATTTTATGACAAGCAGCAGTGTCCCATGGTCATGTGACCACAATTTCTAGCACTTTTTGCCAATTTCCAACATTTTTGGTAATTTCCAATAAAAGACACCCATTCAGGAGAATGGATCCATTTGTGCTGCCTCGCTCCCCCCCCACATGTATGGCAAGAGTTCTACAGGTGTTTATTCAAACACCCCCAAACAGGTCCTCAGAAAGCACCCCTGTTGCACGGATCCAGATTCCCAGCTCAGTAAAGCAAGAGTCACTAGGTAACTGAATCCAATGGGCACACACAAAATCCAGGAAAGCAGTCCAGGAGTCAAACAGGCCAGGATACATGGCACAAGTACACAAGGCATGGAACTGAGCAAGTTGCTCCACAATACTCAAGTCCTCAGTGCGGGGTTAAGTAGGCAATGCCAGTGTAGCCCTTCATGAGAGGTGAGGTTCCTCCTCATGAATAGTCTAGCTGACCAGCATTGTGTCTATCTCCTCTCTGCTCTACGTGTCCTTGAATTGTAACTATGATTATGCCCTATGACCTATTACTTCCTGTTTAGATGTACACTGTGCACCTGAGAAAATTTCCTTGTGTGTCCGATCACACTTGGCCAATAAAGCTATTCTATTCTATTCTATTCTATTCTCACCTGGAGCCTCCTGGCCAAATTGCTGCAGTTGTGGGTCTCCTCCCTCAGCCTCAGCCTATTGCTCCTCCAATCGACCCAGCTGAGGCTGCTCCACCAGGCTAGCATTCTCTGAGCCCTGATCCTGACCAATCTTCAGCTCTGTGCTTTCCTCTGCAGTTTCAAACTCACCCTCCTCTTCTGAACTCATATCTGGAGAGGGGTCTGGGATCGGATCCATGACACCATTTAACAACAATGAGGTTTGCTTAATAATCACATGGCTCACTTAATAACAGAGTCAAGTCACAACTGCAGTGACTTACAACCAAAATTCTGGGCCTAATTCTGGTTGTTAAGTGAGGACTACCTGCGGTGCTTCTTGAATTTGGAACTGAAAAATATTTGGAGGACATAGCTGTTTTAATATAACTAAAAGTCATACTGGAACCAAAGAACAAAGAATGTATCACATATCTCTGTAGTTTAATCATTTCTGGTTAAACTGGAACCAGAAATGGTGGTAGAAAAAGAGACCCGAGACAGTAAGTTTAAGTTAGAACAGAATAATGCACTGAAGATTATTACAATCTGGATAACCGTTTTAACTCAAGCAAATGTTGGATCAAGCAAGACAACTTTAATAGCATTTCTAAGCATGTCTAAGAAGACCCAATGGGCTGAATCACTGCAGAGCTCAAAGATATTTCATTGTTCTAGAATGTGTATCCCATGTATTAGCTTGAATGGCTCACTACACCAGATAGCTACTGTGCACAGAGAGATGTTAAATGTGCTTTAACAATCCCATTGTGTTCAACAGTTAGATTGACAAATGTGAAGATATCTCATTTTCATTTTCATAACAGAACAACGAATAGAACAGAGAGCTAAGTTGATAATGCATTCAGAACAGAAAGTGAAGAATGATAGAAATTGTTCTGCAACCCCTGTCCCTACCTGTGATGACGGAAAAGTTTGAAGAAAGAAAAAGATAATGACCATGCTTAGCTGAACATAGCTAAGAACAAAAATGCATCTATGGAGAATTTTAATTTTGCCGAATGAACAATGATACCTCTCTTCCCAAAAACCTCCAAAATAGGAAGTTCAAAGAGAGGGATGGTCACCCATAACCCTACCTTTCTTTTAAAACTTTGAAAACAGGATCAAAGAGAACATAATTAACAGGTGAAATCAGAAGAAAGAACTATTTAATTCAGTGGGAGAAATTCCTTCTCTTTAAGCCAGTTTCTTCTTGGACACAAAAAGAGAATTTTAAAAAATGCAAGATTTTATCCCGGAGATCAACATTTTAACAGTTATATATATATAACATTGGGTTTTATTTAATGTATCAATATGATTCACAGTCAAAAGAGCTGAACATATTTTTGTATGCGTGTTAAATGATTCAAAGCAACAGTATTAAAGATAAATGGCCTGTAAATGAATAACTCAAAATAATTTCTATGTCTTTTTATTTTAGCGTAATTGCTATGTTATTAGTTAAATGCTGGTCTATGACTGAAATAAAGTTGATTGATAATTTCTTCCTCAAACTGTATTATTTACAAAAATAAATGTACTTTATAAAGAGATACAATAACCTACTTATGTCATTACAAAAGGTGTCTGTATGAAAACTGATTTGCTTTTGTAACTCCAACTAATGTTAACGATATCAAAAATACTAATATTTCCCATTAAACCTATATTTAAACATACATTAAAATCAGTATTTGATTTTTAAAGATAAGGATTGGATGACTAAACTAAAGCAAAATATTAGCAAATAGTCCGAGCCTGCAAAGATGAAGTGAGGAAAGCTAAGGCTCAAAATGAACTAAGGCTTGCGACCATAGTCAAAAATAACCAAAAAAAAAGCTTCTTTCAACATGTAAAAAACAAGAAAAATGTTAAGGAAATGATTGGTCCATTAGTGGGGGAAAGTGGCAAGAAGGTGACAAGCAACAGGGAGAAAGCAGAACTATTTAACTCATTTTTTGCATTTGTCTTTACACAAAGGGAAAAAACAGTCCAACCTATCAAAAACAGTACCATATAAAAAATAGATTAGAAACACAAGATAGGCAAGGAAATGATAAGTGAGCACCTATCCAGCCTAGACGAGTTCAAATCACCAGGACCATCTTTACACCCCAAGGTTCTCAAGGAACTGGCAGATGTGATCTCAGAACCACTGAACTATATTTTTCAAAGATCCTGGAGCACTGGGGAACTACCAGAGGACTGGAAAAGAGCTGATGTAGTTCCCGTCTTCAAAAAAGGGGAAAAAATAGATCCAGGAAACTACAGACCTATCAACCTGACCTCAATACCTGGGAAGATTCTGGAAAAGATAATCAAACAATGAATCAGCGAACACCTAGAGGCAAACAAAGTCATTACTAAAAGCCAACATGGGTTTGTCAAAAACAGATCATGCCAGACAAATCTTATTGCATTCTTTGACCAAGTGACAAAATTAGTGGATCAGAGGAATGCTGTGGATATAATTTACTTGGACTTCAGTAAGGCATTTGATAAAGTAGATCACAACCTACTACTTGATAAGATAGAAAAATGTGGGTTAGACAGCATCACCACCAGATGGATTCGTAGTTGGCTGACCGGCCGTACTCAGTGTGTGGTCCTCAATGGAACTGCATCTACATGGAGGGAAGTGTGTAGTGGGGTGACCCAGGGCTCTGTTCTAGGCCCAGTGCTCTTCAACATATTCATCAATGATTTGGACGAGGGGATAGACGGGGAACTCATCAAATTTGCAGATGACACCAAGCTGGCAGGAATAGCCAACACTCCAGAAGATAGGCTTAAGATACAGGAGGATCTGGACAGACTGGAACACTGGGCGCTATCTAACGAAATGAAATTCAATGGTGAAAAAAGTAAAGTTCTACATTTAGGCAAGAAAAACTAAATGCACAGGTACAGTATAGGTGGTGCCTTGCTCAATAGTAGCAACTGTGAGAGGGCTCGCGTAGTCCTAGTGGACAATCACTTAGATATGAGCCAGCAGTGTGCTGCAGCTGCCAAAAAAGCCAACACAATGTTAGGCTGCATTAACAGAGGGATAGAATCAAGATCACGTGAAGTATTAATCCCACTTTACAATGCCTTGGTAAGGCCACACATGGAATACTGCATCCAGTTTTGGTCACCACAATGTAAAAAAGATGTTGAGGCTCTAGAAAGAGTACAGAGAAGAGCAACAAAGATGATTAGAGGTCTGGAGGCTAAAACATATAAGGAACAGTTGCTGGAATTGGGTATGTCTAGTTTAATGAAGAGAAGGACGAGGGGGGACATGATAGCAGTGTTCCAATATCTCAGGGGTTGCTACAAAGAAGAGGGAGTCAAGCTATTCTCCAAAGCGCCTGAAGGCAGGACAAGAAGCAACGGATGGAAACTAATCAAGGAGAGAAGCAACCTAGAACTAAGGAGAAACTTCCTGACAGTTAGAACAATTAACCAGTGGAACAACCTGCCTCCAGAAGCGGTGAATGCTCCAACACTGGAAGTTTTTAAGAAGAGACTGGACAGCCATTTGTCTGAAATGGTATAGGGTTTCCTGCCTGAGCAGGGGGTTGGACTAGATGACCTCCAAGATCCCTTCCAACTTTATTATTGTTATTGTTATTGTTGTTGTTGTTATTACGCGCTAGAAAATTTTCAAAGTCAACTAAGTACACCTGATGTAAAAAGCCTTCGAATTAGAGCTGAAACTTGCAAAAAAAAGGGGGGGGGGAATCCCAAAGGTTTAAAAAAAAACAAAAAAAAAAACACTTTTGAGGCACACTGGATATTTGCTATTTATATATATAAATGAAGAACTAATATATTACAGGTCTTCTATCTATAGCAATTTCCTGGTCAAATCACTCTAAAAAGGTATTGGCAATAAGAATAGCAATAGCACTTAGACTTATATACCGCTTCACAGTGCTTTATAGCACTGTCTAAGTAGTTTACAGAGTCAGCATATTGTCCTCATGGGTCCTCATTTTACCGACTTCAGAAGGATGGAAGGCTGAGTCACCCTTGAGCCGGTGAAAATCGAACTGCCAAACTGCTGGTGGCAGGCAGTCAGGAGAGGTATCCTGCAGTACTGCATTCTAAAGAATGTTCCTTTTATAATGGTTTCTTTTTATCTTTTAAAAAATTTTCCAAAATCTTTTAACTATGTGTATTATGTTTTTCTTCTCTTTCTCTTTTTCACTTGTTTTACATCAAAGAAATACAAACAATGCATGTTTAGATTTCAGCCTTTTCAGCAAAAAATAATACTTTAGAAATGTCTTGTTGCATTTATGTTGTTGGAGATGCAGTGAAATTAATGTTTTAATTAAATATATTGTTAAGAAGCACTAACATGCATTAGCTCAATTTTGAAATTTAGTATTTTTTAAATGTTTATGTTCTCTATCCTTCTGTCCTTCTGACAAAGAAAATGGACTTATAGCCAAAGATTTAGTGTTCAGCATCTGAACTCCAATTATTCGTTTGTTTCTAGAACAACTTAATATGGATGACTGTCATGAATCATGATGTATGTATGTATCTATATATCTATATATGTATCCATAAACACATATTCTGTATGCTTTTATTTCTTCTTAGCTTTCTTCTGCTAATTTAATTTTTTGTGGGAGGAGATTGTGGGAGGAGTTGTACTAACTTGGGGGGGAAGCTCAAAAGAAGCTATTGACAATCCATAATTTGACTGACACTCATTTTTCTTGATTTTCAACCTTCCTGATAGTGGCCATATCATCACTGTCACTTTGATTTTAAGAACAGTGATGTGGATAGTTATCTTCTTATCAATGTGTTGAATCTCTTCTTTCCTTATCAGAGCGCTAAGCAATTCCCAACTTTCTTTCTTGTTTGTTCCATTGACCAACTCAATATCTCTTCGAGTGTAACAGAGATGCACTGTGGTGATAAGAATTTCAAGAAAGACTTTTAATCAGAGAAAGACCAGATCAGAGGTATCCAGTATTATCTCAAATTAGTTAAAAAGATTCCCCTTTTGGTTAAATCTGCATCAGGATCCTATTTCTGATTTGTAGTTTCCTAAGCGTGTAGTTTTTATTCATTTGTTTAAATGTATCTGTGTAAAAAAAAAATCCTTTAATGGTTTGGTAAAAGTGAAAAGATCAATAAACTATTAAAGGCATAAAAATTAAAGCACAAACTAAAATAGTAACGTTTAAAAATCAAATGCTTGGTAAATCAACGCAGTAAGTCCTTTCTGAAACTCAAACAATAACAAAAGTTCAACACCAGTTTGTCTTTGTGTTTCTTATATTCTTATATTCAGGATCTAGGTTACTTCTGCAATCATTAGCTTTTTTCCTCTTCACTTGTAATAGTTTCTCTATCCTGAGAAACAAATCAGAAAGATACAACCTATAAATTTTAATAAAATTCACTCATTAGAGAAAGTGCTACCAATTCTGTTCTGGTTTTTTTTTTTTTTTTAAATATATTTTATTAGATTTTATAGGGGTACAGGGATTACATTAAGGTGCTTAGGAACCACTTCCAGTTCCGGATCGCGACACCAGCAGTCGTACGGAGAGATCTCTCTCTCCCACCGGCTGCTTTCCCTCCGCCGGTAGACCCTTAATCGGGTCGAAAGTCGCCCCGTAGAGGCGACCACCGTTAGAGGAGGCTCCTGCTCGACTGGGGAAGAGCGGCGGCTCTCCCCAGTTCGAGCTATCTCCTTAGGGCCGCCGGAGGAAAAGATCGCCCAATAAAATGGATGATCACTTCGTCGCACCAGCTGAAAGCCAGAAGAACATCTAAGCGAAAGAACCCCCGTGGAGAATCCGGGTGAGACCTTTCCTACCCCCTTTTTTTTTTCCCTAACTACTTTCCTGTTAAAAGCTTTTTTTGAACTATTTCCCTGTCGTGAGGAAGCAGCGTTTGGGCAATGGGGAAAAACAGCGTTGGGAAAAAAAATATATAAATAAAAACCAGTCAATTTTGATGGACTATTTAAATTTTGGAATACTGAGGGGACCTGAAAACATTTTATTCTTGACTATTATTGTTACAACTACGCATTTATTATTTTGAACCCTTTCTTCATCTTTTTCAACACGAAAAATAAAAAATCTATTATTTGGAAAGGAAAAAAAAAAAAAAAGATTTTTTGGTTTGCTGAGGACATCTTGTGTCGAAAAGTGGTACTGCAATTATATTTCTTTATGGCTGGGAATGGCTATGACTTTCAAAGGGTGATAACCACAAGATAACGGATGCAGCTGGCCTATTGAAAATTGAAGGTGAATGCTTGCTTGATTCTTATGAAGTAGAGCCTTCTTTAAAGATTAAAAAGCCTTATTACTATCGATATGGAACTTAATACACAACTGGACTATGAACTTATATTGGAAACAATTTTAGAAGCTGCAGAGGATGTGAGTTCCTATTTTCAATCCCTTTTCCCTACACTGAGAGAAACCGTGGAAACCACAAAACAAACTAATTTTATTCAACTTCCAACACAACCTATCGAGAAGTCTGATGACTATACAACAACTTCAACAGAGATGTCTGAAGCATCAATACCAACAGAGACTGACACTCAGATACAACTTATTGAAAATCGAGAAAAGGTGGATAAACAATTGGCAAATATAACATGGAATAAAACAGCTTTTACCATCCAAAGGCTATTAGAAGAAAGGAAAGAGAACTTTGACCAATTTGAAGCGTTAAAGAATATGGACCTTTTAATATTGTGGTTTGATTATGTAGGAACCTTACTATGGAAACCACTATGGCATAGAAAGAAGCCTAGAGTTAGATTTAAAAATGTATTTTAAAGTCTTATTTAATGGGATTAAAAAGGCTTTGATTTCTTGACTGACTTAACAACTAATGGAACACGTGAAATTTTTAAGAGGATACCCTTTGTAATATTACTCTGTTTTAGATATGATATGTATTGGAGAAGTAAACTTTATCTACTGGTTTAAAAAGATTTTTATAGATATAGAGGCATTGATAGAATATATATTTAAATTAGATAGAAATTTATTTGTTGGCCTGATATTTTTATTTTAAGAGAATTATTTGGAAATAAAAGGAGAATAAGAGGGATGGGTGATAAGAGAAAAAAATGGTATCAATGAAGAAGATATGGGAATGTTGTTGCGAGAACAATATACCAGATATAATTATGTAAAAAAAAAAAGGGCACCCGAAGTGTTAATAATATGTCTATTTAAGGCTAATTGAAATATAGTAATTGTAAGTTAGTAAAGCTTAAAAACAGGATTTGGATTTTTAGAATTGAAATGTAACTGATATTTGATAGGATCGTTTGAAACTTATATAGAATTTATTAATTTGAATAAGTAAGATTAAATGAGGGAATTAGAGAGGGAAGTTTAAAAGATTTGATTTGAGTTATATATTTGTGATTGTCCTTCTTTTTTTGGATGTTTAATATACCCACCTGTTCTGGGTTTTTTTTAACCACCAGAGACTAACCCAACTTTCTATCTATGGTTTATGCTAATTAATAAACCAAAGAGAGGGCTCAGTCAGTTTTTATTCTCAATTCCAAATAATGAAGTATGAAGTACATGATCAAGTTGCCGTACCACTAGAATGGGCCACTGAATGTTTCTCAATGGCAGGAATATATAATTCATTCTTTAACCCTCCCTCCCCCCGGGAAGGGAAGTTGTGCCTATTTTTCCCAGTGACAAAACTAATCTTTCATGGTTGCTGCTGTCTTGACTGGTGCTGTCATGTTCACCTGCCCTGCTCCATTTTATTGATATAGTAACAGCCCTTCAACTGGCTACCATGCACTGGGGCAGGAACCTCTTACCTCGGATCATTGCCCTTTATGTCTATTAGTCTTAACAACTTCACCAATTGAATTCCGGAGAACTGGGCCTTCTTTCTACAAGGTCACTAAATAGATCTTTCTTCAACCACAAGTTAAAATCGACAAGAGTTCTGTCACTTTGTCTTTCTAGCCCTAGTTAAGGATTCATTAAAATGGCAAAACAATCAGGGAATGGGATTGTTGTTATTGTTTTTTACCAGCTCAGGCCAGGTAAAGCAGCAAGGAAACCCATCAAATATATCACAGACTAAACACAGTCTGAAAAAAAACCGCACCATGGTGTCCCAAAAAGGAGAAGGATATTTAAATCTGCAAAATTTATTTTTTCAATCAGCTTCACTGCTGGCTGGTTTATCCATGAAAGTTAAGGCTGGAATGTGGAAAGCTCTTAATTATATAATCAACTTTCTGAATATAAGCCACAAATAAAACAACATGGATTCTTAGCAGAGCCAGAGAAGAAAACAAAGCAATTTATATTGGAAAGAATGAGCAGGAAATAAAAGCTACCTATGTCAACCCCTGGCTGAAAAGCCCAACCGAGCAAAACACCAGAGCCATTGCAAACTTCTAATGATTACTTTTATTGAGCAGATTCAAACCGGTAGGGTCAAAGGAAAGCTAGCTCTAAGGAAATGGTGGAAGCAGTTAATTAAAAGAACGAAACTCTTCCCACCCCTCTCTGACAGTACAGGTCACATTGTCCAATACATCTTCTAGTAATTATTATGAGAACAGACTTTAGTTTCGGCTAAACAATTCTTCAGCAGCTTCCGATCTCACGCTGATAAAAGACACCTGTAGATTCAAAGCTCTCTTCCCTCCCTCCCTCCTCTGTTGGCAAGTTAGATGCACACTGTGGTCCTAAAGGCAGTAGCCTTCGTAGCTTGATAATCTATTTTATCCCATATAAATTTAGTTCTGACAACCTAGTGCCCAGTGTTTACAAAATATAGGATTTGAAGCTATTAATTTAGAGTGGCAGTCAAAAGCACTTCATTCTTTGCTTATTTCTATTATATGATTAACTGAACTCAGAATGTATTAATTAATCATACCGCTTCTAAATTCAGGATTACAAGTCTATTTCAAACTGTGATCAATTTATTTTTCAGTCCATTCCCACTTAGTTTTTATCCAAGCCATTTTACTCTTTGTAGACCAACCATCTCTGTAAGTACACACTTAGAAAATGTCAAAATCTTTTAAAGGAATTTAAATATAACTTGATTTAAAAAAAACAACAGAAAAATAGTACAAAGTATTTTTTTTTTAATTCAGATGGACATAAGACAGGCCTTGAGAATACAAACTTTTGGCTTCTGGTTTGTGATCGTGGTGCTGGAGGATGTGCGGGGCGATCGCTCCCTCCGCCGTCCAGTTTTCTCCTGCCGGGGGACCCTGAAAAGGGTCAAAAGTCGCCCTGGAGGGGTGACGAGCCTGAAGAGGACCCCCGACTGATCGCGGAAGGGTGGCAGCCCTCCCGTTTGATCCGGGGCAGCTCTTCGAACTGATGGGGAAAAGATCGGCCATTAACGTGGCCCATCACTAAGCCACTACCAGCCGAGGCCAAAATTACTATGAAGCACTTCGAAAGCACCGTGGAGGAATTGGGTGAGATCTTACCTTCTTTGGATCCCAAGTATTTTTCTGTAAAAAGCTTCTTGAAACTTCTTCCCCCTGTGAGGAGAGAGGGAAGAGAACGTCTTTTTCCCACCCTCTAAAATGGCGGCATCTGACTACCTAGGGGAAATAAAGCCCTGAAAAGAACAACTAAGTAACTGGATTTGCATTTTTTTGATATTTGGGGACCCAAAAAGTTCCTACTTTCACGGGGACCTGTTACCTTATCTACTTGAAAAAAAGATAAAAAATAACTTAAATTGGATAAAAACCTAGCCCGGGTTTTGAAAAGGACTTTAAATGCTATCGGGGACATCTTGTGGCGAAGCTTGGTACAGCAAGTGAATATTTTTGACAAAGAGACCTGCTCACAGCCCAGATCTGTCCTTGGCATTATCTAAAAGAGATAAAAAACTGAGAGAACAGCTGGGAGGTGAAATTGGCTGTTAGAAACTGTGGAGGTGAACATTTACTGACTCTTGTTTAAAAAATAGCCTCCACTAAAGGACCATTTATAACCATCTCAGAAATGGAGGAGGTCCAGCAACAAATTTCGGCTAATTATAAACTTATACTTGAAAAAATTCTTGAAGCTACTGAGATAATTAAATCTAGACTGAAAGACAAAGGCGCTAGCTTAAACCTACAAACTGAAACTCTGATTCCAACTAAAGAACTTACAATTCAAAAAACAACAGAAGCGGAAGAAATTAATACCAAGACAGAGGACTTTAAAGAACAACAAGTACAATGTACTGAAAATTTTGACAACCAAACCCTGATTGCAACCAAAGAACTTACAACCCAAAAAGCAACAGAAGCGGAAGAAAGTAATACCAAGATGGAGGGTGTTAAAGATCAACAAGTACAGCCTATTGAAAACCTAGACAACCAAACAATAACTATAAAATTGGACATGTCTCTCTACTTAAACCAGAAGACACCTGAGGAAGAAGAAGACCAGACCGAATTGAAGATAAAGATACTAGAGCAAATATGGAGATCTGAGCCACCAGGGCAACAATTTAACGATTATGAATGGACCAGTTCCTCTAGAAAATTGATAACTAGATGGTCTCCTTTGATTCAAGTAACATGTGCAAGAATGAAGGGAGATCTATCTGATGATTCAAAGGCATTGGTATGGAAGCCTGGTTGGCATAAAAAGAAAGCTAGAGTTAGATTTAAAAACTGGGGTCTTTTGATTTATGACAGAGGATCCTAAAGAATCAACTAATGGGCTAAAGGAAGATTTTGAGATGAAGGGAAACATGATTGTTAGATTTAAATATTGTTGGAAAATGATAAAAATAAGGGATTAATTGGCTTAATATTTAGGATTTAGATTTATAAGCGAAATGGAAATTAACCATTAGGAATTAGCCTCGAACTATTGTTTAGCCCAGATAATATAGATGATGGACTTGAGACAATAAAGGATAAGTGGTGATGTACTAGGATGTACTAGGATGAGAAATAGAAAATGTTTATGAAATAAAATAAGAATATATTTAAGTAAGTAATATGTGTATTTTAGATATTATAACTTTTATGTAGTGAAATAAAGAAAATTTGGGTTACCCGAAACTTAAATACTATGGATGTTAAAGGTTAAATTGGAATACTGTAATTAAAAATTAAAAATTAGGTAAAACTTAAAAACAGGATATCGATATGTATAAGTAAAAAATATATTGATAAATGTTTTAACTGAGCTTGTTAAAATTAGAAATTTACTAGCTTAAATATGATATACCAAATGTTAAAGGAAATCGAGAAAGAATTTTTGATAATGTACTAAAGATTTTGTTATGGAACTATTGACTACCCAATCACCACGCTGCTTTCCAAATACCTAAATGTAAAACTGGAAAACCAATAAAATTTGTTATATAAAAAAAAAGAGAATACAAACTTTTGCAGTGAGCAAAATATAATTTTTGATTCGATATAATTGTCTGCTTTTGAAACAAAAATCTTATTTCATGTTAATGTTCAGAACAAATCAGCTGCAATGTTTAATTACATGGTAAAAATCATGGATTTATGAAAAATTCTGAAAGCTATAATTTTGCTTCCCTGTTACTATTAAGTAAATCTGGAGTACTGACAAAATGGATTAAATCATTTCTACTTTAAACATCAAGAACTTTTAAAAGTTTTAAAGATTTGTGTTTATTATCTATCAAGAATCTTAATGAATTAGAAATAGGACTTACAAATTTATTTTACTCTGAACTGTGTCGCAGGTATAAGTCCTATTCATTATAAGTCCTATTCAGTATAAGTTTGCTTATTTTATTAGGTAGGTGATTTTTTATTAGAAATTCCAAAGCTGGTATGATATTCATATAAGACAGTCCCTACAATGTTTACATTACAGGATTTTACTAGGCTGTGTCAAGATATGCTATAGCTTTCCATGGAACTGATGAACCTTTAATTGTGGAGTTTAAATGCAGTTCAGATAAGGACTTATCTGTATCTTTACCACACAGGAAATAATCTATAAAGACTTCCATTAATGCATCATAGTGAATACTGTGCTCTTCAAGAATAAATGCTGAATTGTATCCATTTGACGCTCCATTTAACAGAACAGAGCATTCACTTGGTCAAATTCAGGGTGTGTGAGAATGTACTGTATTTTTGTGTGTGTATAGTCCTTAAATTATAAAATGCAGCTATGAATCTAAAATCTTGCCTTCTACTATTAGCAATATTTATAGATTCTGAACTAATTATCAATATCATGATGCAGAAAGTACTTCAGGACACTACCAGGGCCAAATCAGAGGAAGGGATTAAAATCCAGAAAGGGATTTTAAAAAAATCCATAAATCCAGAAGATTTATGAAAGGGGCTAAAGGAGTTTAAAGGTGCAATGTGGAAAAACCCCTAAGTCAGACTATTACAACCTGATAGCACAAAGTGGTGCATCTCAAATATATACTCACACACACACACACATACCCAAGTATATTCCATTGTTGTCCCCAGGGAATAATTGCACTAGATTTTATGTTTGCCTGGTTTAATGATACGTGTTACCTCCAGCATTTTGAGAGACTCCATTTGCATTCCACTTTTAACTCTATGGAAGAAAAAGTAGTGTTTTATTTGAACCACTAAACCCAATCAACCCTGGGGCTGAAGAGGATTATTCTTAAAACAGCCTAGTGTATATTTCCACTAAATTAACTTCCCAGTCAACCATGTCATGCAAGCACAATGAGATATTAATAGAAATTTGACCCTGATGTTTACCCAGAGATACAGTCTTTGAATGGCCCTGCAAAGCTGGAGCTACATGGTGGCAAAAAGGAAGGGAATAACACCACCCCAGTTTCATGGCAGAGGATATTAATCTCAGAAAGTCACTCACTTTTTTTTGGTGGGGGGAGAGAGCACAATGCAATATTCTCCCAGCAAACTCCACAATGCCTAAGATATCATCAAACGCAGGAACTTCCCATCTGAATAGGCACCTATAATTTCAAGCTTCTCATGTATTTCATTTCATTTATTTTGTGACCAAATCTGCTGACTTGTGAAAACACGACCACAAAGAAATCAGAATTACTTATTTTAAATCCTCCATGATGAGGGGATTATAGAGTGATGCAGAGGGCAGGCTATCTGACCCACTTTGAGGGATGAAACCACAGCTTCCAAAATAGCACACATATGCCAGGCCTAGGTGAAAAGATTAGCTCGTTGCTGTTGTTTTCCATAAGTGAAAACAGCCTTAAACCAATCTATTAGCTAAAACAGCACACAAATCACAGTCATACAATTGCTAAAAGATGAGAGATGCGTTAATAATGAATGGAGTGAATTGTAAAATTAAGATTCTCTCTCCCAAGTTGCTATTTTCTGAGCTACCCTGTTTGCCTGATTCCTCAATTGAGGACAAGCCTGTCAATCACTGCAGATAATCCTCCTCCTTTCTCTTTTCCCATTATTGTGTTTAATGCAAAACAGAGTTTTATTTGTTTTATTGTTTAGTTACATTATTTATGTTTGAAAATGTTGCAGAATGGTAAATCAGAGCTGGAGTTTCATGCATGTATTTTAACCTAGTCTGAGGCAAGTAAAAGAAAACCTACCCTGAATTACTCCAGCCTGCCTTAAAATTTAGATTTCATTCAAATATGATACAAAGTCTCTCTCTCTGTATGACTAAGTAATACATACATGAATGGCAGATACTGTAGGCTATAAGCTTGTTTTGTTATTGCCTCTCTTGGAAACCAATTCAGTAATCAATCCTCACTGTTGAAGGTGGGGAGTTGTAAGCTTGTTTATCTTTTGCTAAGAAAAAGTTCTTTGTCTTGTTTGTGCAACTAGTGAGATGGAAAATATCTTTACTACTGCTGTTTAGGATGCCATCTGGTACTGGCAGAACATGTGTGAAAGGCACAAGTTGTGATTACTTTTGGCTCTAGTTTAATCAACAAAAAGGTATCTGTTCAGTGTTATGCATAGAATAAGTAAACGTTGCTCTTGTAATCTTTAAACTACCTATTTCTTTTCTTTTAAATGAATAAGCTATTTTTTTTTAACAAAAAATGTGATTTAAAGAAAATAGGAAAAATAAGATTTCTATTGCTCACATAATTTATGCATTTCTCTCAACTTTTTCTTCTATGCACACACAGATACATAAATAAATATTAGTAGTCTCAATTGCTCTCTATTCTTAATATAATTGCTGCTGCCCATTTTTTACTATTCAGCAATCTCAACAACATAATATTAGTGTCAGAATTATTGAGTCTGTCATTTGTACTTCTATAACTGTCTGGTTTGGTACAGTAACCAAACAGGACAGGTACAAACTTCAACAGATAGTTAGGACTGCAGAAAAAACAGTTGCAACTAGCCTGCCTTCCATGGAGGATAGTGCATGAGCCAGAAAGAGGGCTGACAAAATATCTATAGACCCCTCGTCTCCTAGACATAAACTGTTTCAACTCTTCTTCTCAGAAGGCCACTATAGGGCATTGCATGCCAAAACAATTTGACACAAAGACAGTTTTTCCCCCATGTCATCAGTCTGCTAAACATCTAATTCCCACAAAACTGTCTTAGGCCTAAAGATATTTACCCATATAGTAGGGCTGCATTATAATTATCCTTCTCATCTTTCCTATTACCTTCTCCTATTGGCATATTCTGATTATCACTTTGTTGTTTGTGTGTACACAGAGATCATAACTGGCCTATAAAAGAATATTCTATTCTATTCTATTCTATTCTATTCTATTCTATTCTATTCTATTCTATTCTATTCTATTCTATTCTATTCTATTCTATTCCTATTTCTATTTCTATTTCTATTCATATTGAATTAGTAAGTATTACTGCATGCAGAAAACCATTTCCCTCTTGTTTAGTTGACGTTTCTAATCGAAACAAAGCATCAATACTTTTCATGCAACTGTAACCCTATAAATTGTTCACTCTTCAGCATGACGTGAAACAGTTTACATTAGCTCAGGAGATATATTACCCCATAATCCAGTTGGATTTATTCTGAAAAGGAGCATATGGGAGAACAAAGCTATTAAAAAGCATAATAGTTTCAGTCAGTATGTGAACAGTCCAGAGGTTTACACACAGCCATTGTCCTATTTGCTCTTCTATCTAGAATGCTAATAATATGATTAATATGACAAGATTAAATCACAATTGGCAATACAAATCTGCTTCTAAAACATAGTACATACAGTAGTGGCCAAAATTGTGGAAACCTTTTGGGGAAAGTGTATTTTTGAGGTTGGATGGATAATAACAACCACTTTTTTTTGGAGTAGTACCATAAAATTATATATCAATGGAAAGATAATTTAATCAAGAATGTAATGCAACATAGTTTGTTCAATTATCTGTACTGTATTCTATGAAAAGTTATAGCCAAATAACCAGAAAAAGGAAGCACAACTTGCTTAAGTTGATATCAGGTAGCTTTCCTTCATCTGATTGTAGCCAATGAGCATGAGTGTTTAGAGAGCCAATCAGGTGTCTTCTTGTTTTGGCAATGAGCCAACCAGATCACAGTAGGATTCAGTTATTGATGTCATGTATTGAAGCTGAGAGGAGGACATTTGTCAGTGTGTTATGTGATCGTTATCTAGTTGGTTGGTTGTTTTTTTCTCTTTCATTTAGTGAGCTTGTAAAACGTAATAAAATTAAAGTAATGGTGCAAAGAGTTGACTGGTTGCACAGAAAGCAATGTAAAATAGTATTATTAAGTGAACAAGGCTACAGTTACAAAGAAATTAGAAGAAAAATTGGTGGAAACTTAACCAAAGGTGGCATTTCTACTGTACACTTTTCCCAAAAGATTTCCACAATTTTGGCCACTACTGTAGTTTCGGGAGAGAATGAGTTGATACATGTTTCAAGGAAGAAGCCATTAAGGAAAAGAAAACCTTCAGAAAATAGAAGCACATTTTAAACAAAGGATTAGACATTATGCAAATAAGTTATTTCTCCTTGTTTCTAAAAAGATTTCAGTTAATTTAGAAAATAAAAGACAAGATCTAAAAAAATCATGGATAAATAGGCTCTGTTCAGATGTCAGAACGACTAGGAAAAGTTTGGGAACATCTTTTTTCTATTTTGTCTCAGCCAGAAATGTATACCATTACATTAGACAAGTCAGTTGAATAAAATATGGTTTGAAATGGGCTTGTTGGAAGCTAACACTGTGAAATTAATTGTATCTTATTTATTATTAAATTTGGATGCTGCTGAATCATTTGGATTCCTGGGAAACAATAAAATAAAATAGAATAAAATATTTATAGTATATTTTGCTATACTATTATAGTGTAAAAACAATTGCAGTAAAAAACCAATAATAAGAAAAATAGACATGGAAATTATGAGGGCAATTCGGAAATAAACCTCCACAATCCTTATACCAAAAAAAAAAGAAACCCAAAGTCATAAAGTCAACACCAGCAATAGAAAACATAATAAAATATGAATAGCCATGAGAAACATCAGATGCTAAAAGTCATCCATAAGAATTTAAGCCTTCACTAACTTTTAGAAACATAGACACTTTGGTGTAATCATTAAGGCATAAGGCTAGAAACCAAGAGAAATGAGTTCTACGCTGATTCCTAGGAAGGAAGCAGTAGTAAACCATTTCTGAAAAAACTTTACCAAGAAAATTGCAGGGTAGTCCTTGAGAATCAGACGTGACTAAATGGAAGGGAAAAAAAAACTTCTAAAAAGAAGATGGTCAAAAACATAGGTGAAAACTATAAGTGAAACTATGCCTTTCGCATCTCGCATAAATAATCACAGCTTTTCCTGGGAGTAATTTCTCAAATGTTTCAACACTGATTGGAGAACACAGTCCTGCAAGAATCTTGCAGTTAAGCCATTGTGTGGTTCCTTGCCCTGGGGTGAGACAGATGGCACTCATGGGCTGTTTGTTATTTGTGCTTGGATGTCATTTTGTTTTGGGTTTGTTTGGCTGTGCATATACTCTTTGTGAACTGCCAACTGGTGGAGTTCAAATTGAAAATAAATAAATAGGGCTTTATATATCAAAACCAAGACTCCAAAATGTGTTGAGAAATTTACTGGTAATCAATGCAGGGGATACTAAGTAGGTATAAGATGATGGTAATGATTATGATTACCCAACTGCATTTTGCACCAACTGTGATTTCTAAATTGCTTTCAAAGGTAATCCCTTGTAGGACACATTACAAAAGTCTAACCATTACTCCATACTTACAGGTAGAAGAATAAATTGTTGATCAGAACATTTCCAAAGTTGTAGTTGCATCTGCAGGACACAGGATCCTTCCCCTGAACTATGTGTTAATATGTATTAATTTGATCCTCTAGAAGAAAATCAAGCCAACTGTCTAAAGGCTATATTCTAACCTGTATTAGTAATAACTCTTGTTAGTGGTCCTATCCTTAAGGCAGTACAGTTGTGCAGTTAAACAGAAGAGAGCTTCTATAACACAATTCAGTGTTTCCTATTTAATTCAAACTTCCAAATCTCTTGAAAGCTACAATCCCAATTCAATCAGGACCCAGCCAAACTCCAACAGTGAAAGAAAGCAAACATTTTTAATGGTTGAAAGAACATTCATGATCACAAAAGGACTTGTAGCTCCTTAGGGTCTTAAGCATGTCATTTCTAATAATATTCCATTAGTAGTACCAAAATATACAATGCTGTATGTTTGGGCTTTTATTCTGATTGTGAAGTAACAAAGGAAAGAAATTCACAATCTTAGAAGCAGTAGGAAGCAACAAGCAGGATGGAAGATCCATATCCACTTAGTTGCAAAATGCTTATTGTACTATTTTGAAATAGAAGAAAACCAATAAGTGGGCATAACAAACAGTCCTAGCTATGGGCCAGAAAAGGGTGATGTAAAAAAGTACAAACAAAATGTTTACATTCCAGTCTGGCCAGCACGCTTGAAAATTTACAAGCTACAATAAGCTTCAGTCAGTCACCTAGCTGAGATGGGATGAACATTCTTAAATAGTGTTGAGCAGTGGTGGGACCACTTTGGCAGAACCGGTAGCTAATTTTTTGTTGCCCAGGCCCAGAATGGACTTCTGGAAGCAGCATCCACACAGAAAACTGGTTGTTCACATATTTGAATCCCACCACTGGTGTTGAGGAACTAGATATGCAGATACAACCACTCTGTACATAAATACCTGCAAAGGACATTATTTCCACAAAGAAATATGGATTTTTCTACCTGTTGTTCCTTCACAAATACCAAAATACTGTTTCCAATTAGGGAATGCAACTTTTCAGGTGGGTTTTGCACAGAATGAGGACATTAGTAAATTCCCTGACATGAACAGGGTAGGGGGGGAAAAAGCTGTTGCATTTCTGTTTATTGTGGTGAAATGGCTAGGAAAGGAAATGGCAAAGGAATGTCAGGATAGAGGAGCGGTGATACAAAATGGAAGCTTATTGTAGAAAACAATTGCTTTGTTAACTTATCAGAAAGTTATTCTATATTGCCACCATTTTAATTCATATTCAGACTCAACATCAAAAGTGAATTAAATTGTAAGACTATCCACTTATTCTATGCCATCTTTATTTCCAGGGACTCAAAAACAATAACAACTTTCTTCAGTCCACATATTATTGTTAACTTAATTTATCTATTACAGAATTGAAACACCAATGACTACCAACACAGTGCACATTTTCTGAAGAGAGAGAAGTTCCAGGATCTAATCTGGGTCAGTTACAGGGACCAGAGGTTTAGTCTTCCAAGTTTTTGGACTCATGCTGGAAGCTAACTACCAGATTGCAAGAACATAAGCGAGTGGTCAGACAAGGAGACCCGAACTCATTGGTACCCTCACATTGCAGTGAATAAGGACATACATTCAATTTTGCAGCTACTGAGATTGCTGAGTGAACAGGTACAAAAGATAGCAGGAAAATGACTGAAGCTTGGGAAGCAGGAGTGCTGATTTACCATCAGCTTATCAGGTACTTAGCTGCCGAGAACTTGGCAGCACAAGGAAACAACAGCCAACGATTTAATAGCCAGCCACCAAGAAATAAAAAGCCACACACAATCAGACACAACATAATACTACGCATAGAATAGCCCAAAGCACATATTCTGGTAGAGAGAAGTTCCCTGAGGATCGGCTCCAGAATAAACCTTTTGTTCCGGGGACCAACCCAGAATGTTCATTCTGCAATACTTCTGAACATAAACGTACATAAATGTGCTTGAAAACACATACTAAGAAAAGAATGCACCAAAAAAACCATATAGATCTTTTCCCGGAATGATCTCTGAATCGGAATGAAAAGAAAATAGAAAAAAATGAAAATAAAATAGGACATATACACCCATATTTATTTAGTTTATTTTGCTTCTAAAAATTAGACACATAACTTCCTGTGCAAGCTGTTTTAACTCCACAGTTATAAGTATACTTGTAGTCACAGTGTCATGGTTCCGACAGACAGAGACAAATAAAGTAGAACTCCGAAGCTTGGAAATTCCTCAAAGAACATATTTATTGATACAAAGTATCAGCACTTCAAAAGTGAAACCAAGTCTGAAGAGATGCATAACAATTCCCCAATACAAAGTTAAGAAATCCCACCCCTAAGGCTATGCAAGCAACTACGTTTCCCCATACAGCTTGTTGGCAGGCTTTTCATGAAAAGCCCAGCCCGTAGTCTCGGGAGCAGCCGATGACCTTGGTTCCCACGAGAGAAAGTCCGAGACAAAAAGTCTGTTTTGTCTAGCGCAACCCCTGGAAACCCCATCCCCTCCGTGCTATGTGTAAATTAGAAATTAGAAGGAAAAATGGCTGCAGCCATGCTCATTCTAAAGTTGACACACAGTACAAGTTAAAAAACATCTCTGATTAGATACAACATTCAAAATAGAATATTTGACCAGCTTCAAGGCTTTAAGGATCTAGGCATCCATTTCCAACTTCCTACCTACTGATAATTAATTGAACAAGCTTTCTAAAAGAGCCTCACAAGCCTGCAATCTTTAGTCCTTAAGTACATAAGTCACCAAAGGATGGACCACATTCCTGCAGCTATTAAATGATACAAAGCAATTGTTCTAAGCTTGCTTTATATGGTGCTTTGTTATATGTCTATAAGAATTGCCTCTATTTTGAAAGGTACTTTATTTACATTTCTACGTTGTACTCTGTGCTTCTCATTCAACCTCAAATGTTCTTGCTTAGTTAAAGCTGGACTACATCTCCCTTAGGCCCTACCTCAGACACTGCTGAGATTTTGATTGAAACCATTTTTCTGGGGAGCATTCCTGGTTCCTCTTACACGGTTAGATAAATTTGCCTCATCCCCAATTTGATATATTGCAGCTTTTAATTCCTGGCTATGATACCCCTAAGCCTGATGAAGCCTTGGCTAAACTTAAACAGATGATCAGGAATTAGACATTCACAAAGGGGGGTGGTGATAAAGTTCTTCATTTTCATTATGCAATTACTGCCGTCTCAGAAATCCTTAGCTATTTTTATAATATCAAACTGCTCTTCACTATGCACTAGTCTTCCACATGATAACTACAGATATATATCCTGCGGTCTTATCTACATTGAGGGAGCCTTGACAGAATTGCCCAGGAGGGAGAGGACTACAGCTAGTCCTTGACTTACAACAGTTCATTTAGTGAACATTTGAAGTTACAACAGCACTGAAAAAAATGACTTATGACCATTATTTCACACTTATGACCATTACAGCATCCCCCACGGTCATGTGATCAAAATTCAGATGCTTGGCTACTGACTCATATTTATAACGGTTGCAGTGTCCCTTTGCTTCTGACAAGCAAAGACAATGGGGAAGCCGTTAACAACCATGTTACTAACTGCAGTGATTCACTTAACAACGGTGGCATGAAAGATCATAAAATGGGGCAAAATTCACTTAAGAACTGTCTCACTTAGCAATAGAAATTTTGGGCTCAATTGTGGTCATAACCTGAGTGTTAATTAATCATTAGCACTGTTTTGCTAATGACCAATGCCTTGCTGGGTGCAAATTATTTCTTTGGCTGATAGATGGTGACCCTGTGACTCTCTGGTGGTTGCCTCTTATGTGTTCAGTGATACTGATAGTAATGTCATGTAATGGCTTTGTTGGTAGGATGTTGTGTTTGTTTGAGAACAATTAACTGGTGGAACGGCTTGCCTCCAGAGGTTGTAGTGCTCCATCACTGGAGGTTTTCAAGAAGAGATTTGACAGCCATTTGTCCAGAATGATACAGGGTCTCCTGCTTGGGCAGGGGGTTGGACTAAAAGACTTCCAAGGTCCCTTCCAATTCTGCTATTCTGTATTCCTGTTATTGTTGCATTAATATTTGGTTTCTGACTGTTAGGTTAATAAGGGAATAGTTGCACTTCATCTAATTTTTGTTTGATAGCTGTAAACCACTATTATAAAGTGTTATTAACATCTGTAAGTATTATATATATTTTTTCAAAAATAGATGCAACTTTGCCAAATCAATTATTTTAAGAAAACCTCCACAAGTATGGGAAATAAACTTATAAACTCTAAGATCAAAGAATACTCTCCCCTTGGGAGTATCAACTGCATTTGCTTGAGATTAATAAATCTATGATCTTTGAAATGCCACAAACTCAACATAAATTGGTTTTTCAAAAATACCTGAAATAATATGTGGATTTCAAACTTTCTATAATGGTAACCTCTCTGGCTTCAACTATCAGCAAATCAGGATTTCATGGGGCTTTTGTATTTTAGTTTAATAGAATACATCAGTTCAATTGTAAAGGCTAATTATCAAGAATAGATATATTCTATGTATAATTGGTCTAGAATCAGGTAAAGTACTTCGAAAAGCATTTCCAATTTTGGATAGAAAAAAGTGAAAGGTTAAAAATGTATTAAAATGATATTTTAGCATACATTTATATTTGAATGATATGCTAACAAATTTAAATTTCAAAAAATAAGAATTAGTCTGCAATGAAAAATACTTCATAATTGCTATTTATTCTAAGGAAATACTGTCGTATAAATTTAGCAACCAAGAAACCTACCCACATATTTTGTGTGTGTGTGTGTGCTTGTGTTAGAAGCAGCTGGATGGTGTAGTCGTGGTTAGAGTGCCACCCTTTGACATAGGATACTGGAATTCAATACCAGTACGGATCCTTGGGCAAAGACCACTTCATTTGCCTACCTCAGATATGCCAGTGACATGAACTAAGAAAGTCTTTGTGGCTCAGATGTTGTTCAGATTAACAAGGTCCACACCATATGTTTAAGAATCAGGACAATCTGATAACCTAGAAGTTGGCTGTTAGAAGAAATCATAGATACACGAGACAAGAGAATGTGGAACAGATGAAATGCTACTAGATCAGTAGACCTAATGAGAGGGGATATATAACAACAACAATAATAATAATAATAATAAAGTTGGAAGGGACCTTGGAGGTCATCTAGTCCAACCTCCTGCTCAGGCAGGAAACCCTATACCATTTCAGACAAATGGCTGTCCAGTCTCTTCTTAAAAACTTCCAGTGTTGGAGCTTTTACAGCTTCTGGAGGCAGGTTGTTCCACTGATTAATTGTTCTAACTGTCAGAAAATTTCTCCTTAGTTCTAGGTTGCTTCTCTCTTTGATTAGTTTCCATCTGTTGCTTCTTGTCCTGCCTTCAGGTGCTTTGGAGAATAGCTTGACTCTCTCTTCTTTGTGGCAGCCCCTGAAATATTGGAACACTGCTATCATGTCACCCCTCATCCTTCTCTTCATTAGACTAGACCAGGGGTGTCAAACTCACAACGTCATGTGACGTGTCGTGACGTATCATGACTTTCCCCCCATTGCCGGCAATGGGGTGGGCGCAGTTTTGGCATGACGCATCCAGCCCGTGGGCCGGCAGTTTGACATCCCTGGACTAGACATACCCAATTCCAGCAACCGTTCCTTATATGTTTTAGCCTCCAGTCCCCTGATCATCTTTGTTGCTCTTCTCTGTACTCTTTCTAGAGTCTCAACATCTGAATGAATCATATGAGGGAACTATGAATGGACAGAAGACCCACATAATGAAGAGGAAGCTGCTCTCACAATTTGAGATGTACCAACTACACATTACATCCCATACTCAAGAAGATCCTGAAGAACTAGATATGTGGTCAACACCTGAAACTGGAACTTCACGGCTACCCCATCCATTACAAGCAGAGCAGCTGATATGGGGCATAAAATCATGGATAAATGAGCTACAGTCAACCCTCAAGACCAAACACCAAGGCTCCAAGGAAAAATACCATCATCTAAGCATTCTGGAAGATGCCAATAGACTCCTCATGACAATCCCTACTCCCATGATAATGCAATGCAATGAACTGGTATATGCTACAGCCACTGAACATGCTTCATGAAGAACAGAGTACATACCTCCTCTGGAAAATAACATTAGAGGCAAAGATCAAGGCAAATCAGAGAGAAGTTGGCTGGTGGAACTACTAAAGTGTGTGGGGATTAAAGATATATTTTGCCAAGTGTCAGGCAACTGGTAGGTAAGGAGCATTTAAGCTTTATTGTTTGCCGTCCATCTCACTGTGGGACTACTTTGGTTCAGTCACAACAGTAAAATGGAAAAATAATATTTAAACATAGCAAATTAACATAACAAGTTTAACTATAGCAAGTAATTTGAACAGAAACACACAGAAAAGCAACATACCAAATAAGATGCTCCCCCTTCAGCTGCTGGAGCCCTGTTTCATATGACAGAGATACTCCAAGGGTCTGCAAAAGTTTCATCTTAATGAGCAATTTGGCACTAAAATTTTACGGCCTTGCATCCCTGGTCATGAGACTGCGGTATCTGACCTGGTATGGGACTGAATACAATAGAAGCAGAAGATGCTAGATACACACTAAACAGGAATTGAGATGTAGAATACACAGAGAGATTGCAGGCAATCCAACACATAATAGTTGAGTATAAGATATAAGCAGGAAGAGCATACACTGAATGGCACAGCAAAGTAGTAGACTGTGTACAGGAAAATCTGCACATCTATGGAGATAAGAGGGCTAAGATCCTGTGGGACTGCCAGATGGGTCTAGGACAACTTGCCACAGCCAACTCACCATGGCCAACTCGCCACAGAACAATTTGCCATGGGACAACTTGCTGTGGGACAAAAGTTACATAATGTTGAAGAAATGATGAAATGAAATCATTAAAGAAACAATGCAAAAGGAGGGACAAAATGAAATGTGAATGACAAAAATTAAAATAATTTTTAATTATTTGAAATAATTAAATAAAATTGTTGAATTGGCTTGTGGCAAGTTTTCCCCTGGCAAATTGGGCATGGCGAATTGTCCTGTGGTGAGTTGGCCGTGTGAGCTGGCTGCGGCGAGTTGTCTGTGGCAAGTTTGTTGTGGTGAGTTGGCTGTGGAGAGTTGACCCATTCTGCTGCCAGATCCAGACAGATTCGTATGTCCTGGCCAATCAATCAAATGCTGTGGTAATAGAAAGGATCAAAAGACAGCAATGATGATAGATGTAGTGGTCCCAAGTGACAGAAACATCAGGAAGATTTCTAAGTGTAAGCCATCAGGAACAATTATGTCAAAACATTATTTGAATTATACTGGAAATTAATACTTGTATGCTAGTTTATTACCTTTATGCTACTATTTGTTATTCAACCAAAGTTCCAAACATTTTAGTTATTCATTCACTAATATGAGTGAAGAATAAGTGAACATTTTCTTCTATCCATGTACATTTTCAATGTTAGTAATTTCATTTTCAGTGGTTCTAAATATCTAGAAACTTTAAATTATAGACTAGACTATCCCAGATTCAGAAAGTTTTACAGTTTTGTGTAAGTAACTGGTGTTAGTCTGTTATTTATACTTTAAATTCTAATTACTGTAATTTCACACAGCCTACTTATGGTACCTGATGAATTCCTTTAATCATGAAATGTATGAGATCTCAATATTATATAGATTTGTTGATATGCCAACTATGTTGAGTCTATTTTTGTTTTATTTCATTTACTTTATGGCACTTCATTTTAATGTTTACACTGTATTTTACTCTTTACTATTTCAATAATAATACATTTTCATAGTTATTTCTTGGTGTTTTTAAGTTTTACCATTCTGTTAGTAATCCCCATAATAATATTATTATGCTATTCTATACTTTACATTTTTATTCTGAAATGGTTATAACTGTATATATTTTCTAATGATCTACAACTGAAATAAAGATTGACTGACCAGCTCTTAATATAAAGGCAACAAAACTGAAAGAAAAGTGTTGATTTATGTTGTTCTGTTTCTTGCGTTGGTAGGCATTGAAGAGGCAGGACTTTCAACAGGTACTTCTTTATTCAATTGTTAAACAGAACTGAGAACAAAATGGCTCTGCCTCTTTTTTATACATAGGGCTTGGGCGGTGTCAGCCAATGAATGCAGCATCTTTCTCCCACGCAAAAGCATGCTGCCTGGGCTTGCAGACAGCAAGTCTAGCTAGCAGGCCACATGGTCTGCTAGCGTCTCGGTGCAACTCCTTGCACCTGCTGCTAAAGAAAAGCTCAGTACATTATACCCCTCCCCTCCTGGTTCTTAACACATACACAAAATTAAATGGTTCCATGAGCTATACATTTCAAACACTTGCCGGTTCATAGTACACACTTTTACAACATCACAACATCACAGCACCCTTTGTTACATGGAACAAAAAAAGCCGTTTCCCATTACAGACATAAACATTATAGTATGTGGCATTTTCCATTCCAAGGATATACATAAGCATTTCAGTTCAATACAACATTATAGTACATGGCATTTGTTTGTTCCAATTCCTAGGGAAATACTAAAACAGTTCAGCTTACACTGACAGAAACCTCACATAGTCCTTTAAGAACTTTGGTGGGCCTCTGGCCCGCTCCGATCGTCTCGGAGTTGCTGCAAATGCCCAATCTGCAAGCTCGCCTGTCAGGCTCGGCAGACCGGGACTTTGAGACCTGTTCGACATGGGCGAAGACGGATCATGCAGGCTGGCCTGTTCCGGTAGGCCCAACCCAGAGTTCCACAGTGGGGTGGAATTCCCCTGATCGGCATTAACAGCCGGTTGGGAGCACTGTCCCGTTGGTGCAAGGCCTGAGGTAGGAATGGCTTGGAAAGCCGATTGAGTGCAATGTCCCATGGACGTGGTGCCCGAGTCAGGAGCTGCCTCGTTGGCAAACCCCCCATTTGGTGATTGCAGTGTCCCACTGTCACTGAGTGGCTGAGCTTCACGATCAGGATCGTGGGCTTCCTCCCCCCCGAGAGCAAAGCAAGGAGCAGAAGAGTGGCTAGGTAACCTCCAACGCAGCTGGTCAATGTGCCTTCTTAACACGTGACCATCATCCAATGCCCCTTCGTATGACCTTGCAAACCACAGCTACCACCCACAGTTGACCTGGACCATAATTGCGAGTCCAAACTGGATCACCCACTTTAAATTGCCTCGGTGCCCGCGGCTGTGACACCTGTGAAGCAACCTGATCTGGGTGTAATCTATCTAACTTGGTGATAAGACGGTGACTCCAGTGGAGCTCGGCTGGGCTCTTGCCCATGGACCTGCACGGAGTTGTGCGGTGGCAGAGAAGGAAGTCCGCCAACTTATGGTGCCAGCTTCCCTTGGTCATTCTTTTCAAGGCTTCTTTGGTGGTGCGAACCATCCGTTCTGCTTGACTGTTTGAGGCCGGGTGAAACGGTGCCGACGTAGCATGCCTGATCAAATTCACCCTTAAAAAGGACTGGAACTCCTTGAGCTCCATTGTCGGAGACAAGCACATGTGGGAGGCCATTTGTGGCAAAAATGCCACAAAGTACCCTAATGGTGATGGCGGTTGTCATAGTGGACACTGGAACGACTTCCAGCCACTTAGAGTGACTGTCCACAACAATGAGGAAGAGCTGCCCCTGAAAGGGGCCAGCGTAGTCGATATGGATCCTCAACCAAGGAGCATGTGTGGTTTCCCATCTATGGACGGGAGCCTGGGGCATTTCTGGCCTGGACTGCTGGCAACTGTGGCACCCTTGGACCTGGGCTTCGATCTCTTTATCGAGCCCAGGCCACCAAAGGTAGCTGCGCGCAAGCGCCTTCATCCGGACTATTCCCGGATGTCCCTCATGCAGAGAAACAAGGACTCTAGTCCTCAGTGAGGTCGGGATTACTACCCTACTTCCCCACAGTATACAACCCTTAAAGGTGGATAACTCATGCTTCCTTTTCCAGAAACTCTGGAAGTCAGTGCCAGGACATGTGTCAGGCCATCCTGTGAGCACCCAGTTCAACATGCGTGTTAGCGTGTTGTCGGTAGCTGTTTCTGCAGCTACATCCCCTGCATGGAGGGGGGACTCAGGTAAATCCTGGATAGGCAGGATGTGGTTGGCCAGTGCAGGATCAGGCTCTACTTGTTTTAAAGGCAATCTACTAAGGCCGTCCGCATGGCCCATTTCTTTGCCCGGTTTGTGAACCAGACAATAATCGTAAGCAGAGACTTCTGGTTCCGGTACCAGTGCCTGCGGTCAGGCAAAGAGTATGCTCTCTTTGCCGACCGGTTTCCCCCCGCCGGTAGACCCTGGACAGGGTCGAAAGTCGCCCCAGAGAGGCGACCACCATAGAGGAGGTCACTCGTTGATTGCGGAGGGAGCGGCAGCTCCCTCTGCTATCCGAGCAATCACCTTTGGGCCGACGGGGAAAAGCTCGGCCAGTAACATGGCCGATCACTTAGCTGCTCCAGCCGAAAGTCACAGCAACATCTAAGCAAAAAGAACCACCGTGGAAGATCCGGGTGAGACCTTTCCTTCCCTCTTGATATTTTACTCATTTCCCTGTGAAAAGCTTTTAGAAATTACTTCCCCCCCTTGAGAAAGCACCGTTTGAACACTTGGGGAAACGAGCTGCGGGGAAAAACAACAACTAATTTTTATTGTTTATTTGAGCGGCTGGAATTCGGGGGACCCTGAAGAAAAAAGAGAAAAAAAAATTCTTACTGTGACTCTCTTTCTCTGCTTGCTTGTTTTCAGCTTAAGTGGAAACCTTTAGGGAGGGGGGTGGAGTGTTTTTCTTCTCCCCCCCCCCTCTGAACAGTGCTATCTACTTTTTTAAAAAAAATGCTACGGCTTCTGGGCGAATTTATGTGGATTGTATGGTTACAATGTAACTCTGAATTTGGCGTGAAGCCCAGATAGTGCCATTGCAACATTGTAACCATTTTGAACTTCTACTCCCTGCATTTAGCATGACGCCCAGACGCTTGCATTTCTTTTGGAACTTGTTTAAGTTTCTGCCTGTTGTTTTTGATTTTATAATACAAAGTATACTCTCCTGAAAAATGGATTCTTTCGCTTTAGGATCACAATATAATAATTGAGACACCAGCTGCTATTATTTATTTGGATTATAAATTAGATATTCATAACATTGATTGGGACTTTTGCTGTTTTTATTTTTGTACTTGCTTTTTCCTATTTTTGTTTGGATTTTATATTTTATAAAATTGCAACTCAGCTTTTAAGTTGAAATTTTACTAAAAAAACGAAGAATGGAATCCCACTCACAGCTTAACTATGGATTTATATTAGAAAAAATCTTGGAAACGAAGGAGGAATTAAAAGAACATTTTAGAATGCTTTGGAAAAGGGATGTTCCAGAGTTAAAAACTGAATTTCAACTTATTGGATATGATACACAACTAGATCTACAACTTAACGATATGGAGGAAACACATTTACAATCTATTGAAGAGGAAGATACTACATCTTATACACAAATGACGGAGACTTTGGATGACCAAAGGCAGAATTCAACTAAAACATCTATAATTCTAAAAGCAACAGGAACAGACTTTCAAATACGAGACGTTAAAAATGCTGACAACATGAACAAACAACGAACAATCACCATATTGATTAAGACTGATTACATAGTGCAGACAACATTGGAGAAAAGAGAAGAAGACTATGACTGGATTCAATTGTGGAAAAATGTGTATGGTCAAATACTATGGAAGGAATTAGAGGCCCTATTGTGGAAACCTGCTTGGCACAAAAAGAAAGCTAGAATTAGGTTTAAAAGTCAGAGCTAAAATTTTATTGGATGGGTAAAAATGGCTTTTAGAGACTTTGACTGAACTAATATGCTTGAGATTTCTAAGACTTTGATCTGAGTTAATATTGATGTAAATTATTGATTTGATTATGGTCCGGAATGGCAAGATGGAAAATTGGAAAATCTAAAATTAGGAGTTGGATAGAGATTGGTGAAACATTTAACTATGATTTATAAAAATATTTGATAGAGTACAGGAAATAGAATATAGTTGAGAGATATTAAAATACATATATATATATAATAGGCATATTATAAGTCTATTTTAGAAATAATTATTGTTTTATTATTTTAGGCTTAAATGTAAAATGGTTTTAAAATACTTAAAGTTATGTTTATCCATAAAATATGTATGTAAAATAGAATAGAATAAGAGATAGAATTTAACAGAGAAGTATAAATTGAATAATTGGAATAATATGTATATCTTAAAAACAATCTATACTATATGGGTACCCGAATTGTATACTATATGTTTATATAAGGCCAAATTGGAATATGTTAATTGTGAGTTAGTTAAGCCTGAAAACGGGTGGAAATATTATTGATATTGTGTTTTTTTTTCTATTTGTTTTTTCTTTCTTTGCTTAAGAGAGGGAACCTTTAAAGAAGTAATTCAAATTGTTTATGTATGATTATATTTTTTACTTTGTTGTATGGAGTGCCGTATCTCCACGATGAGTTCCAAGCACTTGGTTGTAAAACAAAAAAAATCAATAAAACTTGTTATATATAAAAAAAAATAGTCGTAAGCAGAAAGGAATATTGACCATCTCAACATTCTAGGAGAGATGATTTAGGGTGTCTGCTTGTTTGTTGTGAACAACCCCAGAAGTGGATTGTGGTCAGTGAAGACCGTAAAACGGCGGCCATATAAGAAGTCGTGAAACTTCTTGATGCCAGCCATGATTGCCAGTGCTTCTCTATCTATTTGCGTGTAATTGCGCTCAGCAGTAGATAGAGTCCTTGAGTAATAGGCTACAGGAACTTGTGTTCCATCAGCCCTAAGGTGACTTAAGACAGCCCCTATTCCATAAGGGGATGCGTCACAAGCTATGCTTACTGGCAACTGCTCATTGAAATGAGCTAACACCGCATTAGAGGACAACAATGCCTTAACCTCAGCAAAACTCCTCTCGTGGACTTTTGCCCACTTCCATGGGGCCTGCTTGTCCAAGAGCCGGTGTAACGGCTCTGCCATTGCGGCCATGTGGGGGAGGAAGGCATGGTAGAAGTTGAAAAGTCCCAGGAAGGCTTGAAGCTCTCCCTTTGTTTTCGGATGGGGTGCCTGCTGAATTGCTTTAAGCTTTGATTCAGCAGGATGGATGCCTTCAGCATCAATTCTAAAGCACAAGAATTCCGTGGAAGTGACTCCAATCTTGCACTTCTCTTGTTTGAGCTTCAGCCCCGCTTTGCGGAAATGCCGCAAAACGGCCCGAAGCCTGTCTGCCAAGTTTTTGACTGACTCCCCTGTGATGAGGACATCATCAAAATATGGGCAGACCCCTGGAATATTACGGAGCGTGCGCTCCATCACGCTCTGAAATATGCCAGGGGCTACATTCACCCCAAACTGCAGCCTTCGGACCTTGAAGGCTCCCCGGTGAGTTACAATCATTTGGGCCTCTGCCGTGGCGTCGTCCACCAGCAGCTGCTGATAGGCCTGAGCCAAATCTAGTTTGGCGAAAATACGCCCTCCCTGTAGAGACACCAGAATATGGCTGACCACAGGCACTGGGTAGGAATGCTACTGGAGAGCTTTATTTAATGTGCATTTGCAATCAGCACAAATTCTGACTTCTCCATTGGCCTTAAGTAGCATGACAATGGGGGTTTCCCATGGACTGATGTCCACAGGTTCCAAAATGCCCTGCTGAAGCAATTTATCCAGCTATGCATTTATCCTTTGTTTGACAGAGTGGAGCCCGTGTCCAGCTCCATGTCTAAAGGAACCCCCTGCAGTGTGACTTTAAGATGCAGCTTTTTCTTCAATGGGCACCTGTTCTACACACGCTTCTCCTCATCACGCAAAAACTCACCCGGTTCTGACTGGGGACCCCGGTACCTTTCTGAGGCAATTCTTCCAATGGACGGTCTTTTGTGGGACCCAAACAAATGGTGGCGATGTGGCCACATGCCCGGCAAGTTGCGGAGCGAAACCGGCAGTCGGCCCGCTTGTGGCGGCCTCCGCACCCGATGCATCGAGGGAAGGAAACTGCCTTCTCAGGAAGCCTGTGGGGCCTCCGTTCTTGTGGTTGCTGTAACCGATCGACCTCGCTGTCCGACTCGGAGTCTTCAACTCTCTCGGCGTCCTCCTGGTGGACGGTTCCAGGGCTTGGAGGGTTCTTCGATAGCCTCAAGGCCTTAATAGCTCCGCCCGCTGCTTCTTCGGCCGTTACCTCCCTTAAAACGTCTTGGAAGGAGACGGTTTCTCTGGCGAATATCTTCTGCTGAAGTTCACAGCTTCTCAGACCACAAACGAGCCGGTCTTGTAGCCGCTCTTCCAGGTCCTTAAACTCGCACGGCCTTACAGCTTGTCATAGAGCAGCAATGAAGTCAGCAGTGGACACCCCAGGATGCTGGTCCTGCTGTTCGAAAGCATGTCGCCAAGCTATGACCGATAACTTTGGCTCAAAATGTTGTTTGAGCATTCTTTTCAGTTCTGCATAAGTGATGGACTCCAAGGGTGCCGGAGCAACCAGGTTCTCTGCAATATCGAAGGTTTCTTGTCCACAGACGCACAACAGCGTCGCAGCCTTCAGTCCCTCGTCCTGAACCTGGCTGACTCTGAGACAATTTTCCACCCTAGCAACATAGGAGCTCCAACATTCTAGATGCTTGACGTCGAATTCAGAAAGACGACCAATCTTTGCCATGGTGTAATGTTGGCGGCCTATTCAATGCCTCGTGCTGCGCAGGCTTCTGAAGTGGTTCCAGGACGACTCCTAATGGCACTCTCCTCCAGCGATTCCAGACTGGCAGGCAGAGTGAAGGAGGTTGGAACACCGTACTTTTCAGCGTCTTCAAGGCTTCCCGTGGTGAGTCAGCACTTGACTCTTGCAGCAGCACGATCCCACCTCCGTCGCCAATGTTCTGTTTCTTGCGTTGGTAGGCATTGAAGAGGCAGGACTTTCAACAGGTACTTCTTTATTCAATTGTTAAACAGAACTGAGAACAAAATGGCTCTGCCCCTTTTTTATACATAGGGCTTGGGCGGTGTCAGCCAATGAATGCAATGTCTTTCTCCCGCATAAAAGCATGCTGCCTGGGCTTGCAGACAGCAAGTCTAGCTAGCAGGCCACATGGTCTGCTAGCATCTCGGTGCAACTCCTTGCACCTGCTGCTAAAGAAAAGCTCAGTACATTACATATGTATTTATGAATACAGAACAGGTAAACTATTCTTAGAAATAAGTACCCTTATTTATTCCTTTAAACATAAAGTAATATTTCATACAACTAATTCACTTACACACTAGTTTCTTAGTGGCCTGAAAAAAAACATGGGGAAAAATGTCTTTCCAGATATGTTCAAAACATAAAAAAGTAGAAAGAATCAAGTTACCAGCTGCTCACCAAATAGAATAAAACATTGATATTTAACAAAGAAAAACAGAGGCACTCAATTTCCAGTTTTGCCTCAGTTTTCCCAACAAAAGGATATGTGTTCCAACAAAGCAATTATTAATAAGAGGAAGAAAGGGCAGAAATGAAAATGGAAACTACAGAAACATGGCTAGGGAATAATTATTTATTTTGAAGGTGTTCAAAACTCTAGGCCCCAAATAATTGTACTGTAAGGAATTAAAAAAACCTTGGTGATAGTCTGGCTGAATCCTTGAGAATAAGTTTAGAGGTATATGACTGAAACAAAGTTACTATCTCTATATTTTTAAAATAATAATAATAATATGGGGTGGGGGAAGATCCAGGAAACTGCCAACCCATAAATCTGTCAAGAGTACCTGAGGGGGGAAATAATAAAGAGATAAATCTTGAAAGAACTTTACAAGATTTAAGAACTGGACACTGGATATGACTCTTCAAGTATCTGAAATGGTGTAACACACAAGATCTGTTCTGTTGTTCCAATTTTAGGGCATAGAATAATAGTTTTCTATACACAGAAGGGTAGATTTTTATTAAATTTTAGAAGAGTGGAAAAAAACCTTTTAACAGTAAGATCATTTTTGCATTGGAATCAGTTAAGGAATGAAGTGGATAACAATGGGCTACTCATGGGTTATACTGATTCAAATACTAGCAGTCATCTGTTGGGAACAGTTATATCTGTAATCCCAATTAGCAAGCAAGAAACTGGGTTTCAAACCCAAATTGCCTCTGTATGATCTGATCTGACAGGAAAAAATATTGTAAAATTATTTTTAGCTAATTATCCATAAATAAGTTCTGCTGTCAAAAGCTATTTAAATAAAGTTTCTCTCAAGCACCTTCCCTCAGATTTCTCAAGCACTTGAGCAGAAGTGCTGTTTCTAAGATACTTTTTCCCACAGTCTCCCACAGTATTGCATCTCCCAGAAACCTTGAGCTGATTTCACATTTGCCTATAATCATTGGGAAAGGACTAAATCTTATAGCACAAAATTCAGCATCCAGTAGAAGTTAAATGAATTGGGGGTATATAAGGAACGACATCCCTTATGTTTATTGACCTCCATACATTTACATGAAGTTCTGAACAGGAATTATATTCACATTGGTTTAGAAACTATATTTCTAAATATAACCAAACACAAGAGAATACAGTCCCCAATTAAATACATAGAAGTTGGGGAGAGAAAGGGGGAAGGCCAGGCCAGCATTCACACATGCTTCACACAGAAGTGTGAATTCTCTAAATACTTAGCTGAATGCCTGAACAAGTGTCTCTTCTAAATTGTCTAGTAAGTCATGGCTACATACTATCTGTCTTTCAATCTTGTATTAAGTCTCCAACAACAAGATAAAAGGCAAGTAGGCAAAGATATCCCCAGAAAGAATAGGGAAAGAAATTATATTGGTTGTATAAAATATGAGATAATTATTTGAAAACTCATTGAAGTATAGCCAACAATGACTTCTCAATTTTACAAAATGGAATATATGGTACAATTGTAACACAAATGAAGAGAATGTCATATTTAGAACAACTGAATGATCAAGCAAAAGAAAATCTTATCTAAGTTTCTAATTTTTAAAAATACTTAAGTCATAAAATATTTTTTAAATGACATCATTGGTGCTTCAATTAAACGATGCAATATTAATATGATGCTACAAAGTTTTAAACTCTGTTTGAGTTTATTATCAATTATAAATGCAGACAATGTAAATCTACAATGGGGTTCATCCTTACACATGTGCTAATGTACATATATATCTTTTCCAAGGAAATTAACTTTGCCCACATGGAAAACAAGTTGAATGAAAACATGCTTTGTATTAAAAGTACTATAAATAAATCATCTGTAAACATTCTATTTTCAAAACTAGATTTTTTCGAAACAAAAACTTTAATTTGTTTGGATATGGAATGAAAAGGATGTATATGCTATATCAGCACCATGTAATTATTTCTATATCCAATCTCATTTGAATGTCAAAGAACTAGATTTCCATCAGATTTTACTTTGTCAGCATTGATTATTGCCCAAGAAGTTGCAAATTTTTGCAGCTTATATGTCCCATTGTTACATTCATGGTCCGAGATGATGATTTACAGGATAATGTAGAAGTACACCTATTTTGCAACAATTTACTAAGTTTTGAGGAAGTAATCTAACAAATTCTGAAATTAACAAAATGTTCGTCATGAAATATCTACAAGATAAACTGATTCCAACATGGAATGGACAGTTTATAAATGAACACAGAAAAATAGTGATGATAAGTGAAGAAATTTATCTCAAGTGTCTGATGCTTTTCCAAACATACATTGGTATCTTGTTGGCATGAGGCTATCTTTTTGAATGTATCCTTTTCAATGGGATATACTCAAAGGGTTTTATGACATGCAAACAAAAGAATAAGAATTTTAAATTGCTGTCAGGATCCAGTTATATTTCCTTTCTATCTATCTCCTCTAATCTAAAACCAATTATTACTCTTTCCTGGATCCTGCCATACTCCCAAGGGGGAGGGGGGACATGCAGAGGGGTTTTATTACTTTCACTTCCTCCATTCACTACAAAGTAACCTTTTGTTTATTCACCTCTACTAACCATTACAATGGAACCATTTGACTCTTATCCTATGTGCCTCTGAAATTCTCTTCCTTACCAGGCAACTAGAAAAGGTGTGTGTGTGAAAAGACACAGACCTCCGGAATCTGGTTTATTTCTCCGTCATCAAGATAAACTCTGAAGAGCTGGTGAATGATCGTGCAGCCGGATTGATGTTATCTTTCATGGGTTTAACACCTAGAGAATTGCCGGCCTGAGTCGGCCGGAAGGAATGTTGGGAGGAGTTTGCTTAGGGACACTTTAAAACATCGATGTATAAGTTCATCCATTGATATGAGTTAGATTTCAGATGATATTCAATTATACTGTATATCATTACAACATATGACCAAATTATGGCTATTGAGGTTCTTTTTAAGGGTCTGGAGGTTATAGGTGCCTGAAAAACTGACTTTACTTTGGCAAGACAAATTGAGTATGGATTTTGTCAAACCCCGAATCTGGAGATTTTCCATCCTTATCAATGAATGGGTTTGCATTCCCCCAGACTAAGTTGGCATGCTTCCTATGCTTGTGGCTCCTGCTCAAAGCCATGGTTAGGAGAACCTCTGTCTTTTGCATCATTTATGGCTACTTTTGAATTGGGAAGTCAATTCACTATTGAACTGACAATAAAGTGACTTATGCCTTAACCATTTCTCCATTGGAATACTGTAGTGTGGTCTACATGAAGAGCATATGGAAACTTGAAGAGCATATGGAAACTGCAGCTGGTTCACAATGCAATAGGGTGGGCAGTTTGGGGCATTTCATGATACACTCATATAAAAGCTCTGTTCTATGACTCTCAGTTTTCAAATTAATACAAGATACTAGCCATAAGCTATGCAGGTAGTCTTTGACTTAGAATCACAAACAGGGTACAATGAGACGTCCCATGACCACTTCAACTTACTATAGCAATTCTGGCACTCCTCACTGTGGTTGTATGCTGCCCAGAATCATCTTGGTGAGAAGGTTATATAAATTAATTAAATCTTTTAATAATAGTTAATATTATCTTGAAGTATTAAAAAAAAGATACATAAACTGGCCAAAACATACCGCTCAATAAGCATCAGGCACCTTTTTGCTTTTATCTGTTCAACCATGATGACAACAGGCATGGCAAGGTATTACCTTACTTGTTACTAACTGATAATTATTTGTAATGCCACTGTTCCAGAACACTGAAATTGAAAATGCCTCATTACCCGCCTAAAAATAGCCTGAAAAGACTATCATTTGAGACCCTTTTAAGAAAAACAAAATAAAAAACAGAAGACATGTGCCATTGTTGTTCACCTCCCCCCCAGAAAATAGGAAACGTAGCACCTATATTTCCTTTAATAATCATGCTTCCATTTATTTAATAAAAAAAATCAAGGAATGATATTTTAAAATTATGCAATAGGCATTTTATATTAAGCAGAAGATGAAGCACATTTTCCAAATTTTAATCACAGATCACTCTAGGTTCCTCAGATTAGCTAAACATTTAATATTTTGTTTCAGGTGAAAATTGTGCATTAGATAAAACTGCCAAGATTAAAAATATGCAAAAATTCTAAAACTGCAGCAAAAGACTACCCTTATTATTCCAAGTTGACTGAGCTTTGTTAAAATATTAGATGAAAGGCTCTGGTATATGAGTGAAAGTCAGATGAATGACACTTTTTGATGTAAATGTAATCCTAAAGGTCAAAATAACATCTCTACTGGAACTGATAGTTCTATCTCCAGCTTTTTGACATGAAGCAGTTTATGACTAAGTCTTTTTTTTTTATTTTCTCCTCAAAGATTAACATAAAAAAAGATAAGAAATAGAAGAAAGTTGTGGAATGTGAATAAATAATAAAGACTATTAAGAGCTGAAAAAATAGTGACTATTCACTTGAGTAGAAAGGTAATATAGAAGTTAAATTTAAATAAATAAATAATGAGTGAAATAAATAATAAAATATCTATTTTGAAATCCAAAACATACTTTTCTAGCAGTAACTGCTATTGATATAAAGATAGAACATAAATCTAATGAATAAATCATGGGTAAATTTTAGGTGAATGCACCCAACAGGATCTACTACTAAGCCTGACAGGACTGCACAAATTTAAAATCAATTAACCAAGAAAAGAGAGTCTATAATTTGTTTATTAGATTTCATTCACACACGCACAAACTAATGGATGTAATTCTGACCATGTTTTCAACACTTTAACTTTTTGTTTACAAATTTAAGCTTGTAAATTTAGCAAATATTGAAATAAGATAGTATTGAACTTCTGTAATTGCAAGTAATTTCTTCAAATCTGACACTATCACATCTGTTTATTTATCTAGAAAGTAGATGGACTACAAAATAAGAAAATAGATATTAGTAAAGGATGAGGGGAAAAAAGAAAGTACGTAGGACTGCTGGTTTTTCCTCTTTTCTACTTGACAGATAAGCAGACAGTGACGGTTGGGGAATTTTATCATGTGAAATATCCAAACATCATTGTAAGACATCTGCACAACATTAGGAAAAAAGAAAAGGTTTAGCATTTGAGATGGAAAATATAAGTAGGTTGTGTGTGGAAATGAGGGATGGCACATTTTTTATTTATTATGTTACACATTTTACTATTTCCTTCTTCCTATGGCAGCACCATTTCATATCCAATTCTTTTCCTATGATCCCTATTCCAAATAATTTTTTAAAAGGTTGTGAAAGAATTCATCTGGAAATAGAAATGAGGTACTTATTATATATCAGGATCCAGTTATATTTCCTTTCTATCTACCTCCTCTAATCTAAAACCAATTATTACTATTTCCTGGGTCCTGCCATACTCCCAAGGGGGAGGGGGGACATGCAGAGGGGTTTTATTACTTTCACTTCCTCCATTCACTACAAAGTAACCTTTTGTTTATTCGCCTCTACTAACCATTACAATGGAACCATTTGACTCTTATCCTATGTCCCTCTGAACTTCTCTTCCTTACCAGGCAACTAGAAAAAAAAAGGGGGGGTGAAAATACACAGACCTCCGGAATCTGGTTTATTTCTCCGTCGTCAAAATAAACTCTGAAGAGCTGGTGAATGATTGTGGAGCCGGATTGATGTTATCTTTCATGGGTTTAACACCTAGAGAATTGCCGGCCTGAGTCGGCCAGAAGGAATGTGGGGAGGAGTTTGTTTAGGGGGCACTTTAAAACATCGATGTATAAGGGAATCCCTCAGATCCTGTCTATTATGCCTACTATCAATTTCTTTTAATAAAAGTTCCTGTTGGAAGAGACTGTTTCCAAGAGTTCTGCTTTCTTAAGATGTGGATTGAAGTGGTTCCTTACATTAGACAGGATCTGCAGTAATAGTCAACCTGGAAGGGAGAACCTTGCCGGGGGACTTTGCAAAAAATACAATGTCAGACAACGAGGCAGGGAAGGGAGAAAACCCCACGGAGAGAGAGCCTTCCCCCCAACTGAAAATCTTCCAGCTGTCGGGATCTGAAATGTCATACTCCTCAGGAGAAGAGGTGGTGGAGATGCGTAACCACAAACCTCGGTAGTTAATGGAAGTTGGAAAGAAAGGCAAGTGGGAAAAGAGATTGAGGAAGGTGACTCTGAGACGGGGCAGCCACCGACCAGAATGGAAGCAGGAGATGGAGAAATCCCTGCATGTTAGCGAAGATGAAGGAAGTAGTGCACAGCACTCGAACTGGATCCTAGAGAAAGCTATTGACCTGATGAAAAGAACACTCGGCTCTCTAGGGTAGGAGAATTTTGAGCCCCGGGGCCACACCAGCACCTGGAGCTGCAGCTGGAGAGACACTGAGGGGGAATTGGAACCTGTAGTCCCGGGGATGTCCGCTGATCCAGTAGTGACCAGTTCAGCAGCCCCCACAACCCGCCGACGGCGATCAGGATGGAAGACCATACCACTGATGGCGAAGGCACTGATCCATTCAAAGACTCCCACCGCTGGACGCAAAATTCAAGGGGGAGCCGACACGCTTGGGGTTTTTCCTAACCCAAGTCCTCATCTACATGGAAGAATATGGGCAGCACATCCCTAGCAACAAAGCCTGTACCCGTATCGTGCAATCTGCTCTGGACGGACTGGCCGAAGATTGGGTGGTGAACTTGCACAATTCCGATGCCCCAGAGCTCAATGACTTCAACTGTTTCATGTCCTCTCTGAGAAGGCGTTTTGAGGACCCCCTGGCTGATCACGAAGCCTGTGAAAGAATCAAAATGGTGATGCAAGGCAGACGCCTGCTAGCCAAATATACGCAAGAATTCTGGACCATTGCCAGCAAGTTGAACTGGCCAGAAGACATCCTCCTTAGCCATTTCAAAGACGGCCTAAATTATGACCTGTATGACGCTTGCCTGCCCCGGGGGGACCCACACCAACTCGACAAATGGTACGTCCTAGCAGAGGAAGCAGAGATCGACCTACTGAAGAGGCACCACCGAGGAAAACCATGGGGCCGCTTGCCACCTGAGCCGATGGGCCAGCCAACGAAACCACCAGCTATGGCCAAGAAGCCGATGGGCTGTTTCAAATGCGAGAGAGAGGGGCATCGGGCCGTAGAATGCTGCTCGAAAGCACCTCAGCACAACCCAGACCGATCACTGACCAGGAAATCCGGGAAGTCCCCAGCCAAGCCAAAAGAACCCGCCATGAGAGTGAGAGAGGCTGTGGAGCCCCCAACCTCTGCCCAACGTGGGGAGGGAACTCCAGCCTACAGCACAGGGCCTGTGGACACCTCAGATGACAGCTCAGAGGGCGAACCCCTGGTAAGTGGACCCATCGCACCCCTTGTCAAGACAGTGACTACATTAGCCCCCTCCATGCCTGAAGCTGTCAAAGTGAAAGCATTAATAGACTCTGGCTGCACCCGCTGCCTCATTAGCCCAACGCTAGTGGGGAATTTGGGCATTCTGGTGAGGAGGCTAAAACAACCAATCTCATTTGGCCAGTTAGATGGGTCCATAGCGGGGGGGTGCCAGCTACCCTAGCCACTTTACCAGTCCATCTATCCCTGGGAAACCATGAGGAAGACATAACGTTTGTAGTGACCCCAGGCATGGAATGCCCAGTGATCCTAGGGCTGGAATGGTTAAATAAATGGAACCCCTGGGTAAATTGGAGGATGGCAGAAATCAATTTCCCAAAGGGGGACCGTACGGACTTAAACCCCCAAGGAATCCTACCAAAATTAAGAACAGAAAAAGCATCCATGGGAAAAGAAAAGGGGCTACCTGAAATACCAGAGGAATACCGAGACCTTGCTGAAGTTTTCAGTGAGGAGAGGGCGGATGAGCTCCCCCCTCACTGACCCACGGATTGTGCCATAGAATTCAAGCCAGGGGCAAAACTCCTGAAGCCCAGATTATACTCCATGAGCCCTAAGGAGAAGGAGGAAATGGAAAGATTCATAAATAAAAACCTAGAAAGGGGGTTCATCGAACCTGTCAAGCCTAAAGTGGCCGCCCCGGTTCTCTTTAGAGAAAAAAATGACAGCTCTTTACGCTTATGCATAGACTACCACCTATTGAATGCAATCAGTGAAAGCAACCTATACCCCCTACTCCTCATGAAGGACATGTTATCCCACCTCTCGAACGGAAGAATTTTCACTAAACTAGATCTAAGGGAAGCGTATTACCGAGTTAGAATTAAGGAAGGGGATGAATGAAAAACCGCATTTAATTGCCCAATGGTGTGCTACCAATTCAAAGTTTTGCCATTTGGATTACAAGGGGGTAATTGCAGTATTTATGCAATTAATCAATGAGGTACTAAGGGAGCACCTATTTAAGGGGGTCCTGGTTTATTTAGACCACATCCTTATCTTCACCGAATCCAAAGAAGAGCATGTCAACCTAGTCAGAGTGGTTTTAAAGAAACTGCGAGCTGCCCACCTATATGCCAAATTACCGAAATGTGAATTCCACCAGGAAAGAATAGACTACCTGGGTTATCGCATATCCCCACAGGGCATTGAAATGGACCCTGAGAAGGTCAGAGCAGTATTAGAATGGGCACCACCTCGCACAAGGAAGCAGCTGCAAAGTTTCCTGGGTTTCACAAACTTTTACCGCCAGTTCATTCCCTCATTTGCCCAGATAGCCCTGCCCCTCACGAACTTACTAAAAATGAAGGGAGAATCCTCAGTGAAACCTAGCCAGCCACTAAAAAGGACAATGGAATGCCAAGCGGCGTTTGAGAGATTAAAGAGACTCTTTTCTGCCGAACCCGTACTGAGGCATCCAGACATGAATAAACCCTTCGTAATACAGGCGAATGCAAGTGATGTGGCAGTGGGGGCTGTACTGTTACAAGAAAATGATGAAGGGGTACTGCAACCATGTGCATATACATCCAAGAAACTCACCGAAACGGAACAGCGCTGGCCCGTGTGGGGAAAAAGAGGCATACGGGATACATTGGTCATTACTTACATGACGCCAATTTCTTGATGGGAATAAAATCCCTTTTCAGGTGTGGACAGACCACAAAAATCTGGAACCCTTGAAAACACCCAGGAAGCTCAACCCCAAGCAAGCCCGCTGGTCCCAACATTTTCACCAATTCTACTTTATGCTCAAGCTCTTGCCGGGGGGAAAGAACTTCCTGGCAGATGCACTATCTCGCATACCACAATATAACAGCATGCGAGCCACCGATTCTAAATCACTTATGGCGGAATCACAACTGGCAGCACCAGTAACTACCAGAGCCCAAGCTAAATTAAAACCACAGCTGGGTAGCCAAACCGGAATTGAATTCCGGAAAACTTTGGAAACAGATGAATGGTTCCAGAAAAATAGACACGTGTGCACAATCAAGGACGGACTGCCTTGGGTGGGGGAGAAGTTATATATACCAACCACCCAGAGGGTCACATTCATGCAGCTTTGCCATGACACAAAATCAGCAGGGCATTTTGGATTTGTAAAAACATTACACTTAATTAAAAGGCAATTTTGGTGGCCATCCATGAAAAAGGACATAGAAAGTTACGTGGCCAGCTGCCCAACGTGCGCAACTGTAAAGAGGTTGCAAGGGAATTCGCCTGGACTGTTACAAACAGTGGCAAATCCCTCAGCCCCCTGGATGGAAATAGCCATGGATTTTATAGTGGAACTACCAGAAAGCAATGGAAACACTGTCATCTGGACGGTTACGGACTTGTTTTCCAAACAGGTGCACTTTATCCCTTGCCAAAAGATCCCCACCGCAAAAGCCTTGGCGAAACTTTTCATGCAGCACATTTACCGATTCCATGGGGCACTCTAACGCATCATATCTGATAGGGGAGTGCAATTTACATCAGCATTTTGGAAGGAATTTTTATCCCTCTTAGGAACCACTCAGGGACTGTCATCTAGTCATCATCCTCAGGGGAACGGTCAATCAGAACGTTGTAACTCAGTACTTGAGCAATATTTAAGATGCTTTATTAATTTCCAGCAGTCGAATTGGATGGACCTACTCCCTTTTGCAGAAGTCGCTTACAATAACACAGTCCACTCCAGCACAGGCTACACTCCTTTTCAAATAGCCAACAGTCAAAGTTTCAACCCCATGCCAGAATTAATCCCAAACGAACGAGCAAGCCCATCACTGAAAGAGTGGATAGAACAATTACAAAACACCTGACCAATAGTTAGAAAAGCCTTAGACGAAGCTAGGCAAGCATACAAAGCACAAGCAGATAAAAAAAAGAGTTGAACCCACACCATTCATTTTCGGAGAAATGGTATATTTGTCTACAAAATACCTAAAATCCCTACAACCTTGTAAAAAACCTGGACCAAAATATATAGGACCTTTTCCAATTAAAAGAATCATAAACCCAGTAACAGTAGAATTAGAACTACCCAATCTCAGGCAAATACACCCAATCTTTCACTGCAGTTTACTGAAAAGAGAACAACAGTCACCCTTATGGCCAAAAATCCCCCACCACCACCTCCAATCATGGTGGAAGGAGAACAACACTTTGAAATAAAGGAAATCCTGGACTCTAGGAGATATCATGGGACAACTCAATACCTAGTAGCATGGAAACACCTCCCCTCCTCACAAAATGAGTGGGTTCACAAACGTCATGTCAGAGCCCCGAAACTGTTAAAGAAGTTTCATACAGAGTATCCTAACAAGCCAGACTAACTTTTATATCTGTTTTGTTTTCTCTACAGGTGGATCTCTCTTATTTTTAAGGGGGGCAGGATGTCAGGATCCAGTTATATTTCCTTTCCATCTATCTCCTCTAATCTAAAACCAATTATTACTATTTCTTGGGTCCTGCCATACTCCCAAGGGGGAGGAGGGACATGCAGAGGGGTTTTATTACTTTCACTTCCTCCATTCACTACAAAGTAACCTTTTGTTTATTCACCTCTACTAACCATTACAATGGAACCATTTGACTCTTATCCTATGTCCCTCTGAACTTCTCTTCCTTACCGGGCAACTAGAAAAGGGTGTGTGTGAAAAGACACAGACCTCCGGAATTTGGTTTATTTCTCCATCATCAAGATAAACTCTGAAGAGCTGGTGAATGATCGTGGAGCCGGATTGATGTTATCTTTCATGGGTTTAACACCTAGAGAATTGCTGGCCTGAGTCGGCTGGAAGGAATGTGGGGAGGAGTTTGCTTAGGGACACTTTAAAACATCGATGTATAAGGGAATCTCTAAGATCCTGGCTATTATGCCTACTATCAATTTCTTTTAATAAAAGTTCCTGTTGGAAGAGACTGTTTCCAAGAGTTCTGCTTTCTTAAGATGTGGATTGAAGTGGTTCCTTACAATTGCTCTGATAAACAGAGAGCTTCTTGCAAGTATGAATTTTGATCTCTCGTCTAATCATCTGTGCCAAGCCTGCTGAAAAAAGTTGAAGAGTCTCACCATGAGCATAACTTTGTCGGGTTTTTTGCCATTACTGTTGATTATACATAAAATTCAGAGTCAGATATTCATCAGAAGCACCACTGAAAACAATGAGGCAATTAATCATCATGACTAACGTCTCATTATGTCAATAGGACAGAGCTATGATTAGTCTCAATAACATCCAATAAATTCAAGAGACAAATTGTTTAAAAAGCCAGTATATCAATATGTCTAATAGATAAATGTAATATTTAAAGTGAGTTTTGTAACAAAGTAGAAATTTGATAACAGGCTATTTTATTCAAGTTTATTATGTTTATGTTTATGTGATAAATCTACTTGTTTCCTATGTACTCTATAGTCAATATATAAAATGTTCTTACTATCCAAAATTAAATATCTCTAGGAAATTAGAGAACCATATAATTTAGATTGCAATAAAATATACTGAAACTGAAGTAGTTATTCTCCAAGTCTGATAACTTGGAATGATTCAAAACATTTCTCACATCCAACCTAGAGGTGGCCTAAGGCTACCTGATGTCCTTAGAAAAGCACACTAAAGTGTATTTATTGGAAATGTGACTTCACTAGTAGAACACAACATGACAAGAGGTGGGAGTAAATAGAGTAAATATGTCAGAATTTATTCAATTTCTCCTCTCCATTTATCACTTGAAGTACTGTTTGTCTGAGGTCGCTTCCTTTTGCTTTGTTCATAGGCTCACGAGTGCATAATTTTGCTCTCTGTGTCTCCTTTTGATCAGATGTATTTAGCAAAGAGCTTGCCTTTGCCTAATCCTATAATGTATTCTGTATATACTGTAAATCTCCATTCTCCAATAATGATAAAACCTGCTTCACTAATCACAGGTCAATTCAACTTCCTGTGCACAGGAACGCTCTTAGGCACGCACAAATTCTTTTCCTCCAGCAATTTCAAATTGATTTCACATCAACATCTCATTCTAAAGGGAAATAAATTATTGTTGTTAAGATATGCCTTGTTCAGTTAACATGTTAATATAGTACATTGAAGTTTCATTAAATTATATACCAAAGCATGCATAAGATTAGCTAGAGCCATAAGCATTAAAAAATAATTGTAACCCTCAAAATAAGTTCTGATAAAGACGAAGTATTTTTTTAAAGAGTTAATATAAATCAGCGAACACCTAGAGGCAAACAAAGTCATTACTAAAAGCCAACACGGGTTTATCAAAAACAGATCATGCCAGACAAATCTTATTGCATTCTTTGACCAAATGACAAAATTAGTGGATCAGAGGAATGCTGTGAATATAATTTACTTGGACTTCAGTAAGGCATTTGATAAAGTAGATCACAACCTACTACTTGATAAGATAGAAAAATGTGGGTTAGACAGCATCACCACCAGATGGATCCATAGCTGGCTGACCGGCCGTACTCAGCATGTGGTCCTCAATGGAACCGCATCTACATGGAGGGAAGTGTGTAGTGGGGTGCCCCAGGGCTCTGTTCTGGGCCCAGTGCTCTTCAAAATCTTCATCAACGATTTGGACGAGGGGATAGATGGGGAAATCATCAAATTTGCAGACAACACCAAGCTGGCAGGAATAGCCAACACTCCAGAAGACAGGCTTAAGATACAGGAGGATCTGGACAGACTTGAACACTGGGCACTATCTAACAAAATGAAATTCAATGGTGAAAAAAGAAAGGTTCTACATTTAGGCAAGAAAAACCAAATGTACAGGTATAGTATAGGGGGTACCTTGCTCAATAGCAGTAACTGTGAGAGGGACCTTGGAGTCCTAGTGGACAATCACTTAAATATGAGTCAGCAGTGTGCTGCAGCTGCCAAAAAGGCCAACACAGTGCTAGGCTGCATTAACAGAGGGATAGAATCAAGATCACATGAAGTATTAATACCACTTTACAATGCCTTGGTAAGGCCACACTTGGATACTGCATCCAGTTTTGGTCACCACGATGTAAAAAAGACGTTGAGACTCTAGAAAGAGTACAGAGAAGAGCAACAAAGATGATTAAGGGACTGGAGGCTAAAGCATATAAGGAACGGTTGCTGGAATTGGGTATGTCTAGTTTAATGAAGAGAAGGATGAGGGGGGAAATGATAGCAGTGTTCCAATATCTCAGGGGCTGCCACAAAGAAGAGGGAGTCAAGCTATTTTCCAAGGCGCCTGAAGGCAGGACAAGAAGCAACAGATAGAAACTAATCAAGGAGAGAAGCAACATAGAACTAAGGAGAAACTTCCTGACAGTTAGAACAATTAACCAGTGGAACAACCTGCCTCCAGAAGCGGTGAATGCTCCAACACTGGAAGTTTTTAAGAAGAGACTGGACAGCCATTTGTCTGAAATGGTATAGGGTTTCCTGCCTGAGCAGGGGGTTGGACTAGATGACCTCCAAGGTCCCTTCCAACTTTATTATTATTGTTATTGTTATTGTTATTGTTATTATATAAATCAGGACATACAGTATATCTCTTGATAGCTGCATTTAATAAAACAGAATAGAAATAAATTTGCAGATTTTTTGTGTGGATTCTGAACACATGATCGGACAACAGCCAATGGAAACTCAAAGTAAGTCATGAGAAAAACTTCTCCGGTGCTTTATCTTCCATATGTGGCATTCAGGAAAGACTGACTGTGAAGCTTCATTCATTAGTGCATCATTATTATCTCCACAGTTGCATTTTTGATATGGTGAAACTCATAGAGGTTGGGGTGTTTTTTTTGGTGGGGGGAGGTTCTCATGAGTGCAATGTATTTGAACTTCTTATCTGTTATGGCTAAACATTTTGAATCTTTTCCAAACTATGATATATTCTGAGCAGGGACAAAGAAAATTGTAGATATTGTTTGATACTTAGAGATCTAACAACAGAATTACTATTTTATATAGCAATGTTGGAAAATCTGTGAAATGTTTGATTACGTTTAGTTTTATTCTTGCAAATGTTTCATCACCAAATTAACTAATCAAATGTGTTGTTTCTATGTATTCAGCTAATCAGGTTGTTGCAGTCATACCTATTTTTGAAGCAAGTAGATCAGAACAATACTTCCTTATAAGATAACAGGTAAACAACATGTAGACAAGTAAAAACCAAACACAATAGGCAGAAACTAAGATGAAACAATATAAGCAAATATGCCATGATCCCAATCAGAAATTTGTACCCTGGCAATTCATCAGGTCATTTTTTCTTTTTCTTTCTTTCTTTCTTTCTTTCTTTCTTTCTTTCTTTCTTTCTTTCTTTCTTTCTTTCTTTCTTTCTTTCTTTCTTTCTTTCTTTCTTTCTTTCTTTCTATCTATCTATCTATCTATCTATCTATCTATCTATCTATCTATGAATTTTGATTACCATAATAAAACTAATATGAACTAATACAAACTAAATTTAAAGAAAAGAGAACAAAAAAATAAAAGTGAAAGAAAAAAAAGACAAAGAATATAATTAAAAAGAAATATATCAAATACATATATATGTATTTCCAAGTCCATAAAACATTGCCAGAACTTTACAATAAAGTGTTATTTTAACCTTGATCAAATAAACCAACTTTATATTCCTTCCTTTTACTTCTCACAGTCTTAATTTTTATCCTATCTAAATATTGTCATTGGATTTGACTTCTCTTCTTTATCTCATTGCACAAACTTCTTCAAGGGATTAACAAGCCTTTTTTTTGTACATCCAAGAAGAAAACATTTTCCAGATCATTCTCTTGATTTGCCATTTGTATTTCCCCTTTAATTTTTAAAATTTTAGCCAGTTTCTTTTGAATATCCAATAAAGCATATTTTCCAAATAATTTTCTTAGTCTTTCCTTTGTGGTTCCACTTTTCGGTACTTTTTCAGTCTTGTCAGTCAAAATTTTCTAACATCTGCCATTCCCTCATTCATATCTTTTGGATATAGTGTATCCATTGGCAACATTACTTACATTGTTGATGTTGTGGCTACTAATTTCTGGCTCCTTTCTTCAAATATATCATTTAATATTTCTAAAGACATTTTCTTTAAATATATGCTTTATATTTAAAACATTTTGTTTTATTTGTATAGGATTTTTTTTTCTTCTGCTTAGAATTATAAGTACCCTCTAGCATCCAGTCTTCATAAAGGCACTTATCTATGTTATAAACCTAAGGTAGCGAAAATGTCTGGTTACCAAAAGAAGCTATATATTTTTAGAGTTAATTCCAAAATCTTATAGTAAAAGACAATATTGAACTGGACTGTAAATCCATTTCTTAAATCATAATCTTATTTGCTGTTTATGTTAAATTCTTTTAGATCTTAAGCTTATATATTTTTTCTTTTGTTTAGAGTTGAAGATAAACTAACCTGACAACTTTTCAAACTTATCATTCTAAAGTCTCAAGTAGTTTTAAGATAATCAAATGGCAATTTCCAAAAGTAATTACAAAGTGAGACTTGCAAACTTAGTTTCCTTTAAAAGGGTCGATTGCAGTTGCGAACAAGATGATTAATCCCTTAGTTTACTGGCACTCAAACCTGTGTGAGAGCACTATTCTGTGGTCTCCTTGGAAGGACCAGCTATTCAGAATGCATGGGGGCACTCTCTTTTCACTCAATGGTGAAAAAAGTAAAGTTCTACATTTAGGCAAGAAAAACCAAATGTACAGGTATAGTATAGGGGGTACCTTGCTCAATAGTAGCAACTGTGAGAGGGATCTCGGAGTCCTAGTGGACAATCACTTAGATATGAGCCAGCAGTGTGCTGCAGCTGCCAAAAAAGCCAACACAGTGTTAGGCTGCATTAACAGGGATAGAATCAAGATCACGTGAAGTATTAATACCACTTTACAATGCCTTGGTAAGGCCACACTTGGAATACTGCATCCAGTTTTGGTCACCACAATGTAAAAAAGATGTTGAGACTCTAGAAAGAGTACAGAGAAGAGCAACAAAGATGATTAGAGGTCTGGAGGCTAAAACATATAAGGAACAGTTGCTGGAATTGGGTATGTCTAGTTTAATGAAGAGAAGGACGAGGGGGGACATGATAGCAGTGTTCCAATATCTCAGGGGCTGCCACAAAGAAGAGGGAGTCAAGCTATTCTCCAAAGCGCCAGAAGGCAGGACAAGAAGCAACGGATGGAAACTAATCAAGGAGAGAAGCAACCTAGAACTAAGGAGAAACTTCCTGATAGTTAGAACAATTAACTAATGGAACAACCTGCCTCCAGAAGCGGTGAATGCTCCAACACTGGAAGTTTTTAAGAAGAGACTGGACAGCCATTTGTCTGAAATGGTATAGGGTTTCCTGCCTGAGCAGGGGGTTGGACTAGAGGTCCAAGGTCCCTTCCTATTATTATTATTATTATTATTATTATTATTATTATTATTATTATTATTATTATTATTATTATTATTATTATTATTATTATTATTATTATTATTATTATTATTATCATCATCATCATCATCATCATCATCATCATCATCATCATCATCATCATCATCATCATCATCATCATCATCATCCTCACCATATCTGGAAGGGTTTCAAAGAAACGGTATATCCACCAGTTGTCTTGTTTTTGTTGCAGCCTGTCAGCTCTGATTTGATGTACTCAGTTCACCATGCCTCACCGGAAGTCCATTCAAATGATGTTAGACTGATACGAACTTACTGCATGGACCATCATGATAAAATGATTGCTGCCAATTAACAGCCATAGGCAAAATGTGAAATGTAAAGGAAGCCATAAACTTGCCTCCAAAATATGAAAGCAAAATTAAACTATGCTGCTAGACAAATAAATTGTCCATCCACATGGCTTCATTGATCCAGAATTACAGAAAAGTGTCAGTCTAGCTCATTTTTAAAACAAAACAAGAGGAAAGCTTTCATAAGCTGGCCTTGCTCTTAGATGATTCTCATCATTAAATACATGGCTGCTTTCATTTACAGAAGAGACTGTTGTTTCTTTTTACTGACTATGGGAATGGAAGAAACTTTGAAATAATACAACCTTTACATCTCACGGCAAAAGATCTTTCTTATCCTTCTTATCCTAGTCAAAATGAAAAGCTAATTGATAAATTAAGTGAGTTTCTTTTATCAGGAACTAACATTATCCACCAACCTAATTCTAACCTTAACTGTTGAGCTTCACATAGTAATTCATTATAATGTACAAAAATAAGGACTGCACAAAGGGTAGTGTTTCTATTCTAGGATAATAGGTGAAGAGGAAGAAAAACATAGCCTGAATGACAACATTAAGAAAAGCTAAGAGCCTTTGCTGAAAGCAGTCAATCAAGGAAAGCTCTTGAAAACAACAAAGGTGAAGGCTGAATATAGAAACAAAACAACTAAAAACCGATTTGTTAATTGGAAGAAAAAGCCAATACATGGTCAATACTTGAAGGCTACAAAAGGAAACACCAATAAAAACCCCATAAGGGGGTTGGCTAAGATCACGACTGTTAAAGAAACTGAAAGTTTTATTATAGCAGCTCAAAAAAAGGTTTGCCATTTAATTGCACGAAGGTGGAAATTCAACATGTAGTAAATATCACCTTTATAGTAACAAAGATGAAAAAATTGACAGTTTGGTTAGTGGTTGCAGCAAAATTTCACAAGCTGATTACAAACAGCGGCATGACTAAATTGTCCAATTCCTTATTGAAAACTTTGCCAGAGGTTTAAACTTAAATGTAGCAAGAACGACTAGGACCATCAAGTTGAAATGATTTTGGAAAATGAGTGGGTTAAAATCTTATGGGACTTTAATATCTAAACATAGGCATCTTACTCATAACATGCCTGGTATAAGAGTTATTAAAAAGAAGAATTGATGTTGATCATCTTTGATGTTGCTATTCCAGGTGATGCTAGGATTGAGGAAAAACAATTGTAAAACATTACAAAATACTGGAGTTACAGGTTGAAATTGAACATTTATGGGAAAAAAATGTTCTTATACAAATTGTGACTGGAGCAGCAATACCTATGGGACTTTCTCAATATTTACAGCCCTGAACACCCTAATTTTTACAAAACACCACCCTAATTGAAGCTGCCTATATTCTTAGATGCTGACTTAATAATTCTTAGAACCTTGATAATGACTTGAAGTATTAAGTTTCCACCAGTCTTAGACAGGGGATTCTAATTTTAGATTACCCATACAGATAATAAGTCTAAATAAAACAGCCCCTTTCTTGTAGAAAGACAGAGAGGCTAATTCTGACTGCACAAGACCTTAAGAAAATAAGCCTTAAGAACAAATGCATACAAAGCCAGAATTGAGATAATAGCAACAGATGGTAAGTGCTGCCTCTACAAAGAAGCTGAAGAAACAGTGGACCACCTGGTTAGCTGCTGCAAGAAAACCACACAGAAAACTATAAACAATGTTATGATAAAGTAGCAACAACAGTTTGTTAGAATGTCTGCAAGAAATACTACTTGCCACCAAGCAAGAACTGGTGGGACCACAAAATAGATATAGTCATATAGAGAAGAAGAAGAAGAAGAAGAAGAAGAAGAAGAAGAAGAAGAAGAAGAAGAAGAAGAAGAAGAAGAAGAAGAAGAAGAAGAAGAAGAAGAAGAAGAAGAAGAAGAAGAAGAAGAAGAAGAAGAAGAAGAAGAAGAAGAAGAAGAAGAAGAAGAAGAAGAAGAAGAAGAAGAAGAAGAAGAAGAAGAAGAAGAAGAAGAAGAAGAAGAAGAAGAAGGAAGGAAGAAGAGAGGATGGGAGGAGAAGGATGGATGAGGAGAGGAGGAAGGAGGAGGATGAGGATGGAGGAGTAGAGGAGGAGGAGGAGGAGGAGGAGGAGGAGGAAATGGTCTGTGACTTTAGAATTCAAACAGACAAGTGCTTACCACATAACATTCCAGACTTAACAACTATCAATAAGAAAGACTAAATTTTTTTTTAGATATCATCTCCAGGATAGCAGTATCTGGAGACAATAGAACAGAAAGAAAGAATTGGAGAAAATTGCAATACACAACGACCTGCAAATAGAAATAGAACATGGCAAAAGAAAGCAAAGATATGATCAATACTAATAGACACCTTGGGTGCAATCCCAAAACATCTGGACTACCACTTGAAAATAATCAGCATTGATAAAAAAAACCATCAGTAAACTGCAAAATTCCAGGTTCAATGGTACTTTAACATCATCAAACAACAAGATCTGCCTATCCCAGGTTCTTGGAAAGGATTCAATAGGTGGATACAAATGCCAGATCCAGTTTAAAGATCTGATTATGTGACTAACAATAAGTCTAAATAAAATAGTCCCTTTCTTGCACAGCCAACAAGCAATCCTGATTAAGAGACTACTTTGTATTAAACATAAACATACTGAAGATTTATTTTCATTTATTTATGAAATTTGCCGGTTGCCTCAGTAAAGTAATCAAAGAATACTTTAGGTGCTATAAAGATCAGAACAGGACAGAGACAGAAGTGTCCGTCAGTTTTCTGAACCCTGGGCTAAGTTATGTGAGAGACGACTGCTTTCAAGTGATCTGATTCCAAGCAACAGTGTACATTTTTTGTGCACTGTATTCCCAAACACAGAACTGGAAGCCTATGAAGCTGTTTCACCAAGGAAGACATATGCTCTTATCATTTATCTTGGTCGTAGTCTAGCTGTACATACTAGAACAGCTGAAATTTCTGGGCTTTTTTCAAAATAACTCCATGCAGAATAGACTACAGCCATCCAAGCAAGTGGGGTAGTGCTAGGTTTTGAAGGGATGCTGTAATTTGGCAAAGCTTCCATCAAACCTTCCCATCAAAGTAGATACATAAACTGAAGTAGGCACCTTCTTTGGTGAAATGAATCAAGCCAACTCCACAAAGCACTATATAACCATTTACACAAGTCAACAACACTTTTCTGTGCTGGTCTTACCAGCATATCTGGGAATTCAATTCAGTTTTCAGTGCTCTAAATATGGACTTGAATACTTTAGTATGCTCTTGAATCAAACTAGTATCTACTGTTGGGTTAAAACTTAAATTCCATCAGAATGTGGCAAGTTTAAGTAAATGAGTGTCAGGCTGATACTTCCTAGTGTATAACCTCTATCAGCAAAGGTTGCATCCTTATTCTTTAATTTACTTTTGCTGATCAGGAGAATTTTAATCTGCAAGCAGAGTAACTGGGTCATGCTTCCAGATAAGTCATAATGTCCAGATTCTCAGCTTTTATTGAAAGAAAGAAGCAACAGTAGCAAAAACCTCAGGTTCTCTTGACCTGACTTGGTCTCAGCAGTAAATCACAGATCTCTAGAAAGTTCATGAGTCAGTATGATTCTTCGCTTGACTTGGTAAAAGACTCCACAGTTCAACTAATCTTTATTGCAGACAAGAATACAGCTATATAAAAATGAATGCCCACCTGGCAACAAGAGAGAAATATTTACATATTTTCAGGAATATAAATGTGAAGCTTTTTTTTCTTTTTGCTCTTCTGAATTAAGGAAGTGTACTTGGTATAAAACCTGTGGCTCCAAAACTGAGTGGTTGTTGAGTGTTTGTTTTGCCATATGAATGAATAAGGAATTCTATGTGTTTTTCAAAATTAAGACATCCTATGAGTGGGGCAACCTTAATTTTGCTTAGGACATTATGCGTACAATAGAGCCCTAGAAAAATCTGGATGCTGGCCAAAGGGTCATTTTGAGCACAGAAGGCTGTGCTAATTATAATAATAAGAAAAACAACTGTGCATAAATATCCAAAATTAACTATGCAAAAGTTACATTCTGGGGCAAACTTCAGATACAGAAAAGTTTGCCTCTCTTGTTACAAAAAATGACCACAATGCAAATCAAATGGATACTAAAATAATTAGATCAAACCAATCTAAAGTTGTTAGAATTAAATTATGTTAATTTAAAGCCCATCAGAACCATCATATATTTGTAACACTTAAGAGCAGATGGAAATCAACATGTAAAACTAGATTTAATTCAAAGGCATTAGCCTTCTCAATATAATTATATTAAGTAATGAGACTTTTAAAACCAATGATTCACACTTCATTTGATTTTAAGATTAAGGTTTAGATTTCGATATATTTGATGTATTAAGAAGTTCTATCAAGTGCCATGCTGGGTGACACCGGACCTGACACACTCATACTTAGAGAAGGCAATGGCAAACACTTCTGAAAATGTTCCTAAGAAACCTATATAAAATTACCAATGTAGTTGCTGGGAGCCAAGACTAGCCATAAGATAATAAAATACAAGTAGACCTCAAGTTATAGCCATAATGGAGCCTGTCCCACAAGGTCGTAACTCATGATGGTCATAAAATGGATTGGTCACATGCTGACATGATTTTCAGAATCAATCTTTATTATGGTCACAGACCAGCATGAAAGTTAAACATTAAAATGAATATGTTCTCTAAAAAATATTGGAAAATAATTAAGCAAGGTAGTAATATGAATAAGGATCTTTGGTTCTTTAGGTGTTTTTTCCTTATTATCATTGCAGCAGCTACTGCCCGAGTGGTGGTTGGATTTGAGTCATGAAGGAGATGGTTCATGTAGAAATTATCTGTCTCCCTAGAAATCTCTCTAATAGAGAGAAGAATGTACGTTGATTTGATATCTCTTAGAACTTGCAGTGCAATAGGACATGTGAGGTATCTTCAACTTCCCCATTGCCACATCTACACATTTGCTCAGCTATTGGGGTTTTATCATACAGGAATGCAGGAGTGCTGAGGGGAGGATATTAAGTCTGGCTCTAAAAAATGCTACTCTACTCTTAGGAAAAGTCAGATACCTTGCTGGTTCCCACACCCCATTTAATCCGATTTCTGCTGTGGAGAGATGCTCACATGCTGGTACGATTTTATACCTTTTTTTGTGGCAATCATTAAGTAAACCACTGTAGTCATTAAGCAAATGCTGTGGGTGTTAAACAAACCCATGGTTTAGTATGGGCACAGTTTCGCCGAAAACTGGAAGTAAAACCATTGTAAAACCAACATGTTTCTGTGGGACACTGCAAACAGCTGTAAATGCAGCCTCCTTGCCAAGTGACTTCAATCTAGCTACATGACCAGAGGGGACTTAAACCATCAGAACTTCGAATCCAGCTCATAAGTACCCCTTCGGGTAGGTCCATTGGAACTTTGAAGGGAAATGACCAAATGACCACTCATAAGTTAAGGACTACCTGTAATGAACCAAGCCGTGGTGAAATGTTTTCAATTTTTAGATTCTAAACAAGCCAATTCATATACTTTTATTATTTATTGTATGCTTTTAATTTAAAAAAAACCCTCAGTTTTCACTATTTATATTACATGTCTCTTATTTATTAGATTAGAAGTATTCAGGAAGAGGTTCAGAGAAACATCCAACTTGTTTGAGCAAGTCTTTTTCCTATTACCATAAGGGCTGATCAGTCTTCACAAATTTCCTTTTCCACATGGTCATATCACCTACATGAAAAGCTGTATGTACAAAAAGGGGACAAGTTCAGTGGTGGAATTCAGCCGATTTGCACCACTTTGGCAGAATTGGTAGCTAATTTTTTGTTGCCCAGGCCCAGAATGGATTTCCAGAAGCAGCATCCATAGACAAAATTCAGAAAACACTCTGGCAGAAGGCAATGAGAAAACCACTTCTGTATTGTTGCCAAGAGATTAAAATGGATGAACGCATCCATGAAATCACCAAGTTGCAAAGACAAGTTGCATTTTCCAGTTCTTGATGAGCCTTTAACATTAAGCTAACCCATCCTGTCACTTAATACATCTATTTTTCATATTGGAAATTCAAAGGCACCTTACAAGAGCCCCACATAATTATTTAAATTAAGTTATCTTCGCTCTGAACTTATCGACCACTAAGTTGGCTCTTAGTTTTTATCTCAGGAGTTACCTCTAGAGTACCCTTTCCCCAATCTGGATTCTAATATATGATTTGATGTACACCTCCACCACCACCACCCACCACCACCACCATTCATCATCAAGCATTTAGAGAGCACCAGGTTAGAAAATTCTATTCTAGAGATGTACAAATTGTTCCTTCCTGAACTGGGTAAAATAGGGATCCATAGAGCAGAGGTCTCCAACCTTTTGGGCACTAGGGGACCAGAGGGGGTATGGTTTCATGTACTGCCTGCATTCTGTGGATGGGGCTTCACATGTTTGCATGGACCAGTTTTTGGCATGCCACGGCCCGGTGCTGGTCCATGGACCAGGGATTGGGGACCCCTGCTATAGAGTACTTCTCTCTCTCTCTCTCTCTCTCTCCCTTCCTTCCTTTCCTCCCTTCCTCTTTCTCCTCTCTCTCTCTCTCTTTCTCTCTCTCTCCCTCCCTTCCTCTCTCTCTCTTCCCTTTTGCTTAATGAAATTAATTTTCTTTGCCAGTCATAACATATCCTGATTGTTGAGCAACATTTTTTATGATTTAAGGAACACACAGTGCACTACACAGAGACAAATGTAATGTTCATATCATTACTTTATAATGTATTGCCAGACAAGCAAAACTCTATCTGAGGAAAAACATGTGATAAAAAGAAATAAATTTTGCATATCCACAAGAATAAAAACAATAAAAAGCACTGTACTCAAGGGAAGTTTGTAATTGAATTTGAAAAGTTGTAATATGGTTTTGGTTATTTTAATTGCTGTTAGCAGAAGGCTGCTGTTTGAAGAGAGGGTTATAAGTAGAATAATGAAATGATTAAATATTTCAATTTACTTGAAGTAATAAATACTAATATAGAGAATGCTCCTTTAATATGCATTGATTGAATGGGGAACATTTCTTAACTAGGTTTGAATTTGTATGATTATTAATAGGTAGCCAACACTAAGGCATTTAAATGTAACTAATATTTTTAATGTAATTTTGATAAACGATTGTAAGATACATGACGGACTTCGTTAGTGGTCAGAGAACTAAAAATTGGTGTCTATAATTTGAGGATAAGGAGAAGCTAATTTTGCAATTTATAATGTCTCTTTTGTGGGATTAAGTGCTTTTCTGCACTGCAGCTTTCAGCTGTTCTCATAAAACCCCTGGAAATAAACAGCTTATTTTTTTTTAAAGTTCTTTTTTTCATTTTAGCCATGATGATGACCAACTCTTCAGTCTGGCTACCAGACAAAGGCATCTATGAGTCATGTGCTGGGGCACCTAGGAGAAACTTATCTTTTGAAGGAATGAACCTGCGTAAGACTGCACTCTTTATATCAAAGGCCATTTTGAAGACGATGACAGGCTAACTACATTAGATTGGGGTTAAATGTAGGGGTGATGACTTATTATGAATATATCCTATTGTTTTCTTTGTATTTCCTTGCTACCTGTATCGGTTTTATACTTTGGATATGGTCAGATAAGCAAATCAATAAAGTTTTTTATTCTGCAAGTCACGTGCAACATATAACAAACAGGCACAACTTCAATCACACCACAGTGGCTGTGACCTTGATTTTTATTAACCATTCTCTGCAGACACCCTTGGTGGGAGTTTACATGGCCTTCACATGGTGGTTTGCCTGTTTCTTTTCTCCAGCCATCCATGCAAAAAAAAAAAAAGCACATATCAACTGCTTTTCTTTTGGTAGACATATCTTTTTTAGACTGGAGGATCATAGAAAAAGTTCTTCCTGTTCCTTTAGGATAGAAGAGAAAACTTGGCTGAACTCTTGTCAGTTTCACAGAGGAGAGAAGAGATAAAGCAACATAAGGTTAGAATTTTGTTCTTCTACTACTGCACTGGGGAAAAAAGATCAGCTTCTCATTGCAGGTAGCCCACATAGTATGGAATGACCATAGAAAGCAGAAAGACAGTGGGCATAGGGACAGACATAACTGCCAGATATTATGCCAGTGGATTGGAACTAAATCCTTTGTGTAAGAGGAAATAAAATGGAGTGGACATTCTGCTGCTACCAGGGGAAACTGAAGGAAAAAAACACCACTATATGAAGCAAAAAAATAAAATAAAATAAAAAGTGGATTGCCTTCCCAGTAGGTAGGAGATAAGCTAGAAACAATGTCATTCATTCCTGTCCTATCAAAATGTAAACAGGATTAGTTGCTATTCGTTATGGCTTGCATCTAAATGAAAAGGGAATACTAGGTCTGTAAATTAAGAAGTTGAAAAATATGCCAGAAAAGGCATATTTTCCCCAAGAAAAACACACAATAGAAAGGAGTGGAACTGAACTTAATGAATAGCAGAACAAATTAAATGTAACATAGTTTAGTTTGAAGTCGTTGTTGCTAAAAATGGTGATACTAAAAGAATTGGACCAACACATTAATAAAAAAAACATGTCCAGCTTCCTAAAATATGGATACATTTGATATACTTTAAAAAATAATAATAACTGCAACAAACTAGCCTCTTTACTGTTCTGTTCCAATATTATCTCCATATATCTGTAACTATATATAAGTATATTCACAAAACTAGTTCTAAATGCATTTCCCCAGTAGGAGACAAATTTAGCAAACATGGGAAAATCTCCAAAAGCTAAAGACAATCAAGACTTGATTACTCCTTGGATGACAGGTTTGAAATACCAGGTTTGAAATACCAGGTTTGAAGGCTAGAATGGGAAGTTGAAAAAATACCTGGAAAAATGCCCAACTGTATCAATAGTGTTGCTAAAAGAATCATATTGTGATGGATTATAATAAAGTGGCAGTTTCCTAGGCAGGAAGGACCACATTCAAGGAGGGGGCTAAGACAACATAGGAGGATAGGAGAGAAAGAGAATTAGGATAGCCACTCCCTAGAATCACCCAGCTGACACATCCCAGCTGATACAGCAGTTATTAGGACTCTCAATTAAAGGATCTTTAATATCTAGCTTTAGATATGTGCATGAGGTAGTCAATGTTACAACTGTTAATGTCAACTAATCCCATAAAAGTTCTCATTTGTGCAGCTCACAAACTATTGCTTTATCTTGGTAATTAATTCAACACAACAAAGAAACCAGATGCACATGTCAGCAAATAAATAAGCCATTATATAAAAAAATACTTTCCCAAGTATATTAAAAACTTTAACACCACTACTTTTATAGGTGACTGCTCTGTTGGCAAAGCTATTATATCGGAGCTAAGATGACGATGCAATTGTTCCAACCAGTGATTTAAGACCAGTAGATTACTATAAAGCAGAGGAGAAATTTCAGAGTTTGCTATAGCCTGCACATACTCACCACTCAAGGGTAACTTGTGAGACAATATGATTGAAGCTAAAATTCAGATTGAAACACATCATTAGATCGTTGGAAAGAGCAATACCTCTTTATAAAGCAGAACTCTTATTAACTGCACTCTCATTTCATAGAGCTGATGTACCAGATCAGGTGTATTATGTTGCTGAAACTTGAGTAACACCAATAGAGGACAGAAGCATCAAATAACACTTTGGCAGCCATAGGACAATTATTTTAAGTGAAAAGGAAGAGGAGCAATTAAATCCAAATAACTGGAAGAAAATATAGATACATGCATATGAAAGTGGATCCATTATTTCTGGAGAATTAAGATAGTAACAGCATTCTTAAAACAAACAGTTCTATGTAAATTAGGTATTCCCTTGCTATCAACTTGCCATATTTGTTTAACAAGATGCTCTGAGAATCTAGAAAGAATGGATGCAAATGTACAAACACTGTTTTTAATTAATGGCAAAATTGTTAAGGATTTACATCCAAATAAGGGGGGGGGGAAATCCATCAACAGACATGAGTTAATATGCATGAATTTAGCACACAAAGTTCAATGCCACAGGTGTATTTAAACTGTCTGTAAAGCAAATTTTGCACACATGCTTAAGAAATTGCATTTTGACATTCTGCAACAAAACACCCTGACTTTACTTTACCTACTTTGTATTAACGTGCTTCTTACTGCAGTAGATTAAAAAAACTGATGTTTCTGCTGCACAGCTTTCCAATTAACTTAAATATATGGATGAAATGGTGCCTCATTACACACCAAATAAAATATAACCTTGTTTCTGAATAACAGCCTTGTCAACTGTTTTCTTCTGACAAAAACAAAAAATGATAGACCAGTCAAGTTTATAATTAAAGTATCTTAACATATCACACTGCATATATTGAACATACAAACATTTTTAAAAGCAAATTGCTAAGTAAAGCAGAAAATGCAATAAAACTGAAATGCAAAGAAAACTATTTTTAAAAGGAGACATTTAGCATCGTTTAAATGATTAGTACCACTTCACTATTGCGGCTTCCAGCTATAAATTCAAAGCAGATGATTTGTATAGTAAACAAATTACTTGCTCTAAGAGAATCAAAACTTTTCAGATAGTTTTATAATCCTTTTCAATTTAAAGTGGGTGAAAATAACTTACGGAACAGTTGAAACTTTCATGCTTATCCAAGGTAATGTATCAAGTTTTTCCTGCTACACCTGGTTAAAGTATGCACCCACACAAAAGAACAACTTCACTTTTTTTCTTTACATATACAAGATGAAGAGCATATCCAAAGTAATTTCTTTGCACAAGAAACACTCGGCACAATCATAACCCTCCCCTTCCAAATAAAAAAATAAAATAAAAAAATAAAGAACAAATACCTTTTCATATTAGATCAGAAAGCCCCCAAAATCCCTAGTCTCCACGTTGTGCTGTGTGCTCCAGCTCCTTTAGTCATTACTAATAACTAGCTATACACTGGAAGTAGGAATTTTTGTGCCCTCTATCTGTAGCTATTAGGTCTGCACATTGATTTACTGACACTAAAGCAATAGCAATTATCTCTCCTGTTCTCAGCAGTTACTGAAAAGGGACAGAGGCAGAGAGCTGAGTGGGCTAAACTCTGCAGTGACCACTGAGCTCTTGCTGGCAATTAGTAGCAGGTGTTTTAGCCCAAAGACAAATTGACATCCCACTGATCATCAAGAGCTAGCTCCTTGCAAGTATCGTGCAACCAATCATCCTTTGTCGGAGATTTTTCATTGGCTTTTTCTGCTTCATCAGTTTTAAAGGAGTACAGCAGCTTACACGCATTTACAACATATAATTTGATCAAAAGGAATAAGCTCCCTAAAGCTTCTCAGCACAAGCAGTTCTTGGTGGTTAACTCTACCTTATGCTAAATCTTTTAGGTGAAAGAGAATACATAATATAATTTATTTTCTTCCTTCCTGCAAAGGTATTTCTGTCTCAAATTCCAAATTATTTAGCCTGCAAAAATATTTCTGAATAATATTTATTTCTGGAAATATATAGCAACTGAAATGCATATCTAGTTTAGATTTTACAATCTTTCAGTAATATGATTTCAATATTGTACAGCAAAACAGATAGGATATTTGTAGCTCTGAAAGAGTAGAAGAGAAATTAAGGATTGCAAAGTTTTGGCCAATCTTTTTCTGTACAATTTTGTTTTCTATATGTACTTCTGGTTATCATTTGAAAAGTTTTAGAAGTTAAACAATTTCATGGAGAATTAGACTATAAATATCCACTGCTTGTGACTGCTTGGTATTACCTATGTTGAAGGAAAAGTCTTCATCATGGTTCAGTCCAAGCCGGGAATAAACAACATGGTGACTGCTTTAGAAAGAAGGTTGCAGTTTATTGAAGAGGAGAGCCAGACAGGAAGATGGCTCTGGAAGAAAAGAGAGTGAAGAGGGAGTGGGTTTTTATACCCTCTGGAGCCTTTTGTTTAGAGTTGTTCCTGTGGCATGAACTTTGACCTGAATCTGAGTGTGTGTAAGGACCCACTTCAATCCCACATCTTAAGAAAGCAGAACTCAGACTTCCGGTTCTGGATCGCGGCGCTGGCGGCCATGCAGAGAGAATCATCTCTTCGCCGGTAGACCCTAAATAGGGTCGAAAGTCGCCCTGGAGGGGTGACCACCATTGAGGAGGACCCTCATTTGACCGTGGAAGGGCAGCAGCTCTTTCCGCAGTCCGAGGCAGCTCTTTAGGGCCGACAGAGAAAAGATCGGCCATTAACATGGCCGATCACTTAGCCGTTCCAGCCGAAAGTCAGAAGAACATCTAAGTATAAAGAACCACCATGGAAGATCCGGGTGAGACCCTTCCTTTCCTCTCTCTACCCTAACTATTGCCCTGTGAAAAGCCCCTGGAATTATTTCCCTGCTTTGATAGAGCAGCGTTTGCTCACTTGGGAAAACAAGCTTTGGAAACAAAAGGGAAAAAATAATTAATTTTTAATTACTTATTTCTATTCTTGGATACTCTGGGGTCCCGAAAAAATCCCTACTATAGAATTTTACTATTCTATCTACTTATTAAACTGGAGAATATTGTTTTTTTCTACTTTTTTACTTTTTTTAACTGGATAAAACTTTATTGGTATCTGGGAAAAGATTTTACAGCCTACTGGGGACATCTTGTGGCAAAAGCTGACATTTTTTACCCATTAAGTAAAGTTTTAAATCCCATTTTTAAATCTGATTCTGGCTTTCTTTTTCTGCCAGGCAGGTTTCCATAAGACAGCATCTATATCATCGAATCTCAATTTAAAACTTTACTTAATGGGTAAAAAAGGTTTTTTAGAGATATTGACTAATTTAATACTAGATGAAACTGAGATGAAAACTAAAGTTTTTTTAGAGATATGGACTGATTTAATGTTTAGGATTTAGATCTATAACTGAGATGAAAATTATTGGTTAGATTATAGTTTGGAATTGTAACATGAAAAAGGTTTTAAATCAGGAGCTGTTAGGATAAGAAATAGAATATATACATGAAATAGAGTAAGAATGTATTTTTTTGGAATAATATGTTTATTTTAGGTATGATAATCACCTTGTAATGGAATGAGAACAAGGAAATGGATTGTGACAATGGATGATATGGTATTAGTAAATGAGGACTTATTTGAATAAGAAATAGAATACATTTGGGAAATGTAACAATGTAATTGTTGGAATAAGATGCTTATTTTAGATATTATAATTATTATGTTATGAAATGAGCGAAATTAGGGATACCCGAAGTGTAAACAATATGCTTATTTAAGGCTAAATTGAAATATGGTAATTGGAATTTAGTAAAGCTTAAAAACAGGATTTGGACTTGTATAAGTAAAATGTTATTGATAAATCCTATTGATTGATTGAATTTTATTCAGAAATATATTAATTTGAATATGTTATATTAATTGAGGGAAATAAAGAGGAAATTTTTAAGGAGTTAACCTGAGCTATACATGTATGACTTTGTTTTTGGATAATTGATTACCCCATCACCACGTTGTTTCCTAAGCACCTTGATGTAAAAATTGAAAAATTAATAAAACTTGTTTCAAAAAAAAAAGAAAAAAGAAAAGAAAGCAGAACTCTTGGAGACGGTCTCCTTCAATAGGAACTTTTATTAAGAGTAGTTGATAGCAGGCATAATAGACAGGATCTGAGGGATTCCTTTACAGATCGATACTTTAAAGTGTCCCCAAGCAAGCCCCACCCCACAGTTCATCCGGACGGTTCAGACCAGCCAATTCCCAGGTGTTAAGTCCATCGTGGGAAAGGGAAGATAACATCGGTCCGGCTCTGGTCATAGCACGATGTTCAAACAGCTCTTTGCACCTCCTTTTGAGACCGGAGAAATAAGCCAGGCTCTGGAGGTTGTATTTCTTTCTCCCCGTGGTCAGACCTGAAAAGGGATTTTATTCCCAAGGAAATGGCGCCACGTAAGTAACGACTATCTCACAGCATATGCCTCTTTTTCCCACACGGCCCAGCGCTGTTCCATCTCAGTGAGTTTCCTAGACATGTATGTGCACAGTTGCAAAACCCCTTTGTCATTTTCTTGTAATAGTTAAGCCCCCACCGCCACATCGCTTGCGTCCGCCTGTATTATGAAGGGTTTATCGGGTCCAGGTGCCTCAGTATGGGTTCGGCAGAAAAGAGTCTCTTTAGCCTCTCGAACGCCGCTTGGCATTCCATTGTCCATTTCAGTGGCTGGCTGGGTTTCCCTGATTTCCTGGCCGGTGATTGGTCTGGGTTGCATTGAGGGACTTTCGAGCAGCAGTCTAATGCGCGATGCCCCTCTCTCCCGCATTTGAAACAGCCTGTTGGCTTCTTGGTCATGGCCAGTGGTTTTGCTGGTTCGCATGTCGGCTCAGGAGGTGAGCGGCTTCATGGTTTTCCTCGGTGATACCTCTTCAGTAGGTCGATCTCTGCTTCCTCCACCAGGACGTACCATTCATCGAGTTGGTGTGGGTCCCCTCGAGGCAGGCAAGCATCATACAGGTCGTAGTTTAGGCCGTCTTTGAAATGGCTAAGGAGGATGTCTTCCAGCCAATTCAGCTTATTGTCGATGGCCCAGAATTCTTGTGTATATTCAGCTACCGGGTGTCTGCCCTGCTTCACTGTTTTGATTCTCTCGCAGGCCTTCCAATCAGCCAAGGGGTCCTCAAATCACCTTCTCAGAGAGGACATGAAGCGGTTGAAGTTGTTGAGCTCTGGGGTGTTTGAATCATGCAGGTTCACCATCCAGTCTGCGGCCGCCCCATCCAGAGTGGATTGCACAATACGGATACGGGCTTTGTAGCTAGGGATGTCCCGCCTGTATTCTTCCATGTGGCTAAGGACTTGGGTTAGGAAGAACCCCAAGCGTGACAGCTCCCCCCTGAATTTCGCGTCCAGCGGCAGGAATCTTTGGATGGATCGGTGCCTTTGCCGTTGACGGTGTTGTCTCCCATCCTGATCACCATCTGTGGGTCGGTGGGGAGTGGGGGCTGCTGAAGTGGTAGGTGCTGTTTCAGCAGATGTCCCCGGGGCTACAGTTTCCGATTCGCCCTCAGTGTCTCTCCAGCTGCAGCTCCAGGTGCTGGTGCGGCCGTGGGGCTCAGGTTTCTCCTCCCCGAGAGAGCCGAGGGTTCTTTTCATCAGGTCAGTAGCTTTCTCTAGGATCCAGTTCGAATGCTGCGCATGACCTCCTTCCTCTTCGCTAATGTGCAGGGATTTCTCCATCTCTTGCTTCCATTTGGGTTGGTGGCTGCCCCATCTCAGGGTCACCTTTCTCGATATCTTTTCCCACTCGTCTTTCTTGCTAATGCCCATCGACCACTGAGGTTTGTGGTCACGCGTTTCCACCACTTCTTCTCCTGAGTAGTATGACGTCTCGGATCCCGACAGCTGGCAGGGTCCCTGCCGGAGGGAAGGCTCCCCTTCCATGGTGGTTTCTTCCTTCCCTGCCCCATCATCCGACATTGTAGATTTTGCAAAATCCCCCGGTAAGAGTCTTCCTTCCAGGTTGACTATTACTGCAGATCCTGTCTAATGTAAGGACCCACTTCAATCCCACATCTTAAGAAAGCAGAACTCTTGGAGACGGTCTCCTCCAATAGGAACTTTTATTAAGAGTAGTTGATAGCAGGCATAATAGACAGGATCTGAGGGATTCCTTTACAGATCGATACTTTAAAGTGTCTCCAAGCAAGCCCCACCCCACAGTTCATCTGGACGGTTCAGACCGGCCAATTCCCAGGTGTTAAGTCCATCGTGGGAAAGGGAAGATAACATCGGTCCGGCTCTGGTCATAGCACGATGTTCAAACAGCTCTTTGCACCTCCTTTTGAGACCGGAGAAATAAGCCAGGCTCTGGAGGTTGTATTTCTTTCTCCCCGTGGTCAGACCTGAAAAGGGATTTTATTCCCAAGGAAATGGCGCCACGTAAGTAACAACTATCTCACAGCATATGCCTCTTTTTCCCACACGGCCCAGCGCTGTTCCATCTCAGTGAGTTTCCTAGACATGTATGTGCACAGTTGCAAAACCCCTTTGTCATTTTCTTGTAATAGTTAAGCCCCCACCGCCACATCGCTTGCGTCCGCCTGTATTATGAAGGGTTTATCGGGTCCAGGTGCCTCAGTATGGGTTCGGCAGAAAAGAGTCTCTTTAGCCTCTCGAACGCCGCTTGGCATTCCATTGTCCATTTCAGTGGCTGGCTGGGTTTCCCTGATTTCCTGGCCGGTGATTGGTCTGGGTTGCATTGAGGGACTTTCGAGCAGCAGTCTAATGCGCGATGCCCCTCTCTCCCGCATTTGAAACAGCCTGTTGGCTTCTTGGTCATGGCCAGTGGTTTTGCTGGTTCGCATGTCGGCTCAGGAGGTGAGCGGCTTCATGGTTTTCCTCGGTGATACCTCTTCAGTAGGTCGATCTCTGCTTCCTCCACCAGGACGTACCATTCATCGAGTTGGTGTGGGTCCCCTCGAGGCAGGCAAGCATCATACAGGTCGTAGTTTAGGCCGTCTTTGAAATGGCTAAGGAGGATGTCTTCCAGCCAATTCAGCTTATTGTCGATGGCCCAGAATTCTTGTGTATATTCAGCTACCGGGTGTCTGCCCTGCTTCACTGTTTTGATTCTCTCGCAGGCCTTCCAATCAGCCAAGGGGTCCTCAAATCACCTTCTCAGAGAGGACATGAAGCGGTTGAAGTTGTTGAGCTCTGGGGTGTTTGAATCATGCAGGTTCACCATCCAGTCTGCGGCCGCCCCATCCAGAGTGGATTGCACAATACGGATACGGGCTTTGTAGCTAGGGATGTCCCGCCTGTATTCTTCCATGTGGCTAAGGACTTGGGTTAGGAAGAACCCCAAGCGTGACAGCTCCCCCCTGAATTTCGCGTCCAGCGGCAGGAATCTTTGGATGGATCGGTGCCTTTGCCGTTGACGGTGTTGTCTCCCATCCTGATCACCATCTGTGGGTCGGTGGGGAGTGGGGGCTGCTGAAGTGGTAGGTGCTGTTTCAGCAGATGTCCCCGGGGCTACAGTTTCCGATTCGCCCTCAGTGTCTCTCCAGCTGCAGCTCCAGGTGCTGGTGCGGCCGTGGGGCTCAGGTTTCTCCTCCCCGAGAGAGCCGAGGGTTCTTTTCATCAGGTCAGTAGCTTTCTCTAGGATCCAGTTCGAATGCTGCGCATGACCTCCTTCCTCTTCGCTAATGTGCAGGGATTTCTCCATCTCTTGCTTCCATTTGGGTTGGTGGCTGCCCCATCTCAGGGTCACCTTTCTCGATATCTTTTCCCACTCGTCTTTCTTGCTAATGCCCATCGACCACTGAGGTTTGTGGTCACGCGTTTCCACCACTTCTTCTCCTGAGTAGTATGACGTCTCGGATCCCGACAGCTGGCAGGGTCCCTGCCGGAGGGAAGGCTCCCCTTCCATGGTGGTTTCTTCCTTCCCTGCCCCATCATCCGACATTGTAGATTTTGCAAAATCCCCCGGTAAGAGTCTTCCTTCCAGGTTGACTATTACTGCAGATCCTGTCTAATGTAAGGACCCACTTCAATCCCACATCTTAAGAAAGCAGAACTCTTGGAGACGGTCTCCTCCAATAGGAACTTTTATTAAGAGTAGTTGATAGCAGGCATAATAGACAGGATCTGAGGGATTCCTTTACAGATCGATACTTTAAAGTGTCCCCAAGCAAGCCCCACCCCACAGTTCATCTGGACGGTTCAGACCGGCCAATTCCCAGGTGTTAAGTCCATCGTGGGAAAGGGAAGATAACATCGGTCTGGCTCCAGTCGTAGCTCTTCGCACCTCCTTTTGAGACCGGAGAAATAAGCCAGGCTCCGGAGATCGTATTTCTTTCTCCCCTCCTTTTCCTAGCTGACAGGTTAGGGAGAAGAAGGTTCAGAGAGAGATACAGTGCAGGGAGCAATTTGTTACATTGTAGTGGCAGTAGACACAGAGGCAATAAACAAAGCAAAAGGTTACATTGTAGTGAGTAGAGGAAGCGAAAGCAATAACCCTGCAGGCGTATCCCCCCTCCCCCTTGGGAGTATGGCAGAACCCAGGGAAAGGTGAGATTTGTTTTTAGATCAGAGGAAATAGATAGAAATGAATTAGAAATGGGTTCTGACAGTGTGCGTTTCTGGTATTCTGATGGTGGTGGGTTAATCCTATTATGTCCCAAAGGTCATATCCTGCTTTGTTGATTCTAGGGATCTTTCTTCTTAATCCCAGTTTCTTGACTCCAGTCTTTCTGACAAGATTATCACATCTGCAATTTTGCAGACTTGGTTTCTGTTTGGGACAGAGAGACTTGGGGGGGGGTTGGTTTCTGCCTTTAAAATCCTTTAGGGAAATATATTCTGCCTTTTAAATATTTCCAAGAATATTTCTTTCTCTGGGGGGGGGGTGACTTCCCACACCTGCATATGTCTATCAATCAATTGCTGGCCCACAAAAGTACTATTGTGCTTATGTTCTACTTTTAAAATTCATGTATATGGAATGCTAAATTTGGAATTTGGGATATCATGTTTTACTAGACAACCCATGACCTGTTGGGTCATCATTTCAGACATATTTCCTTATGTAAACAGAGAAACAGAATGACCACAAGTGGGCAAAAAAGCAATGGGATTAGGAGTGACTTCCAACTTCTTGTCAACTTCTCCACTGAGTTTCCTTGTCGGAATCTGACAGAGAGCATTGCAAATCTTCCTGCCTTCCTCCCCTCCCAGCAGGCAAGTAAAAGGCTGCTGCTAAGTTGGAGAGAGAGCAAGAGATTGTGAAATTGGCTGAGAAATTATTATGGAACCTTGAAAATGAAAATCACATTACTGCAGCAGCAGCCCAGCAACAATCAGTAGCACTGAAGCAGCCAAATTTCATTCTCTTGGTCAATGGTCAAAAATCAATGGTCCCAGATTTTTGACACATCTATAAGCCCATTTGAGATACCTTGGCTACAAAGTTATTGTCCTGTGATGCACTACTTTACTAAGTTAAAGGTCATCACAACAACAACAACAACAACAACAACAACAACAACAACAACAACAACAACAACAATAATAATAATAATAATAATAATAATAATAATAATAATAATAATAATAATAATAATAATAATAATAATAATAATAATAATAATGTTGGAAGGGACCTTGGAGGTCATCTAGTCCAACCCCTGCTCAGGCAGGATACCCTATACCAGGGGTGTCAAACTGCTGGCCCACGGGCCAGATGTGTCATGCCAAAACCACACCCACCCCATTGGCGGCAATGGAAAAAAAGTCACGATACGTCATGACACGTCATGTTGCGAGTTTAACACCCCTGCCCTATATCATTTCAGATAAATGGCTATCCAGTCTCTTCTTAAAAACTTTTAATAGTATATACATACATTAGCATACATTTGGACTGATATAGGAGAGCTCTTCTTAGCTTCGTACAAAAGAGACCAAGCCCTTCTTAGGTTTACTCCAGCTTTAGAGGAAAGCAGAAGCCAAGATCTCAAATAAGGATGCCTCTTTCGTACAAATGAGATTCAAATTGTGTTGCAGAATTTTAGATACTAGTCATTAAAGAACCCTGATGGCGCAGTGGTTAGAGTGCAATATTGAAGGAAACTCTGCCCATAGCCTGAAGTTCAATCCTGACTGGCTCAAGATTGACTCATCTTTCCATCCTTCCAAGGTTGGTAAAATGAGGACTCAGATTGTTGTGGGCCATATGCTGACTCTGCAAACTGCTTAGAGAGGGCTGTGAAGCATTATGGGACAGAATACAACTCTAAGTGCTATGGCTATTGCTATTATTCATGCATTTATTTGTAGCAGTTTAAACTCTTTTCACTGTTCAAAATCCAAAGCAGAGACCATCTTATTTCTTGTTAGTATGACTCTGAACAGTTGGTCTACTTGAGTCACACTTGCCTTGAGGTCTTTCATCTGATAATCTTATCTGGCAAACAGGAAGAGTAAAATCTGCTCAACTCTGAAACCACTGCAGAATGCCCGCAACTTTAAGCCCAATATTTTCACATAGAATCTTGAGTTAGGAGGGAGTGGTATTTTTTTTTTCATTGTTTATTTGCATGGCTGATATAAATTCCCACAAGCAAATATAAAGCACTAATATTATAATTATTAAAGAAAAAAGAACAATAAAAAAACCCCAGCAAAAGTTCTGCTGCATGTTGTTCCCTTGGAACAACTTTAAGAACAGCATGGGAATAAAGAAATTAAGACACCGAAGAAAGGCAAAAAACAGAAGGGCCACTGCTGAATGGCTTTAGGTATTATTGTTGCTGAGAGGCAGGGCTAAGGAAATCTCATTATAACTCAGAATGCAGGCAGTAGGGAAATCCATTGCACAGAGGCCTGCAATCAATGCATCTGTCTGACATCAGGGTTTAATCTAAACCCTATGTCCACACAGTAGTAGTGGTAGCAGTAATTGACTATTTTAAAAAATCCTGCAATTTCTATTTTATTCATAATATTTTCAGCTTAGTTTTCAACATTAACATCTATTTTTCTCCCATTGCTTGACAAAGTTCATGCTGCTAGAATATTTTATTAGGATAAATATTTGGTACTAAAACTCAGTAAAACTAACAATTTATGCAATGGAGTTAACATACTTCTATTTAAAAAAATATTTCTCTTGAATTATAAAGTTAAAGAGCTTTAAATTAAAACAACCAAACACAACTCATATGAACTATAAAGACAAAACTTTAAACAATTTGAGAATTGCTAAAGGAGTCAGAAACCTGGCCAAAATAATTAAGGTCATTTCAGTTGATTTGTTTTGAAATTTGTTTAATCTTGTTTCTACATAAGTAGGCACTGAGACATTCCACACAAATTTTAAATTATGTTTTCTAACGGTAACAATGCCATTCATGTGCCAGATGATTAGCTGTCAATTAGTTGTTTCTGTTCCACAACTGCCATTTATTAGACAACCAGAATTTCAGAACTATGGTTGGTGCCCCTGTTGAGTTTGATGTTCTAGTCCTCATAGTAGGGCAGAGTGGTGGTTCAGCAGTTAAGTTCAGGGCTTGTTGGCTGGAAAGCCAGCAGCCCAGGTTTGAGATCCAAGCACCATATGATGGGGTGAGCTCCCATCCTCACCTCAGCTCCTGCCAACCTAGCAGTTTGAAAGCATGCAAATGTGAGTAGATAAATAGGTATCACTTTGGTGGGAAGGTAACAGCACTCCGTAATATTATGCTGACCACATGACTGTGGAAATGTCTTTGGACAGCACTGGCTCAAATGCCTTGAAATGGAGATGAGCAATGCCCCCTATAGTTGGCAATGAAATCTGCAGGAACCCCTAGTTCTCATAGTAAAACCAATAACATTCACATAATAATAGTGATTTGTATTTGTGAAAATTTATTCATAGGCACTATGATAAGACTCTGATCCCAGTACTATACCTTTCTAAATAGAAGACCCAAACCCTACAGGAGGTTTAGGAAACACAGGAAAACAATGTGTTGAATTTAGATTATATCTCAATATTTATGGCAGGAGGAGTTTACCTATCATTCTAACAACATAATCAAATAAATGTTGTTACATCAACATTTGGATAATTAGTAAATATTTGCAAATTACACTGTCAGGGGTCCTGAAATTCAAATGAGATAGATCACGTGAACTTTTTTTTAACAACTTCATTTTAAAGAAATATCTGTGCATATTGTTAACATTCAGTATGCACAGAGAAAGACACATTAAGCAGTTGCTATACTTTCACCGGATGACTAAATGTGCATTACAATAAGGGGAGAAGCTGCAGCCCACAGAAATATTTTTTTAATTATTATTTCTATCCTGCCACAGTGAATTGTAAACTTAAGGCAACAGGTTTTTATTTATTTTATTTATTAAACAATTGTATATAGCTGGGCAACTCACACACAGGTGACTCCAGGTAGCTTATTACATTAACAATCCATAACATAAAAACTCACAACACACCACCACCCATTACAGCAGTAATATATCAAATCAGCCAGTCATTTGGCTCCATCTTTTCTGTGATCCCCACTGCAATCCTTGTCTACGTGGCCTTTCAAAAAAAGCAAATAAGTTGGGAGCCAATTGTACCTGGGGGAGAATGATGTTCTACTTCTATTTCATTTATCTTTTGTTATTTCTTGGTGTTAGATTTTAGCTTATAAACTCATTTAGGAGCTACCTTCCTATTAAGTGCTTCCTATTAACAAATGTAAAATTAATAATATCTTTTGGATAACATATTTCAGACCTCTTTGAGATACCTGAACCCTAATGCCTGAAGTCTAAGAATAAAAGATTAGAATTATTTAGTGGAAACAGAAAGAGAAGAGGAGAAGGAGGAAGAAGAAGAGACTCTCTACCTATCTACCTATCTATGAAAATACATATTTAATTTGTGCCAGTGTGTAACAGGTGTTCATATATTAATGAATTGAATACGAACGTTTTTCCCAACCTGAAATAATTTGAGTAATGGCTGTGTCAGTTCCTATATTGGCACTTGAAGGTTCCTCAAACACATCTCTTTTTAAAGAAAAAAGGCTTGAATCTGAAGTTCTATTACTGTATTTATACTTTGGACAGCAACAACTGAAATTCAGAAGCTAACTGTGTCCTAGTTTTTTACCTTTCAAAGAGAATTTTTATTTTTATTCACTTATTAAACAAATTGGCATTGACAAAATCATAATTAGTCAATTGCAAAAGACAGCTTTACTTAGAACACCTTACATCCTGCAAGGATGCCTTTAACACCATTAAACAATAACATCTGCTTATCTCAGGTCCTTGGGAAGGACTCGATAGGTGAATAAAAATGTCAAATCCAATCTAAACATTTGGCTGATTGTATAAAAACCACAATAAAGCTGAAGAAACAGTGGGACACTTAGCTGCTGCAAGATCAGACACACTCATGACCAAAAACAGTATGACAAAGTAGCAACAATGGTGCATTGGAATATCTGCAAGAAATATCATTTGCCTGCAAGCAAAATAGACAAAATAATAGAAAATAAAGACACTAAAGTATTCTGGGACTTTAGAATTCAAACAGACAAGACCTGCCCCACAACCCAGACTTAAAAATTGATAAGAAAGGCAAAATGTTTGGATAGTGTACATTGTAATACAGTATCTGTAGACATCAGAATAGAAGAGATAGAACTGGAAAAAATAAAAAATACAAAGATCTGCAAATAGTAGTAGAATGTCTGTGGCAAAAGAAAGTAAAGATAATACCAATAGCAATAGGTGTCTTGGGTGCAATTCCAAAAGATATGAAGCACCACTTGAACACCATCAGTTTTGACAAAATTCAGTCAATGCCAAAATGTAGTTTTACTTGGAACAGCTTACATCCTTTAATACCTTTAACAACATCTGCCTATCTCGGATTCTTGGGAAGGACTTGATATGTGGACGAAAATGCCAAATCCAGTTTAAACATCTAGCTGACTTTGCAACAAACCATAATAATAATGGTTAAGTGACTATAACCCTTTCTTTCAACAATTTGCAATTTTATATCAGCAGAGTGGAAGGTGGATGAAATGCAGAACCTACTTTTTCCTTTTTAGTAGATATTTTTGAGTAAATCATTATCAGTACCTCTAAATTTTGTTTGTTTGTTTGGGAACATAATTTAGCAGAATATCCATGGTCTACTTTATTTATAATATCTAAAAAGCAACAGCTAGATATCTACTTGGAGGCCCAAAAGGCCTGCAAGTCTAAATCTCCCATCAAGGACCAGAGGAATATCCAATTAAAAAGCAAAAAAGCAAAAAATAAAACTAAAATCTTACCTGGCTTTACAGCAGTTCTCCTCTTAGTCTTTGCTTGGTTTAGCTAAAAGTTTGTCATATCTTTATTGTCAAGACAAGTGTTTTATTTTCATTTCATCATACAGCGAATGATTCTTAAAGCAATTAGCTATTAGAATATTGTTAGACAAATGTACAATGTTGAAAAAGATTTTTTCTCATACGATGTAAAAAGTTCCCAATTAACAAGCTTGCAAACTACTGTGGCAAAACATTTCTATTTCATCTGATATTTTATTTTATGGTCTCAATTTTCATTGGTTGAGTAGTTTCTAATGTTATTGCTAGCTGCTATTGTTTAATGTGAACTTTTTAAAACTTTAAATATGATATTTATTACATATTTTAAGCAATATTGCAATTAAATGAACTATTGTTAAAACATTGAACATATATTGCCAGACTGTTAACTGTATTGTGTTTTTTTTGCAGCAAAGATAGTGAGTTATGAAGACTTAAAACTTAACTAATTTAATAACACCATCAGGGATTTTAATAGAAATAGGTTATACACAACGTGACTGGGGATGGAACAGTTTTCTTAACCATTTTTACCAACTTTCAAAGTTTGAAGAAATTTCCACACTTTGATGTTCCTCTTCACTATTTCCAGGTCAAAAGTGGCATGATGGAAAAATCTTATTATTTTACTGGAAAATACAGCCATTAGCATAATGTGCTTAAAGCCAAATATTTGACAAGGGAGACTTAAAGTGTCAGAAAAAAACTATTTAGAAATATATAACAAAAGAAAAATATGTAATAAATGTTCCATATGTCTTCAAGAGTTATCAAAATATGTTAATGGGCATACATTTATTGCCTTTTAATCCAAACACAACAAATATTAATCCAATCATGTAAATTCATATTTTAAAAATACTTCCTAAAATGCTACCTTCTCCATATGTTAATATTCAATTAATGAACCTAACTAACTGTTAGCCTCACTAGGTAAACCATACCAGGAAAGGAACTTCACAGGAAGTCTAAAGCTACTTTTATTGAGATTGGCTAACAAAATCCTGCAAGTCTGATTGTGGAGTATCTCCTTCTTTCTATACACTGAATTCAATGAATTAAGGAGCCATCTGCCTGAATTGCTTCTGAATGTTGTATCTTTGCTCTGGACATAAAGCATGTTTCAGTCCCTTGTGTCTATTTCTGTTAAGGTCAGCTTCCTTATGTTCTATGCCAACTAACTAACCTTGAGTGATTAAAAAAAAAGAAGAAGCAATATACAGTACTTTAGTATACATATACTTAATCCAGTACATAATACTTGAGAGGTTGAATAAATAAATATATAAATGACATATGTTCTTTAAAGTCATGTATTTGGTGCCTTTCAACCATTTTGATTCGGTTAAAAAGTGATAGGATTAAGCATAAAATTCCATATGTTTAGTGTGGTTATATATCCTGTGAGTTGTGATATATTCTTCAATGTATTTCAAATTTCATACTGTATATAAAGGGGAATTCAGATCAACTCAATGGTTATAATAGAGCCATGCCTATAATGGGCACCTAAATACAAATACAAGCCATGGTATAAAATGCATTTCAACAAATCATCAAGAACATTCTACAATATAATATATGCTCTTATAGTGGTACGTAACCAGTATAACTTATACCAGTTACCTACTAACCTCTCTGCATATATTAGTTGGGAAACTCATGTTGATCAATTATGTGCCTCTCTAATTCAGTGCTTCCCAAATCTGAATAAATTATCCAAAAATTGGGTAAAAAAGTTTTTTGGGGGTGAATACCGATACACAAACCTGTTACCCAATCACAGCAGGGACTTTTAAATAAGGACTTTCTGATAAATAGTTTTGGGAAATGAAGGGAAAAAAATTGGGAAGCACTGCTATAATTTGTTGTGCTATAACTGAAGAATATATTATAGGGACAATTGTATTCAAGTACACTACACCAAAATATTTGGTTTCTTGTCACTATTATCACTATCAGTATTTTAGGAAGCTTTTAGGAACTAAATAGACATTTCCAAACCTCGCTTTTCATAACTCAGACCTTCAGCACCAATAACTTTAAAATGGCCAGAATATCATGCTATCTAATCAATGCATCCAACCAATATCCTATCCTGTATTCTTGCATCAACCACTCAAGAATTCAGAAAAAGATCAAGGACAACTAGAAAGTAATTAATTTCACAGCAGCCTTAGTGAAGATCTGGATTCTTCCTATAGGGAAGAAAACCTAAGAACTGGAAAGTGAGAAGAAACAAAAGCACTAGCCAATGAGAAATTGACCTACCCTCTCCACCTCTACAAGCTTCACAAGGTTTTTGGGTTTCTAGTACAAAACTAGGTCAAGTGTGATTCCTGGTAGTTGCAGTTGAGCTGGAAATGGATTGGATCACTTGCCCAATGGTGCTGATTGCATGGGAATAAATGAGTTTGGAGCCAATATAGTGACATTGAGAGAGGTCTGAGAGCTGGAGAGAGTCAGCAATTCATTACTACCTCTGTCTTTAGAGGAAAACAAGCTTGTCCTACAGAATAATTTTTCTGTGTGCTTCAGAGCAGTGAGAGAAGAAATTACTGGGTGTTTTTTGAGAGCTCAGTACCATATCTCTAATCATCTGCTCAAAATATACCTCTCTCTAAATTGGATTAAAAAGCAATTATTTTCCTCTTTAAAATATTAGAACTTGTTACTTCTTTAAAAATTGCCCTTAATGCAAAAGCAAATATACACAGGAAATACTATTGTCTCTATCACAAAGTACTCAAAATTTGATTCTAGTATATTTCAAAGAGAAAATGGGAAAAACTTAATTTGGGAAGGAGATCTTCTTAGGAATCTCCTCCTGGGCTAAATTTCATGTGAGCTAATATTATTCTATAAAGTTATTCTGTGTCCCAAAATGTCTCAGCCTTCTTTGTTATAATGGGTTATAATATGTTGTATGTGATGTAGTGTAAGGTTCACCCTCAGATAACAATGAATGCAGTCGAAGTTTAGTTTTCTCAAGCATTCTCAAGATATAAAAGGAAATGGACTTCCGGTTTGCCATCCCGGCATTGGCGGACGTGTGGGGCAAGCTCCGTCTCCACCGTCGGGTTTTTTCCTGCTGGGGGACCCTAAAGAGGGTCGGAAGTCACCCTGTAGGGGCGATGACCAAGGAGAGGACCCCCGCATGATCACGGAAGGGCGGCAGCCCTCCCGCTCGATCCGGGGCAGCTCTTCTAACTGACGGGGAAAAGATCGGCCATAGTAATATGGCCCATCACTAAGCTGCTGACAGCCGAGGTCAAATCTACTAACAAGCACCCTGAAAGCAATGCGGAAGAACTGGGTGAGACCTTACTTTCTCTTTACCGCAAGTTTTTTCCTGTAAAAAGCTTCCTGAAATATCTTCCCCCTGTGAGGAGAGAGGGAAGGGAATTTCTCTCCCACCCTCTAAAAATGGCAGCGTCTGACTACCCAGGGGAATCAAAGCATCAAAAAGAACAACTTTAATATAATTGGATCTATATGTCTTCGGAACTTGGTGACCAAAAAAATTCCTACTCTTACAGGGACCTTCTATTTTATTCGCAAAAAAAAAAAAAAAATTTAAATAGGAAAAAGAACCTAGAAAAGTCCAGGATTTAAAAAACATTAAATGGTATCGGTGACATGTTGTGGTCAAGCTTGGTATAGCAATCTGTTATTTCCTACAAAGAGACTTGGCTCATAGCCCAGACCTAGATAAAATTTCCCTGACCTTGGTACTATCTATGAGAGATTCAACTGTGAGAGAACAGCTGGGCAGTGAAACTGGTCTCCGTGAACTGTGAAGCTGAATTTTCACTGACTTTTGCTTAATAAACAACCTTCACTAGAAAGACTATCTACAACTACGCGAAAGAGATGCAGGAAGATCAGCAAAAAATCCTTGCCATGCTAAAATCAATACATGAAACTATCTTTGCAGCTTGTGAGAAAATGAGATTTAAAATGAAAGACCAAGATGCTAGCTTAGATGTACAAAGCCAAATTTTGATTGCAACCAAAGAATCAACAATCCAGAAAGTGGAACAACTGAATACCAAGACAGAGGACTTAATTGATCAACAAGTACAGCTCACCAAAAATCAGACAATGAAGAGACAATCTTAAAAATGGAAATGACCTTCCACACAAACCAGAAGAAATCTGAGAAAGAAGAAGACCAGATCGAATTGAAGACAACTATACAAGAGCAAATATGGGGATCTGGGACACTAGGGCGACAATATAATGATTACAAATGGACCAGTTCTTCCAGAAAATTGGCAATCAAATGGTCTCCTTTAATTCAAACAACATATACAAGAATGGAGGGAGATCTATTTGATGATTTAAAAGCATTGGTATGGAAGCCTGGTTGGCAAAGGAAGAAAGAATTAGGTTGAAAAACTGGGGTTTTTGATTTACTAGAGGGGATTCTATATTGTCAATTAGAAATTATTCGACGTTGAGACAAGGGGAATTTTGAACACTAAAGAATTAGATTTAAAAGGGAAATGAAAATTAATCATTAGGAATATGTTTGAATTATTGATTAGTCCAGGCAATATAGATAATGGATTTGAGCCAATAAAGGGGATATTCTATTACTAAGTTGGTGATTTAATATGATGAGAAATAGAAAATTCTTAGGAAATAGAATAAGATTACATTTAAGTAAGTAACATGTGTATTTTAGATATTATAGTTTCTTATGAAGTGAGATAAGGGAAATTTTGGTTATCCAAAAGCTGAAAACTATGGATAATAAAGGTTAAATTGGAGTATTGAAACTAAAAACTAAAAACTAGCTAGAAATTAATAACAGGATATGGACTGTCTATGAAGACCTATTAAGATATATATAAGCTAAAAATGCACTGATAAATGTAATAATGAAGTTTTTATTGAGTTTGGTACAATTAGAAATGTACTAGTTTAAATATGACATGTTAAGGGAAAAAGAGAAGAAATATTTGATGATGCAATCTGAGATCTGTACTAAAGATTTTGTTATTGAACTATTGATTAACCCACTCACCACGTTGCTTTTTAAATACTCAAATGTAAAACTGGAAAACCAATAAAATATTATAAAAAAAAGATATAAAAGGAAACAATAACCAACAGAACATAGGACAACTGCAGAGAGAGAAGGGACAATAGATATCACAACCCACTGTTACCATCTCCATGTCCATTAAACTTTAATAGTCCTGATTTACAATTAGTTAATTTCTGATTTCAACAGCAATAGCACTTAATTTATATCCTGCTTCACAGCCGTCTCTAAGCGGTTTTCAGAGTGAGCATATTGCCCCCAACAATCTGGGTCTTCATTTTACCAACCATGGAAGGATGGAAGGCTGAGTCAACCGTCAGCTGGTGAGAATCGAACCATTGCCAGTTGGCAGAATTAGTATGCAATATTGCATTCTAACCACTGTGCCACCACGGCTCTTCAATGGGCTCTGATTATGAGGATTATTTATTCCAGTAGGAAATGGAGTCACTAATTTGAACTAAGTTTTCATTAGAATTTCTTGATTTTTTTTAAAGAAATAAAGATTTATCATCAGTATCACAAAAGTCACATAACTTATTTGAGTCAGACTTGCTCAACTGATTAAAAAAACCCACTATTTTTAATATTTAATTAATTCACCAGCTTTTAAAAGCTACTTCTTGACCCAAAGTTTTTGACATATCCTAGGAAAGCATGCAGATGTCAGCAATAAAAGCATATGACATATCATATATTGGCTTGCCCAGATTACTATTAGGTGCCAAGCACTCTGTGAAATCCTTGTGTCTGTTTCATAACAGTGGAGAAATAAACACTGTCAAAATTGTGATGGCAGGAAAATAAGATTATGCAGCCTTTGGATTGCATGATCTTACAAAAGAGAACAAGGTCACCAAGGAAATATATTTTTGCAGAATTAGAGTTGGCGGGTTTTGTTTATTATGTCTCTTTCTTTATAGCTACCTACCTGGCTGATCTGTCCTATGAATTTCTTGTCATTCTGTTTTACTACCCCTTCCTAGATTATTTTATGTAATATGCCCCATATGTCTCCTTAAACTTAAAGAAGCTAATGCAATTTTTAAAAAGTTGGAAAAAAATATAAACTACAGATATAACAATAATAACAACCCAAGAGATGGCTCTACACATGGACATCACCAGACGGTCAACACAGAAATCAGATTGACTATGTGCTCTGCAGCCAAAGATGGAGAAGCTCTATACAGTCAGTAAAAACAAGACCAGGAGCTGACTGTGGCTCAGATCATGAGCTTCTCATTGCAAAATTTAGGCTTAAATTGAAGAAAGTAGAGAAAAGCACTAGGCCACTCAGGTATGAACTAAATCATATCCCTGATGAATATACAGTAGAGGTGACAAATAGATTTAAGGAATTAGATCTGATAGACAGAGTGCCTGAAGAACTATGGACGGAGGTTCGCAACATTGTACAAGAGGTAGCAACTAAAACCATCCCAAAGAAAAAGTAATGCAAGAAAGCAAAATGACTGTCTGAGGAAGCTTTGCAAATAGCTGAGGAAAGAAGGGAAGCGAAAGGCAAGGGAGAAAGAGAAAGATACACCCAATTGAATGCAGAATTCCAGAGAATAGCTAGAAGATATAAGAATGCCTTCTTAAATGAACAGTGCAAAGAAATAGAAGAAAACAATAGAATAGGGAGGACCAGAGATCTCTTCAAGAAAATTGGAGATATGAAGGGAACGTTTCATGCAAAGATGGGCATGATAAAGGACCAAAATGGCAGGGACCTAACAGAGGCAGAAGAGATTAAGAAGAGGTGGCAAAACTACACAGAAGAACTATACAAGAACGAGCTTAACATCCCAGATAACCATGATGGAGTGGTAACTGACCTCGAGTCAGACATCCTAGAACAGTGGTGGCGAACCTATGGCATGGGTGCCAGAGGCGGCACTCAGAGCCCTCTCTGTGGGCATGCATGCCGTCGCCCCAGTCCTAGGCCTTCAGCTGGGTTTTATAAAACCTTTTCGCTTTAGGCCTCCGCCGCCATGTGCAAAAAAAAAAGGTTCAATCAGTCAATTTCAACTTCTCATGGGAAAAAAAAAAGATCTTGCAAAGTTGGAATTGATTGATTGAACTTTTTAGTCCCACCCAGTCTGCCGTTACCACCGCAGCCACGCCCACCCAGTGGGCCACACCCACCCGGCACTTGACGATGCATAAGTGAGTTTTGGGTTGCAGTTTGGGCACTCGGTCTCTAAAAGGTTCGCCATCACTGACCTAAGATATGCAGATGATACCACTCTAATGGCAGAAAGTGAAGAGGAACTAAAGAGTCTCTTGATGTGGGTGAAGAAGGAGAGTGCAAAAGTTGGCTTGAAACTCAACATTAAGAAAACCAATTCCTGGCAAATAGATGGGGAAGAAATGGAGGTAGTGACAGATTTTATTTTCCTGGGCTCCAAGATCACCGCAGATGGGGACTGCAGCCAAGAAATTAAAAGATGCTTGCTCCTGGGGAGGAAAGCTATGGCAAATCTAGACAGCATACTAAAAAGCAGAGACATCACCCTGCCAACAAAAGTGCGTATAGTCAAGGCCATGGTTTTCCCATTTGCAATGTATGGCTGTGAAAGTTGGACCATAAGAAAGGCTGAGCGCCAAAGAATTGAGGCCTTTGAACTATGGTGCTGGAGAAGACTCCTGCGAGTCCCTTGGACTGCAAGGCGTTCAAACCGGTCAGTCTTAGAAGAGATCAACCCCGACTGCTCTTTAGAAGGCCAGATCCTGAAGTTGAAACTCAAATACTTTGGCCACCTAATGAGAAGGAAGGACTCACTGGAGAAGAGGCTAATGCTTGGAAAGATTGAGGGCAATAGAAGAAGGGGATGACAGAGAATGAGGTGGCTGGATGGAGTACTGAAGCAGTAGGCGTGAGCTTAAATGGACTCCAGAAGATGGTAGAGGACAGGAAGACCTGGAGGAAAATTGTCCATGGGGTCGCGATGGGTTGGACACGACTTCGCAACTAACAACAACAACAACAATATAACAATAATGGTAATATCATTGAGCAAGTAAAAGCTCAGTAGAACCACTTTTTAAATGCTCACAGACCAAACACAACTTCAGAAAGTCAGCTTCAGAAATGCCACTCTTGGGTATCTTAATAGCTAGACAGATTTGCAAAAAGAGAGGTAATATTTTAGAAAGTCAGGCCATAAGCCATTTAAGGCTTTATATATCAGTAGCAACAGCATCACAGCTTTAATGCACCTTGACATCCAATGATCTTATTTGGTCTGTTTGCTATATATGCTTTGAGACATATCTGTGTTAATCGGGAAAGATTTTTTTAAAAAAAGAAGAAAAGGATGTGTACTTATGTACACATTCTGAAATCTAAAAACCTGCCATTTTCACCATTCTAAGGAAGAAAAAAAAAGATTTTTGCAAGCTTATTTAGGTTTGGTATGGAGGAAATGGCAGCAATACAAATTTTTATTAAAAAAAAAAGGATTAGGAGATGATTTAAGAACTTCTCAGATCTAAGAAGGTCTTTCTTCTTTCTGAAGAACTAAGCATTGATGCAAAAAGAAAGCTTGAAGGAAAATGAACTAAAATCATTGTTTCCATCAGGCGATAGATATGTAGGAAGCACTATACTTTGGCAACACATTAATCCCAACATAATAAACTGGACCAAAACCCTGAAGGAAGAACTAAGGCCATCCCTGATAATAATTCAGAAGAATTTAAAGCATAAATCTAGAAGGGGGAATGTTTTCTATGTATGTCTGTGTGTGTGCATGTGTTTTGTTTATGGTGGCTTAAAGTCAGACTCCTAGCAGCTAGGAGGACAAGTTCATGCAGTTTTCCTAATGTTAGGGAAAATGGGTTGTTATCATAGCCTTCTTCCTTGGGCTAACAAAAAGGAACTGGCTCAAAATCACATACCTGGCTTCTCTATCTAAGACAGGACTACAACATAGGTTTCACTGCTCCTAATCCAGCATCTTAAGCATTAGACCAAACTGGTTCTTGGTTATTGAGTTAAATGGAGGGAAATTGACTTTGAGGTAGAATTTGATGAAAAATTTCTTTGAATGTTGGAGAAAGTAATTAACAGGAATTAATACAATTGTCCAGACAATCTTCTTTCTCTCTCTCTCTCTCTCTCTCTCTCTCTCTCTCTCTCTCTCTCTCTCTCACACACACACACACACACACACACAGAGAGAGAGAGAGAGAGAGAGAGAGAGAGAGAGAGAGAGAGAGAGAGAGAGAGAGAGAGAGACTTCTGATCACAGCTTTATGTGTTTTGTTTTCCTACCAGTAAAATTATTTTTGAATCTTCTCAGTCATGTCTGATTGTCCTATTCTTTATCTCTAATAAATCTCTATTTATAATGAAAAGGAAATTCTTGAGACAGGGAATGGAAAACAGTATTTGAAAAATAGATATTTATTTTAAACATATGTATCTCTCACTTAATATAGTGGCAGTAGCAGAGCTGGGATTCCCAAAATTAGAAAAAGATGGTGGCATATAGCAATATTCCCTTTCTGAAGTGTCTGAGCCAATGTAGAGTTTGTACAAAGGTTACTGAACTGGCCTGCAAGAAAAATAATATTTGGAGGGACTGGAGATGTGATATTGTAAATTTGGCATCTGAAACTCCCCTGTGGCTCCATGATATGTGTACAGCCTGTTATAATAAAGATAACATAACTGTGCCCACACCAGGAAAAAAAAAGAATATTCTGTAAAAACCTATCTTTTGTTTGTTTGTTGTTGATTGGAAAAAGAATTATATTATTTTTTTAAGATTGCTTGCACTAGCAGCTGTACTCAAAAATGTGTTATTTGATTTCACAAATATGCAATTCAAACTTTTTGATATAAAGCATGCTGATATGAATTCTGCCAATAATATGTATACTTTTTCGAGTAGCATTATTGTAGTTTAAATTTGGTAGGAAAATATGAACAGGGCAAATGGTATTCTTTCATTTTCTTTTTTAAAAAGAGCAAATGACATTCTTTTGTTTCAAAAAATAAAAGAAGTCATCTCAACTCATGAGTGACACCTGTTCCACGCTGCACAGATTCTCATGGAATCTATGAAAAACTTGTGATTTTAAGATGAGGCTGCTTATTCCTGGGGAATAAGCCCCTGAAGAGGTGTTTTTTTTGTAGCTATTTGTCAGATTAAGAAATGGAGGAATAGTGCTTTACAAAAGCTTGCAGAAAATGCTGCAAAATGCTCACACAGCACTGAAGGAATAACCTTTGATACCAGTCACTTCCATGTCTGAGGTCAAAGGAAAGGGCAGGAGAGAATCAGAGTATAATGGCCATGCACTGGTTATCTGGCAGAGTTAGATGAATGAGCCTGGAGTGGCCTTATAAAAAAGAAAAAGGTTTGGAGGAGAGAAATACTTAATACTTCTTGCTGAGCTGCTCTAAAAATTTAACATTAGAAATTTGTCTTCTTTCTTCTATATTCAGCAATTAAATTCAGCCTCTGTGATTTGCATTTGTAACTTTTAGCAGATGAGGATGGGGAATGTGGCTGAGGAAAGCCAATATTTTCAATATTTTTACATTTCAGCCTGATGGACAATGGATTTATACAGCAAGAACAATAATTTCTAATAAACTGTCTGTTACGAGAGAAAAAAAAATACTTAACTACAGTCAGATATTTGACAATAATAGGAGTCATCTTAGTCAGAAAGCTTGCATTGATGAAATCACTTTTTTAAAAAAGCTTCATATTATTATTCTTGTACATATTTTAAAAACATACATATTGTTGAGATAATATTAAGAGCAAGTGCTGAAAGTTGTGTTGGAAATCTTGATTACTACTATCTCTAGAGGGCAGTGAATAAAAGAAAATAGTAAGCCAGAACCCAATGCAGTCAGAACAGACATAATGCAGTATTAATAGGAGTGTACTCTGTTGCAAACAGAGAAGTCTAATTTCTCATGAAAATAGGTTTTAATTTTGGCTCTCATCCTCTAATCATTACAGCTTTATATCAATGCAATGACATATATTGATTGCAACATTCACCAAAATCGGTGCTGTTCCTATGTTCCCTGTTTTTGTAACATTAATATCTAAATTTCAGATCTATGCTCACTTGGTCAAGGATCTCCTCTTGTATCTCTTTAAAGAGATGATCATGACTAGTCATCTTAAAATTGAACCTATTTGAGATCCTACTGTACTTATGTTGAGACTTTCAATAATAAATTTAATTGTAATTTATAGTGAGATGTGCTTCCAAATGCCGTTATCGTGTCATCATCAGCTATTCAGTCGTGTCCGACCCTCAGTCACTCTATGGATCAGCACTCTCCATTCTCCTTCAGATCTGCCATAGTCATCTCAGTGTAATCTTTTATAGGTGTCCAGCCTAGTACTAGGGCACCCCCTTCTCCTTTTTCTGCTGATCACTCCCAGCATGATTGACTTTTAGAGTGAGGCAGCTCTCATGACGTGACCAAAGTATGACAGCCTCTGTTTGGCAATCTTGGCTTCAAGTGATATCTTTTTGGTGAGGTTCGACTTTTTTGTTTGTTATTTTTGCAGTCCATGGGATGCATAATATTTGCCTCCTCCACCACCATAGTTCAAAGGTATTCACCCTTCTCCTATCTGCCTTTTTCAAGCTCCAGGTTTTGCAGCCATAAGTAGCAGTTGGAAAAATTACATTCCAAATGCATTTGTTGCCAAGGCAAGGAGACAGATAAAAACATATGAGAACAAAAAGATAGATCTTTTACAGAAATCACAAGGCATATTTCTACTTGTACTTCAAAGGAAGTGTCACACAAAGTAGGCAGCAACTGGTTCTGGTGATGGTTTCTCATGACTGCCGACTAACCATGTGATAGTGGGATCACCAACAGATGCAAAAACAAATGCAGTGTAGAACAGACGCAGTGGCATAACACACTGATGGTATGGAGAGGATGTGCAGATTCAGTACCATGGCCCAGCATAATCTAATCTCTCACTAATCATACAGAAATCTCAGGAAGAAGCCCAGGAAGAGTAAAAACAAAACAAAATTAGTCTGCATTAATTGAGCCAAACTAATGAGAGATATTGTTATCAAAAAGATTATGTTTTGCACACTGAACTGCCAAACTGACTGATGTTTCATAGATTTTTTTTCCGTTAAGAAAAACAGTAAAAAAATAATATGCCATTAATAGAATCTATGCATTTGTCAATTTGGTTTCAGAAACAATCTTGGTACACGAGATGCGCTATTCAGCATTCAAGTTCTTGTATAGCATTGTAGAGATGTCAATCACAGTGTTTACATGTGCTTCATTGATTTTGAAAAAGCATTTGATAAAATAAGACACAGCAAACTATTAGAAATCCTGAAACAAGGGGGACTAGATGACAAAAACATCCAAATCATAATCTATACTGGCATCAGGTAGCAAATGTGAGACTAGGCCAAAAATACTCAGCTGATGCAGAAATACGAAGAAGGGTCAGACAGAGGTGTATTCTGTCTCCACTGTTGTTCAATATCTACTCTGAGTCAATCTTCAACGAGGCACTGGAGAACATTGATGCTGGCATCAAAGTAAACGGTGTTTGGATCAACAACTTAAGATATGCTGACGATACAGTTCTGCTTGCCAGTAAGAATGAAGACCTTCAGCTCCTCATCAACAGAGTCACAGAAATATCTGAAAAATACGGCTTGAAGCTTAACACCTCAAAAACCAAGATCATGGTCATCAGCAAACAACCAGTTAATTTACCACCAATAAATTCGGAAGGAATATCATTAGAAAAAGTTGAAAGGATCACACACCTCAGTTCTAATTTACATGAAAGCTGGGACATGACCACTGAAGTAAAGACAAGGATAGAGAAAGCTCGAACAGCATTCTTCAAAATGAAAAAGGTCTTCTGCAGTCACGACATAAGCCTAAGATTGAAAATCAGGCTTGTCAGATGTTATATTTTTTCTATCCTGCTCTATGGAGTAGAGAGTTGGGCTCTGACAGAAGGCCACCTGAAGAGACTAGAAGCATTTGAAATGTGGATTTACAGGCAGCTGTTACGTATAAGCTGGATTGACAAGATCAGAAATGAGGAGGTGATAAGCCGCCTGGGAAAGCCAACGGAAATCATCAAAACAATTAAAAAATGAAAGTTAGAATATTTTGGACATGTGATGCGACACCCAGAAAAATGGCATACTCCATTTAATCCTCCAGGGAAAGATTGAAGGCAAATGAGGTCCATGTTCTGTTCGCACAAGCAGACATCGAGACGAGGCAGTTCACAACAATGATGTCCTTTATTGGTACATTCATTGAACAAAAGCAAACAAACAATGGCAACAAGCCCTTTTATACTCCCCGTGCAAGGGGATGCTCAGCCAATGATTGCAGGCTATTCTCCCGCCTTGCGCATGCGCGCAAGGCTGGAGACAGCCTATCTGGGACCCGGGCAGACACGTGGTCTGCCCGGGTCTCTGCAACCGTTCTGCAGACTTTCTGAGCCTTGCTGAATGACTCAGCAAGGCCCAGGACACAACACCCCTCCCCCCTTGGATTAAACAACACTGTCCCAGTTGTTTAACAGCACGTACCCATGGCTGACCGGAACCCCAGTTATGTGGTCACCCTTTCTCCGGGCAACCCATCTCTGTTAGTTTTCCCGTAGTCCACATTATTCCACGCTTCAAAAATATGGGCCTCGCAGGGACCTCACATATTCTTGTAAATACTTAGGAGGACCCTTAACCCCTTCAGATCTTCGTGGAGCCAGATTAGGTACGGGTATGATGATAGGTGGGGGAAGTGTATTAGGTGCCTGGAGTGCCTGCTCCCGGTTTGTGCAAAACAAACCAGGACTTTGTCGCCCCGAAGACTCAGGGGTTCCCCCTGACTGCTGACTGGCTGGATCCACTAGACCCAAACCAGAGTTCCTTGGAGGGGTGGAGTTCCCCGAGTCCCTTGGTGGGGTGGAGTTCCCCAAAACTCCTTGGGACTCCCCTTGGGAGCAATGTCCCTCGAGCCCAAGGCCAGCAGCAGGAGTGCCCTGAGTAGCCGATTTACGGCCATTTGCCCTAAGCCAGGGACCTCTGCCAGAGTCAGGAGCCGCCTCCATGGCAAGACCCCCTGCGTCTATGCCAGAGTCAGGAGCCGCCTCCATGGCAAGACCCTCATCTGGAGCATTTGGAGACCCCCCCCTCTTGGAGAGACTGTGGTCCACAATTGTAATTGGGGTCCCCCTCCCCCCCAAGAGTGGAACCAGGGGAGGAAACGTGGCCAGGAAGCCTCCAGCGCAGTTGGTCAATGTGGCGTCAAAGCACACGACCATCCTCTAAGGCCACTTCGTAGGACAGTGGCCCAGAGACCTTACAGATTACAGCAGGTACCCAGAGATGCCCATGTCCATAGTTTCTGGTCCAAACTGGGTCACCCACTTGAAGTCTCCTAGGTGCCCACGGTTGCGACATCTGTGAAGCCACCCCGTCTGGGTGCAGCCTGTCCAGCTTCGTAATAAGTCTGTGACCCCAGCGGAGTCTATATGGACGCGTGACCATGGAGTGAGTGTCTCCTCCCACCTATGTACTGGGGCCTGGGGCATTTCTGGCCGTGATTGCTGGCACACTTGACACCCATGAACCTGGGCCTCGATGTCCTTATCGAGTCCAGGCCACCAAAGATGGCTGCGCTCGAGCGCCTTCATTCTCACTATTCCCGGATGTCCCTCATGGAGAGAGAGCAAGACGCTAGTCCTCAGTGAGGCCGGGATGACTACTCTGTTCCCCCACAAGATACACCCCTTGAATGTGGACAATTCATGCTTCCTACGCCAGAAGCTTTGGAAGTCTGTACCAGGACACGTTTCAGGCCATCCTGACAACACGCAGGTCAGCACATGTGCAAGCGTGTGATCAGTGGCAGTTTCAGCAGCCACATCCCTAGCATTGAGGGGAGATTCAGGTAAGTCCTGAATAGAAAGAATGTGTACAGCAGGAGCAGGGTCTGCCTCTATTTGTTTAAGAAGTAACCTACTTAGGCCATCAGCATGGCCCATCTCAGTACCTGGTTTGTGAATCAGGGTGTAATCATAAGCTGCTAAGAAAATAGACCATCTCAGCATTCTAGGAGATATAATCTGAGGAGTTTGTTTAGTGGTTGTAAACAACCCCAGCAAAGGCTTGTGGTCAGTATAGACCGTGAAATGGCGTCCATACAAGAAATCATGAAATTTCTTGATGCCTGAGATTATTGCCAAGGCTTCCCTGTCAATCTGCGCGTAATTACGCTCTGCAGATGAGAGGGTTCTAGAATAGTAGGCCACAGGGACCTGAGTTCCATCTTCCTTGAGATGACTTAGCACTGCTCCTACCCCATAAGGGGAAGCATCACATGCGATGAACACAGGCAAATGCTCATTGAAGTGAGCCAGTACAGCATTGGAGGATAGCAAAGCCTTAACTTCTTTAAAAGCCTTCTCATGGACCTTTCTCCATGCCCAGGGAGCCTGCTTGTCCAAGAGCTGGTGTAGCGGCTCAGCCACAGCAGCCTTGTGGGGGAGAAATGAATGATAAAAATCTAGCAGGCCCAGAAAAGCCTGAAGTTCCATTTTTGACTGGGGACTAGGGGCCAGTTGGATGGCCTGGAATTTGGACTCTGCGGGGTGGATGCCTTCAGCATCAATACAAAACCCTAGAAATTCGGTGGATGTTACACCTATTTTGCATTTGTCTTGCTGTAGCTTCAGCCCAGCTTGGCGGAAACGCAGCAAGACAGCTCTCAGCCTTTCAGCCAAGTTCCCAGATGACTCTCCTGCAATGAGGACGTCATCAAAATAGGGGCAGATCCCCGGAATACCCCTGAGCGTTCACTCCATCACCCCTTGAAAGATGCCAGGGGCTATATTGACCCCAAACTGCAGCCTCTTTACTTTGAAAGCCCCTCTGTGAGTGACTATAGTTTGTGCCTCAGCTGTTGCCTCATCAACAGGTAATTGTTGATAGGCCTGAGCTAAGTCAAGCTTGGCAAAAAGTTTTCCTCCTTTAAGTGAGGCCAGAATGTGGCTCACCTCGGGCACAGGATATGCGTGTTGCTGCAAGGCTTTATTTAGAGTGCATTTATAGTCCGCACATATTCGGACTTCACCATTTGATTTCAATGGCATTACTATGGGGGTTTCCCGTGGACTAGAGTCCACAGGTTCAAGAATGCCTTGTTGGATCAATTTGTCCAACTCAGCGTCAATTTTGCTCTTTAGGGCAAAAGGCACCCTCCTTGGCTTGACCCTGATGGGTGTAACGTTTGGATCCAATTTTAATTTAATGGGAGGCCCCTTGTATGAGCCAAGTTCTGGGCTGAATACATCAGCAAACTCCTTACAGACTCCTATAAGGCTGGCTGTTTGCAGATGATTCAGACCAGTCACCTGGATTCCAAGTGCCTCGAACCAATCGAGTCCTATAAGACTCGTTCGATCACCCCCAACAACCACCACATCCAATAATCCATTGAAATCCTTACGCTGCACTCTGAGTGTGGCCTTCCCCTTCACACTGACTCGCAAATTATGAAAATCCGTGAGGATGAGATTGGAGGGCCTGAGTTTGATTCGTGAGCCACGCCTGGAGCAAACCTTGTTAAAGGTGTCTACTGAAATAATGGAAAGAGTGGACCCTGTGTCCAGCTCCATGGCCAGGGGAACTCCCTGCAACTGTACATCAATGCACAGCTTTTTCTTAAGGGGCCGGTGAACCCCTGTCTTAAACACCCCCCTACGGGACGTGCAAAAACCCATCCTGTTTTGGCTGGGGACCTTGGTACCTTTCAGAGGCAATTCAGGGGACCTGTTCTTTTGATGACCCATGCAGGCTGATGCTATGTGGCCTTGCCTGCCACATACTCAGCAGACAGCAGAACGAAAACGGCAGTCGGCCCTCCTGTGGTGACCCCCACTGCCGAAACAGCGAAGGGATGCAGGCAGCGGCCCTCTGCGTTCCTGCAGTCTTCTCTCCGCCGACGGTTGAAGTCTGTCCACCTCTTCTTCCTCGGAGTCTTCTCCAGAGGCCTCACGCGCGGCTTCTTGGTGGACGGGGACGGCCGCTGGATGATTCTTCGTCGACTGCAAGGCCTTCACTGCGCCGCCGGCTGCTTCTTCTGCTGCAATTTCTCTTAAGGCATCTTGGAACGTGACATCAGCCTTCGCAAACAGCTTCTGCTCACCTCGCAGCTTCGCAACCCGCACACAAGTCTATCTCGGAACCTTTCCTCCAAATCTTGAAACGCACATGGTCATGCAGCCTGCCTCAGGGCCGTGACAAAGTCCGCAGCTGATTCTCCAGGCCGCTGGTCCCGCTGCTCGAACTGGTGCCTCCAAGCTATTACTGATAGCTTGGGCTCGAAATGCTCACGCAGCATTTTCTTGAGATCGGCATACGCGATCGATTCCAATGGTGCTGGAGCGACAAGATTCTCGGCTATTTCAAAAGTTTCTTGCCCACAGACACACAACAAAGTAGCCGCTTTCAGGCCGTCTTCCTGGATTTTATTCACCCGAAAATAGTTCTCAACGCGAGCTGCGTACGAGCTCCAGCATTCCGGGTGTGAAGTGTCGAATTCACCGAGACGACCCAGCTTGGACATCTTCGTGAACGACGGCCTCATCAACGTCTCTCGCCGCAATGAAGGAGAAGGGGTCCTACGAAGCCAAGCCCACCTCCAGCGTATGCATACTGGCAGGCGGTTGCTCCTTCTGGATGCCGCACTTCTCTTCTCATTCAGGTCTTAGGTGAGTAGGCCTATCTTACTTCTGTAGGCTTCCAAACGGCGTATCCCACCTTCATCGCCAATGTTCTGTTCGCACAAGCAGACATTTGAGACGAGGCAGTTCACAACAATGATGTCCTTTATTGGTACATTCACTGAACAGAAGCAAACAAACAATGGCAACAAGCCCTTTTATACTCCCTGTGCAAGGGGATGCTCAGCCAATGATTGCAGGCTATTCTCCCGCCTTGCGCATGCACGCAAGGCTGGAGACAGCCTGTCTGGGTCCCGGGCAGACACGTGGTCTGCCCGGGTCTCTGCAACCATTCTGCAGACTTTCTGAGCCTTGCTGAATGACTCAGCAAGGCCTGGGACACAACAGTCCAGGCAGAAGAAGAACATGGTTTGGACAAAACTCAGCAGCACTTTTTCATGCGGCTGCTGATAAAAACAGGATTGCCAACATGATCGCCAACGTCCGATAATGGATATGGCACAACAAGAAGAAGAAGATGCATTTGTCAAATTTATTCTGCAAGAAACATAACAAGTCTACTCATGTAACAATGTAAAAGCTGTGCCATGTGCCTCAGAAAGAAAACATTGAAGGAAAAGAGTTGCTTTCTAGATATTTCTTTCTGTTGAAAAAGACAGCTGCATGTGCTACACAACTTAACCTCCAAATCTTATACTATTTTGCTGCCTATACCATAGTTGTGCTATGGTACTATTAGTGGTGGGATTCAAATATGTGAACAACCGGTTTTTTGTGTGGATGCCGCTTCCGGAAGTCCATTCTGGGCCTGGGCAACAACAAATTAGCTACCGGTTCTGCCGAAGTGGTGCGAACTGGCTGAATCCCACCACTGGGTACAACTCTTTTCTCCACAGTCAGTATGGGAAAAACGTGTAGTTTGCATATAATGTTGTCTTAGAATGGTGAGATTTTCAGTGCATGCATCAAAATACTTTCAAACTGATTGCAATATTCTAGCTGCAGCTCCTTTTCCTTAAATATTGCTATCTACCAGGACCTAGGTCCTAGGAAGTGTAGCATGGCAGACTTTGCCCAGGGGGACAATCTTTCTCTTGAGATTCAGCAGTTGAAAGCTCCAACCTCTTAATCTTTTTAGAAAATTGTAAAGAGCTACTTCCTTCCCCAAGTGCTGGAATAGGGTGACTTTGGAGCCTGAAGAGGCTGGTATTGGCTGCATCAGAGGACATTGCTTGCACTAGGTTTTTGTTTGTTTGTTTGTTCATTTTATTGCTTTTTGCTTGTATTGTTCTATGATGTTTTGGTTTTATAAAACTGTTGAGAGCCAATCAGAATTGAGTTTCCGAAGATGGGCAGACATGTTTAAGTTTTATAAACAAACAAATAAACAAACAAACAAACAAACAAACAAACAAACAAACAAACAAACAGCATGCTTAGGTAACTACTTCCAGATCGGGCTGGGCTTATAGGAGCTGTGTCATTTTGAAATTTTGTGGTCTACTGGTTTCCTATGCTCATTGGAAATCAAAGTTTTAATGTCCTTTCCAAACTCCACATCTCCACAATCCACTGAACACAGCAGGAAGAGGAAAAACAAAAGTAAACAAAAAAATACTAGTCCTGGAGAGAGAGAGGGGAGAAGGCATGCCAGCACCAGTCTAAAATGGCCAGACAGGGAAGACAGATTCCACTATTTATAAGTTGCTTGACTCCTACTGCTGGTTCCTTCTGGAAAAAGAGGAAAGCACTGGTTTGACAACAGTGGAAATGTTTATCTCGAAGTTGGTTTAGGGCATTTTGTCCCATTCTTAAAACTGGGGAAAAGCCAACAGACTGTCCCTTTTTATCTGATCTTTAGTCCAAGAAAATAAAACTATCACACTCACTTTCTAACTACCAACTGTGATTTCTGTCAGGATGCTGATTGACATTGTCTTTTTAATATTCAGCCTTATCCCAGATATTTCTTTCAATGCCTATTTTCATAATGAACTATTCCAAATTTTCCTTTCATTCAGCTGAGAAATTGTATCACTGTATATATGGAATTGTTTGGGTTTCAGCTTCTAATTTTTATTCCAGCTGTCATCTGTTCGAAATCTGCTATACACACACACACACATGAAAGAGAGAGAGAGAGAGAGAGAGAGAGAGAGAGAGAGAGAGAGAGAGAGAGAGAGAGAGAGAGAGAGAGAGAGAGAGCGAGCTTCATCCCACTCCTAATCTCTTTATTGATATGGGGATCCCATTATGAAATCCTGCCAGCATTGCTCTTATGGCTTATTGAAGTTACTGAGTCCTTCCACTATGAGAAGGAATCCTCAGGAAGGATAAATTCAATTTATTTATTGTTAGAGCATGGGTGTCAAACTTGATCGTGCCACGTGATGTATAATGACTTTTTTTGCCTTTGCGGAGCCAGGGTCGGCATGGCCTGCATCCGGCCCACGGGCTGCCAGTTTGACCCCCCTGTTTTAAAATATGATTTGTCATAAACGGACTAGCAATATATATTAACATTTCATCTAGATTAATAGAACCCAATAAAATATAAATGTTAAAAAGATCTAGGTTTAAATACCAATGTCTAGAGCTAAGCCATTTAACGATTGAAGCACAGTGTCAGAATTCAGTTTTATTTCCTTTCTATCTATCTTCTCTGATCTAAAAATCAATCCTTACCCTCCCCTGGATCCTGCCATACTCCCAAGGGGGAGGGAGAAATATGCATGCGGGTTTATGACTTTCACTTCCTCTATTCACTACAAAGTAACCTTTTGTTTATTTGCCTTCGTGTCGGCTATCCATTACAATGTACCAAATTGCCTCTTATCCTATGCCCCTCTGAACTTCTCCTCCTTACCGGGCAGCTAGGGAAGGGGGATGAAAAGACACAGACCTCCGGAATCTGGTTTATTTCTCCATCATCAAAATAAGGTGTGGAGAGCTGGTGAATGATCGTGCACAACGGAGCCGGATTGATGTTATCTTTCCTGGATTTAACACCTAGAGAATTGCCGGTCTGAATCGCCCAGAAGGACTGTGGGGTGGAGTTTGCTTAGGGACACTTTAAAACATCGATTTGTAAGGGAATCCCTCAGATCCTGTCTATTATGCCTACTATCAATTTCTCTTAATAAAAGTTCCTGTTGGAAGAGATTGTTTCCAAGAGTTCTGCTTTCTTAAGATGTGGATTGAAGTGGTTCCTTACACGCAGCATAGTTTATATTTTAAAAAAATCAGATACTAGACTGGTATATGCCCTCAGTTTACAGCCAGTTGCGATGTGATCTACAGTTTGACATGGGATCCCACAGTCACACTGAGAGGAGCATACTATGCCCCATTTATACAGAGAATCCCAGCAAATGCCATGTGAGATGTGAATCCCATTCAGGATTGTCCATTGCTGATGTGGTAGTTCAAAGCCTGGCACCTTTTTATGGGGTCATTTATATGTTTTCCTATGACTGGGCATTCAGCAACCCATTTGGCTTTCCATTGGAAATTGATGTTAAAAGTTGTTGGGCAGATGTTGTGCATAACACAACATAAGTTCCATTATTAGCTCCAAAATATTCCATCCCCATGCTATGGATACTGCATTAGCATTTTGATATGTAACAAGCAATCTTATTTTTCCACAGATTAAGAAACAACTGGTAAAGAATGTACATCAAGCAAACTGGGATAAATTTGATGTGAAGTCAAGATTAGCATGAAATCATGGTTAGTATAACCAATATTTCTTTCTCTCTCCTTGTTAAGTAGCATTAATCACAATCTGTATTGATTTTACTACTGACAAAAAGTTCCTCATAACTTCAACAAGAAAATGGTTGGTCAATTCTTGGGTGTATTATACATGCACTACAGGCAACTAGTTCTGTCAGAGAGCAAACATTGACTTAACAATAACATTCTTACTGAAATGTTATATAAAATTTCATAAACTAATCACATAATAAATTGATACAAATTCTCCAGACTATTTAAATGCTTGTTTAATAATGTATCATGAATAAACTCATTGCCACATTCCACAAAGACCTCTGTTTTCTGTCATGCAATGGTGAAATAGTTTCATAGGGAAAAATAGATGTCAAGATTTGATATCAGATATTTATATATCTATATAACTGTAAAACATTTGAACATGTATTTATGAATATAGAATTTACTTTCTGCAGTTATTATTCATATGCTATCATACATACCCTTGAAGCAAATATTTTTTTATCCTGATCTAGGTTCAAGGAGATATATTTTCTGTAAATGTGCATAGTATGCAATTTTTATCCTACTAGTTTTATATTTAAATATATATACTTGATTTTAGGCAGTGGTTGCTGGGTTTTTTTGTCTATGTATTTTAATTCTTATTAACATAATAACATTTGGAGGGTCAACACTGCTTTGATTTTTGGTTTTGATTATCTGATAAGAAAACAAATGCACATGAACTGTTTAGGATTACTCCACTCCCAAGAAAATTCTGTTGTTTCATTGCCATTAGAGACATTCTGTAAGAAATTATGAAAAGATAATCAAACAACGAATCAGCGAACACCTAGAGGCAAACAAAATCACTACTAAAAGTCAACATGGGTTTGTCAAAAACAGATCATGCCAGACAAACCTTATTGCATTCTTTGACCAAGTGACAAAATTAGTGGATCAGAGGAATGCTGTGGATATAATTTACTTGGACTTCAGTAAGGCATTTGATAAAGTAGATCACAACCTACTACTCGATAAGATAGAAAAATGTGGGTTAGACAGCATCACCACCAGATGGATTCATAGCTGGCTGACCGGCCGTACTCAGCGTGTGGTCCTCAATGGAACCGCATCTACATGGAGGGAAGTGTGCAGTGGGGTGCCCCAGGGCTCTGTTCTGGGCCCAGTGCTCTTCAACATCTTCATCAACGATTTGGACGAGGGGATAGATGGGGAACTCATCAAATTTGCGGATGACACCAAGCTGGCAGGAATAGCCAACACTCCAGAAGACAGGCTTAAGATACAGGAGGACTGGACAGACCTTGAACATTGGGCGATATCTAACAAAATGAAATTCAATGGTGAAAAAAGTAAGTTTCTCCATTTAGGCAAGAAAACAAATGTACAGGTATAGTATAGGGGGTACCTTGCCCTCAAATAGTAACATGTGAGAGGGATATTGAGTCCTAGTGGACAATCACTTAAATATGAGTCAGCAGTGTGCTGCAGCTGCCAAAAAAAGCCAAACACAGTGTTAGGCTGCATTAAAGGGATAGAATCAAGATACGTGAAGTATTAATACCACTTTACAATGCCTTGGTAAGGCCACACTTGGAATACTGCATCCAGTTTTGGTCACCACGATGTAAAAAAGTGTTGAGACTCTAGAAAGAGTGCAGAGAAGGGCAACAAAGATGATTAGGGGACGGAGGCTAAAGCATATCAGGAAAAACGTTTGCTGGAATTGGGTAGTCTAGTTTAATGAAGAGAAGGACTAGGGGTGACATGATAGCAGTATTCCAAATATCTCAGGGTTGCCACAAAGAAGAGGAGTCAAGCTATTCCCAAGGTGCTGAGGGCAGGACAAGAAGTAATGGATGGAAACTAGTCAAGGAGAGAAGCAACCTGGAAGAGAGAGGAGAAACTTCCTGACAGTTAGAACAATTAACCAGTGGAACAACCTGCTCCAGAAGCGGTGAATGCTCCAACACTGGAAGTTTTTAAGAAGAGACTGGACAGCCACATGTCCGAAATGGTATAGGGTTTCCTGCCTGAGCAGGGGGTTGGACTCGATGACCTCCAAGGTCCCTTCAAACTTTATTATTATTATTATTATTATTATTATTATTATTATTATTATTATTATTATTATTATTATTATTATTATTATTATTATTATTATTATTATTATTATTATTATTATTATTATTATTATTATTATTAGGACTAATTAGATTAACAGAAAGTGAAATAACCTTTTTGCAAGGATTAGACAAGTTCTTCTGAAATATTTTAAAGAACTAATATACCTTCTATAGTGCTTTAAAAATATAGCTTATAATTCAACTTTTAAATTTACTATAGGGCATACAAACATTATTTAATCAGTAATTAAAGCTTCATATTTTAATTTTAATATTATATGTAGAAAATATAAGAAATTGTTGGAACAACTGAGCAGATCAGTACAAAAGGAAAGAAACTATTTGCTGTCGACTGAAATCTCATGGGGAAAGGGGAAAAATGTCACAATTTATACTTTGGAAAAATGTAAATGTACACAGATTCTTCAGGTGAGTAAACGTAATTTATCAAAGATTCTGTTCGCAAGCTTGAGATTACAGTGTTTGTGGAGCCCTTATCAAATCTTTTTTTAAATATTATTGATGAAGTTCTGTCTGAGTAATCATGGTTCTTAAATTATGTGTTTTAAATATTGTAAGTTGCCCAGAGCCTTTTGGACACCCTCAAAATCAAATTACTTACACACCTTACTTCACTTCCAATGTCAACAGATTAAAGTGTTTCAACAGAAACCAATAAACAATAAAACCCCATTGTGGCCTTATTTATGAGTTTTGAATACTTATATAAGCAAACGTTCAAAATCAGCAGGACCCATCCTTATAGGACTCAAATCCTCATAACTCAAAGTAGGGTCTGACAATTTAAATGTAGTGGCTTCTAAAGTTACGCACAGTTCAATGTTTTCCTCTAATGATTATAAAGCTCTTCTTAGTATAACTCAAAGATTACTAGAAATCATTTTTTTAAAAAATAAATAAAACTACTGCATGGAATGAGGAAAAAAAAAATACTTTGTCATCCAGATCTAAGGCTCTGTCATCTCCCTACCACTCTCAGAGATTTTTCTTATTTCATAGATATTGTGCTACAGCAAGATGAATAGCTTATGCAGAATATTACAAATGAATGAAATATCCTGATTTATTATATGAAGAAGTGAGGAAGAGAACTGTGTAGGATTGAAACTTGCCATTCATCTAAGCTACAGAAACACACCCACACACAATATGATGCTAGCCTCCCCTATTCTGAATTTAACTCTGTATAAATCTACTGTAGGAACTTCTCTGTTTAATTATGAGGCACAGAACTGGGCTGTATTTCACAAAAAGAATTTGATCACAAAGAATATGCCCATCTTACTTTTACTATTCAATAAAAAAAATGAAGAAATTGTTTTCAAATTCCAAAACTACAAATTTGTTTCCTTCTGAGTAATTTTACACAGTGAGTAACAATTAACTCCATAACTAATGCAACATTTAAAGACAAAACTGAACAAAGAAGCAGCAAAATCTCTTAAATCAATACTTTTGAGTGAAAATACAATTGTTTATGTGCAGCCTTGCTAATCGTAGGCTTCCCAATGACATGCTATATGTATTTATTTTCATTTTATTTCTCTCCTTTTCCCATTTTAAAATCATATTTATATATTGTCTTCTTATTAATACAAAAATCAATTTTAAATAAGAGAATCTTTATAGAATTTTTAAAAGTGCTTCATGATATATAATTTAATTTTCTTTAGAAATTAGAAATACTCAAAGCTAAAAGCTTAGAAACATCTAAATAAATATCCTTTGTATTTGTTCCTTTTCTTCCACATTATGATGCACAATGTAAGCTTCTATGAAAAGTAGATATGATTCTATCAGTAATCTTTTGTTACTTTTTTAAAAATTGCCAATTATGTAGTTATATGCAATTCTTCATTAGGGTTTTTTTTAAGGGTATGCAGCTTTTTTAGTAAATAGAAGTCAATATCAATTATAGAGATTGATTTAAATCCCTCTACTGATTCTTAATCTTCTTTCTTACATGCCTCAAAAGCTTTGAATTTAGCATTTCCAAAAAAAGAGTCTTACTTGCTACATGAAACATTACCTTTGAAATTCTTTGAAACTATCTACATAAGCATTGCACACACAAGATATCAGGGACTATATTTGAAAAGTTAACAAAAGGTTTATTGGAAATTTGTGTTTGTACAAGAGGCTGGATAAAGTAAAGAGTACAAACAAACTATATTGCTTTATAAATATTCTGAATAAATCTAAGCAAAATCTAATAAATGTGCAAAATGGTACTTCATTTCTAAAGTCCTTTTCCAAGCTGCAGGAGTAGATCAGGTCAGTGATTTAGGAGAATGAAAAGCAACCATAGGAACTGCTGAAATCTACTGTTTCCTTTGTACATGCAAGAAACTCAAGGTAAAAAGCAAATTTCCCTGTTTCTAACCAATTGGGTATTTAGAGGTGATAATTAGTCCAGGCACCAATCTGAAACTCCAGTTCAACTATTGGCATGTTTTTCAGCAAAGCAGAGATTAAACTGGTTGTAACTATAAATTTGGTTCCACAGAGTGGCTTCAGAAAAAGGTGTGGAAGAAAGGCTATAGTCATCAGATCATATTAGAATAAAGTGCAAGAATTCTCAGCCTTCTTCATTCCATACTTCTTTTGGACAATTACCATGATTTTATATTAACATCCTTCCTTCCTTTTCAGATGACCTGCAATCAAGTAGTTGGTATCTGCCACCACCACTAAACTCCAAGGAACATACTAAGAATTACTTGAGATAACCGCATTGACAGCAATAGGCCAAGATGACTTGGCACTTTCATGATTAATTTTGTTGAAAAAAGTTTTTCAAACCTATTTGTATACTTACAAAAATGTATATTGCTTGAGTGAACGAATACATCTTAAGATGATGGTGAAACTTTACAAGACTCAGCTCTGCTTCAACAATGAGAATACAGAATATAACTTTTAAATATATATTCAGAATGCTATTCCTTGAGTAATAATGCACAGTAAATCTCTGGAAGATGCAGAGAGTAAGCCAGCATTATCCTTACTAATAAGCAGACACATAAAGGACAGATCTATTATACATTCATGGAAAAAAATAATTCCTGAGTTGATCTAAAATAAATCAATTGTCCAAATCAGATTGACTAACTGAGTCACTTTCTCCAAAGCAAATAATTATGTTGGGAACTACCTACCCACCGAGTCTATAAATTTTCAGCTTACTGTTCTTCCTTGAGTCCAATATGATGGCCAGTCATTGGGCTGGGGTTTCCATAATGACTTATATGATAGAGAAATTAGAATAGGATCTAATGCATCCTCATTCTAAAGACCTTAATGACTTCCACCAAAAGGTTAATGCAGATTTGAAGAGAATAAAATGGTACCCTGTAAAACACTACCGCTTAACTATCAAGAGGCTGGGTATGATCATCCAATGCAATCCTGTGTTCGTATCACTGCAGCTAGAAAAGGAGTAACTGTAAATCTGTTTTATAACTCTCAGCCTGAACAACCTCTTCAGAATGACAGTGAGGTCAGTGGTTTCAAAAGCTGCTGAAAGATCAAGGAGAAACAACACAGTGGCATTCACTGTCTCTCTTCTTTCAAATTAAGGAGACTTTACAATATCACATTTTCCCATTCTTTCTCAGGAAAGGGATGGAAAGGAACATGCAGGGATGAGTCTGGAATGGAATGGAACCACATAAATTGTGCCTCTCAATTGCTTTTTTCTCACTATTTTAAGAAACTTCCCAAGACAGAAGAATTTATCTACCAGATGGTAGTTATTTCAAAAGAAAAGTATTCAGAATTAAATATAACCGTACATACTTGTGGTTTTAAATTATACTCCAAAAATTAGGTTCAGCTTATCTGCTGACCACAGGACAGATTTTTTTTAAAGCCTGTCATGATCTTAAAATTCTGCAGTTTCATAAATGTAGCAGTTTGCAGTTTCCCACCTGTTGCAGCAGTTAAAAATTTGAGAATTGACTTATTACCAGCTAATGCATGTTTCAGGATATTTTGGTTGAATTTTGAGACTGATTTATCTGCCAATGAGTTTATGTATGTAAAAAATATTACATCATCCAAAATGGATATTTTAAGGTTGTCCTTGCTGTTCTGTCATTGTTCTGGTGGAAGTTTAATTTATAGTTTGTGTTCCTTTACTGAGAGCTAAGGTAGATAATACTTGACCCATTCTGGGAATGCATTTGAGGTGTCAAAAATATTCAAGCATGGGTCTGTTTTTTGAAAAAAGATTTTTTTGAAATATGATTTAAAAAATCTGAATCTTGCTCTCCCATAAGGAAAAAACAGAAAAGGCTAAAAGGATGTAACGTTTTAATCAAAAAGGAATATAACTTGCAGGAAATTTAGCACGTTATGTAGCAATATACTATGTAAACATTTTTAAAAGTCAGGGCAAAGATTTTGGTTTTCACCTGAATAGATGAAATTTTTAATATGAAATGCATTAAAAACAGTGCTTAGTTTTTAAGCGATGCTCTCTCTTTTTCCACTTCTGTACCTGGCAGTAATGAAATTGGCACTAAAAATAGCTCATATTGTGAGGAATATCCATGGGAAATTTCAGATAGGTTTGGCAGGCTTTGTGCCAAAAATGAGGAAAAGGCATAATGATTACAGTACAGTAGTTTGCCAAAGATGGAGAGCAGAGAAAAGCCCATGAGATTAAGTAAGCATTTGGTTGTTTCTTCTCAACAACTTTGAAAGACCCTTAAATGCAAAAAGGGACAACTCTTTCCTAATCAATGGACACAATATTTTGGAAAGTGGCTGCAATGGATCAAGCAATTCTTCAAAACAGGTAGATTTTGTATTAGGCATGTGGATAGATATGGGTTGTTTTTTATTTTCTTGTTCTTTTTTGATATTATATTTTTCTTTTTTGTTATTATTATTTATGTTGGAAAGAAATTATGTAAAAGGGCTTAAACTATACATCAGCGCAACTATTTGATAACCGAACAGAACTGGATCAAATTTCTTGGTGGTGGTGGTGGTAATGTGGAATGGCAAATGAAGACTAAGATGAAAAATGGACTAGATTAAACCAGGCACTGAGAGAAAAATGTTCATTAAAAAAAAAAAAACAATGCAGTCCTATGGAAGATGCAGCTAGACAATGGCTTAAATTGTTGCTTACTCCTCCATTCCAAGCTTCCTCCTCCCATTTTTCTTTCCTGATCATGTGAGTCAGAATGGTGCCATGATTGAAGAACTGGGAAGAATTCCTGCAGCCAGTTCTGCAAACTTTCTATCTCTTGGAGACAGAATGTATGGATTGCATTACACTTATCTACATTCCATTGCCAAATGACAAAAACTAGTGCTACTCTTATTCATCAAGTACAGCAACAGAAGTTTTGGGAGCTGCAGAAAAGAAATTTGAAGAACTTGTGAAACACTGAAGGTCAAGTCTAGCCCAAGTGCATCTCAATAGTGCTCAGAATCTGAGAAGACCCAAAGCGTTTAGTTGTCTCACTAGTTCAGGTCATATTTTTATGCCACCTAGAGTCACTCAACAGTGAGATAGCTGGCATATACGTTTAATTAAAAATAAAAATAAATAAATAAAATTTAAAGTTCAGTCACATTATTTTCTTCTCCCCAATACTATTTTTTTTTTAAAAGATATTATTTATCAAATGCTCTAATACAAATATTACTTCTAAGTATTTTGATACAAGGCCCCTCCATCACAGCTAAGTTGCTATGTTTGGGTAAATCAGTTTGATTTCACTGCAGTGATTAGGTTGATGGAAATAACTGATATGCTTTACTATCAAAGTACAATTATTCAAAATTAATTAATTGATTAAAATTAATCAAAAGTTCAAAGCACTATTAGAACAATTAATCAGTTGCCTCCAGAAATTTTGGGCGCTCCAAAACGGAGGTTTTTAAGAAGAGATTGGACAACCATTTGTCTGAAATGATATAGGGTTTCCAGCTTAAGTAGGGAGTTAGACTAGAAGACCTCCAAGGTCCCTTCCAACTTTGTTATTCTGTTATAAAAAAATTTATTCTGAGTTCAGATCATATCATATTATTTTATTATTTACCATGGCTTCTGAGATACAGAACAAACTCATTACACCTGTAGGCAGAGACACATGTTTAGGTTTGCTCAATGGAACCATATAAAACTTGGAAAATGAATATACTAAAAACAACCTGGATTGCATTAGCCAGAGGAAAGAATACAAGAGCCACAAAACATAATCTGGAATGGGGATTTCATTTCCTCATCTACAACAACCACAGCAGGACAAAAGACCCTAGCTGTTATATTTTTGTTTTTTTATTTGGTCATGCTGGTACAGCAGCAGCCTTACCAGTCTTTTTTTTTTTTTTAATGATGTGTAACCACCAACTCTGACAGCTTTCACAAGGCTTCGTCAGAAAGTTAATGAGAATACTCATATTTAAGCAAGCATATTTGGGGAAATGCTGACTTGAAACAATGCACTGTTCTTGAGATTAGTCTTTTATTCTCATCAATAACACTACTTGCTGTTTGTCAAGAATAGACAGATAGCATCTATGCTGTCTCCCCCTTCCCCTCTCCCTACCGCAATTTAACTGAAGGAATGGTAACAAGACTTGCTTTTCCATTATCTTCCTTTTAAAGGAAAATGGTCAAAACAGATTTCTAATCTGATACTGTTCTCTCTTGATGTAAATTCACAAAACCTCAGAGTATTTAATGGTATCAGTAGTTCACTTTCTGTTACACAAAATCAATACCGCTATCTTGATAGCATATAACACTGCAAAGAAAGTATCTGCAAAACAACATGGACAATTTGATAATAGGACTAAAATTGTAAGATTGCTGCTTTTAACTCATTCTTTCCCTAAATGAGCTCTTTTATCTTGGTTGGCCCCTCCCTCTTTCCTTGGAGGATTTCCAATAGAATTATACCAGAACTATCTTCGTTCAACTAAAGTTGTGAATGAATATTCTTCTAATTCATAAATGGTATAACCATAACATATGAAGTGGTGTGTATGTTAAAAAATCCGGGCTAAACATGCTGTGTGACACCCACTCACTATTAAGAGGTTTCCTTAAAAAAAAATCATATTCTTAATAATAGTCATGCTGCTCATTGTTATTCTATTCTATTATTCTAAATATTTTGTCTAAGTAAAAGTAGTCGCTGATATAAAATTAGAGGAGACAGTAGCTCTGAATTATTTTGTTTCATATGATGTTGATCTATGTTTATTTCATCTGGTTTATTTCACCAGATGTGAAATAAAATGTGGCTGTGAAATATAGGTTCTATATAATAAACCTTATTTACTAAGTGAATTATCAATTTTTGGGGGGTGCAATCCATCGTACATTTGTGCACAGTAAGTATCTATTTGAAGTTTAAAAATGCTGGGGATATATAGCAAAACGATAGAATAACAGAGTTGGAAGGGACTTTGGAGGTCTTTTAGGCCAACTTTCTGCTCAAGCAGGGGACCCTAACCCTAACCCAAATCCACTAATGGGCCATGGCCTATCAAAACCGAGCAAGCAGTGGGCTGGCATGCATGTGTGCACATGTGCGTGTGCTGGCCCACTGCTTGCATAAATTGACTCTATACCAGCGGTCCCCAACCTTTGTGGCTTAGCAGCCTGGTGGGGGAGGGGAACTGAACTGTGTGAGCAGTGAGCTGGCTGCATGAGTGCATGTGCAGCTCAATTTGTACAAGTGGCAGGTTGGCACACATGGGCTTGCACGTGCAACTCAACATGCATGTGCACCGGCCCACCACTCGTGCAAATCAAATTGTGCACACGTGTGTGCTTGCTGGTCCACCACTCAGGGGCCTGGTTAAGAATAGGTCCTGGCCCAGTAGTGAGCTGTGGTCTGTGGATTGGGGACCCCTGCCCTCTACTGTACCATTTCAGACAAATGGCTGTCCAGTCTCTTCTTAAAACGTCCAGTGATGGATCAGCCACAACTTCTGAAGGCAACCAGATCCACTGATTGTTCTCACTGCCAGGAAATTTCTCTTTACGTTGGTAAATAAACACTTGCTAATAATTGTTGTAATTATAAAATGGGCTGAAACTCTCTGACAGAAAAGGGCTATTTAATTTATTCACAATAACTATCTTGCTTGCAGTGCTTCATCTGTTTTTTCCTAGTTAAAACTCCATTCCTCAGCTAACTCCCATTTTTGTTCTTTCTTTTCATAGAAGATATTGGTTTCACTTCCTTTCATTCATTGATTAGGATCACATTTCATTGCATTTCCCTCCTTTCGAGACATAAAACTCATGTAATCTACAATCCATAATAAGCAAACCAAGAAAAAAAATTAAGTTCTATATCCTAAGTCTGAGGTAATGAATATTGGCATTGTAATAGCACCTGGGGAATATTCTGTCACAATAAATAAAGTGCTATTGTTCTATATACCAACTAATCTCTATTAAGGTGCACACTTTGGACCACTTGCCTTAAAAATACAGTAACAGGTTTAGTGAAATAAAGCAATATGAGTCCAGGAATTGCAGCTGTTGTCATTTTTGATGGAACTAATTCAGTCTCAAATTCGGATCTCTTAGCAAATGTCCAGCTTGATCCTGTTCCTGGAAGTGCCTGTGAATGGGAGGACTTATCTGGAACTAATGACAAGTGTCTTTTGTCCTCCTTCCTAATTGTGCCTGTATTGGCCTTGATAATAAAGGATCAAGGTATGTGATTGCATGGTATGAGTTACTCTAGGCAACAAAAGTCATAGTAAAGAATACTTTGAATATTGTAGTAAATTACATGTTTCCAGTGAGGAAAATATTGCAGGTCTCAACAGAGATTTCAAATATTGCAATTGTTCCATAGCTGGCAAATAATACCCAACTTGGAAAACGATCAAACTTCATCATATTAATCTACTGATTCATTCAAACTGTAAAATTCAGCAGTAACAGAAAAATCACTGGAGAAAGTAGCTCTGAATTATTTTGTTTCCTATAATGTTGATCTATAATATTTCTAGTTTATCCTATATCATCACCTTAGTCTGAGAAAAAGGATCAAGATGCCACTTCTTAGAAATGATGCACCACAAGCTCTAAATAAATATAATAGTAAAAAGGGCTTTTTAATATTATTATGTTTTGATCTTGAGACAATGGAGAATATTTATGTCATAGATATTGCTGCATATTTACCTAAGAAAATTAGGAAGCAGAGACTTTTTTCCACCCTCTTATTTGAAATAATTCCCAGGTTTAAATAATATTGTTCTTCCTCTTTCTCTTTTTCAAGTCATTGATTTAGCTGCTTTATTTGGGGGGGGGGCGGCTTAAAGGTTCTGCCATCTGTTTCTCCCTTTCAAAACACACCAGCATAATATGCATACTTAGTATGCCAAATAGAATAAACTCCTATTGTTTGGTTGTAAGCAATGGGTATATTCTGCAGGCTGGAGAATCAAAGCTTATGTTTGGCTGATCATAAATATTTGGATTCTAAATCTGAAGCCAAGCTACTCCCAAGAATGTTGGAAAACTATGTGAAGTTCAAATAGTTGCAGAGCTCTTGATGATTGCTAATGATGAGTGGTATATTCTGTAATGGATTCCGAATGAGACTTTCCATTGAATGGCAAATAAATGTAGTTTATTTAAAGTAGCCTCAGCACATTTGTTTATTGATTTGATTTTTATCCCACCTTTAGTACTTTATAAATAGCTAAAGGTGGTGGACTTCTGGTTTGCCGACGCGGTCGCCATGGATGTTTGGAAGCCGAGCTCCGTCTTCCATGTCCAGTTTCGCTTCGCTGGGGGACCCTGGCAAGGGTCGAAAGTCGCCCTGTAGGGGCAACCAGCAAGGAGGGGATCCCCACTTGATCGCAGAAGGGCAGTAGCCCTTCTGTTTGATCCGGGGCAGCCATCCAAACCGGTGGACGAAAGACCAGCCATAGAAATATGGCTCGTCACTAGGCTGCAGACAGCCGAAGTCACACTTACCATCAGGCAACTTTAAAGCAGCGCGGAAGAGACTGGGTGAGATCTACCTCTCTTAAATCCTAACTATCTTTTTTACCTGCATAAGCTGCTTAAGTACTTTCTCCCCTGTGGAGAGGGAAGGGAAATTTTACCCCTCCCTCTAAAAACAGCGGCGACTGACTATCTAGGGGAGTTTAAAAACGTTGCAAGAATAACTTGATCCTAATTAGAATTTTACTTCTTAAAGTTTGTGGACTAAAAAACTTTCTACTCTTACTGAAGATCTGGGTTTTTACTTATAAAAAAGAAGTAAAACTGAAAAGATTATAAAAACCTCGGACCTAAAGGAAAAATTTAAATATAGGGGTGACATCTTGCGGCTAAACCTGATATTACAACCTGTTATTGCTTAAAAGAGACTTGGCTGGCAGCCTAGACAATAGATAAGACTTATAACCTTGAGACATCAGCTGAAGCCCAGCTGTGTTCCATACTCACTGAAAAAAAGGTTTTTTTTACATTCTCTGATTGCAAAGCTTTTAACCTAATACACTACTAAGAGAATATGGAGGAAGATCAGGAACAGATTCTCTTTATGCTGAAAGCAATTTACCAAACTATTCTTACAGCTACTGATGAAATAAGAGGTTGCAGAAAAGAATGGGATGTCAGCCCAGATACACGAACTCAAATTTTGATTACAACTGAAAAATCAACTACACAGAATATAACGGAAAAAGTGGACCAATTAAATACTATGACAAAGGATTCAACTGATCAACAAATATAGTCAATGGAAAACCCAGAAAAGGGACTGACAATATGGAAAAGGAAAAGATTTTCTACATAAATCAGAAGAAACCTGAAGAACAAGAAGAACAACAGACTGTTGTCTTAAACAAACAGTTTAAGACAACTACACCAAGATGGAAAAATAGAGAGACAATTTGTTAGTCCTCTCAAAAAAATGACGATTGGATGGTTTTTTTCTACGTCAAACAACATACATAATAACACAGGGAAATTTATTTGATGACTCAAACGTGCGGACATGGAAGATGATTTGGCAAAGAAAGAAAGATAGAACAAGACTGAAGAAAATTGGGGTTTTGACTTACTAGTGAGAATTAAAACAGAATATTCTCAAATAGATAAGATGTGCACTTTGAATATTAGAAATTGTTATGAGTGGAGTTAAAGGATACGCTGGTCATTTAAGACTTGGAAATATAAACATTAGTTAAATTTGAATATTGAATATTGAATATAAAGGCAATTAAAATATATATAAACTAAAATTATTTATGAATGTAACAAATATGTTTTATTTAGTGGTAATAATAAAAATTACTTGCTTAAATATGAGATAGTAGATATTGAGAGAAAAAAGAGGAATTATTAAATGTTGAAATAAGAGAAATTTTGGTTATTAAATTTAAGATATTTGGAATTTACTAGAAAATAAGAATATTATATTGTATTATTAACCAGCTGATGTAAGATCTTGGGATGAATTGTGATAAAGGGAATTGGGGTTATTTAAAAGTTGGAAACTATAAATATTAAACGTTAAATTTAAATATTAATGGGAAACTAAAAATTGGGAAAAACTTACCAGGACATGGATTGTCTAAAAAGATTGAATGTTAAAATGACTAAGATATGTATAAACTAAAAATTATTGATAAATGTAAGAAAGTTATTTGTATTAAATTGATATAATAAGAATTATATTAATTTAAATGTGAGACAGTAAATACCAAGGGCAAAAGAGAGGAAATATTTAATGTAATAGTTTGTAATCTGTACTAAAGAAATTTGTATGTTATTGAATTATGAACCAACCCAGCGGCCACATTGCTTTTCAAATATTTAAATGTAAAACTGGAAAATCAATAAAAAAATTTTTTTTAAAAAAATAAATAGCTAAAGGTGGAGAACATACATACTACTCCTTTCTTCCTCTATGTCCCCCACAAGAACGAGCCTCTGAGGTGAGTTGGCTGAAAGAAAGTGATTGGTTCAAAGTTACCCAGCTGGCTTTCATGGCTAAACCAGGTCTAGAACTCACAGTCTCCTGATTTCTAGGCCAGCATCTTAACCATTACACCATACTGGTGCATATACATTGTTTAGATCCCTCTGCCTACTTTTCTTAATTACTTTCTGTGCCTACTTCTATTTACAGATTAGGATCACATTTCCCTGTCTTACTCACAAAAATGCTAGATAACTATTTTGGGAAACAAAATAACACATATCTCACTGCTGTTGAGTCTTCATTTTTTTTCTTAATTTTAACACCCATTATATTTTTCTTGTCTCTGGAGTATTACCTGTAAATATAGAATTACATTTTTTAAATAGTCTGCTTAAGATATAAACAGTGAGGCTAACGGGAGCAAAAACCTGTCTTTAAATATATTTAACAGCTTTAAAATGATTGATCCTCTCGAGATATATACAAAACAGCTCATAGTGTCTTTTCTTCTGTTTTATTAAATGAAAACCAAATCTTTAGACTAAAACTTAACTGTAAAGAAATAAGAAAGAAATCATACTTTACTTCATGTCAGCTTGACAAGTCTGATCAGTTAAGATATTTCTGAATTTATAAATTGGTTGACTGTTCTTATCTGTTTTCTACCTGGAGCCTAAACACGATTTGGTAACTCACACTCTACCACAAGAGAAGCAAAGAGCAGGCTTAGTTAGAGTTATATTGGCTGTCCATGCTGATTTCTCTCCATCAGTCCTGCTATGGGAACAGTTAGCCCTTCTCTTCTGCTCTTAATAGCTGTCTTGTATAATATACTAAGCTGCCTTCCATTTAGCAAAGTTCTGTTTATCTCATGCTTATCTTATTGTGAAAGTGATTTATGGGTGATAATAGCCACTGATTTCTACCCTTGATAATTCTTGTCCTGCAGCTTCAACACATACTTGCACAGACATACACAAACACACACACACACACACACACACACGCTGTATCAAAGAATTCAACTGAATTGTAATAGTGCTAATAGTAATGCTAATAGTAATCAGGGCTTTTTTTGTCATAGAATGCCCAGAACGGAGTTCTGGCACCTTTTTGGGATGGAACCTTGTAGGGTAGGCAAGGCAGGTTGTATGACATGTGTGAGTTCCGGCACCTTTTCTTTTTACAAAAAAAGCACTGATAGTAATATTCATGCTAATAGTAATATTAATATATATAGGACCACAGATCTTTTGATTCACTTTCTGTATTCTGTTTTCCATTCTGAGCCAATAGTAATCTTGTAGATACTTATAGCAATACTTACAGGATACTTATAGCAAGTAGTATCCTAGATCTCTACCCTTTGGATTGACTGTCTTCTTAAGTCATCTTAAGTCATCTATATATTACTTCTATCTTAGCTTTTGAATAAAATTAATCTGTATTTGAATAAAATTAATCTGCCATTCCCTAGCACCATTATACTGCACACTTTTAAATGTATAAAAAAATTATTTCATCATCTCCATAATAGCAACAGGTTTGTTTTTGTTTTTGTCCTAATTTGGAAGATATAATAATTTAGTGTAATTTTAACATTTTAGCTAAACAAATTGCTATATTCCAAATCTGTTTATTGTTTGTGTGCATTATATACAGTCTAACATTCTCTCTCTCTCTCTCTCTCTCTCTCTCTCACACACACACACACACACACACACACACACACACACACACATATTGTCTGCCTGCCTGCCTGCCTGTCATCTATTTATCATGTATCTATCTATATCTGATAGAAAATGTCTTCAAGAAAACAATCAAGCTTAGAGAGCACCAAGGAATCCACCATCCATCCATCCATCCATCTCTTCTCTATATTTCTTTACCCTTTATGTAGATACATAAATGGTCAGGGAAATACTTTTCTTTCTCCTGATTGCTTGCAAATTTTTCAAACAATCTTTTAAACAAAGAAAATAATTTTAGAATACTTGAGAATCTTTTATTAGAACATATATTTCAGTAGGGATAAAATGTTCTCACCTAGCGCTCCCTAAGCAAGCAAAATAACCAAGTGTCTTCCAGCACTTTGTATGCAAGTCAAGCCTCAATGATTTCACCTGAATTTAGTGTTGTTGAGAATGCCTCTTGCCAGCAGTTCCCTTCCCAAGAAAGGCAGGCAAAATTGATGAGATTTTGTCTGCATTTGGATCACTGTAGTGGAGACTAAATGTCTCTCCCTATTACCCTCAATGCAATAAAAACAGCTCCTTTAAACTTATTTCTTCAAGTTAGTTCTCCCTCCCTCCCAAAGGTATAAAACACCATGCTTAATTTGATTTTCTCAGCTTATGTAAGTGACACGTCACAGTTGAATTCAGACGACTCATTATTCTTTTCCCTCTTTAAACATATATGAATAGAGTCTATATTATTACCTTAAACTTTAGATGTACCTATTGGGAAAAAAAATATCTGGATGCAAAATGACATCGTCAAGCCATTATTATTCAATGAAAGCTATACAGAAATTTATATAGTGGCAGAATGTAAATATGTGTATGTCTATGTCTGTATAACATAAACAAACATCTATAGCATTTAGTGAAAATGGGGAGGAAGATCCAGAAATCCTCTTCCCTCTTTGACACAATAAAAATGTGGAAGCACAAGCAATAGAACAGTCAAACTAGAGTCTTGGACTTTAAGAGAGCTAATTTCAATAAACTTAGAGAGAGCTTGGGAAGGATTCCATGGATGAGAATACTCAAGGGGAAAACAACTCAAGAAGCTTGGGAAATTTTGAAAAGTGAGATAATAAAAGCCCAGTCTAGCACAATACCAACAAAGAAGAAAAATAACAGCTCTCGAAAGAAACCAGCATGGCTGCATAAAGAACTCTCTGATAAATTGAAAGATAAAAAGAATAAGTATAAAAAGTGGAAAGAGGGGCACATAACTAAGGCAGAATATCAGCAAATAGCCTGTGCCTGCAAAGATGAAGTGAGGAAAGCTAAGGTTCAAAATGAACTAAGACTTGTGACCAAAGTCAAAAATAACAAAAAAAAGCTTCTTTCAAAATGTAAAAAACAAGAAAAAAGTGAAGGAAATGATTGGTCCATTAGTGGGGGAAAGTGGTAAAAAGGTGACAAGCAACAGGGAGAAAGCAGAACTATTTAACTCATTTTTTGCATCTGTCTTTACACAAAGGGAAAAAACAGTCCAACCTATCAAAAACAGTACCATAAAAAACAGATTAGAAACACAAGTTAAGATAGGCAAGAAAATGGTAAGTGAGCACCTGTCCAGCCTAGACGAGTTCAAATCACCAGGACCAGATGGATTACACCCCAAGGTTCTCAAGGAACTGGCAGATGTGATCTCAGAACCACTGAACTATATTTTTCAAAGATCCTGGAGCACTGGGGAACTACCAGAGGACTGGAAAAGAGCTGATGTAGTTCCCATCTTCAAAAAAGGGAAAAAAATAGATCCAGGAAATTGCAGACCTATTGTTCTGTCCCAGCCTACGTCCATCCTTGTTGCATCACAAAAACAAACCCCTCTTTAACAGTAGGCTGGGAAAACCAACCCTTTTTATTTAATTTACAGTTCAGATAATTTTCCCTCAAAACAAAAACAACAGAATACTTTTCCAACGGATAGTTAGTTCAAAAGCAAAACAGAGCAGGAGTTAAACAAGAAATAATTCACCGATAACACAAACAGACCAAGATCCCTTGACACTGAAGTTCTTTGCAAACGATTGCCTTCAGCAACCAGCACCGCCCACACCTTTCCTTTTTATTAAGCAGCCCCAAGGCGTGGCTTCTCACTGCTTCCTCCTTCTCCTCTGGAGTCAACCCATTGCCTCCCTCTGATTTACTCGTGTGACCTGCCTACGTTTACGAGCATCTCTGAGTTCTTCCAGGTGTGCTTCCAAGTCTGACTCATCCTCCCAGCACAGCTGGCTTTCACTTCATAAGTCTTGTAACTCATCAGAGCCCTCCTCTGACTCTGATGGCTCCCCAGGCCCTTCCTCCTCCTCCTCCTCCTGATTCCCCGGATTCAGCTGCTGGGATCACAGGCTGGCACAGAATCACAACACTATCCCGCACCGCAGGACCCTTCCCCTGGGTCTGCCGGTCCGGATGCAGTCGGGATGGGAACTGTTCATGGAAGGCGGTCACCAAGGCAGGAGCATGAATGGTGGTCGCATCCTCCCATGTGAACTTCTCCAGTCCATAGCCCTTCCACTCGACCAGGTACTGAAAGCGCCCTTTCAGCCAACGAGAGTCCCGAATGCTGGCGAACTTGTACTCGGGAGCGCTGTCTCCATCACGTTGTTCTGGTGGGGGAGGTTCTGCTTGGCGGAGTGGACACGGCGGTTGCTCAGGGACCAACAGCAACCAGTGAAAGACCGGATGCACCTGCAGCAAACGTGGCAGAGTTAATCAATAGGCGACCAGATTGATAACCGCCTCGATTGGGAACGGTCCTAGATATCGGTGGTCTAACTTCTTGGCTGGCCGGGTTGACGGTAGGTTCCTGGTGGACAGCCATACCCGGTCTCCCACCGTTAGTGGAGGCGTATCCCGCCTCAATCGATCGGCCACCTTTTTGTAATTGGCCTTGGCCTTCTCCAACTGTCATCGTATCAATCGATGGATCGCCTGTAACTCTGCCATGAAATCATTCGCTGCTGGAACCGGTGAGTCTAGCGGCGAAAGAGGGAAAAACCGGGGGTGATATCCCACATTGGCCAAGAACTGGATCATCTGCGTGGAGGTGTGCTGCAAGTTGTTGAATGCGAACTCGGCCACCGCAAGATAGTGCGCCCAATTGTTCTGCTGCTGATTTACATAGCAGCGCAGATATTGCTCGAGGATCCCGATGACCCTCTTGGTCCCGCCGTCAGTTTGGGGATGATGCACGGACAAGAGGCAGATCTTGATGTCTAATGCCTTCATCAACCCCTGCCAGAAATGGGCTGTAAATTGGGACCCTCTATCGGACACAATCCTATCAGGGAGGCCATGCAGCCGGAACACCTGCTGGATGAACATACGACAGGTGGCACGGGCTGATGGCAAGCCATGGCACGGGATGAAATGCGCCATCTTGGTCAGCATATTCACCACCATGAACACTGTCGTAAATCCAGAAGACAGAGGTAAGTCCGTCAGGAAGTCCATGGACACAGCCCACCAGGGTCTTTTGGGCGTCGGCAAGGGCTGCAATAGTCCAAGCGGGGCCCCCGTCGCTGATTTGGCCTGCCTACATGGGGTACAGGATGTGACATAGGCCTGGATGTCGTGTCTGACTCGAGGCCACCAGAAGGTACGGGAGACCAAGTTCAGGGTCTTGAACAGGCCAAAATGCCCCACCACCAGATTATCATGACACTGGCTGAGGATGAGTCCCCTGAGTGGCCCTCCTGGAACATAGAGCTGGTCACGATAGTGTAAGAGTCCATCTGTGACTATCCATGGGGAATCTGGCCCCACCTCCTCCTTTCACTGAGGCACCCACACATCCTATTGCTGGGCCTCCTGAATCTGAGCCTGTACATCTATCCCGCATGGCAGCAAAAGACTCGATGGGGAGCACTGTCCTGGGCAGAAGCTTGTCTTCTGCTTGGGAATATTCGGGCTTCCTGGACAGAGCATGCACTCTTTGGTTGCAACCGCTGGGTATGTACGTTATGCGGAAATTGAACCTCGTAAAGAAGAGAGACCACCGAATCTGGTGTTGGTTCAATTTCTGAGCGGTCTGCAAGTGTTCCAAATTCTTATGGTCTGTTTAAAATTTCCAGTTGAGCATACAACTAGGGACTTCTCAATGACCTGTCATCCAAGCATTAACCTGGACCTACGCTCCTTAGCTTCTCGAGATCAGCCATAAGCTGTGTTTCTTACAGAGGCTACTTGGGTTTCGGGAGGCAGGCTGCTTTTCAAATAATTCCCCCAAATTTGCTTTCTGTGGGCCTTCTGCGCTTTTCCAAATGGATTTGGTTTCCTCAGCTTCCTCTCTCTACCTGTAAATGCTGAGGAGTTTTACACTGGGGAAGGAGAGCAAAATTTGATCTCTTCTGATGTCCTTTCTTTTTCTCTCAAAGCTCACCAAGATACATCCAAAACAGGTTTGATGCCGCGTCCCTTCCAGATGATGTCTCCATGCCTCGAATGCCACTTTGATGGCCAGTAGCTCCTTCTCCCAGATGGTATAGTTGCGCTCTGCCGGATTCAGTTTCCACGAGTAGTACGTGCAAGGGAAGAGGGCACCACCGGGTGACGTAGCCTGAAGTAACACCGCTCCAATGGCAATGTCGGAGGCATCTGCCTCCACGACAAATGGCTGTTGCGGGTCAGGATACTTCAAGATGGGCTCCTTCATGAAGGCTTCCTTTAACGTCTGGAAAGCCCATTGTTCTGGGGCATCCCACTGAAACTGGGTCTTTTTCTGCAGGAGCCGAGTGAGGGGGGCCGTCATGGCAGCAAAACCAGGGATGAAAGTCCAATAGTAGTTGGCAAACCCAAGAAGTTGCTGGACATCTTTAACATGATGTGGGGGTTGCCAACTCCGCAAAGACTCGACCTTACTCGGCTCCATGGCGATGCCCTCAGGAGAAATGCAGTGACCCAGGAAGTCGATGGTCTTCTGGTAGAACTGGCACTTCTCCAGTTTGGCATACAACTGATGTTCTTGGAGCTGTTGCAGGACAAGACGGAGATGCTGATGGTGCGCCTCTTGTGACGGGGAGTAGATCAGGATGTCAGCCAAGTAGATCACGACAAACTGATCTAACAAGTCTCGGAAGATGTCGTTCATAAAATGCTGAAACACTGCAGGGGCATTGGTCAGTCCAAACAGCATCACGGTGTACTCAAAGTGCCCATACCGGGTACCAAACACCGTCTTCCACTCATCACTCAACCGAACCCTGACGAGGTTGTAGGCTCCTCTCAGGTCCAACTTCATGAAGATCTTTGCCTCACGGAGCCGATCCAGGAGTTTGGGGATGAGGGGCAGTGGGTATTGATTACGTACTGTGATGGCATTTAGTTTCTGGTAGTCACAACAAAGCCTCAATTCGCCGGACTTCTTTTTTACAAAGAGCACGGGCACGGATACTGGCGAGGATGAGGGCTGAATAAAACCCCAAGCTAAATTCTTGTCCAAAAAGTCCCGCAATGCGGCCAACTTGGGGTCCGACATGGAATACAAACACCCCACTGGGAGAGGTGCGTCAGGGACTAAATCGATGGGTCAGTCATATGGCCTGTGCAGGGGCAATTGATCTGCCTCAGTCTCGCTGAACACATCAGCATAATTCACCAGTTTGGAAAGCAAGGAGACCCCTGGGGGACCCTCCACCTGGCCGGCACAGACATGGTGGGTGTGGTCCACGCACTGTAAGCTTGGAAGGTGACCAAATTCTGGGACCAATAAATCTGCGGGTCATGCGTCCGGAGCCACGCCAGTCCCAAGACCATGGGGAAATGCAGGTTGGAGGCTATATAGAACTGAATAGCCTCCTCATGCGAACTGATGGCCATACATAATGGTTGCGTGGTGGCCTTAATTGGCCCAGATAGGAGCACTCAACCATCAATAGTCTCCACTAACATGGGCGGTTCCACCAGGCACTGGGGAACAGCCCATCTGGCCACAAATGCTGTGTCCATAAAGTTTGTGGTGGCCCCAGAGTCAATTAAAGCATGGACTGGAATCCCCTTTGGCATCCTGGGGAGGATCAGGTGTACCTCCAGTATCAGATGCTGTGGAGGTCCGGAGGCAGCATCTGAAGGACGTCGCTCAGTGTTGTGGGACGCCTGACCTAAAACGCCTTTTAGATCGGGCTCAGGGCATTTCCTGACAGAGGAGCAGACTCGGTCACTGACACCCTTCATCACTTCTTGGGGCAGAAGGTGGCCAAATGTCCAGGGTCCCCACAGTAAAAACACAACCCCCCTGAACACCGTCTGTCCATTTCAGCCACCAATAGGTGAGGTCTGGTAGCACCTAACTCCATAAGCTCCTCCCTCTGAACCAGAGTCTCACATACAACGGGGGCCGCACGAGTCTCTGGGGTGGCACAGTAACTCCTACGCTGCTGCAGCCGAGCGTCAATCCGCAGACAGAGATGGATCAGCCTGTTGAGGTCCGGGGGAACATCAACACACGCCAGCTCATCCAACATCTCCTCCGACAAGCCATCCTGGAAAGCGTACACAAGTGCAGCCTCATTCCAGGCTGAATTCAGGCTCAGCAGCCGAAATTCGCTGATATAGGCCTTAGAGGGCATCAGCCCTGCCTCAGAGCTTTCAAACATCGGGTAGCAGTCTGTGTCTTAATGGGGTCCTCGTACATCATCCGCATGTACTCACAAAACCCCACAAAGTTGTCCAACAATGGACTAGATTGGGCTAGCAGGGGTGTGCCCCAACGAGCTGCAGTACCAGAGAGGAGGCTTATCATGAACCCCACTTTATCCCGGTCAGTGGGGAAATCAGCCGCTCTCAGGCTGATAAATAGCTGGCATTGTCCCAGGAAAGCAGGAAACATATCCGGATTGCCATCAAATTTGTCCGGCATTGCAACTGGGCATTTTTTCCTGGGTTGTGGAGCAGCAGGAACGGGTGCTTGTAGCTGGGCTACTTGGGCTGCCAACAAAGCCAGCTGCTGGGAGAGCTGAGCATTCTCAGCATGTAGCTGCTCCATAATAGTAGGGGTGGGGGGCTGAAGGCAAACTGTTCTGTCCCAGCCTACGTCCGTCCTTGTTGCATCACAAGAACAAACCCCTCTTTAACAGTAGGCTGGGAAAACCAACCCTTTTTATTTAATTTACAATTCAGATAATTTCCCCTCAAAACAAAAACAACAGAATACTTTCCCAATGGATAGTTAGTTCAAAAGCAAAACAGAGCAGGAGTTAAACAAGAAATAATTCACCGGTAACACAAACAGACCAAGATCCCTTGACACTGAAGTTCTTTGCAAATGGTTGCCTTCAGCAACCAGCACCACCCACACCTTTCCTTTTTATTAAGCAGCCCCAAGGCGTGGCTTCTCACTGCTTCCTCCTTCTCCTCTGGAGTCAACCCATTGCCTCCCTCTGATTTACTCGTGTGGCCTGCCTATGTTTACGAGCATCTCTGAGTTCTTCCAGGTGTGCTTCCTCTGAGTCTGACTCATCCTCCCAGCACAGCTGGCTTTCAGCTTGATCACGAGTGGAGGGGCCAGGTTCTTCCTCACTTCATAAGTCTTGTAACTCATCAGAGCCCTCCTCTGACTCTGATGGCTCCCCAGGCCCCTCCTCCTCCTCCTCCTGATTCCCCGGACTCAGCTGCTGGGATCACAGGCTGGCACGGAATCACAATATCTATCAGGCTGACCTCAATACCTGGGAAGATTCTGGAAAAGATAATCAAATAACGAATCAGCAAACACCTAGAGGTAAACAAAGTCATTACTAAAAGCCAACATGGGTTTGTCAAAAACAGATCATGCCAGACAAATCTTATTGCATTCTTTGACCAAGTGACAAAACTAGTGGACCAGAGGAATGTTCTGGATATAATTTACTTGGACTTCAGTAAGGCATTTGATAAAGTAGATCACAACTTACTACTTGATAAGATAGAAAAATGTGGTTTACACAGCATTACCACCAGATGGATTCATAGCTGGCTGACTGGCCGTACTCAGTGTGTAGTCCTCAATGGAACCACATCTACATGGAGGGAAGTGTGTAGTGGGGTGCCCCAGGGCTCTGTTCTGGGCCCAGTGCTCTTCAACATCTTCATCAATGATTTGGATGAGGGGATAGATGGGGAACTCATCAAATTTGCAGACGATACCAAGCTGGCAGGAATAGCCAACACTCCAGAAGATAGGCTTAAGATACAGGATGATCTGGACAGACTTGAACACTGGGCGCTATCTAACAAAATAAAATTCAATGGTGAAAAAAGTAAGGTTCTACACTTAGGCAAGAAGAACCAAATGTACAGGTATAGTATAGGTGGTACCTTGCTCAATAGTAGCAACTGTGAGAGGGATCTTGGAGTCCTAGTGGACAATCACTTAGATATGAGCCAGCAGTGTGCTGCAGCTGCCAAAAAAGCCAACACAGTGCTAGGCTGCATTAAAAGAGGGATAGAATCAAGATTACGTGAAGTATTAATACCACTTTACAATGCCTTGGTAAGGCCACACTTGGAATACTGCATCCAGTTTTGGTCACCACGATGTAAAAAAGATGTTGAGACTCTAGAAAGAGTACAGACAAGAGCAACAAAGATGATTAGGGGACTGGAGGCTAAAACATATAAGGAACGGTTGCTGGAATTGGGTATGTCTAGTTTAATGAAGAGAAGGACAAGGGGGGACATGATAGCAGTGTTCCAATATCTCAGGGGCTGCCACAAAGAAGAGGGAGAAAATGATTGCATAACCAGCTTCAAAATGGCTTTTCTATTTTGTTTAACATCCTGCCTTTTTGGTTGCATTTGCCTGTTATCTTTGGAGATAAAAACTGTTCATTTTCAGATTCTTCCTCCTCCTTATAAAGCAGGATAAGAAATTCACTTGCCTTTTTCTGTTTAGCTTGTCTTTTTAAGAAATGGATGTATATTAAGTTAGAAAGTAAAGATTCATATGAATGTTCTTGGGTTATTGGTCTTAGGAATATTTGGGGGGGGTATGTGTCTAATGTGGCTGTCTGATTCCACTCTTGTAATCAGCATCCCTATCAAGTTTCTTATCTATTATCTTTGACTCCTCTGTAGTGTCTTATTCTTTGGTGTTGGCTAAAGAATGATGAAAGACAATGGTATCATTCCATGGATACCTATCAAGAACTAGAATTATGAATGAAATTATGTTTCTCTCTCTTTCTCTCTCTCTCCCTCTTTTCTTTTGTACTTCTCTTCAACTCTTTGTTTCTTCTAGCTACCTCCTTCTCCCTCTCCCCCTCCCCCTCCTCCTCCTCCTCCTCCTCCACCACCACCACAATTCCTCTTCTGCATCTCCTTCAGCTCTGTACAATTTCTATTATGTCCTTTGTTACATTTTTTTCCTTTAGCCAGATTCTTTTTTTAAAGGGCTGGCACCTCAAATATGGGAATAGTAGGGCCCTGAAAAGAAAGGTGGAGCAGGAGAAAGCACAGACATTTTCTTTGGCATGTATCTTTCCTCCAACCACTCTATATAAATTTTCATATTAAATTATGAATTTAGAGTGCATTGTTGTTGGGGCTTCCGGTTAGGCGTTGCGGTATGACGGATGCAGGAAGACGGAGCTCTATCTTCCATGTTCGATTTCACCCTGCTGGGGACCTTAAAACAGGTCGAAAGTCACCCCGGAGAGGCAACGAAGGAGGGGACCCTCATTGATTGCAGAGGGGCGGCAGCCCTTCCGTTTGATCTGAGGAAGTCCTCCAAACCGGCGGGGAAAGACTGGCCACATTCATGTGGCCAGTCAGAAGTTGCTGACAATCAAAGAATATAAGTACTAACGAGCAACCTTTGAGCAACATGGATGGAACTGGGTGAGACTTTAGCCTCTCTTTATGACTTTAAGACTTTTTCCTGGGGAAAAACATCCAAAGCAAAGAATCCACCCTGATGAGAGAGGGAAGGGGAATTTCCACCCCATTCCCTCATGAAAAGAAAAGCGGCGAACTAATTGCTTGGGGAAAAACAGAGAAAATTACAAGATTAATTTGGAATCAATACAGACATATAGCTTTGAAATTTGGGGACTAAAAGTGCTTTTGAGACTTTTTTAGAAAAAAGACTTGAAAAGCTTGCAACATAAGTTTGGATTTAATTTTGTTTATATTTGTTTAGGGGAGGCTTAAGGATGGACTGATAGGCTGGCTCAATAATTTGGAGTTCAAATGACAATTGACTAAAACTTTTTAAATCCCTAAATAGATTGGACTATAAAGACCACATACAAAAACAAAATGGATGTTCCATACTTAGCCTTAAATGGTAAAAAAAAAAACATCCTTAACACTTGTCTTTAAAGCCCCCAGCTTGACATACCAACAAGAAAATGTTGATGAATCTCAGAAAGAAATTCTTTCTATACTGAAATCAATACAAGAGACAATTGCCTTAGGTCATGATGAGACTAAAAATAATGCAAAGGAGATAAAAGAACAATTTTCTAATCTAAACCTACAAATTCAGAAAATGACTACAAAGAAGGAACTAGTAACCCAGAAAATAGAAGGAAAATTAGAGGAAGCGGATCCAAAGATGGAGGACCTAAAGGAAGGAATCGACAGACTCAGACAAAAAATTCAAATGCATTGACTTGGAAAGTTAGTTGGCAAAGGAAGAAAGCTAAAGTAAGAGTGAAAAAAATAGAGATTTTGACCCATTAGATGGGATATTATATTATTAAATAGATCTTTTAACATGGCTAAAAGAATAGATAATTGTTAGAAATAAAAGTATTATTATAACTAGAAAGATAGGATCTGCAACCAGAATACTATATTTTGGTATGAGAAGGGAAATATGAAAATGCTAAGAGGGTCTGAATAAGGGAAGCTTTTGGTTACCCAAATATAATTTATTATGAGAAAACTATAAGCGATAGAGACATTTTGAACATTGATGGGAAATCAAAAAATTTTAAAAAGTGGGAAAAACACGATATTGATTGAACAAATGGATTTTAAGTGCAAATGCAATTGAGATATGTTTTGGTTAGAAAAGATATTTTAAACTGATACTATTGATATTATGTATAATATTAGAAAAATGTGATAAAGATGTTGATATTCAATTGTATATGTATTAACAGCAATAAGAATTGTATTTGCCTAGTATGGAAAAATGTATACCACCGTAAGAAGAGAGGAGGCACTGGATGGTGTACTATTGGATCTAGATTGAGGAAGTTAACATGTACCACTGAATTACTAATGGACCCAGACAACACGTTGTTTATTAAGTACTTATGATTGCAAAACTAGAAAATTAATAAAATATTTATATAAAAAAAGAATGCATCATTGTTTATATTTTGGGAGGAAGGGAAACCATGTAGCTGAATTGTGTTATATTGTTGAATGCAAATTGTATTTGAATTTCCTGTCATACACAGCATTTATTGTGGTGGCCTTGAAACGACAAATCCACTTATTCCATCTAGGTCTTTTGCTTACATGTTTATGTACAAATTAAAAACTAAAAATATATCTGCTTATTACAATCCATTGCTTGCAGTGTATCACAGCAAACCTCTATGTCACTTCTTAAGGGCATAATTAGCTGTAAAACATTTCCTAGCAGATATATTATGCTCTTATTTTGGATGCTTTAATAAAACAAGTAATTATGAAGCTTGAGGCATTCTTTCACAGAGTTTGCATATTCTAAGAAAACATTTGTCAATTAAGAATCTAGACACTAATGCAAGATTAATGCAGATGTACATGATAAGAGCAAAATTTAGAACTTTTAGCCCTCCAAGGCTTTCACTTTCCTATAAATCTCATAAAATAAAATGTGCTTATAGTTACAGTTCATACATTTATATTTCTCCTATGATGTTTCTTTATATTAAAATCCAGATTGCAAATTTGCAAAGGAGAATCCATGTCCTCCTTCATCCCTAAATACTTAAATATGCTACAAACATCTATGTTGTTTTGGTCCATAACAACAACAACAAAATCACTTTGATAGAATTCAAGTCTGATTTAACTTTTAAGGCAGCTTGATGACAGGGAATTATAATATTATATTTGAAGACAGAAAATATTCTATGCCTGTGACATTGATCTTGATGGTTGTTTCTATCTCTCATTTAGTTATTTAAATAGGCCAAAGTGTGTATTTCTGGTTTACCAAGGTTCTTGTGTAACTTCAGCCCAACTCCCTTTCAGCCAACTTAAATGCTCCTTTGTCTATCAGTCTCTACCTTGCATTATATTATAAAGTTCTGGCTTCTAATTGCCACTATAAATCCCATATAAATCCCATTATCCTTAGATTATTAAACATCACTAAGCTGCATGGCTAGTAGGCTTAGAATAGGATTCTTAGGAGTCCAAATTCTAACTTTATTTATTCATTTAATCAAATTTACATAGCTGTCCATCTCACCAAGAGCGACTCTGGATGGTGTACAAGAGTCAGATATAGGAACAGATATAAAAATTATAAATAAGCAAACAATAAAAATCCATACCAAAAATAATTAAAAAAATAAATATATAAACTCTAACCCTAGCTTTAAAATAACAGCCATCTAAAATGGCATTTGCTCACTTTAATTTTTAATCAGCTGTAGAAAAGAAATACCTTGCTCCTATTCTCCAAATCTGTTGCTGTAGTAGTGATCAGTACTGAAAGGAAGTACCATCCTTTTTTTTACATTTCCAAGCTATAAATATAATTAATATAGCTTAATCAGACTTTGTTTAATTTATTTACTCTGCACTGATTTCAAAAACATACTAGATAAATTAAATGAAATCAATCCAATTAGGAAAATTTCAGACTTGTCTAAAGCAACAATCCCTGGAGTAAATTCCTAATAGTGTGGATTTGATTCAAACAATCATTTATAAATATAAACTATATAATTAACTTACTTGGGTAAAGTAACTTGGATAAAATTATAACATGATATTATTTACAAAATATTGGAGCAAACATTTCTGAAAAACAAGTAGAGTGATAATGCTCTTATATTAGCATTTGTAAGAATTCTCATGATTGACTTTATCCTCCAAATTTCAAACATAATATGGTCCAGGTTTTTAAAGCATTATTAAATTAATAAATAATTATTATTACTTAGGGATCCTAAAGCTACTTGCAATGTGCTTTAGGAACTGTTGATTATATCATAGGAGCAAGATTTTCATCATGTTGGTCCTTTCACGTTTAATTCCAATATTATCAATACTAGTGACAGAAGAAATAATAAAAATACTAGTTTCAGATCAGATCTTGGACAGAATCTAAAAGAAAATGTGTCGGAAAATGGTCTTCCTTAAAGTCACACCTATTCCAGCCCTGAGATATTTTCCAGAATTTGAAGTGACAACCTTGATATACAAGTTCTCAAGCTACAAAAAATAAACTTATTTATATAAAGGACACAAGCTATGTTCCAAGTAAAAATGACAAGGAAATTTAAAGCACATTGATAAGCAGAAGTGATAAAAAAAATCATGATAGGGCTTCTTCTTTTTTTTTTTTTAGCAAGTAGAGAAGCTGTTGCTTTTTCTCTTTCTCTTCCTCCCCTCCCTTCATACAGAGAGAATGTAGCTTTTATGTATATATATAAAAGAAGCTTATTTTCCATGCCCGTGACATATTTTTTTTAAAGTCAAAAGTAACTGAAATGGCAAGAAAAAAAAGTAAAATATCAAAGAGTCTTCAAGTTAGCTATATTTTCACTTTTCTTAATTGGAAGCTTACACGTGCAAGAAAGTATACATTTTTAATATATTTAATATATGTTATATTAAATAACTTTAGTTTAAGATGCATTTGTTTTGCCTATCACCTACTGACTCATTTTTATCCATCTTAGGTATCAATGTCAAACACAGTGAGGTTGACAGGATGGTTTAATGACTGGTCTCTTAGAAGTTGTAAGCATCTGCCTGACATTTTCTGTACACAGAAGATAAGCAGTGTCAAACCTGATTAGTGCTTAGATTGGATACCTCCACAGCTTTGGTTTAAAAACATGTGAAGGTTGGGGGGGGGAACCTCTCAAAAGAAACAGGGGTAAAATACTTTTTTTTTTTTTGCTGTCAGGCAAGATTTGATTTATAAACATAAATTTACTTGAAATCATTATATTTTCAAATGCCCCTTGACATCAAGGGATAATCCTTACTACCTTGAAAAAAATGGTGTTGAAACTAAAGAAGATGGCAGTGTGGTGATGTGGAAGACAGTAATACTGATTGAGGAGGGCAGCACAGAGATTTTTTTTCTCATTGTCTCTTTATGTCTAGTCTGGAAGAGACTTCATTACCCAAAAGAGCCTAGATTATAGTTGGGCTTTGTGAAGTTAAGGGTTGAAGATTTATAGGTAAACCTTGATCTATGGAGTCTGACAATGATGGTGTAAGTATTGGGCCAGTAAAATGGATGAGGACTAATAAGCTGAGAGTGATCCCTCATAAAATGGAGATAATGTAGACTAAAAGGTCATGAGTCTAGGAATTATGTCTCCCACCGTACGGCTGTATTTCTGCTGAACATGCAATTCCTCCAGATTTAGTTGATATTAATTGTCTGGTGTGTATTTCTCCAGTTACAACCTTTCTTGGATATGAGTGACCTAGCCACAATATAACCTATACTGTGTTAGGCTACTGAATCCCTTCATATTAATATGCCCTTGAAGTAACTGCACCTTATCAAGAACACAAATGTCTGGAACATCTTTAAAAGTTTACATAATACCAGGCCTAAGGTGATTGCATTGTCTATCAATATATTGCTGGTTAAATGTCAAGATTTAATTATGACATTTAAGATTGTAAATATTCTCACTTGAAAGAATCCCTCTCTCAAGATATATCTATGCAAACATGAAGATCTGTGATAGAGAAAGATGATAGATAGATAAATAGACAGGCAGACAGACAGGTGATAGGCAGACTAGACAGATAGATCACTAAAAATACTGAATTTATCATGACACTGACAAGTACATTAGTATCTTACATGACTATTGATGTTTTCCTAAGAGGTTTTTAATGATCTATATTGAGTTACCAAATGAAAATTGCTTACATATTACAAGTGATTGTATATTTTCATATTTTAATTTTTGACAAACTGAAATTATTACTACTTTGCCATCAGATATCTCATGTTCATGATCAAAACTTCATTTTTCTTAACATATTCTTGATATCTCAGTTTTCCAGTTTGACCCTATTCTCCAAAAGCAAAAATACATTAGAATTCTTACGAATTACATACTATCCTCTATGCCAGTGGTTCTTAACCTGGGCGATATCGCCCCCCAGGGGGCGATTTTGTTTTTCAGGGGGGCGATGGAACGAAAAGGGGTGACACGGGGGTGAAGGAATGAAAAGGGGCGATATGGGGGCGATGGAGCGAGACATTTTGGGGACACTTTTGAGCCTTTCCCTGCGGCTCCGAGCCTCCTCCGCCATTTGCAGACAGAGACAGAGACAGAGAGAGGCACTTGCGCTTCCCTTCTCTCTCTCTCTCTCTCTCTCTCATGCGGACTTGCTCCCTCGCAGGGCTCCTGATTGGCCCTGCACCTGGGTGCCCCGTCCCCTGGGAGAAGCGTGGCCAGGAAGTCCCTTTCCCTGGCTGGCCCCATCCGAGGTGCACATGGCCAGGGAGCCATGTGGGGAAGCCCTGGGATCCCCGCTGGGAGCGGCCTGCCAGAACCTCAGCTGAGCGGGCCAGCCCTCCCACAAGTCATGGCCCCAAGGGAGAGCAGCCCCTGCGATCCCCAGCCAGCGGGACCGTTGGCCCAGCTGGCCGGGAAGGTGCGCCGGAGTTCCGGCTACTTTGTCGGTGAAGAATGTTTCGGATTTCAGCAGCACCTGGAAAGGACCTTCCCACTTTGGAACCAGCTTTTCCTCCTTCCAACTTGCATATACCAGCCTACCTAGCAATTGGTGTGGTTCATGTGTATTGGGAAATATAAAACCTAGTTTTTTCCTACTTCCCATTCCTCAAGGGGAAAAACTTGGAGTAGCAGTATATGAGGATAAGGGAGCTAGGAAAAAGTGATCATTGAAAATTGGAGAGTGGAAGAATAATGAATGGCCCCCTGAATGCATTATACAGGTATATGGGCCGGCTACTTGGGCTGAGGATGTATCATGGGGATATAGAACTCCAATTTATATGCTGAATCGTATTATTAGACTACAAGCGGTTTGGGAAATTGTTACTAACGAGACAACGCTAGCATTGAATAAGTTGGCTAAACAGAGTACACAAATGAGGAATACAATTTATCAAAATAGGTTAGCATTGGATTATTTATTGGCAGAAGAAGGGGGGGGGGTCTGTGGAAAATTTAATCTCACCAACTGTTGTCTGCAAATAGATGATGAAGGGAAAGCCATTGAAGAAATAACAAATAAAATGAGAAAAATAGCTCATGTACCAGTCCAAACCTGGACTGGAATACTTGATGATGAAGGATTCCTGGGAGGAATTTTTAGGAATTGGAAACAAGCATTATTTATGATAACAGTGATATTTTAGGATTAATGTGTTTACCCTGTTTAATCCCTATAAAACGAAGTATTGTACAAAACACTGTGGAGGGAATGGTAAATACCATTAACAAAAGTGACAAGCAAATGATGTTAAACAAGGTAACTGAGCATACTGCAATAATTGATTTCAAGAATGCTGAGGAGATCCGGGAAAGTTTAAAACAATTTGAAAAACAATATTTTTATTTTTAAATTAGTGTAAAAACAGAAAAGGGTAGATTTGTTAGGAATACATGTTTAAAAATAAAATGATTCTTCAAACCCATTCCCATCCTATGTCTTCAGGAGGGGAAGGGGGGAAATGTTTATTGCTTCCTCTATTTACTTTGCCTTTTGATATGTATACCCTTTTAAACTATTGTTTATGGCTCTTTGTATCCGCTACAATGTGAGTTAGAAACAGGCTGATGTTATTTTAACACGACAAAAGGATGCCCAAGGGAAGTTTTTGAAATGGATGTAATCAAAGGGGGGTGATGTATTCTGGTTAGGTTAGGCGCTTCGGATAAGACTGTGAACCTTGAAGTCCTTTGAAGTGGGACCAAAGGGGAAGGGATTGGGAGCGTCACGATAAGGGTGTATATAATGCTTTGATTTTGAACAATTGGGTGTGGTCTCTAATTTAGAACTTCGTGTTGAAGTATCTCTTGGAGATCCACCGCACTTTGCAAACTGCTTTTTCTATTTTCTGCAGAATAAACTCTTTTCTTACCAATCCAAATTTGTTAGTGTTTTAATCACATTTCTAACAATACTCTGTTTCAAGGAATTTTAAAATAAATAAATTATTGACAATTTTAACATATCCACCAAGGCACAGAGTGTGCAATATGGCATGTTATGTGAACCTGGCTCTTGTTACTTTATCAATTAGCATATTGTCCAAACCCAACCCTTGACCAATAAATTAATGAACCCTGGTTAACCAACAACAGCTTAACACAATATCTGAGCCCAATCTGTGAACTTGGTGATAGAATTTGGGAGCCCCTGAAGGTAGTCCAGATAAGAAGCACAAGAATGAATACTAGCTTTATTTTAATGTAAAGTTACATTAACAGAATCTTGCAAATCTGAAAGTATTCCTCCCCTCCCTTCCTTTCATTTTCTGGATAATTAGGGAGGGTCTCTTCTGAAACTCTCTCCCTTCCTTCTATGGACTGAAATAACTTTTTCATGATAGTTGTCTAATCAGAGATTCTTTCTTCTGTCTCCCAAGGTCATTCCTACAGATCATTACAGTCTCTTCCATAAAAAAGGACAAAAAAGTACTATCAAGCTTTTTTCTATTAATTTAAACATAACTTTTTTTCATTTTTCATTTTTCAAATCATTTGCATTATTGCATTATTACATTAGCCCATTAAATTTTGCAGTTATTCATTGTAGCAACACTTTTAAACCTTTATTTCAGTATTAATTCTATTCTGTTCTATTATAATGCTAATTAATAACTAAATGGCTATAATAGTAACTGAATTCTAAAATAACCTTAGAACATCACTCAGTAAAACAATTACATAGTAGGTTGAAATTAGACTGGGAATGCAACTTCATGTCCTTTAATGAAAAAAAAATGCAATTATTCTGGGCTGCTACAAAAAGAAATGATGGAACATACCAACATATTTTTCTTCTCTGCCCAAATAACACACACACACACACATACATACATACATATACAAACATACATATATGCATTGTGTATGTGTATTGTACATGTACGTGTATGTTTGTGTATGTATAGATATAGATATAACACTTAGACTGATATACTATTTCACCATGTTTAACAGACCTCTCTAAGCAGTTTACAAAGTCAGCATATTGCCCCCAAGAATCTGGGTCCTCATTTTACTGACCTTGGAAGGATGGAAGTCTGAGTCAACCTTGAGCCAGTTAAGATTGAACCCCTGGCAGTGGGCAGAATTAGCCCGTAATATTGTATTCTAACCACTGAGCTGCCATGGCTCCATGGTATAGGTATAGATAAATATACGGATTTATATACAGACAGACATCAGAAGTAAATGCTATGATTTATTTTTACAGAGATAGTAGGATTTATGTCAGAATTTAAGTTCTATCTTGACACATTTATGTTAGTTGTCATTTATAAAGATAATGATGAAGTTACGTAATATATATTTTTGTCCATGCAAGAATAAAAATCAGCTGACAAAAATGTTTCTTTGTTTTGTTCTATATATCATACCCATTCTGTTGAATCCAGAATGTTCTAGATGAGGTGTTTTTATTGCAGCTTAAATCAAAACTGAAGATAGAAATCTGAATATTCTCTGAATATACCCCAAAAAGAAAGGCTGTGTGAGCAGTGCTCTCTTAGCACAATTTGAATGGCCACTGAAATCTCTGCGTTAAGAGCCAATTAATTGATGAATTCAATATAGTCCCATCAATCAGCTGTCAATTCATTTTAAAGAAAACTTAATGTAAAAGAATACATGAGTTGGATAGCACTTTTTATAATGGCTGTGTTAATGTGCCACATTCCTGTATATGAGCCAAAGAAAATGTATAGTAGCATAATTGTGCTGCTCCATTTGCCAATTCCTATCCTGTACTGGTAACATGGCTTAGTTTCTATTATAGACCAAGTTAAGAAAAGAATTATAATTATAGAATTATTTAGCTTTCTGTTCAACAATAAGAACAATGGAGAAATTATTGCTTCTTGTAATATTTATGACCACAATTGAGCCCAACATTTCAGTTCTAAAGTGAGACATTTGTTAAGTGAGTTTTGCCCCATTTTATGACCTTTCTTGCCACAGCTTTCTTGCAGCTGTTAAGTTAGTAACACAGTTGTGAAGTGAAGCTGTCTTCCCCATTGACTTTGCTTGTCAGAAGGTTGCAAAAGGTGACCACATGACGCCAGGACACTGCAACTGTCATAAATATGAGTCAGTTGCCAAGGATCTGAATTTTGATCATGTGATCATGGGGATGCTGCAATGGTCATAGTGGGAAAAATGGTCATAAGTAACTTTTTCAGAGCCATTGTAACTTCAACAAACTGTTGTAAGTCAGTTGCTGATGCTCAGTCGTTCAGTCCTTAGTCAGAATGGCCCCTGTAACAGCCTTGCTCTGTGAGCAGCACTGGTTACCAGTCTGCTTTCAGGTGTAATTCAAGATATTGGTGATCACCTTTAAAGTCCTTCCTGGCATAGGTCCAGGTTACTTGAGGAACCATGTCACCCCTTTGGGATTGGCCCATAGCACTCGTGCCGGCAGAGGAGGCATTCTGCGGGTCCTGGAGGAGGGCCTTCTCTGCTGTTGCTCCTGCCCTCTGGCACATCTTGCCCCCCCCATGTGAGGTTGGCCCCAACCCTCCTGTCCTTTTGTAAGGGCCTTAAGACCAGGCTCTGCCAGTTGGCTTGGAGCTCCAATGAGAAAACAGTGCAATGGAGGTGGTTGATTGAGTAATAACAGATCCCACCTGTATAATATTGCTTTATGATATATAACAACAACAACAACAACAACAACAACAACAACAACAACAACAACAACAATAATAATAATAATAATAATAATAATAATAATAATAATAATAATAATAATAATAATAATAATAATAATAATAATAATAATAATAAAGTTGTAAGGACCTTGGAGGTCATCTAGTCCAATCCCTTGCTCAGACAGGAAACCCTATACCATTTCAGATAAATAGCTGTCCAGTCTCTTCTTAAAAACTTCCAGTGTTGGAGCATTCACCGCTTCTGGAGCAGGTTGTTCTAGTGATTAATTGTTCTAACTGTCAGGAAATTATGACAAATGTAAAAATAATGAGATGATTTAAATGGATGAAATGTTTTGGATATTCAATTGTAATCAACTTGGAGAAAATTATAACTGATATGAAATGTTCTGAATACTGAAGGGAACCTAAGCTTAAATAAGAACAGGCGAGAACTAGATTTAAGAGAGATGACTTGTCATACCAGATGGAATATCATATGGCCAAACATTTGTCTAAATATGGTTAAAAGAATAGTTAAATCTTGGAAATGAAGGGGTTCTACAGTAAGAGAAATGTGATCTATAAGTAGTATAGTATTTTTTTCTTTTTTCTTTCTTTTTTATGATATGGGAAATGTAAAAATATTGGGATGATTTAAACGTATGAAATATTTTGTATATTTAAATGTAATCAATTTTGAGAAAACTATAACTGACAAGAAATGTTTTAACTACTGAGGGGAAACTAAGCTTAAATAAGAGTTCTGAAAACAGGACATATACAGTAATGATTTATATAAGATGATTTTTTGCAAATGCAACTGTAAAATAAGCTGATTAGAAAAGACATTACACACTGATGTTATTGTTAAATATTAGAAAAAATGTTTATATTTAAATCCGTATGTATTGATAGTATTAAGAAATAGATTTGCTTAATGTTGGTAAAAGGAGAACCTATTGGAAGAAGAGAGGACCAAGGAAAAGTATTTCTAGTCAATATATTAATTATGAAAGTACAGAAATTAACTACTATTCACTGTTGTTAAATATATGAACCCAGACAACATGTTGTTTACTAAGCCCTAAAGATTGTCATTCTAAAAAATCAATAAAATATACTAAAAAAAAAACCAGTGATCATGAGCTGCACTGCATAGTCAATTGACTTTCCTAGATTTACTGAAAGAAAAAAATATATTTAATCGAAATTATATTATGTTTTATATATTCTTTTTAAAAAACTTCAAATAATATTCCAATTATGTTTCTATTCTTTCTATTCTCACCAAAACTCATTCTTAAAAATAGTTAAAATTTATCTAATTCAAGGATAGGCCACCATTAGCATCTAGGACAGTTTTCTTCATATTGTTCCTTTCTTGGCTGCCAAGATCTATGGGAAGAATCATTGATAAAAGCAATGGCTTATTCAAAGTGCCTATATATATATATATGTTTTTCATAGAAATAGAAGAGTTGCCAAAGCCAATCCAGATCTCCTGCTTAAACAGGATATCTCATATAGTAAAATCAAAGACTATTTGATATTTTGATTTGGGTCCATTGCCCAAGATTCCAGGATGCTGCAAATGTGTCCATTTGTTGATAAAACAAAAGAGATCATTGTAGATTTCAGAAAGAGCCATCATAGTCATACTCCACTCAGTATCAAGGATGCAGCTGTAGAGATGGTCAATAGTATTAAGTATCTGGGGGTGCAGATAACTAACAATCTGAAGTGGTCTCTCCACACGTCATCCTTAGTGAAGCGTGCAAACCAGCATCTGCATTTCCTACGTCAGATGAGGAGAGCACATCTTTCTCCTTCTGTCCTGGCCACTTTTTACAGAGGCACGATTGAAAGCATTTTAACAAACTGCATCACTGTCTGGTTTGGTGGCAGCAGTGCCTCAGATAGAAAGTCCACACAGAGAATGGTAACGACAGCCGAGAAGATCATAGGAAGCTCACTCCCTGGTATTCAGGATGCTGCTTATAAGCGCTATGTGCTTAGAGCTCAAAGCATTGTTAGAGACCCCACACTCCCACTTTACTGTCTGTTTCTGTTGCTCCCTTTTGGGAGGAAGTTTTGAAGTATTTCTAGCAGAACTACCAGATTCTGTAATAGCTTTGTTCCCTATGCCATCTGTCTGGTAAACTCATAAGATTCGTTTTTCTCGCCATGCACATGTATACATAACCCGAACTAGACTGTTGTTTCTCTGTGTCATATAATATATGTGGGTATATGCATAATTCTGTATTTATTTATTTATTTGTGTCATATTTATGTAGTATATATCGGAGGTGGTGATCCTTTGAGAGCTGAATGCAATGAAATTTCAATTTAATGTATGCCGATTAGTGTACATTCAAAGTGACAATAAAGTTATTATTCTATTCTATTCATCACAAACAGTTGAGCTCTGAAGATTCCTTTTATTTTTCAGTAATATCATGTTTAATGAATGTTCAAAACAAATTATCTATATGTCAGTCAGGTTTGAGAGCCTCAACAGGTTATTTCTGCTTTCAAGCACAAGCACGGAATATCACAGATGATGTGAAGACACAGAAACAATGAACACATGAATTGTATTAAAAATTTAAAAAGATGTTCCCTTAAAAATGAGAAAGGGCATCTGCACTTTTTTTTTTAACAAAGTCTTATTTCTCCAGTTGCCTTTTTAAGAGGTATGGCAAAGGCAGAAAACTAACTCAAAGAAGTCAGAAATCTTTGCATGCTATAAAGAGAATATTAATAATATTCAAATGCTAGTTATTTTTAGATTAGAAAATGGAATTGGAATTCCAAGAAAAGTAATTTCCAAAGCAGAGGTATAATCCTTACCAAAAAGAACCACCAAATTATTTTATGAAATGTCCCTGTCAATTTTCTTAAAATGTGTATATATTAAAAAAAAACTTCTGTCAAAATTAAAATCAGAAATGCAATTTGCATCTTTTCTTATTTGCCTCAGGTTTGCACAGAAGGTATTTCTAAACTATAAGGATTTAGCATTCTGAAAATGAACCTGCTGTCCAAAATCACATTAGTGTTGTTCATCCTACTTTGCAGCAATGAAGACATAATTCACTTGCACAAGTTGAATCTTTACCGAAGAAGCACTATAATTTTTTTGATATCCTCTAGGGCAAATGTCTGCATGGGAAAGATAGTAAAGAATTATAGCACAAGTGAACCTTGAACAACCTCTTCCTTGATTATATGCAATTACTTGCCATCCACTAAAACCACAGTAACTTAAAAAAATATTGTTCTATTGGACTCAGTGGACATGACCAATTGGAGGGTTTAAAAAGCAATTTATCTTTAAATAGCAAGCGTATTAAAGCTAGGAAAACACTGATTCATTAGATTAATAAAACATAAATCATTGCTTTGAAGAAAATCAATCCAATCAATCCCCTAAACTTAATCTTCGATAAAAATTACATGTTTGAGTTTTTTTCATGATTAGATCTTGCTTCACAGTATCTGTGTAAAACATCTGTCAAAATTATAATACTTGTTTTGTCACTGATAGGTTTTGTGATCAAGAAAGAAATATTATTGCAGTAATATGTGAGAACAATAAAAATATGGAATGCCATGACTCTTACTGTCTCAAGTAGACCATCCAATACATAATACTTAATAAAAAAATATCTGACACAATGCTTGTCCAAGATAGATGTGACTATAACACATAAAATCTACAAATCAACCACATTACAAGTGTCAAGGACAATTTATTATATTGGTTTCATTGTCAGTGGAGTTCACTCAGAATTGATTATACACCCCAGATACCCCATCTTTTATGTCTCTATGTCTTCATTTTTTTTTATTTCATTATAATCCCCTTTTGATCTCCCTCTGGGAAATGGGTCTATCTGACCATATATAACCACTGTCTCTTTGATTTTCATGAAAATAAATAAAATAAAGGACCTCTTTAGATGATATAACAGAGATTTTTTAAGCATTTCTAATCTGAGCAATAGCATTACTAGAGAAATTCAAAGGAAAATTGGTCATTTCAAAATACCAGTCAGGTCTTTTACTCCGACATGGAAAAAAATTACCTACTGAGCATGTGACAGTTAACTATGGATCTACTGCATAATAGGTTGGGAGAACTCAAAGCAATTTTGGTATGTTAAGAACAGTAAAATGAAAAGTGTTGTTCAGAAGAGGAGGAACATATTTTAAACCTCTAGTGCAGTTATAATCATGTTGCTCATTTGCGTTATGCATACCTGTTTCAACAAAATACATGTTTTTCAAATGAAAAACAAGTGGAATTAGAAGAGCAGCAAATAGTCTGAAGAAACATGGAGCTTTATGTGAGTTACGTATTTTCATTTGTAACGTTCTGATGTTTACATGGTGATCACAATTGACAAGATTCTTCTCAGTGCTGCAATCACCAGCAATAGTAATGGAAAAACGAAAGATGAACTGAATCTTAGTTCAGTCTATCAATTGTCTGAGACATGATTCTTATAATAGCTACGCTGATTTAATATAGATATTCTTCAACTTAGGATCAGTTGCTTGGTCACTGTTCAAAGTTATGTTGGAGCTACCTGGGAGTACTTACAATCTGGATTCAAAATTCCAATGGTCATCCCCCCCCAGTCTCATGACCGTGCTTTGGGGGTTCAGCAACCAGGCCTCATTTATGAGTATTTGCAGCATTCTGTGGTTACATGATTTTTACAACGGCTTTGCCAAAAAACAGCATTTACTTCTGTTTTTTTTGGGGGGGGGGGAAATGTCCCATAGCAAACTATGAGTTTGCTTAACAATCACAGCATTTGACTGCCACAAAAAATATCATAAATAGACCTGTTCAGGTGGATGACTCAATTTCTGACCATCACAAATTACAATCGTAATGGATAACGTCCACTACAGTCATAATTTGAGGACTACATGTAATGTGATTCAAAATATTCATTATTTGATTGTAAGAATTAAGTAATTCAGTAAGAAGACAGACTGAAATCAGTAAGACAATTGATCTTTATTAAACTTTATGTCCTATTAATTTTAATGAGACATAGTTATAATTTTGTCTAAATGTCACTTGTGAATTCTCAATATTATATATTTATAATATTTTACATATTATTATATATATAAATATACTAAATAAATGGTATATTAAAGTATATTCCAATAAAGTACTCTTCATCTTTTGAAACAGGTAGTAGGTGATTTACCAAATATTTTAAAACAAAACTTTTTTTTTAAAAAAAAAAGCTTTTTGGGTTACATGACCAAGCTAAAGAGAATCAAAATTATAACTTTCATATATTATGTTTCATTTGTTCAAACAGTTTCTCAAGAATTGTAATCCACAAAGACAGAAAATAAGGACAATCAGAATTACCTTTAGTTCATACTTATTTTTCTTTGTTGTCAAGATAAAGAGATGATGTAGTAAGGATGCGAAGAATACTTTGGTCTATTTTAGTTGAAAAATCCCAAATACTTATTATTTCACTGAAGGCATCATTTCTAGAATGATAAAAGATAAAGAATTCAATAAAAAAAAGATGGTGAAAGAGGAAAGTAACTTGACAATAATACTATATTTTTTTCAAAAATATTGCATTTGTCCAGCCTAAAATCCATTTTTGAGAGAGAAACAGAAGTATTTTTTCGACAACTTGCAAAACATTTCAGAACATAATATGAAACCTCAAATAAAGATTATATTTCAATAATGATAGCACTTAGACATGCAACATTCATGCTGCAGTCAGTGCCAATATTTGAAATACCACATCAGGAAAGATTTCCCCACTGACTTGTATTCTGGAATTCATTACATCCATCCAAGTAATCTAATTTTCACTTTCAAGTATTAGGTTCAACTCTGATTCTAACATGCATAGATGTCAAGTATTAATGATGTTCCGCTGAAATTGGAAGGTCATGATAATAATATACTGTAAGTTTAATTGTACAACCCTACACTGAAGTATGTTATGTGTGCTCTCAAAATACTCAGAAAGACTCATACAGTGTTACATTTGCAATGTGTCCCAATGTCTGACACCATACTTTCTTTCACAGTGGACTGAATTTTCTTAAAATATTGAAATTGACCTTAGCTTCTTCACTCTAAGAAGCTAATCATCACCCAAAACATTTTGGGCACTATATAATAGATCTTGTGCTTTGGAGTCTGTAGTGCTAAAACAGGATATCCTCTGAGAATGTATCTGTTGTGCATCACCATCTGTTTTTCAGTAAGTATTTTTAATAGGATCCTGAATTGCTAATGGGAATCAGATAATTACTATTTGAAGACCGTATAAAGATTTCCTTTTTCATGATTTCCTTATGTTTCACAGAAGATCATCTACTATATATTTTCTTCAAACACCAAGGCATAACATAACATTTTTGTGTTCAGCAAATTTTAACTATCATCTATTTTATTTATTTATCAACTGTATCTGGCCACCCATCTTGGAGTCACCTCAAGATCTTACTGATCCCCTGAGACCTCCAGGACTAATAACAAAGCGAGGTCTTGAGGAATTTCTGGAAAATAAGTAGCAATGGAGCTGACCTCACTTCACAGGGGGAGAATGTCCCATAAAGTGGGCACCAGATGTAGCTGTTCTTTTGGAACAGGTGCAGCTATTCTTTCTTAATGGAAAAAGAGTTGGAATTTTTTTTTGGAACTTTGATGTTATATATGTGTACAGCAGCAGGATTACTTTATGCACAGAAATGGAAGGACACTTTGATTCCCACAATGGACAAATGGCTGCAAAAGTTGACGGAGTTAGAAGAAATGGCTAAACTGACTGCTTTGATTAAAGGGGAAAAAAACACAATTACTCTTGTTTCTACTTGGAAACTGCTTCTGGACTTTGTGCTTGAAGTGGAAAAAATGAAACTTTGATTTTGGGTTTTTCTGCTTAGATAGGTTTGTTGTTATAGAAATGGCTAGTTTATACTACTATGTAAACATAAAAAGTTGAGGTTTGATGTTATTATCTTATTCTACTGAACCAAAGGGAGTTGGAAATCAACACCTTTTCTTTCTCCCCCCCTTTTCTACACTTTCCCCTTCCCCTTCCCCTACCCTATTTTTCCTACTATTTTAATTTGTATTTTTGTATGTTATAAACTAATATTTTGTTTTTTAAAAAATAATAGGTGTAGCTGTGCAAAGACCTTCCTGGTCATGACTCTATTAGAATGTAGATTCACTGCAAAGGACATCCTCATATCTGATGTCATACCTATAAGTTATATTTTTTGTTGCCAATGTGCTGCCATGATGTCATTGGGAAATGGAACGATTGAATCTGAAGTATAATTACCAGTGGTAACCTATTCACACGATCCATGAGATTCAGAAATATACAGTAGATCTCTATGTATCTGGTTGGTATTTGTTAAAATGTCTGGATTTTTTAAAATGCAAGAGTCAAGTTGAAATTCCAAGTGTCAGTGTTGCCACAGAAATGATGGTGAGATTTTTTACATAGTGTCTGAATACTGGTTGAACAGTATTCAATTCAATTGGCTTTATTTCTATTCATTTGGATCCCTGATCATCTGCCAATACTTGTCCAATGGACCAATCTAATCCCTAATAGCAAATCAGCCACCTTTATAACTTTAGAAGTTATATTCATGGATAATGGAATGAGACAATTTATTCTTGACTTCATCTCAAAATGTAATCTGCTTTTATTAGGGTTTTTTTTTTTAGTTAGGTCTTTCATGTTAAACACTATTTGAAAACAACAATGCTGCTTTGGGAGCTTTGAACAGCTCTGGCAATTATTTTCATCAGCACTGTTTAATCAATACTAATGAGTGTCTCATATCTACGTATTTATACTTAAGTATAGTCATTATTACCACCAACTGGATGCAATTAGTCTCCCAAGTTCATTAATGGGATTATTACTTAACAATGTTAACAATGTAGATTATCAAGATTTAGGATAAGATGTTAGCAATAATAAGTAATTAGGAGATAACTTTTCATTTATCCTGAGGTTATTATTTGAAAGATCAAAAGACGAAGTCAATGTTATTTTAAAATACTTATGCAGATGGAAACTGTTTATATGTACATGTATCAATATGAACAATGTATAAGCTCATATAACTATGTGTGTATGCATGAGAGCATCACATGCTACTTATTGAATAATAATTTCTATAGAGACAATCAAAGATTTTAAAATAATTTTCACAAAAGTATTGATCAGATGCTGCACAAATGTACATATTGTACATTTGAAAAAGAAAATTATAGTTAATAAGAAAAGTTATTCAAAAATTCAGACAATTAGCAACTCTAGTATTTTGAACATTTATTATTATTTCACACCCTTTAAGTTTAACCTGTCAAGGAGTTTAAGCAATAAAAGTAGCAGTAGAATCATAGGATATTATATATTCAATAAAAATAGTAAATAGATCATAATAAAACAAATATCCTGTCCAAAATGCATAAATATTAAGAAACAATACAGTTGAAAGTGTTCAATAGCTCAAGAAAACAAACAGGTATTCAAATTTAACTGGACTTTGTAAAACGCAATCGTTTTCTTAAAAAGCTAAACCTAGCTATTGTTTTGGGGTTTATTTGTAATCTATACTCAATTACATTAATATATTTCACATTATCATGATAGCATTGGCAATACAGTAGAACAGTTTCCTATTTTGGACTCTATGGATATGTGCATTGCATGAGCTTCCATGTACAGGAAGTCCTTGATTTATGACCACAATTGGGATCAGAATTTCTAAGCATTTGTTAAATGAGCCATGGCTGATTTAATGAGTATTTGCCATGGTTGTTAATTGAATCACTGCAGATATTAAGTAAATCACATGTTCATTAAGTGAATATGGCTTCTCCCATTTCCTTTATTTGCCAGAGGTTGGCAGGGAAGGTGCAAATGGCACATGACCCTGGGATGCTACAACCATCATAAATGCATACGGATTGCCAAGTGCCCAAATTTAAACCATGTGACCATGGGGATGTTGTGATGGTCATAAGTGTGAGGATCAGTCTTAAGTCACTTTTTCAGTGCTGTTGTAACTTCAAACAGTTGCTAAACTAATGATTGTAAGTTGAGGACTACCTGTATCCATATTTGGTCATGATGGCTGCTTCTAGGACACCATGGAAGAAAAAGGCAGAGGTTTGTGTGCCTTTCTTCTCTCTTGGCAACTTGAACTTGGTCTAAGTTAGCATTTAGGTTTTTGGAAATCATATTCTAATTCAAATAGTCAACCAGTCCATGGTATGTCTATGGATTGTCTGTCATCCAAAGATTGCCCCAAAGGTGCTTTTTCAAAAGGCAACTGGAAAAATATGTATAGTGCAATGGTGCCCGGATTCTATTTTTTGTTTCTGTATAGGAAAATTAGATTTTAAAATGAGTAAACTCATGTAATGGGGAAGTAATGGGGAAGCCCTAGGGGAGGATATAATTATGTTAAATTATGTTTACCCCTTTAATGTTTTAAATGAAACAGTGTGCATTCCTGATATTGTAATTACCTATCACATATTTATTTCTTTGTTCTAGTCTGTTTTACTTTGTTTGTTTTGTTTCTTTGTTAATTGGGATTATGGGCTGCCCCAATCAAGAATGACTCTGAGAAGCCTGGATTTTTATGGACTCATGTAAAATAGTTGGATATTATTATGATATTTCAAAATGCTTTTTGCTTTTATATATGACATTTTATTATTGTAAACTGCAGAATTCTGTTAATAAATGAATCAATTACTCTGATAGCTCAAACTTTTTTCTACATTAACAAATGTTTTTATATGTTTCAGCTACAAAATTCAAATGAAATGGTCTCCATACACAAATATTATATTTTCATCTTTTTGGCTTGAATGACCTGGCTATATTAATTTCTTACAGAGCAGTTCCAAAATTATTCATAAACAGTAAAAACATGATTGCTTATATTAAAATTAACAGTTATTATATAAATGAAACATCATGTATTAACAACAACACATCAGAACATAATTTCCAATCTACACAAGTAGGCTTTACCCCATAAAATTTACTTTTGGAAAGATTGTGATTAATTTTTAAAGAGTCACAACAATTATCAAAAGAATGGTGTGTGGTTAAAATTTCTATCAGAACTTTTTTTTTTTTAGTTTTCAAAAGCTATTTTCAAGATTATGATTCAGTAAGTCCGCTAGCAACAACATATAAATTATAATTGTTTGGGTTGCAACATACTCAGGGATTCATTTTTTGATTTAAGAACCATGGATACATATCAGGATTTGCCATGCCCTATAATCATATACCCACACTAAGACATAATTGGATATAAACTTTTTCAAATAGAAAGCAAGGAAAAAAGGAAACTTCTGAAGAAAGGGTTTATGCTTGGACAATTTAGCAACTCATTTAATTAACTAAAAGTCTTTTACTAAACAGACTCATGAATATACCTGCAGGCTACTATACAGCTTCATCATACAATGCACAATACTACACAAAGTCGGCACTGGTGAACACTTACAGCAAAAGGAATAACTGCAATTAACTTTTAGAATAACACATTGCATAATTTTGCAGGCAGCAGGAAGAAAAAAAACAAAACAAGGAAGCATGTTAACTTTCCAAGTTTCCAGTATTTTTATATTACTATTTAAAGTTCTATTGAAATTCTTGCTGTCTCCATGGCAAGGATGATCACCATATTATGTGGGAACTATATTATCTAGTATCAAAGGTTAGAACAAACTGACCTTTTTCAGGATCTGTAATGAAGCTGACATTGATTCAAAAGTTTAAATAAAGTTAAGCTTAGCATAGGCTAAACTTAATTTCATCTTAGGTTATAAAACATTTTCTTATCCACTTGAAGATAATGTACTACTGTGGAATCTTATGCTCAGTGTGTAGAAATTGACTAATTGACTTTTCTGGTACATTTGGACACCCAAGATTAAACACATCCAGTTATGATGTTTACTGAGTATTCAAGCCTGGAAAAAACACAAATCACTCAGATATATCTTAAATATCATTCTCCAGTTTAATTTTGTTTAAAGTATGTGTATTAATTGATGTTTGAGTCTCATAATCCTCCTCCTCCTCCTCCTCTTCCTCCTCCTCCTTTCCTTTTAGGCTATAAATTTAATATAAATTTAAAATAACTTACAACAAAAGAAAGCCTAAATCTGTGTTTAAGTAAAATAAATGCCATTATTTCTATACCCCTAGGAAACAAAGCGTACAGAGACACAAGACATTATTGTAGTCTGATAAGTTCCTGATACTTCTTTGAATGATAGAAAACACTCATGAGAAATATAGTGGAAGCCTTTTTTTATTTGCTTTTGCAATTTCTTATCAGCATCTGATTCTATTCTGTTATTTCTTCTGGAGAAAAAAACTGATCCTGATCCACAGTTTCATAGAGGAATTAGAAAAAAAGGATGTTTCAATGTTCAAATCACTGATAAAGGAACTTTCCAAAGCAGACTTTCACCCTCCTAGAATATCAACCATTTTGCTGTATGCAGATGCAGCCATCATTTTAAAGACTCTAATTGGCTTCAAATTAGTATGTTAGTACAAGAATAATCACTTTGTGTAATACACTGCCAAAAAAACCAAAATAGAAGGCTTTGGTAAAACATGCTTCAATGGATAATAGAAAGCTGTGAGGCTGAGCATGTGAAGAATTTTAAATATATAGGTGTGGTTTTCAGACTTTGTATGCATTTGTCCTTAAGGCTTGGTCTTGTGCAGCCAGAATTAGTCCCTTGGTCTTTTTCTTCAACTTTCCTGCTCTTAGCCATTGCCAAGTCTTGTTATTATCTGCTTTCCCAGCTATTTTTTTTTTTAATGTACTGGCCATGTAGTGCTTGTCTTCCCATGCCTCCATTCTGTTCTTCATTTGGTCTTTTTTGTAGGCCAGTTTGGTCTCTCCAGTAGTCAGTAAGCCTTCCTGATATTATTATAATAATAATAATAATAATAATAATAATAATAATAATAATAATAATAATAATAATAATAATAATAATAATAATAATAATAATAATAATAATAATAATAATAATAATAATAATAATAATAATAATAATAATAATAATAATAATAATAATATTCATTGCACCATAAACTCATATATGGTTTCAGTTTATACCTGTTATTAACTGTATGTTAGTTTTAACTTTTATTTATCCTTCTACTCAGGACATTGCATATAAGCAACACTTGAAAAGGATCCGCAAGATTGTCTGGGACACTACACATCCTCTTCATGACCTGTTTTCCTTGATATCCCCCTGAGAGGAGGCTTCGTGGCACCCAAAGCAGAACATCTAGATTCAGTCAGTCACCCATACATATTTATACATATATATTTTAATCACTATCCATTTTTGAATATATATGTGTGTTTGTGTGTGTGTGTGTTATGTATGTGTATGGGTAGATGTATACTTTCTTTTGAGAGCAGGCAACAGAATTTCATTTTTACAGTGTGCCAGTGTGTCCACAGTAAAAAATGACAATAAAGGTTATCTTATCTTATCTTATCTTATCTTATCTTATCTTATCTTATCTTATCTTATCTTATCTCATCTCGTCTCGTCTCGTCTCGTCTCGTCTCGTCTCGCGCCTCGCCTCATCTCATCTTATCTTAGTTTTAAGATTAGTCTTAATAGAATGTAATGGATTAGAAATATTTTGTTTACTCTTGGATCACCTGCGCATTATAGCTGGGCTTTATTTGGGAAGATCACAAATACATCAAGGTGCTCTAATAGGTGAAGAATATATCCTGAATTCTGGACTTTAAATTGTTTAGAATCTGGTACTACTTATATGAAAAACATGAGATGATCACCAAATCCACTGGCATTATGTAGATGAAATTATTCAATATGGCATCTATATACTTAAGAGTCTTTTAACAATTTAAAAGTAGTTTTATGGTTGATTTTGTTATCCAGTAAATCAAGAAGTGATTAATTCTCTAAAACATTTTTAAAGGATTCCTTGCGACCATTTTGGCCAATTCACTTATGCCATTGCTCTTAAATCTAAGTTCCCATATTTATGAAAAAATTAGTTAAGCCCAGGTTTTTCTGGAATCTCCAGTTTGCGACAAATATTGGTTCATAGCTCTTAACACTTTAGACCCTTAGACCAGTGTTTTGAAAGATAACATGCATTTGGATCAGTGGTGGGATTCAAATATGTGAACAACCGGTTCTCTGTGTGGATGCCGCTTCCGGAAGTCCATTCTGGGCCTGGGCAACAAAAATTAGCTACTGGTTCTGCCGAACTGGTGCAAACTGGCTGAATCCCACCACTGATTTGGATCCTCTAAATCTTCTGAAATTTTAATCTGTAACTAAATATGAACTTGCCTGAAAAATGACAGAAATCAGAATTAATATGTTACTGTACACAGTCTTTTGTTTGCTTACAGAGATATATTGCTCCTTGTGTTGTAGTAAATTTGTTTTATAGCATTTTGCTGTGAGGTAAGAAATGTTAGGGAACTATCAATTCTATTTTGTATGTAACTATAAATTTATTTCATAGTAACTTGCTCGTAGCTACTAAAATACTTTCCTTAATATTTGATTTTCTTTCTGACATTGGGGTTTTTTTTGGCAGCTCTGGACCCTATTTAAAAGTAGAACATGTTTAGAAGTATTAGAAAGTGCATTAAAATCTTCCAGCATTCACATTACTTAGATGTTTTTTTTTGGGGGGGGGTTTGTTTTATATAATAATTGTTTACATTGGATCCAAGTGTAATCATCTCTAGAAGAGATCTACTAAAATTAGACTCACTGAAATCATTACTACATTTTATTGATTTTTTTAAAATATATTTTATTGATGATTTCTTTTCCCCCCCACTCAATAATTGGTGAACAGTGTGTTGTTTGGGTTACATTTGTAAAAGAATCATTAACAATTAATTTCTATAATCCATATTCCACATATTAATTTTAGTTGATTTCCTCTTTCCCCAAAATAACCTCTTTTGCAAGCATTGGGTTAATACAATTCTTATTATTTTGATAAATAACAATTAAATGTATATTTTTTTTCCAATATTCCTAAAAATAATAATCATATTAGTATAATATTTCTTTTCTATTCAATCATTCTGATTGCCTCATCATAAATCCTGTTACAATCCTTATTTTAGTTTATTTCTCCCACCAAATTCTAGATATTCTTGCTGGTGGAGATTTTCTCAAAAGTTAATTACATTTACATTTACAAATTTAACTCTATTTTTTCCATATAAGCCATCTCATAATTTTACATTTCTTAAGAAATAGATAAAACAATGAAAAGAGAAAAAAAGAGAAAGGAAAACAAGAGTAAAGAAACATAAGAAATAACATACTATTTAAAATATCTATCCCTCCTAGGCTAATATATATTTATTTCCTTAATTTCTTATTTTTTTTAACCATAATTAAGAATATATTTAATCTTTAATCTTTAAACATTCCATTCAATGCATCTAGTCATCTAGTCTTTAACTCTTACTCAAAACATTTTTTTTAATTTTCTTAGATTCAGTCACATTTAAGTATCTAAAACATTTCCTTTATTTAAATCATTTCAACTTTTTTATGTACTCATAGCAAGAAAAAGAACACAAAAGAGAAAAAAGCATACTATATTGTTTAGAGAATTCATCCCTCTTAAAATAATATATTCCAATTTTTTTCTATTTCTTTAACCATATTCAAACGTTTCTTTTTTAAGTATTCTCTCTGGTAGGTCCCATCATCTATTTTCTTGGTTTCCATCTTAATCTTTTTCCTTTGCCCAATATCTTTCTTAATCAGTGTATTTTGTTGAATCAAAAGGTTTTTCTGTATGTTCATAAATGTTGCTGTAAATATAAAAGGTAAGTCAGTATCTTTGTTAGGGGCATTTGCCCACTGCTTTTTATTAGGAATCTTTTTCCTTCTTTTTCTCTCTGCTTCTCTTGTCGCTTTTTGTCTCTCTGGTTCTGGTATTTTTGCTGATATTTCTGTAGAATGTTTTATCCAGTCTTTTTTCTTGTCCTCAAATTTATTTTGCAGTGTTGAAAAATCTAGTATTTCTTGTAAAAAAATTTCCACTTGGATTAGATCATACTCCTTTGTTTTGTAGAATTCCATCTTCAAGCCTCTATCCTCGAATTTATGTTCAGTCATCTGTTTTGTCTGTTCCTTCTCTGCTGTATTTTCCTGAGGATTTTTTTGGTATAAGCTTAAATTGGAAATAAGTTGACTTATATTTTCAAAGTTATTCTGAGTTTCTTTGTGATTTGAGATCATTGTTCTTTGAATTAGTTGCAGCTTTACATATGTCTCTTGAAAAATATTCATTTTTTCTTGATAGGTATTTCCTATAAATCTCTGATTTTCCATGATGACCAAAAGTCCAGATTTTTTTCCCCGCTTTGGAAATAGCTTTGGAGTCAGAATTGTTGTTATTGTGTTTTTGTTCCCTCACTTTATCTACACAGCTGTACTTTGTTATAACTTTGAAGGTCACAGGCAAGATTATTCCTCCCCCACTGGTTTTACCTTGACTGTCATAATCCTCATCCACCAGTAGGTGTCATCACTAATTCATTTTTCAGATTTGATTCCTCCGTGAAAGGTTAAGATTCCGGTAGCAAAAGGGTGGGGACAACCCCCCCCCCTTTCTTCACTTTCGGAGGGTTTTTTTGCTTCTTGGGAGTTTCTCCCCTTCAGGAAAGTAGGTAGGGTAGAGAAAATGAATGTTCTTACCCAGATTCAAACACACTGTTTATGATCAGCTTAAATTAGTGCTTTTGACTTCTGTTGCTTGCAGCTGGGGCTGGACTCTGAAGTTAAGCCAGCCTTTCTCCTGTTGGTTTCTGGAAGGCTTCTCCTGGACCGATCAGGTCAACCGCCATCTCTCCTAGGTCCCAGGGACTTCCTTCCTTCATAGCCACCTCTCTGGGGTGGCTTCTGGCTCATTTAGGGTCCCCTAACAAGAAGAAACTCAGCTGGAGAGCTCAGAGTCCTGAGCCTCTCAACTGCTTCACTGCGTGCAGGAACCGGAAGTCAAGTTTTATTGATTTTAATGCAATACTTCTAAGCAGGACAAAAATCCAACTATCATTTATATCCTCAATTTAAAATTACACATTATTTTTGTTTTAAATATTTGCATGCTGATTCCCCAAATTATATTTTTAGTAAACATTATACATAACCTTTTAAAAATATATATAAATTGAAGAAATGTGAAATTTTTGGATTTATTAATTGCTAAGTAAACTGTTGAATTATCAAATTAAAGTGGACAAACATTGTTTTCATCAAATGACAACAGCAGAGACAACAGGAAAAGTCCTAACAAACAGTAAAATGACTATCCCAGTTTTCAAAATTATTTAAGTTTTACAGAAATTATCAGAGCTTTATTTTCATATGATGCCCACCATATTTCTGGATAATGAGAGCTACTTTTTTATCATTGTATATTTATTACACCTGACCCAGAGGTCACTATCATTTCAATAGTACAATTGAGTTCCTACATTGAAAAAGGAGCTGTCAAATAAGCAAATAATATATCTAAAATTTCTGAGAGATTTATTACATCAAAAAACATCTATCTACTAACTATATCCACATGTGTAGAATATAAATGCTTATACAATTTTTAAAAATGAACATTAATTTCATTATGAAATTAATTATAATTTGTATAATTATAATTGGTCCTGAGGAATTTCTTGTCAAAGGATATTTGTCAACGCTGCTAACATCGGATGTTTTTGCTTTGACAAGAGTTAGATGATGCTGGGGGGGAGGATTGTGCATAAGAGTTTAGATAGATATAATAATACTGGACTTAGTGTATGAGCCAAGGTTAATGAAATAAGAGATGATAAGAATTGGCGGACTGGAGAAATGGAGGGAGAGCCTGCATTTCAAACTAATTGGAGAATGTGATTTATGACTGTTAATTGGAGGAGGGAATTGTGCTTTGATACTATGGGCTTAGGGGAGGGGAATCCAGTTTTTGGCTTCGACTATGTTAGTGCTGATGGTATGCTACTCCAATAAAGATTCTTTAAGGTAAACAATGCCTCGAAGTTCTTTGAAGAGTTTCATCTGTCGGAAACATGACATTAAGTCAAAAACTGCCAACTTTCCTAACTATCTAGAGGTCCGGAGCCCCAGGGATAAGCTGACAAAGATTTGGGGAAGATTTCATCATGGAGAAAGAGAAATTGCCTGAAGCCAGCACCCCGGCAGCAGCTGCTACCCTGGGGGGGGGGAGCGACAGCCAGCACGCTGGTGGAGAAGGAGCTTTTGCAGGCCTCCCAGCTGGGGGTAAAACCCAAGCCATCAGGACAGCTAATCTGGTCGTCAGATTGGGCCCAGCCCAGCGGAGACTCCAGACGCTTCAAGATGGCCTTGCCACCCTTAAGGGCTTCAAAGGCAGACAAGGCTGGGCTGCCACAAAGGGATTTCCGCATATTGCATTCCCCATACCGGGGGAGAGCTACCGGATTGTCTGCCACGGAGGACTAGGGTGAGTGGAAATATCTGTCTGCAGCTCACAGTCAAGTCAGTGGAGAAATTGGTGGAGAAATTTGAGGGGCTAGAAATGAGAAGCGGAGAGCAACCTTCCCATTCCCCACATGCCAGCGATCAGGATGATCAACGAGGCAGCCATCAACCGCTGCCGAGAGGAATGCCCAGCCCCTCCTTCGCAGATCAGGTGGCCTTCCTGTCCCTGAAACCTCCTACCAGGGCCTCCAGCCCCACAGAGAGAGACAGCCCCAGTTGCTGCCCCTCCAGAAGCCCCGACCGCCACCAATGAGATGAGGGCCCGGGCAGTCGCCGGGACAGCTGATCCCCAGACTGGTATGCATATCAATCACCCAGTCTGGGCCCCCTACAGCAATGGGGAATATGGGAGCCCCCACAATCAGCAATCCCAGAGCCTGCAGCAGCTGATAGAGGCCTTGCATCAACTTGGGGTGGTGCAGAGGCCAGAAGGCCAGCAACCGGTGAGAGGACGGCCGCAGCAAGGGGGATGGTCACCGTCCCCAAATGTACAGCAACCACTGAGAGGCCTGCAAATGATGGAGATCCAGCAACAACCCTCTCCGAGGCCACAGTGGGGGTCCCAGCAGCAAATGGGGGTGCAACAACCACAGTGGGGGGCCCAGCAGCAAATGGGGGTTGCAACAACCACAGTGGGGCCCCCAGCAGCCATTGAATCAACTGGGGGTGCAATAGCCACAGTGGGAGGTCCAGTAGCCATTGATTGCTCCGCCTTTCAGAGCAACCTTCGATGGGGACCCAGAGAAACTGATTTTTTTTCTCAACTAAGTGCACTCTCATTTGAACCGCTGCACCTATCTCTACCCAGACCCAGCCGCTATGGTTGATGTGGTTGTGTCCAGTTTAGAGGGAGAGGCATCCGAATGGCTGAACAATTTATATAACGAACAAGCCCCCAAATTGGAAGACCCCCACCTCTTCCTCCTAGGACTCAGAGCAAGGTTTGAGGATCCATCCATTGCCCTCAAACAGAAGAACAAACCCACAAGATAAAACAAGCTGGCAGGCCTGCTCTGGAGTACATATGAGAGTTTCGCAAGATAGCCAGTCAAATAGAGAGGTGGCCTGAGCAGTCCCTAGTCCATCACTTCAGAGAAGGGTTAGACGATCACCTCTCTCAGGCCTGTATCTATCGAGCAGTACCTGATCAGCTGCAAGAATGGTACCAGACAGCGGTAAGACTAGATGTTCAGCTTGCCCGCTATAAGAAGCCACACACCCCTGAAGCCGAGTCGAGGCCAGAGCAACCCAAACGGCAGCCACCCCCCTGAAAACCTCCAACTGCTGCGGCTACTGAAAGTCCCAGGCCACCTGCAGGCCCACCAATCAAGTGTTTCCGATGCGGACAGCAGGGACATCGAGCAGCAAACTGCCCAGTCCACTACCCCCAACAGCAGAGTAGACCATGACCAGCAGCGAGAAAGAGACCAGCCCAGCAGCCAGTGAGAGAGAAATCCAACCGGATCACAGAGGAACTGTTGCCCAAGTCATGTCCCCCATGCAGGAGAATACCTGGACTCAGGCTGGACCCGCCGCCACTCTACCCGCTTACGACAGCAACGACGGAGAAAACGACCCAATGGTGAGCCGACACGTCCCACCTTTTTCACTACCTACCAAACTCATAATCCCTAAGATGGGGCACAGGTAGATTTAAAAATGCTAGTCGATTCTGGATGCTCCCGGTGCGTCATTAGCTTGCCAAGGACAATCAAACCTCCCTAACATGCAGGGATGGTTTGGCTTACAGGGGAGGGAATTGTACTTGCCAGAAGCCCTCCATCTGAACGCTCTCAAACACAGCCATGACGTAAAACAGGCTGGACACTTTGGATATTTAAAAACTCTACATCTCATCAGCCGGCAGTTCTGGTGGCCGGGGTTAAAATGAGATGTGGAAAATTATGTCAGGAGTTGTACTGTATGTGCCACTATGAAAAGAATTCCAGGGTTATTGCAGCCGGTGGCAGACCCTTCTCAACCATGGGAAGAAGTGTCTATGGACTTTATAGTAGACCTCCCTGAAAGCAGAGGAAATACAGTCATCTGGACTGTGATAGACCTGTTTTCAAAGCATGCTCACTTCATCGCCTGCAAAGGACTCCCGTCTGCCCAACGACTGACTAAACTGTTTTTGAAACATATCTACCGGCTGCATGGAGCCCCTAAACGAATAATTTTGGACAGGGGGGTGCAGTTCACAGCTAAGTTTTGGAGGAGCTTTCTTAAATTAATCGGATAATCTCAAGGTCTATCATCTGCTTTTCATCCATCTACTAATGGAGCCGCGGAATCTGCTAACAAGATGGTGGAGCAATATCTTAGATGCTATGTTTCCTACCAACAGACCAACTGGACCGACCTCCTCTCTTTTGCAGAGGTGGCTTACAATAACTCTGTTCACAGCAGCACCGGCTTCACATCTTTCCGGATAGCCACAGGAAAAGAGTTCAGCCCAATACCGGAATACCCCCGGGTACCCTCTGCTTCTCAGACACTTGATCAATGGGTGAGGGGGTGGGAAGAAGTTTGGAAAACCACGAAGACTGCTTTAAAAAACTCCGAGACCTACAAGAAGCAGGCAGATAAAAAAAATGGCTCCTCAAAGAACATTCCAAGTTGGGGAAAAGGTTTATCTGTCGACTAAATATTTACGCCTCAAATTATCCAGTAAGAAATTAGGACCAAAATTCTTGGGACCTTTCCCCATTGTAAAGATCATTAACCCTGTCACCGTAGAATTAAAACTCCCTAGACTTTTAGGGAGAGTTCATCCTGTCTTCCATTGCAGCTTGCTGAAACCTTTTCGTGGTTCCACTTTAAGACCTCCCCCTAAGAAAGCACCCAGGCCCCTCGTGGTGGCAGGTCAGACCCACTATGAAGTAAAGCATATTCTTGATTCTAGAATTTTTAAAGGGAAACTGTAGTACTTAGTACAATGGAAGGGATATTCGCTGTCTGAAGCCACTTGGGTGAAGTCTAGCGATATGAAAGCTGATAGACTCATTAAAAGGTTCCCATAGGAAACACCCTAATAAACCGAGAGGCAATCCCTAACATGTGCTATTGTTTACATTACAGGATCTGTCCTTTTTGTAAGGGGCCCTGGATGTCAATGCTGCTAACATTGGATGTTTTTGCTTTGACAACAGTTAGATGATGCTGGGGGGGAAGGATTGTGCATGATGTCAATGCTGCTAATATTGGATATTATTGCTTTGACAAGATATGCAGAACTGTCTGGTATTTTTAGAGTTAATTTAGATGATGCTGGGAGGGGAGGAGAAAGATAGGAATGCGTGGAATATGGAACAGAAGTGAATCTTTGCCCTTCAGGCTGATTGGAAAATGTGATTTATGACTGCAAAATAGGGGAGGGGAATAGCCTCGGATGTTATGTGCAAAGAAAGGAAAATTCAGATCTTGGCATTCATCCATGCCGTGCCGACATTCTGTCACATAAAGAATAAAGACTTTTTAGGATAAACAATACCTGGAAGTTCTTTGAAGTGTTTCATTAGTTGGAACCATGACATCATGCCAAGATCTAAATCCTTTTCAAACAACTGGGGGTGCAATGCCCCCACCTCTTCCTCCTAGGCTTGAGAGAAACTGGCAGAGATTCAGGAGGAAAATCTATCATGAGAAACAGGAGTTTGCTTGAATATAACCCGGCAGCTGCTGATACCCCAGAGGGGGAAGCAACAGACAGCATGCTGTGGGAAGATGAATTTTGGCAGACAAACGCAAATTGGTGGAGAGATAACAGATCGCCTGCCACTCAATGTTTGGGTGAGTCACTGGAAACCCAGAGGTGAGAAGCAGAAATCAATTCCTGCAGAGAGGAGCCTGCAGCCCTTCCATTGCAGATCAGACAGCCTTCCAGACCCTGTCTTCCCCTGCCAGGGACTCCAGCCCTGAAGAGAGAGGGAATCCCAGTCTGAGGCCTCTGCAGCAATGGGGAGTTTGGCATCTCCCACGGGTAGATAGTCAGCGACCTCTGAGCTTGCCACAGCTAATAGAGGCCTTGCAACAGCTTGGCGTGGTGCAGAAGCCAGGAGATCAGCAGCTGGTGGGAGAACGACCACAGCAAGGAGATTGGCCACAGCCCCCAAACGTGCAACCCCTGGGCATAAATCAACAGCCTATAATTGCACCACCTTTCAGAGCAACCTTCGATGGGGACCCAGAGAAGCTGATTTTTTTCCTCAACCAAGTGCGCTCTCATTTGAACTCCTGGGCCTATCTCTACCCGGACCCAGGGGCCATGGTCGATGTCATTGCATCCAGCCTAGAGGGAGAAGCATCCAAATGGTTGAACAATTTATATAATGAGCAAGCCCCAGAATTGGAGGGCCCCCACCTCTTCCTCCTAGGGCTGAGAGAAAGATTTGAGGACCCATCCATTGGCCTCAAGGCAAGAGAACAAATCCACAAAATAAAACAAGCCGGCAGGCCTGCCCTGGAGTACGTGCAAGAATTTCGCAAGATAGCAGGCCGAATAGAGGGGTGGCCTGAGCAATCCCTAATCCATCACTTCATTGAGTGATTAGACAATCACCTCTCTCAGGCCTGCTTCTATCGAGCAGCACCTGATCAGCTGCAAGAATGGTACCAGGCAGCGGTGAAGCTAGACGTTCAGCTCGCCCGCTATAAGAAACCTCCCCCACCTGAATCCGAGCAGCAGCCAGAGCAACCCGAACAACAATCACTCCCATGAAAACCTCCAACTACTGCGATGGGTCTCTTCGTCTCTGTGTAGACTATAAGGGTCTCAATGCTGTGAGTGTGGAAAACAAATACCCCCTCCCCCTCCTAAAGGACTATTAACCCATCTGGCTAAGGGGAGTGTCTTCACTAAATTAGACCTGAGAGAGGCATATTACCGGGTGAGAATAAAGGAAGGAGACGAGTGAAAAACTGCCTTCAACTGTCCTATGGGGAGCTATCAGTTCAAAGTCATGCCATTTGGACTACAGGGGGCCCCAGCCGTATTCATGCAGTTGATTAATGAGGTCCTACATGATCACTTGTACAAAGGGGTTCTGGTTTATCTTGATGATATCCTGATATACAGCACAAATATGACTGATCACATAAAGCTGGTGAGAGAAGTGTTAAAGAAATTATTGAATGCCAAGCTTTATGCCAAATTGTCAAAATATGAATTTCACCAGACCCGATTAGATTATCTTGGCTACAGAATTTCCAACGAGGGCATTGAAATGGATCCAGCCAAAGTGAGAACTATAATTGAGTGGCAGCCCCCAAAGACTCGCAAACAGCTTCAGAGCTTTTTAGGTCTTGCCAACTTCTATCATCAATTCATCCCCTCCTTTGCCGAGATTGCCCTACCCCTTACAGAACTACTCAAAACAGGCAAAGGAGGAGGAAAACTGTGACCGGGCCAGCCACTTACATGGACTATGAGCTGTCAAACAGCTTTTGAGAATTTAAAAAGACTATTTGCTGCTGAACCGGTCCTAAAGCACCCCTGCCCAGGGGAAACCTTTGTAATCCAAGCTGACGCCAGCGATGTGGCAGTCGGAGCTGTATTGCTGCAAAAGAACAAAAGTGGAGTTCTACAACCCTGCGCCTACACTTCTAAACAATTTACTGAAAGCGAGCGGAGATGGGCAATCTGGGAGAAAGAGGCCTTCACAATTAGGTGGGGGCTATTAAACTGGCGACACTATCTAGAAGGGAGCAAGGTGCCTTTTGAAGTATGGACAGATCATAAAAACCTAGAGGCACTGAAAACTCCCCGCAAATTGTCCCCAAAGCAAGTACGGTGGGCACAGTACTTTAACCGTTTCAACTTCACTCTAAAGTACATACCGGGAGGAAAAAACTTCCCAGCTGATGCACTATCGAGATTGCCCCAGTACAAAAGCGAATGCGAAGAGGTTAATGAGGCAATTATCTCCAATCCACAAATGGCCACTCAACTCACGCCTCGCAGAGTCCCTAATTCTGATGACCCTGGGGTAAAGAAAATAAAACAAGAGCTCCTCACCAATCAATGGTTCAAAAATAATCAAACCTCCCTAACATGCAGGGATGGCTTGGCTTACAAAGGGGGGAAACTATATTTGCCTGAAGCCCTCCATCTTAATGCTCTCAAACACAGCCATGATGTAAAACAGGCTGGACACTTTGGATATCTAAAAACTCTACATCTCATCCACCTACAATTTTGGTGGCCGGGGCTGAAACGGGATGTGGAAAACTATGTAAAAAGTTGTACTGTATGTGCCACAATGAAAAGAATCCCAGGGAAAACCCCTGGGTTACTGCAGCCAGTGGCAAACCCTTCTCAACCATAGGAAGAAATAGCTATGGACTTTATAGTAGACCTACCTGAAAGTAGAGGAAATACTGTCATCTGGACTGTGATAGATCTGTTCTCAAAGCAGGCTCATTTCATTGCCTACAAAGGACTCCCATCTGCCCAACAACTGACCAAATTGTTCCTGAAACATATCTACCGACTGCATGGAGTCCCTAAGCGAATAATTTCAGACAGGGGGGTGCAGTTCACAGCGAAGTTTTGGAGGAGTTTCCTTAAATTAATTGGATCATCTCAAGGCTTATCACCTGCTTTTCATCCGGCCACCAGTGGGGCGTCAGAATCCGCTAACAAAATGGTGGAGCAATATCTCAGATGCTACGTTTTCTACCAACAGACAAACTGGACTGACTTCCTCCCTTTCGCAGAGGTGGCGTACAATAATTCTCTTCACAGCAGTACCGGCTACACGCCTTTCAGAGTAGCCACGGGAAAAGAATTCAGCCCAATACCTGAATACCCTCAGGTGCCCTCCGCCTCCCAGACACTTGATCAATGGGTGAGGGGATGGGAAGAAGTTTGGAGAAACATGAAAACTGCGTTAAAAAAGTCTTCTGAGGCCTATAAAAAGGAGGCTGATAAAAAAGAGGGCTCCCCAAAGAACATTCCAAGTTGGGGAAAAGGTTTATCTGTCAACTAAATATTTACGCCTCAAATTGCCCAGCAAGAAAATGGGACAAAAATTCTTGGGGCCTTTCCCCATAGTAATGATCATCAACCCCATCACAGTAGAATTGAAACTCCCTAGGCTTTTAGGGAGGATTCACCCTGTCTTCCATTGCAGCTTGTTAAAACCTTGTTGGGGCTCCACTTTAAGACCTGCGCCTAAAAAGACACCTGGGCCCCTCGTGGTAGCGGGTCAGACTCACTATGAAGTGAAACGTATTCTTGACTCTAGAATTTTTAAAGGGAACTTGCAGTACCTAGTACAATGGAAGGGGTACTCGCTGTCCGAAGCTACTTGGGTGAAATCTAGCGATGTGAAGGCTGACCGACTCATCAAAAAGTTTCATGAGAAAAACCCCAACAAACCAAGAGATAATCCCTGACATATGCTTTTGTTCATATACAGGACCTATCCTTTTTGTAAGGGGGGCCGGATGTCAACTCTGCTAATATTGGATATTATTGCTTTGACAAGATATACAGAACTGTCTGGTATTTTTAGAGTTAATTTAGATGATGCTGGGAGGGGAGGAGAAAGATAGGAATGCATGGGATATGGAACGGAAGTGAATCTTTGCCCTTCAGGCTGATTGGAAAATGTGATTTATGACTGCAAAATTTGTTGTTAGTTGCGAAGTCGTGTCCGACCCATCGCGACCCCATGGACAACGTTCCTCCAGGCCTTCCTGTCCTCTACCATCTTCTGGAGTCCATTTAAGCTCACGCCTACTGCTTCCGTGACTCCATCCAGCCACCTCATTCTCTGTCGTCCACTTCTTCTATTGCCCTCAATCTTTCCCAGCATTAGGCTCTTCTCCAGTGAGTCCTTCTTCTCATTAGGTGGCTAAAGTACTTGAGTTTCAACTTCAGGATCTGGCCTTCTAAAGAGCAGTCGGGGTTGATCTCCTCTAGGATGACCGGTTTGATCGCCTTGCAGTCCAAGGGACTCGCAGGAGTCTTCTCCAGCACCATAGTTCAAAGGCCTCAATTCTTTTGCGCTCAGCCTTTCTTATGGTCCAACTTTCACAGCCATACATTGCAACTGGGAAAACCATGGCCTTGACTATACGTACTTTTGTTGGCACGGGTGATGTCTCTGCTTTTTAGTATGCTGTCTAAATTTGCCATAGCTTTCCTACCCCAGGAGCAAGCGTCTTTTAATTTCTTGGCTGCAGTCCCCATCTGTGGTGATCTTGGAGCCCAGGAAGATAAAATTTGTCACTACCTCCATTTCTTCCCCATCTATTTGCCAGGAATTGAGAGGGCCAGATGCCATGATCTTGGTTTTCTTAATGTTGAGTTTCAAGCCAACTTTTGCACTCTTCTTCTTCACCCGCATCAAGAGGCTCTTTAGTTCCTCTTCACTTTCTGCCATTAGAGTGGTATCATCTGCATATCTTAGGTTGTTGATATTTCTCCCGGCAATCTTAATTCCAACTTTTGATTCATCTAGCCCTGCCTTTCTCATGATGTGCTCTGCATATAAGTTAAATAGGCAGGGCGACAGAATACAGCCTTGCCGGACTCCTTTCCCAATTTTGAACCAATCAGTGGTTCCGTATCCAGTTCTCACTGTTGCCTCTTGACCCGCATATAGGTTTCTCAAGAGACAAATAAGATGGTCTGGTACTCCCATCTCTTTAAGAACTTGCCACAATTTGTTGTGATCCACACAATCAAAGGCTTTAGCATAGTCAATGAAACAGAAGTAGATGTTTTTCTGGAACTCCCTAGCTTTCTCCATGATCCAGCGTCTGTTGGCAATTTGATCTCTAGTTCCTCTGCCTCAGCTTTCCTAAGGCCCATTTCACTTCACATTCTAGGATGTCTGGCTGGAGGTCAGTGACCACCCCATCGTGGTTATCAGGGATGCTAAGCTCATTCTTGTATAGTTCTTCTGTGTAATTTTGCCACCTCTTCTTAATCTCTTCTGCCTCTGTTAGGTCCCTGCCATTTTGGTCCTTTATCATGCCCATCTTTGCATGAAACGTTCCCTTCATAGCTCCAATTTTCTTGAAGAGATCTCTGGTTCTCCCTATTCTATTGTTCTCTTCTATTTCTTTGCACTGTTCATTTAAGAGGGCATTCTTATCTCTTCTAGCTATTCTCTGGAATTCTGCATTCAATTGGGTGTATCTTTCTCTTTCTCCCTTGCCTTTCGCTTCTCTTCTTTCCTCAGCTATTTGCAAAGCTTCTTCAGACAGCCATTTTGCTTTCTTGCATTTCTTTTTCTTTGGGATGATTTTAGTTGCTACCTCTTGTACAATGTTGCGAACCTCCGTCCATAGTTCTTCAGGCACTCTGTCTATCAGATCTAATTCCTTAAATCTATTTGTCACCTCTACTGTATATTCATCAGGGATATGATTTAGTTCATACCTGAGTGACCTAGTGTTTTTCCCTACTTTCTTCAATTTAAGCCTAAATTTTGCAATGAGAAGCTCATGATCTGAGCCACAGTCAGCTCCTCGTCTGTTTTTGCTGACCGTATAGAGCTTCTCCATCTTTGGCTGCAGAGCACACAGTCAATCTGATTTCTGTGTTGACTGTCTGGTGATGTCCATGTGTAGAGACGTCTCTTGGGTTGTTGGAAAAGAGTGTTTGCTATGACCATCGTATTCTCTTGACAAAATTCTATCAGCCTGTGCCCTGCTTCATTTTGTACTCCAAGGCCAAACTTGCCTGTTATTCCGTTTATCTTTTGGCTTCCTACTTTAGCATTCCAATCCCCCATCATGATAAGGACATCATTTTTTGGTGTTGATTCTATAAGGTGCTGTAGGGCTTCATAGAACCGGTCAATTTCATCCTCTTCAGCACCAGTGGTTGGGGCATAGACTTGGACTACTGTGATATTGAATGGTTTGCCTTGGATTCGCACTGAGATCATTCTGTCATTTTGGGGATTGTATCCCAGTATTGCTTTTCCTACTCTTTTATTGACTATGAAGGCTACTCCATTTCTTCTGAGGGATTCTTGCCCGCAGTAGTATACCTGATGGTCCTCTGAATTAAATTCACCTATTCCTGTCCATTTTAGTTCACTGATTCCTAGGATGTCGATGTTCAGTCTTGTTATCTCTTGTTTGACCACGTCCAGTTTGCCTTGATTTATGGATCTTACATTCCAGGTTCCTATGGAGAAAAAATCTTTACAGCATTGGACTTTCCTTTGACCACCAAATGCATCCACAGCTGAGTGTCCTTTCGGCTTTGGCCCAGTCGCTTCACTCTTTCTGACGCTACTAGTACTAGCCCTCTGCTCTTCCCTAGTAGCATATTGGACACCTTCCGACCTGAGGGGCTCATCTTCCAGCGTCATATCTTTTTGCCTTTTAGTACTGTCCATGGGGTTTTCATGGCAAAGATACTGGAGTGGGTTGCCATTTCCTTCTCCAGTGGATCACATTTTGTCAGAACTCTCTGCTATGACATGTCCATCTTGGGTAGCCCTGCACGGCATAGCTCATAGCTTCATTGAGTTACGCAAGCCCCTTCGCCACGACAAGGCAGTAATCCATGAAGGAGGACTGCAAAATAGGGGAGGGGAATAGCCTGGAATGTTATGTGCAAAGAAAGGGAAATTCAGAACTTGGCATTCATCCATGCCTTGCCAACATTCTGTCACATAAAGAATAATGACTTTTTAGGATAAACAATGCCTGGAAGTTCTTTGAAATGTTTCATTAGTCGGAACGATGACACATGAGAGTTTAGATAGACATAATAATACTGCACTTAATGTATGAGCCAAGGTTAATGAAATAAGAGACGATAAGAATTGGTGGGCTGGAGAAATGGAGGGAGAGCCTGCATTTCAAACTAATTGGAGAATGTGATTTATGACTGTTAATTGGAGGAGGGAATTGCACTTTGATACTATGGGCTCAAGGGAGGGGAATCCAGTTTTTTGCTTCGACTATGTTAGTGCCAATGCTATGCTACTCCAATAAAGATTCTTTAAGCAAACAATGCCTCAAAGTTCTTTGAAGAGTTTCATCTGTCGGAACCATGACAATATTGTTATAAAGCAATCTTTTGTTTTACTTCTAATTAAAGCTTTCAGTGTAGTGATTCATTTTATCATAAAAAAAGCTTTAAATAAATCCTTAAATATGTGAATGCTCCAACACTGGAAGTTTTTAAGAAGAGACTGGACAGCCATTTGTCTGAAATGGTATAGGGTTTCCTGCCTGAGCAGGCGGTTGGACTAGATGACCTCTAAGTTCCTTTCCAACGTTATTACTATTACGATTCCCAAATGTGCTGAATCACTATTAATTTGAAAGAAAAGTGCTTTTTCTTTTCTGTCCATAAAAATGTCAAACTGGGACATTTTGGTTATTACTATAGGCCCATAACAAGAAATTAAACCCAAACCATTTTTATATTTTTTTTGGTCCTCCTTTATCCAGGTCTGGTTCCAGTCAATGTTAGTAGGGAGAAGAATTCAAGTTTAAGCCCAAGTCTCTACTTTGTGGAGGTCTCCAAGGCTTTTCTCTTCTCACTCCTAATTAACATCTATATGAAACCACTGGGTAAGTTCATCCATTGATATGAGTTAGATTTCAGATGATATTCAATTATACTGTATATCATTACAACATATGACCAAATTATGGCTATTGAGGTTCTTTTTAAGGGTCTGGAGGTTATAGGTGCCTGAAAAACTGACTTTACTTTGGCAAGACAAATTGAGTATGGATTTTGTCAAACCCCGAATCTGGAGATTTTCCATCCTTATCAATGAATGGGTTTGCATTCCCCCAGACTAAGTTGGCATGCTTCCTATGCTTGTGGCTCCTGCTCAAAGCCATGGTTAGGAGAACCTCTGTCTTTTGCATCATTTATGGCTACTTTTGAATTGGGAAGTCAATTCACTATTGAACTGACAATAAAGTGACTTATGCCTTAACCATTTCTCCATTGGAATACTGTAGTGTGGTCTACATGAAGAGCATATGGAAACTTGAAGAGCATATGGAAACTGCAGCTAGTTCACAATGCAATAGGGTGGGCAGTTTGGGGCATTTCATGATACACTCATATAAAAGCTCTGTTCTATGACTCTCAGTTTTCAAATTAATACAAGATACTAGCCATAAGCTATGCAGGTAGTCTTTGACTTAGAATCACAAACAGGGTACAATGAGACGTCCCATGACCACTTCAACTTACTATAGCAATTCTGGCACTCCTCACTGTGGTTGTATGCTGCCCAGAATCATCTTGGTGAGAAGGTTATATAAATTAATTAAATCTTTTAATAATAGTTAATATTATCTTGAAGTATTAAAAAAAGATACATAAACTGGCCAAAACATACTGCTCAATAAGCATCAGGCACCTTTTTGCTTTTATCTGTTCAACCATGATGACAACAGGCATGGCAAGGTATTACCTTACTTGTTACTAACTGATAATTATTTGTAATGCCACTGTTCCAGAACACTGAAATTGAAAATGCCCCATTACCCGCCTAAAAATAGCCTGAAAAGACTATCATTTGAGACCCTTTTAAGAAAAACAAAATAAAAAACAGAAGACATGTGCCATTGTTGTTCACCTCCCCCCCAAAAAAAAATAGGAAATGTAGCACCTATATTTCCTTTAATAATCATGCTTCCATTTATTTAATAAAAAAAATCAAGAAATGATATTTTAAAATTATGCAATAGGCATTTTATATTAAGCAGAAGATGAAGCACATTTTCCAAATTTTAATCACAGATCACTCTAGGTTCCTCAGATTAGCTAAACATTTAATATTTTGTTTCAGGTGAAAATTGTGCATTAGATAAAACTGCCAAGATTAAAAATATGCAAAAATTCTAAAACTGCAGCAAAAGACTACCCTTATTATTCCAAGTTGACTGAGCTTTGTTAAAATATTAGATGAAAGGCTCTGGTATATGAGTGAAAGTCAGATGAATGACACTTTTTGATGTAAATGTAATCCTAAAGGTCAAAATAACATCTCTACTGGAACTGATAGTTCTATCTCCAGCTTTTTGACATGAAGCAGTTTATGACTAAGTCTTTTTTTTTATTTTCTCCTCAGAGATTAACATAAAAAAAGATAAGAAATAGAAGAAAGTTGTGGAATGTGAATAAATAATAAAGACTATTAAGAGCTGAAAAAATAGTGACTATTCACTTGAGTAGAAAGGTAATATAGAAGTTAAATTTAAATAAATAAATAATGAGTGAAATAAATAATAAAATGTCTATTTTGAAATCCAAAACATACTTTTCTAGCAGTAACTGCTATTGATATAAAGATAGAACATAAATCTAATGAATAAATCATGGGTAAATTTCAGGTGAATGCACCCAACAGGATCTACTACTAAGCCTGACAGGACTGCACAAATTTAAAATCAATTAACCAAGAAAAGAGAGTCTATAATTTGTTTATTAGATTTCATTCACACACGCACAAACTAATGGATGTAATTCTGACCAAGTTTTCAACACTTTAACTTTTTGTTTACAAATTTAAGCTTGTAAATTTAGCAAATATTGAAATAAGATAGTATTGAACTTCTGTAATTGCAAGTAATTTCTTCAAATCTGACACTATCACATCTGTTTATTTATCTAGAAAGTAGATGGACTACAAAATAAGAAAATAGATATTAGTAAAGGATGAGGGAAAATAAGAAAGTACGTAGGACTGCTGGTTTTTCCTCTTTTCTACTTGACAGATAAGCAGACAGTGACGGTTGGGGAATTTTATCATGTGAAATATCCAAACATCATTGTAAGACATCTGCACAACATTAGGAAAAAAGAAAAGGTTTAGCATTTGAGATGGAAAATATAAGTAGGTTGTGTGTGGAAATGAGGGATGGCACATTTTTTATTTATTATGTTACACATTTTACTATTTCCTTCTTCCTATGGCAGCACCATTTCATATCCAATTCTTTTCCTATGATCCCTATTCCAAATAATTTTTTAAAAGGTTGTGAAAGAATTCATCTGGAAATAGAAATGAGGTACTTATTATATATCAGGATCCAGTTATATTTCCTTTCTATCTACCTCCTCTAATCTAAAACCAATTATTACTATTTCCTGGGTCCTGCCATACTCCCAAGGGGGAGGGGGGACATGCAGAGGGGTTTTATTACTTTCACTTCCTCCATTCACTACAAAGTAACCTTTTGTTTATTCGCCTCTACTAACCATTACAATGGAACCATTTGACTCTTATCCTATGTCCCTCTGAACTTCTCTTCCTTACCAGGCAACTAGAAAAAAAAAAGGGGGGGGGTGAAAATACACAGACCTCCGGAATCTGGTTTATTTCTCCATCGTCAAAATAAACTCTGAAGAGCTGGTGAATGATTGTGGAGCCGGATTGATGTTATCTTTCATGGGTTTAACACCTAGAGAATTGCCGGCCTGAGTCGGCCAGAATGAATGTGGGGAGGAGTTTGTTTAGGGGCACTTTAAAACATTGATGTATAAGGGAATCCCTCAGATCCTGTCTATTATGCCTACTATCAATTTCTTTTAATAAAAGTTCCTGTTGGAAGAGACTGTTTCCAAGAGTTCTGCTTTCTTGCCCTGCTGCTGAATAAAACTCATAAAGCTTATTTTTCAGTAAAGATGCTACTTGGATGATCTAATTCACAGGCCAAACATAACCTCTGTTGATTCAAAGCAAATCTGTTTGAATCACTTTGGGTCACTTAAAGTCAAATTATAAATCAGTTTTTCCACCATGTATTACACATATCAATGGTAGAAATTATTATATAGTTTAAAATAACAATATCTAGGTTCAGGGGGAAAGAATTGTAGAGCAACCCAAGCTTACTCCAGAGAAAAGTTGAGGAAGAAAAAAAAAGTATGCAGCAAAACAGAACTGAAATAAAGAGGAGGAAAGTTGGTTTAAGAAATGGCATATTGTTGACTTTCCATATAGTAATGATTTGTTCCAGGTTCTACCTGTTATATTTTTGTACTCTACTATGAATTAATATACAGCTTGTGCATATATAGTATTATTAGATGAAGAAATATAGTGTGAATACTTGGAATTACATACGTGAAAGGGATGCTTGTCAATTAGCCAAAATTTCTATCAAAGAAACAAGAATATCCAAATTGTTTTGTTTGAACAAGTAATGGAAAATGGATGAAACAATCATAATTGTTCTAAAAGTGCTTTTTTCAGGAGGCAACTGGACTTTCTTGTGTTTCTTTTGAAGATGTTTCGCTTCTCATCCAAGAAGCTTCTTCAGCTCTGACCAGATGGTGGGGAGTGGAAGGATTTATATTACTTGCAGACAGATGGTCATTTTCATTCCTTTAGAGAGTCATTGAAACCATTTCATTCCTTTCATTCCTTTAGAGAGTCATTGAAACCATTTTGGAAGTTTACCTGTGTCCTCAGGGTCACCTGAGTATGCAAATGTGTGTGGAGCCTTCTTGGCTGCAGGATGTTTTCTGCCCTGTGTCCCTTCACTGTTGAAGACAGGCACAGGCTGTTGGGGATGAGTCTGTGCTGTCTGAATCTCAAACTGAAGCACAGCTGCCATGTTTTCTAGAAATCCATTCATCTCTCTCACCATTCGAAGGGTGTTCAGAGCTGAAGAAGCTTCTTGGATGAGAAGCGAAACATCTTCAAACAAAACACAAGAAAGTCCAGTTGCCTCCTGAAAAAAGCATTTTGGGACAACCATATCTGAATGACTGAGAACCTCCATAGACATTTAGCTACAGTATGCACTTTGGAATGAACATCCTTCGAATGGTGAGAGAGATGAATGGATTTCCAGAAAATATTGCTTTGTATCTCTTTCCTCAAACATCTCATTTCCATGCTGACTAACTTTCATTACAATTTTTGTGATAGCATAATGAAATGTAGCAAAAAATTGAAGAAGTTTTGAAATGAACAAGCAGAACTTGATTATTTTTCATATATTTTTACACAAGTTTTTAATATGGCAGAAGACAACCAGTGTAGCAATTGAAGTTAGAAACAAAGTAAGCATTGTTCATTCTTCAAAATGTATGCACAAAAAACATACTCATGTAGAATTCATTAGAATGTTAAACTATTAAAATAGAATAATAGAAGAAGGAATGTATTTATGATGGAAATAGACTTTCAGGCCAATTGAATGTTACAACAAATTAAAATGTTTATTTCTTGGTATGTTTAAAATGAATAGGATCTATTTAGTCTGCACTTTCAATATTCATTCTGTTTACTCATTCTTCTGTTCCTGTGGCTAGGACCACAAATTTTTACTAATCTGAATATATACTCAGGTAGCCCTAAAATTTGCATTTCAGATTAACTGAAGCAAGTTTCAATTTCTTTCTCTCGTGTGTTCAACGTGCCATCTTACACCACAATTTGCTACATGAGTGTGACATTAAAAAAATGATTTGTAAATGAATTAACTATATCCAATAGCCGTGTGTATCTGGGATATGAATTATTTCACATTAATAATTTCTATTAACAAACCCTAAAATATGAGACAGAGACCGAAGCTAATAACTAGTGTGGCCAGGTGAGTTACAAGCACACAACAGAAAATTTCAAACAGAACTGACAAAAGTGACTCCAACAAATAGCCCCTGAACCAAATGGATCATCTAGAACAGGGGTCCCCAACCTAGTGGGCTGTCAGGGATTTGCAACAAGGCCATGGAAACAGTTGGCAAGTGGGCACATGCACATCCTACTTGCACAAGCAGTGGGTGAGCATGCACATGCACACTCCATTTAAGTGAGCAGCAGGTGTGCATGCATGCTGCTCGCGCAAATGGAACTACATGCCACGTGCGCTTGATGGCTGCTCATGCAGAATCATCCCCTCCCCCCTGCCAGTCCTCAAAGCCAGAAACATTGGGGATCTTTGATCTAGAAGACAAATGCATCAGAAAAAAAGATTTCTTTATTAGATTAAACCGAGTTGACTAGGTAATATCCCCATTATTATTATTATTATTTGATCCTTCATGGGAGTTTTCTTCCAAGGCTTCTTTTCAGTTCCCCATTGAAAGTGAGAGTCACCTCAACCAAGAGATGGGTGGCAAATGCATTTGATAAATAAATAAAAAAATTTTTTTATTACAACCCAATATAAAAAACATTTCTTTTCTTACCAGGGTTTAGGAGACATGATGTTGGGTTGACATTCACAATGAGATGACTTTCTGTAATTTGTATTCCATTATCACAGAGCCGCAGATAAAACCTGAAAATAAAAATATAATTATTTTAACATGGTTGAAATATCATACAATATTTACATAATTGTATGAATATATTGTACTAAAAGACCGTTGATATTATACAATATATTTCCCTTCTTTTTTCTTCTTGTTTTTTGCTCCCATTCAACTGGGTTAAGGACCACTCCCTGCAGCCAACTCGCTGCAGCCATCTTGCCATGGGTATCTCAATGTAATCAGCTTGCCATGGCCAGCTCCCTGTGGGAGAACTCACTGTGGGACAATCCACATGAGATAACTTAAAGCGATGTTATCCGCCACTGTTTCTTCCTCATTATTTCCATTTTTGTCAATGGAAATACTGTTGAAGAATCAGTGGCAGATAATATTTATCACATTGAGTTATTCTATGTGGAATTGTCCCATGGCGAGTTGTCCTGGTGAGTTGGCTGCAGCGAGATAACAATGGTGAAATGGCCACAGCAAATTGGCCCTGGCAAGTTGTCTCATTCCACATTCAACCTACTTAGGACTTGCTTCTTTTGGTGAGTTCCCTAACTCCTTCTGACTTTGCCTCCTACAGAGAATGTTCCAGATCCACTAAATTAGCTTGTCTCACACTCACCCCTGCAGAGGTATAAGGGAAATGGCAGAAACCACAAGCCTACAAAGTGGTAGGAGTGTGCTTCAAGCCATTGATTGCCTACCCTCTCATCCTTCCAATCAGAGCCATGGCATTCTTGTAGCCAAAAGTCTGGCTTCCCTAAATCAACTGAATCACTTTGAAGATGCAACTTAATTTTATTTGCATGCAATCAATAATGCAGCTTTGATACTTTGCTGACTGACCATAAACAAAAGGAAAACCAGGGCTTATACATCTTTGATCCACTGCATTGAAAGGCAAAGAAACAATTTGGTTTACTGGGTTGAAGGTTTCTAATTAAGATCT